>OV884058.1:151605749-152805749 GCA_930367215.1 Pollenia angustigena
AGAAATACGTTAAAAAAAACAAACATTATTATAAGCTATAATTTTAAACAAATAAATGGACAGCTGCCAACCGAAATTGCTTTTTCGTTGAGGTTAGATTGCCCTGGCTCCTTAGCACGACGTCAAGTTCATGGTCTGGACAATAATTCCCTTCAAATGTTTTTAAAAATGATTTTAGGACGCCATAATATCATTACATCGGAAAGGGGTTTAATCGAATTAGAAATACGTTAAAAAAAACAAACATTATTATAAGCTATAATTTTAAACAAATAAATTACAGTTTTGTTATTTTGCAAATAAGTTAAAAAATAAACAATTTACATTAGAACATAAATTTTATATCGATTAAACCAAACGCTTTCACTTAATATAAAATCAGAAACAACTTTGAATGTCATTAACAAGGTTACGTTATAATGTGCTAAATTCCCATTTCATACTATTGACAAACTGAAGTTTATTGTGGATGGGGTAAGCTATTCCTATGCGCATTTTACTGGTTGCTTAGTCCAGATCGCCAGGAAACTTCATCCAAAGATTTTAGAAAAACTAAAGATATTAAACCAAATAAAACTGTTAAACGTATAAGAATTATAAGCAACAGTTTTACTTGTAACAATATCAAAGCTTAAACAAAAACAACAACAATAAACAGTGAGTTTATCTTTTCTTACAATCCCGACCACAGTTGGTTGATTTTTTGTCAACTCTAAATGTAGTTGTAAGTGGGTAAAGAAAAACCAAAAATAAAACAAATGTCTGTGAATTAAGGCCTAACCATAATGTGCTTAAGTTGGATTAAGACAATGTGCGAATACATGTAAATCATATGAAAAAACCAAATTGAACTTACGGAAACTTTTTGTTAAGAAACTGATCGCACATTCCATACGGAATCAAATGTTTTTAATTTTTATTATTGTTTTTTTTAAATACATTTGAGAGAGATTTTGGTAATTTTTGACAGTAGGTTAAGCACGGCTATGCATATTATGGTTGGGCCTTTAATATCCCATTGCCTCTTAAAACTGCAGACATTTTCGACCACTGTAATGTTTGCAAAAATTTTGCGTCATTATGGTTTGTTAGCGGTTGCGGGAAAATCTCATTAAAAAACTTTTTAATTAATCGTGAAACTTTTTTTTATTTATAATAATTATCATAATAAACTATCTATCTGTTTCTCTCCACCAAAAGTAAACAAACACATGTTTTTTATCACAGATTGATTTGTTTATTGTTTCTCTTAAATCATTAATGCGCTTTGGAATAAAAAGAAAAATAAAAATCAACACGAAGAGAAAAAAAGTTTAAAAATGTTAGTTTGTGTGTGTGTGTGTGTGCCAGGGATGGAAAATAGATTTTATAATTGTGTGTTTTTATTATGAACAAATTTAAAAGATTGATCAAATAGCTATCTAAGCTACCTGGGACAAATTTGTGTAACACCAATAGGTAATAAGTTACATGGATGAGAAAGAACACCTGTATGGACAAAATTTCAAACTTTGACCCCCTTTATCCCAGAAACTTTTTGACCGATCTTGTTGAAAATTTGTGTCTAAACTACTTTTTAATAGGACTAAGCTTGGTGCTAATTTCATCCAAATCGGAAGACATCGATTTAAAAATTGGGTCACTTGACATGAAATCCCCCATATGTATGTATATGCAAACAAAACTTGTTGTTCATCGAAAAAAGTTCAAGTTGTAACAAGAAATATTTGAGTCGTTGTATGATTTAGGAATTTAAAGCATTGTTTTATAATTTTCGATTTATTATATGCAATTCACACGTAAAATGTAGTTTTCGTGCTGATTTGGGATTTTTGTTTTACCATTGTTTTGACGAAATTAATAAAATTTAAAAGATTAAGATATTTAACTGGAGTTTAATTTTAATCCTAAATACTCTTAAACTGAAAAACAAGCTTTTTAGAATTTTTTGTTCTAAGCGAGTCGATCTTGATACAAATTTAACCCTCCGTTACTATCGTATATTTCACTTACATCAGTACTATCGTTGGGTGTAATCCACCCATGCATTTTAAGTGTCTGCGTTTCTTAACTGTCAAATTCAAATATTCAAATAACGTAATTTTTTAAAATAATGAGCACTAAAATACCGAATAAATTTAATTTAATTTTATTTCAAATTATATGTATGTTGTTTATTTATATTTCATTAAAAAATAAATAAAAAATTATATAAATGGATTATGTAAAACTAGTTATTATTAAGAAAATTTGTAAGCCAATCCTATGCGGGTTACTGATTTGGAAAGTTGAAAGGATATGGAAAAAAAAATTTAACAACATTTTTCTAAACAAAGTACAATTTTTTTTTACAACGTAAAATTATGCGTAAAAATTGAGCGAATTACCAACAAAATTTAGTTACACATTAATGTTTTTCGTAATTTTCATCATGGTTTTCGTATTTTTTTGACAATGCTGAGATTGTAGATTGATAGCAACTAGTACACAGTAGGTGGCTGTGACTTTTGAAAAAAAATAAAAATTCGTATTTATACAAAATGTAATCCCTAAAATAATGTACATGGTTACTATCGATGGGTATAAAACACCCATCCCCCATATAAAAAAATTAAACGCTATTACTATCGCGGGTGTAAACCACCCAAGTTCAAATTTTATATAAATTAAATCTAAAATTAATGTAGTATAATGTACTTCTTAACATAAAAAACTATTCAAAGATAGATTACATTTTACTAAAAGAACGATTTTCATGAAAAATGATATAGTTTTCTTTAAAGTTAAGCCTTTTGGGTGGAATCCACCCAGACGATAGTAACGCAGGGTTAAGAAACATAATCATTCTAAATAAGTCACGGTAGTAACACGGCATCAACAAAGTCTAAAATGTAATAAAACAGTACAATTGCACAATGGTTTTCATCCCTGGTGTGTATGTGCTTGTGTACAGTACTCTTATTCTTTTTCCGATTAAAATAAGTTCATATTTATTTAAATTTGTTGTTCTTGTTTTTATTACAAGCAGATGTAAACTTCGGATAAAAAGAAAAGTTTTTCTACAACAACTACAACATTTACAATCTGTGCTGAATGAGATTGAGAGAAAATGATGAAAAACTTAAAACAAACGATAAACTTATTGCATTTGAATTTATGTATGTATGTATGTATGTGTTTGTTGTATAGGAATACAACCACAGATAATAAACAGCAGTAGCCCAGTTGGCCACGTCTTTAAGACATCCTCGAAGACGGATGCACGACAATGTTTATTACTGCACGACATGTGAGGGACAGCGGGGACAAATCGTCAACGACATTTTCGAACAAGTGTCGCGAAAATCGTGCACGACACAAAGAAAGACAATGTCGCCTACTTTATCATTAACGACTATCTGCATGACAATGTCGTCTATTTCGACGTCCACGACAAAAATTATTATATGGTTATCTAAATTCAGACAGTTTTTTTGTATAGTTGGAATTTAAATTTCTGTTATATGTTTTGTATTCGACTCCTATAAGCAATCCTTAAATTGACAGTGAAGTACCAACTGCACGTAATCCATTTTCTAATCTTTTATATTACTAGGTAAAGACAAAACATTTAATAACACTTTCCTCCTCTGTTTGTCAGCCGATTTGTACACCATAGGGATTGACTTATCTGAAGGGGTAAAAACAGGTAAATTCGGTAGTCGAATATCTCCTAAACTACGAAAACAAATTTAATACTTAACGTTGTTTATGAGAAAAATAAGCCGACTTTTTTAAAATTAAGATCTTTTAGGGAGTAAAGGGGTATAACGTGTTTTTAGAACTATTTTGACACGCCATCTATTAAATATTTTTAAGATTATACCTATTTCGTAACATATCTTTGAAATACAAGTACAAATTTTGTTTCGAAATTCGAACGTTTAAGGGGTGAACATCGTAAATATTTTTGGTAAATTTTTTTACAAAACATTTTTCTCGATTCATTGACATAAACATATTGAATTATGGGCAAAAAACAAAAATCTAAACATGCAGTGCCCTGACTGGATGAGAACCTTTAAGAAGGAAGTTTTAGAACTTTTTTGTTCTTCAACTTGTACTTTTTGATATTACGAAAGTATTTTTTTTCGGTTTACTCTTTTTTTTTTATTTCGCTTTGTAAATAACATATCGCTACCTAAAACGCAAAACGCCCTTACCAACAAAAAATGAAAAAGCTACTTTTTACAAACACCACACATCAAAGGATATGATGAGATACATCGGAATTTGTAAAAAAGTTGGACTTGGATTAATTGTTAGTTAGGGCGCTTTGGGTTTTAGGACACGATTTACCTATTTAAGCATAAAGAAAATAGAATATTATTGAAAGTTATAGTTACACAGTAGCACAACTTAAAAATCTTGAACCAATTTAGACCCCCAAAATCTGGAAGCTTATGATGGTAGAAGAAACCCCCTAGTTGGGTATTGAACTATTAGCTAAGTTTTTTTTTTTTTTTTAATTCATTTTTGAAGTTTTCGACTGGGGATGTATTTAAGTACTATTTTCAAAAACCATGTACTGATTCTTAAGTCTATGTCTCGTGAACTATTCGAAATATTGCTTGTCTCTCTTCGGCAAATTTCTAGCTCTTAATCAGATCTAAAAAATTTACCTTAAGATAAAATAAAAAAAAAAAAACAACAACATCTTACTCAAAACTGTCAAAAAACGTTAAATTTCGTCATAGATTTTTATTGTTATGACGAAAATATAAGGACACTTCAATTATTTTAAAATAGATACTTAGAAAAATTGATGATTATGAATATAAGGAATGAACAATATTGAACTTTAGTCGTCGCTTTCGAAACTAGTCTCATCATTTGAAAACATGTTTCCTACCGTTTCGCTAGCTTTGTTTTGGCTATGAAAATATCGGGTAATTTTTAAGCTATTATCTTTTTGGCAACACTGGTTTAAACAGCTGACGCACGTTTATTGTTTTGTTTCACTGTCAAACATCTTCAGTTTGGTCTATAATTTAACCATGAATCGTCTTACAAACGAACAATTCTTGGATATTATTGAATTTTATTATCAAAATGCGTGCTCAGTTAAGAAAGTTCATCGCGCGCTTCTTGTATTCAGCGACGAAGCTCATTTTTGGCTAAATGGGTACGTTTATAAGCAGAATTGTCGGTTTTGGAGTCAAGATCAGCCAGAAGCATTGCAAGAGCTACCAATGCATCCAGAAAAAGTCACAGTTTGGTGCGGTTTATGGGCTGGTGGCATCATTGGACCGTACTTCTTCAAAGATGATGCGAATTGTAACGTAACTGTGAATTGTGAGCGCTACCGTGAGATGATATTCAACTTTTTTTTGCCCAAAATGCAAGAGCTTGACTTGCATGACATGTGGTTTCAACAAGACGGTGCCACATGCCACATGTTACACATCACGCTTAACAATGGACTTATTGATAGGCGAGTTCGGTGAACATTTTATTTCACGTTCGGGACCGCTCAATTGGCCGCCTAGATCGTGCGATTTAACGCCTTTAGACTATTTTTTGTGGGGCTATGTTAAAGCTCATGCCTAAACACACATGCCCGCTTCAATTGACGCATTGGAAGACAACATTACAGCATTTATTCATGAGATACCGGCCGAAATGTTGGAAAGAGTATGCCAAAGTTGGGCTAAGCGGATGGACCATTTCAGGCGCAGTCACGGTCAACATTTGCATGAAATAATCTTCAAACATTAAATTATATGGACCGCACTATCGAATTAAATAAAGATTTCATGCATTTTTCTGAATTTTATGTGTTTTTTTTTAACTTTCCTATAGCTCTTAAAAAATCACCCATTACTTTATGGCAAGACTAGCATACTTCCCAAAGCAACGCATCTATTCTTTTCCTCTTTGAACCGCTTTTTCATCGGGTTGGTTACTTGGTGGCAGCGCTCACCTTGCTCATCAGATTCTGTTGGCAATTGTAAAAAATTAAAATTAAAAAAAAAAACCTTAGCGAATAATTTAAAACCCAGCTAGGGGTTTTCTTATACCATCATAAGCTTTCGGATTATGGGAGTCTTAACTGGTTCAAGATTTTAGTGCTGCGCTGTGTTATACTTCATAGTAAAATTTTTACTTTTGTATTTACATAAAAAACTAATTTGCCGCCATGTGGGTGTTAAAAAGTGCAATAATAAATGTAATGACGATTTGCAACCGCAATTTATGCACGCAGTGTTTACTGGTGTAACTTCATTTTAATTTCCTTTTAAGAACCCATAACAATATTTACACAATTTTTTTTTTAATTTATGTGTTCAATACAAATCAGAAAAAGAAAAAATAATGAGAATGTATTTAAAGAAAATGTGGTGTTTTTCAGAGTTTCTTGTTGTACATACAATTATTCCACAAAGTATCTTTTCACATATTCAATTTAAAGGTCCATATACTTGTAAGTTAATAAGAACTAATAAACATACATATTTATACAATATGTATACTAGGGTTATAACTTTTTAACACTTTTTGCGAACATTAAAAGTTATTAATAAAAACTGTGATAATTTTTTCGGATTGTTAAAAAAGTTCACTCAGGGATCGGGTTGAATTTTGAAACAATTTTAAAAAATAAACACCTAATATTTGAATATATATTCCTATACGTATCACTTTAATGGGCGGTTCAAAATATCTTGGAAGGTTTTACAAATTTGCTTCCCTGCGTGAGGTTTTTTTTCGCAAAACGACGGGAGACGGGTGTTTTCATTACTAAAACATTCTTGGCCACTCCGTGCTACTATGCCAAAAATTTGGTTATGGCCCTAATGTATACTCATGTTCTTCATGTGAACATCTTCCGCATATACATGCAAAGAGAATTTTAAATTATAAAAATACATATTTACTTATTGAATAAAAAATCTCTCTTGACGTCACTACTCTGCACAATTTTTCTAAAAAGTTAATGACAATATTCGAAAAGCAAACAAGAAACATACTGTTGCGCTTTTAATACAAATAAGAAAGTATAGTCAGTTAAGCCTGACCACATGGAACATGAAGAAGTGCGTTGAAGCTCATCAATGACAGTAGAGTATCCAGCTCTATTGACTCATTGGATCATCTCCAGAATTTGGGTTGTACGTCCATGTTCTATCGATATTACCACGGTAAGTGTTCAGCTGAGATGGACGAACTCATCCCTGAGACGCGGTACATGCTCGAAGTACTTGGCTTTCACATTCGTTCGTTGCCCACTGTCGGCTACGGACGATGATCACGTTAAACTGGACAAAATCTGTCCAATGTATCGTACAACGCATTACAGAGAAATTACTTGGTCGAACTAGCTGTATGTGGAATTAACTCCCGACAGAAGTCAACCCAATCGACTACAATTTGAATAAGCTCTAATTAAATGTCCACAAATTCTACCCCTTCTTTCCTTTTCCTCATAACCTTTTCTCCTAATACCAACACAAGGCATTGTATTAGTAGGGGGCATCCCCTGAGTGTTGGCTCAAAGTAAAAAAAAGTTCGTTAAACCACAAAACGTGAATTAGTTTAAAACAAATTTGTTTTAAAATTTAAAAAACGAAAACGTAGGATTTTTAAGATTCAACACAATTTTTACTTGTTTTTTTTCTCAGCTAACGCTGAGCCCCAGTGTTAAAATGCTAAAGCGGAAATATTTTAAGATGATTATCATATTTATTTTTTATTTAAAAATATATTAATTTTACTTTTGTTTTTTTAACATTTATTAAAAAAATTATTTTTTTTTGCTGTGGTGAAATAATTAATCATTATTTCAACGTCTTGTCCAATATTCTGTGTCTAATTTTAGATTTAGCCAAGTGGCAGCAAATAGCAAAAAAACTAAAATCAAATTAGTGTATTATAAAAAAACGAGTTTCTATTCAAAATGTGTACTCTTTTGAATTATTGTACAACAACAACAACAACGGAGCGTATACTTGTTATTGATTTGCTCAAATTTTATTATTTGGCAAAAGGCAAGAGTAATAGAGAGTTTTTCCTAGAACTTCTATGTACTAAATCAATCATAAATTTTAGCACATAACCCAAAACGTAACATATGCCTTAATGTTCATAAATTAATACGTATAAGCGTGTATCTTGTTTACACTCATGCCGGCAAATTTATAAATGCAGGTGTAAAAAACAAATTATGCTCGAAGTATTTTAATGAAAATTATTTATGAGTGGATGGGTTGAGGATTCTGTAGGCATGTTGTGTTCAATGAAAAGTTATATGCAAGGGCGACACAAAATAAGGCCCTATCCAATAAAGACCGATTAAGAAAATTAAATAAGCCCCAATAATGTCAAATGCTTTACATATTTGAAAATTGGGGGAAATTAAATTTTTTTTTGGGTTTTGTTTAATTTTTTAAAATGGTTTTTATTTCGTTATGAAATCACAACCCAAAAAAGATTTTAACAACAGAATAAATTGGGGTTTAGTAAATTTTATTTGGGATTTTCTTAAAATGATGTTTTTTTTTCTAAAATTATTGGAGATTTTACTAGCTTGTGTAAAATATCATGATTCTTAACAGTTTTAGCCAAACTTAAATGATTTTCAGGAAGTGAATTTGTATTTGAGCCATGGTAAGTTATGGACCAATCATCATCAAATTCTGAAGAGTGATTTCTGGTATTATAAAACATAAATTCCAATAAAATTGATTACAGCGGTGAATTAGTCATAAGGTCCTAATGCTGTTAGTTAGGCTACTAAAAAAAATACCAAGAACGCCACATGCCTAGATAAGTTAATTGGAACCTCCTGAACACGAAAAACGCTGTAATTTTTTGTCCTAAGTACCGTTTTTTAGATAACGGTACTTTTGTACTTTCCGGTGTATGGTCCCACTCAAACCCTTGTGGAGCCCAACCGAAAAATCTGATCGAATTAAGTGGCACATTGTTGGAAAGGTAATTGAATGCCTTTTCCGTCGATATGCTAAAAATTACCGCTATCTAAAAAACGGTACTAAGGAAAAAAAAAATACAGCGTTTTTCGTTTTCAGGAGGTCCCAATTAACGTATCTAGGCATGTGGCGTTCTTTGTACGTTTCTAAATTAAAAATTTGTAAAGCTGTGTTATGGACCGTATATCACAAAATTTTTCTGGCTATATGAAGCCAATATCTCTATATGCTACGGTTTTAGGCGTATTTAATTATTTAACCAGAGTGGGCTTTATATGGGGCCTATAGTAAACTATGGACCGATCGTCACAAGATTTATTAGTGTGATTTCTAGTCCTATAAAAGTGTGACGTACCAAATGATAGCATTATTTGTTAGGGTTTAACGCGTACTAAACAACTTTCCGGGAGTAGGGTTTATATGGGGCCTAGAGTTAATTATAGACTGATCTTCAATTCCAAACTGCTTAGGATAATAAGAAGCAATTTGACAGCAAATTTGTAAATTTCTTTTGATTTTTTAGAAAGTGAATCTGTTTTAAGCAGACGGACAGACGACAGACAGACGGACATGACAAAATAGACTAACACTCAGTTTAGATGAGGGCTTTTACGACGTCGCTTTGTCGACGTCTGTTTTGGTTTGTTGGTGAGCGGTGTAGAAAAGAAAGAGGGGTTAACAAAATGTCTCGTTTTGTATTTTGCATGTCGTTTTTTACATTTCTCTTTTAACTTTTTCTGTTTACGTTTTATTCTTTTTCTTACTTTAAAGTGTGTGGTTGAAAATACAGTGAGACCTCGATTATCGATAATAGACGGGATCGGCAGAATTCTTGATTATTTATTTTTTTGGTGTGTTTCTTATTTTATGTAAATATATAACGTTTTATTATGTAGACATGAGGAAAAAAGTAAATTTGGCAGAACATGCTTCCACACCGCTAAGATATTCTCTTTCTTCGTTTATTTAAATTTCTTTTGATTGTTCAAAATTTAACGAAAAAAAGATAATTTGTTTATAATTTCGGATAATAGAGGCAATTTAAATCAGTGCAAAAAAATGTTTGTTTTCCATTTTATTGAAGCTGCCGGTTAATCGAATGACGGGTAATCAAGGCCATACTGTAAATAAAAAAAGACATGCAACCAAAAATCATCGTATGAACGCAAAGAGATTTTGGAAGTTGCTTTAAAAGGGAATCAAGATAAAACGACGTCGTAAAAGCCCTCATGTGAATTGAGTATAAGAATTATTCAAGGATCCAGAATATATATACTTTTTGTGGTGGAGGGTATACAAATCTAATGATAAGAATGTGTTTGTGCTCGAAACTAGTAAATTCGATCCGAGATAAGCCCCGTGTTCAGTCAAGAATAAAATTATCAAAAGATTTTTAATTCATTTCATGTTGTAAATTCCTTCCTTCACTAAAAATAATTTAAAGAAATCAACGGAAATACAATCTTCTTAAATTTTCTTCACTGAAAATTTCTCTTATAGAGGTTTCAGAATTCGACTGAAACGAATGTATCGAGTTCATTAGCACAATATATCAAAGACCACTTTCAAGATCTTGAATTGTTAGAATTAAAATATATATACTAGGGCGGGTTAATTTTTTTTTTTTGATGAAGCGTAAAGCAAAAACGTAATCTATAGGTGATTCTGAGAAATTTTGCTCCAGAGACCCCAAAATTTCAAAATAGATATTTTTCCATATATACACAGAATAATTAAATTAAATTCGTCATAAAATCGGACACAATTATAGCAGATTTCTCAATCTGGGCTTGTTTAAAAGGTATTTTTATTACCTTTCAGAATTTGTATTGATACCAATATAATCTGCAAAAAAAAAAAAAGAATCTCTCTAGGTCCGCGTTGCTGGCCCTAAGCAAACATTAGTGTTGTATTACCAGACGATTTAAATTGAGCTTTAAACGAAATTTAGGGCCTTTAAAATTTTCCTTCCGTAAAAATCCAAGTTGGACCATGGCGATGATTTTAAAGGAAAAATCGTTTGAACCGGTCAAGCCGTTCTCAACTTATGCGCTTAATAGAAAAAGTGGGCGCTAAAGTAGGCGTGGTAAATTTTTCTTTCGATGAAAACTTAAAATGGATTAATACGAACATTCGAAAGAAAAATTTATCAAATCGATGGAGCCGTTTTCTGATTTTATATAATTCGAAAAAAGTGGGCGGGGCACAATTTTCTTTTCGTATAAATCTAAGTTGAACCATGGCGATCATTTTAAAGAAAAAAACGTCCAAATTATTTAGAAGTCATTGGTGGTGCAATATGCAAATCGGATTTTGCCACGCCCCACAGTGCTTTGGCCCATAGACATAAATCAAAAAAAAAAACAAGTCTTATATTGTGCTTAAAAATGTACAGATCGATAGATAACAAAATAATTAAAATGAATTTTGAAGAATTTTAAGATTTAACTCTTTTTGGCGGCGCTAGAGGGCGCCAAAGTTTGAGAATTTATAGTAAAAATGGCCAAACAACTACTTGAGTTTTACATGCTTTAGGAAAACTGTTGTAAAACTGTTGTTTTTTAAAGCACGAGATTGAAATTTTTTTCTGTAGTAGTTTACTATATTTAGAACTAACTGTAAAAAATTTTTATTGATTTATTTTCTCATAAGTGTTTTTTTATGGGTTTGAAAAATGCTTATTATTTACTTAAGCTCTAAAAATTTTCTAACTTTGATGGAATATTAAAAAAAAAGAAAAATATGGTCTATGGGTTTTTTTCTGATTTCGAATATTTAGACTGTTTTCTAATAACTACAAAAAAAAAAATTTAAAAAATTTTACCACAACTTGAAAAAAAAAACTTTTTTTAAATTGCTTTTTTCATGATTTTTGATCAAATTTTGATAGTTTTCAGGAGTTTAAAAGACAATTAACTACAAATACTGTGAAATATTAATTCAAACTTATACCATTCAATAAAAAACAACAAAAATCAAAATATATATAAAAAATTGTTTGTGTTTGTCTGCATTTTACGGCATAAGAGGGCGCTGAAATCACAAATGCCCTTGGTTTTTTATTGTTTCAAGAAAATAATTGTAAAAAATTAATTTTTTGGATTACGAGATTCAAATTTTTTTCTGTAACAGCTAACTATATTTTAAACCACCTATAAAAAAAATTTTACTGGAATTATGCTCCTATACATATTTTTTAATGGTTTGAAAAATGCTTATTATTTAGTTAAGCTCTAAAAATTTCTTAACTTTGATGGAATATTAAAAAAAAAGAAAAATATGGTCTATGGGTTTTTTTCTGATTTCGAATATTTAGACTGTTTTCTAATAACTACAAAAAAAAAATTTAAAAAATTTTACCACAACTTAAAAAAAAATTTATTTAAAAAAAATGCTATTTTCGTGATTTTTGCTCAAACTTTCATAGATTGAATTAGTTAAAAAAAAAATAAACTAGGAACATAATAAGAAAAAAATCCAAATATATATACTATTGAATTAGAAAATTGACAAGATAAATTAAAAAAGATTAGTATAACAGTTGTGTCTGTTTCTTTTTGTCGACACAAGATGGCGCTAAATTCCCAGATGACGTTGGTTTTTCATCGTATTTTCAAAATGTGACTTAGTGCCGTTATTTTTTATTTAAATTGAAGATGGTTACGTGACAGAAGTTTTTTTTTGGTAACAGCCTTTGTTTGTAGTAAGAGCAATTCTATTGTGGAGTGTTCGAAAATATTGCATACAGGGTTTTCAATTTAAAAGAAAATAAAAATTTTCTATTAAAATGTTAAATCAATTTATATATTTAATAAATACTTACTTTTACAAACGAGTAAAAGTGAGGGCGCGTGGTTCAAAAAATGAACGTGCACATCTCTAATCAATTTTATTGCAATCAAAATCAGCTTATCAAATTTTATTGGAATCTTTCTATTTTTGAACATAGCTCCCATACAAATCATTCTCCCGAAAATAGCTTTTAATGCCAGCTTCCTTAAAAATATATGTAGTAACATACCAATATAAACCATAGGTTACATATAAACCCTCATCCAAAAAACCCATATATGAAGATGAAGATATCTCAATAATATTCGTCAGAAAGAACTTTGAAACGAATCTTAACCTCATAACATAATTTTGTTCTGGTGGGTCCATGATTGCCCATGGGTCCCAAATAGATTACAATCTAGGAACTTTGTTTTTAAATACTATGCTATAGGATATCACATGGTCGGGCTTGACCGATTATACTTTCTTACTTGTTATTTTTGCACGAGCATTTTAAGCGTTTTTCACTCATTTTTCATTAAATGATGTTTTTGTATTTTTCACATTTATAATCCGATTCTACCAAAATTTGGCACACATATATATCTAATAAATATCAATTTTCATACCAAATTTTATTACGATCGGATAATTTTTGGAAGTGTTATAACATTTTTAAGAAAAAGGATATATGGCAGGACCTTGATTCCTTGTTCAGATTTAAGTGAAAATTTGCACATACGTTGCTAGTTGTGTGTGCATTAGTATGACCATTTTTTGTAGTTTTGTGGGCATTATTGAAGCTAAAATTACATTTTTCCATTTCAGGACACATGGGAGGTAGGCGTGTCCTTGGACCGATATGTCCAAAAATTCACATTTTTCTTAACTAAGCTATTCTATGCTTGTGTACCAAATTTAAAAAATTTCTGACTACTCCTTCTATTTATGTCCCTTCGTTATATGGGGACAAAGCACTGTGCGCCCCTCCGCCTGCAGACCGAAAATCAAAAATCAGACTTCACAGTGTCACCCGCCTGAATATTCTAGGATTCCCTGAAAATTTCATCAAAATCGGACCAGCCGTTTTGGAGTCCATACGTTACAAACAAACATACATACATACATACATCCTATTTTATATATATAGATTTAATTAAATTATTCTGTGTAGATATGGAAAAATATCTATTTTGAAATTTTGGGCTCAAAACGCGACTTAGAGCTATGGTCTCTTGAGCAAAATTTCTCAGAATCACCTATAGATTACGTTTTTGCTATACGCTTCATCAAAAAAAAAATCGTTCCATACAATTTGACCCGCCCTAATATATACATATATTTTTTTTTTTGGGATAAAAATAGCCGTAGCATCCCTAAAAAAATATTTCAAAATTAAAGACTGCACGTGCCAAAACTTTACAGGTTTAATTGAAAACACATGATTTCTTTTATCGTAATTTAAATTTTACGGCCTCATCAAATTGCCCTAATTTATACATTCATTGCGAAAATAAACAATTTAAAATTTATTTAAAGAAATTAGTTAATGTCGCGCATAAGAATATAATTCAAAGAATTTTGGAATAATTTTAGTTGGAAGTCATTTAAAGAAAATTTATTTGTATTAACAGTGGAAGCAATAAAAAAGTTATAAGAAATTAAAGCAAAATTTTCGATTAGCCTTCGTGCATTAACGTTAGTTTTTACATCAGTGATGCCAGGAGAAATTTCAAAAAATCCCTACATGTCTAAATAAAAATCCCTTTTTTCCCTATAACCAAAAAGATTATCCCTACATTTTTCTCTACGTTAAAAATTTATTGTTTTATCAACAGGAAAATAAAAACGTATTTTGTTAACATTTTGTAAATATTGGGCCATGTCACAGAGTACAATTCCGTTCGGAATTAAAGAAAACATATTTGTTTGTCGATGGAAAGTGTATTTTGGTTTCTGCTTAAAAATACTACATTTGTACTTATTTTTAATTTTTTAATGAAAATAAAGCGATTATGTGCTTTTTTTAGACAATATATAGAAAATGAGATAGTAAAATGAGAATCCCTACATTTGCCTTAAAATGCTTGAAATTTTCCGAAAAAATCCCTACAAAAGAAGAAAATTCCATACTGTGTGCATTGCTGTGTCACACCTTTAATTTTTTGATTCAAATCAGTGAAATTAAAACTAACTGACCCACAATTTTATATTACGTCATATGCGCGAGGGCTGTTCAAAAATTAGCAGACTTAACAATGGACAAATAGAAAATTTAAGAAAAAAATTACACAGCCCGACAAAATTAAAAAAAATTATCAACTGATTATAGTTAATTTTGGTGCGCTGAATTCAAATCTGTAATCAGTTTGTCTCTATCAGCTCTAGTTTTCATGCTATAGCTTATTTGTGTTTTTAAAAAAGATGATGTGACTGATATGCAAATATCTACAAAAATTTTAAACGGATTATGTATTTCTTTATTTTAAGTAAAAGGTAATAACATTTCTAAAATAACCATGGATTGCTTGTGAAGATTAGTCAAGAAATGACAGGGTTACAGGGGACAAAAAATTTTATGATTTTGTTAAATTTTGCTCTCTTCAAGTTATTTTTTTTAAACCAATGATTTAAAAATCCTAATGTAGTATTCCACGGATAATTACCTCGACAAAAATGCCAATATTTTTGGGTAATTATGCGGTGTAAGCATTTAAACGAATACGCTTAACTACCTCGTTGAGGTAATTAAGCGAATTCGTTTAAATAGCTCAGTGAGGTAATTAGACGTATTTATTTACAAGATAACTTAACTTTGATGTATGAAAAAATTTAAGAAAGGTATTTTTACATGTATCAGCTTAATCTTAAGAGATAGCAATAAAAAACAATGGGATTTGTTGTCTTAAATTTTGTCTGTAGGGCTTTCTGAGATATCCTGTCATATTCTACTACTACACATGGAAGACGTAAATATGCAGTTGCATGGTTTTTCTTGTGCGACCAATGAAAGCAGAAACAATATATTTATGCGTTTAGAGCATTTAATGAATTTTGGTATCGATTTGTTTGTAAATAATTTCCATATTGTAGCCATTGCTGCATTTTTATTGCACACATAATTTAAGTTTTTAAAAAATAAATAAAAAAATTGCTTAAAAATCTGGTTAACAGATGAGTTTTCTGTTGCCTTAATTTCGCCACCTACATTAAATTTTCACTGTACAATTTTAAGCCATAGCAAGTTTTTGTTGAAGATAAATGTTTTTCGCAACTTATAACATAGAAACCTAGACGCATCGTTTAGTAAACGATCGAATCAGAAACACTTGTTTAGGTAATCTTTTCGTGTCCGTCCGTCCGTCCATCCATCTTGCTGGTTGTATGTCCATGTAAACCTTGTGCGAAAAGTTAAGGTAGCAGTTTTTAGATAATTTGATCAAATTGGGTAAATACGTTTAATTGTCATAAAAACGAAACATAGTCCCCATGCAAACTTCAAAGTTTAATCTTTTAAGACAAAATATCTTATAAATTTGGTGTATCTAGATTATATATAACTCTTATATGAATCTTGATCGCATAACATAACTTTTAATGCAAATATTAATTTGTTGAATATTTTGCTTTTAATCAAGCCACATTTTGTTTTTTAGGCATATTTTTTTAAAAAAATTTTAGTGCATATTTTCAAATTATTAACATGTAAAACTTGGTTACATTACTTGCTGTGTTTTTGTCAAATAGTACTGAGGCAATTAAACGAATGAAATTTAGGTATAATTTAGTTTTGGGAGTTAAATTTTTAAGGCAATTATCCGAATCGGGTAATTAATCGTATGGCAATTAAACGTGGATTTTTGTCTAACAAATGGAAGAAAAAAATCGGGGATTTAAAACTCGAGGTAAATAAGCGTGAAAGGCATTTAAGCGTGGGGTAATTAACCGGGTTATACTGTAATCTTATTGAGCAGATAAACTAACATCTATAATTGTCAGTTTTTACCGCCTAATACGATAGCCATCTATTTTATACTCAACCTTTACTATTTTATTTTATAATCGCTTACTTTTCAAGCGCCAAAGAGCCAACATCTAAATTTATTCTTTTCATCATATCTTATAACTTTAACTTTAATCAAAATTTGTTAAATAAAACTTAAACTTTGAATTTCAATCAAATCGGCTAAAGTTATTTATTTCTGGAACTGCTGAGTCTGCCGTCCCTACATCTGCCTTGGCTTCATAGTGGTATCTCTTGGAGCAGATCCACCTGGTCAACCCTCATTAACGTTCTGCCTGTTAACCCACACGCAAGTTTAAAATACAGTCCTCCCCTCTTTGCTCTTGGTCCCCCTACCAATCTCCTAATCTAACTTCTTATGTTTCTATCTCATACATTCCCTTAACCTCAAGATTACCTTTTCTAACTCAAAGGGAAATTACTCTCATCCATCTACAAATATACATCCATACACATACTTATGTACACATAGTACTTTGTTCAAGTGTTATAAATTAAAGTGTTGTGTTAATTTAATTTTATTAAAGTGCAATAAAGAACTCAAGCGGCTTATTATAAAGGAAATAAACCATAACGTTATTGAAAGGCAGTAACGTAACAATCACCCCTGTGGGGCAAACCGAAATTCCCATCCCCAACAAATCGGTATCGCAAATATTTTGGGAGTAAAAATTTATATTGTGAATTATTTGTCAGTGCTTTGTAAACAGAAGTCTCTATTGTGAATAACTTGTCAGTGCTTATACTGTGAAAGAAAAATATACAATATAAAATACTAATAAAAATATAATAAAATTAATAATGAATACTGTTTATCTCCTTTCAATAATTTTTCAAGCTCAAGGTCCGTTTTATATAAAAATTATTTATTTAAAATTTATCCAATATTTCGCTATCTCAATGGATAGCTTCTTCAGGGATTTTTGGTTTTTTTATATTTCAAACAATTTTTAACAAACAAAATTAAATGAAACAACAAAATTGTCAATCATGAAAATTAATAAAAAATTATACACAGGAAACAAAAATTATTCTATTACATTTTTATAAACTTATTTAATTTCCTATCTTATTCTTATAAATTAAATGTCTGTAATTTTGAGCTACATTGTCCGTATCTGTCTTAAAATTAATTCTTTGTTCCATTGGTATGTTTATAATTTGCAACATGTCTAACATGTAGCGTCGTTTGTAGTTTGTTTCTGTATTTAAAACTGTTATTATCATGAACTTAAGCCTAATTAAAAATATTAAAAATTTGGATTAAAAATAAATAATTTTTATATAAAACGGACCTTGAGCTTGAAAAATTATTGAAAGGAAATAATATTCACCCTTATCGTGTTTGGCGTATTTTAAATACGCCTACGACTGTTTGGTAATAGATTAAAGGAAATAAGTTCACGTTCTCTTTAATCTATTACCAAACAGTCGTAGGCGTATTTTAAATACGCCAAACACGATAAGGGTGATTAAGAAGGCCGAAGAAATTAAGCTAAATAATACTGTTTATCTTCATTTTCTTTATTTACACTCCTTCAATAAAAGGAAAAAGTAATTTAATTAAGTCCAACTTTAGAATACAAATTGAAATTTACATGTTCCCTTCTCGTTCACATTAACACTTGTTGGGAATTTATTTAGTAAACATTCTTGCGGGAGTAAACATTGGCGATGCCAAATTTTTGAAGTTTGGGAATTCATTCCCAAAAAATTTGTTATGGGAATCATTCACAATACAAAATAAAAAAATATGGGAATATTTTCATGGGAGTAGTTGTTTGCGATAGGGGTGAATATATAAATACCATGCACGCACATATAAAAATTCAATTTCATCTGTAAATGAAATAATTGAGCTCGAGGTCTGTTGTTTTAAATAATTTTTATTTTATTTCTCCGACATTTCGAAATTCATCGAATTACATCCTCAGAGACATTTGTAAAAACTACACAAACAAATAAACTTTAAGCTATAGTTGTTTTAACATCGCCACATCTTTCGTCATATAGACAGCAAATATTGGCCAATATCGATATCTCGGAAAATATAAAGTATTGCCGATATATCGGTATCGTTCGGTATTCCTTACATCCCTAATCAAAATATGCAAAAAACAAATAATATATGCTCTATAAGCTTGAAAATTCTTCAAAAATGCTTTTTTTTAATAAAATATGCGAAAAAAATGCTATAAAGGATTAAATATGCAAAAATATGCACCGACAAAATCTCTAAGACGGATAAATATATTGTTTCTGCTTTCGTTGGTCGCACAAGCAAAAACATTCAATTGCATATTTACGGTTTTCCTGCAAATAAGCCACGAATCGTTTATTCACTCTCTCTATCCTCCTGCCCAAAAACAATTTTCCTAGTTCCAACACAATGCAATGGATTAGTGGTGGTCTTCAACTAAGAGCTGGTCTTAAAAAAAAGTATGTTCCAGTATAATTGTTCTCCATATATTTCACGTATCTATTCGTCTTATAATTATATTTTAACACAACATTTCACTCTTTACTTAAAGCTTAACAGAAACAAGTGATTTACGTGAATAGCTTACTCAATCATTATATGTTTGCTTTAATTAAAATCATATAAAAACAAGTTAGAGTGCTATATTCAGTTGTGCCGACTCTTTTATATTCTCCACCTACAGTTAGAATATTTCCGGAGTGGGCTTTGTATGGGACCTATGGTAGTATATCGGACCAAAATTTATTACACTAGCCTAATTTATGACGGTTTTCCCAGATTAGGCTTTACATGATCCAATGGCAAATTATGGAACGGTCTTCTCAAAATTGGACGGTATAATATCTAGTCATATGTAACCATTTTGTGTAATTTGCATTATACCACAATTTATGTTAGTTTTTGTGACATAATTAATAATTTTTTATGGTGAAGATTCCACATTTGGATTCATAACTCTTTTCCTACTAATCCGATTTTGCTGGATTTCAATCCAAACTGCTTAGGATAACTATCGGGTGATTTTTTAAGAGGTATAGGAAAGTTAAAAAAACACATACAATTCAAAAAAAATGCATGAAATCATTTTTTGAATCGATAGTACGGTCCATATAATTTAATGTTTGAAGATTATTTCATGCAAATGTTGACCGTGACTGCGCCTCAAATGGTCCATCCGCTTAGTCCAATTTTGGCACACTCTTTCCAACATTTCGGCTTGTATGTCATGAATAAATGCTTCAATGTTGTCTTCCAATCCGTCAATTGAAGCGGGCATGTGTGTATAGACATGAGCTTTAACATAGCCCCACAAAAAATAGTCTAAAGGCGTTTAATCGCACGATCTAGGCGGCCAATTGACCTGTTTCGAACGTGAAATAAAATGTTCACCGAACTCGCCTCTCAATAAGTCTATTGTTAAGCGTGCTGTGTGGCATGTGGCACCGTCTTGTTGAAACCACATGTTATGCAAGTCAAGCTCTTGCATTTTGGGCAAAAAAAAGTTGGATATCATCTCACGGTAGCGCTCACCATTCACAGTTACGAAACGATTCGCATAATCTCTGAAGAAGTACGGTCCAATGATGCCGCCAGCCCATAAACCGCACCAAGCTGTGACTTTTTCTGGATGCATTGGTAGCTCTTGCAATGCTTCTGGCTGATCTTCACTCCAAAATCGACAATTCTGCTTATTAACGTACCCATTGAGCCAAAAATGAGCTTCGTCGCTGAACACAAGAAGCGCGCGATGAACTTTCTTAGCAGAGCACTCATTTTGATAATAAAATTCAATAATTTGCAAGCGTTGTTCGTTTGTAAGACGATTCATGGTTAAATTATAGACCAAACTGAAGATGTTTGACAGTGAAACAAAACACGAAACGTGCGTCAGCTGTTTAAACCAGTGTTGCCGAAAAGATAATAGCTAAAAAATCACCCGATGGAAGGAATTTGGTACCAAACTTGTTCTTTTCTTTTGAGTTTTTCGAAAGTGAGCGTGTTTTCAACAGACAGACGTACATGGCTAAATCGACTAAGAATTATTCAAGGATCCAGATTACATATAAATATAATGGTGTCTTAGATGAATATTTAAAAAGTTTTACACGGAATGACAAACTTAATATACCCATCTCACATCTAGTTGTGGTGGAGGGTATAAAAAAAGTAAATTTATTATCAGTTTTAAAGAAAATAAACCACATTATACATGTTCATTTTTGTACCAAATTTTTCTATTTATTATTTATACATATTTCTCTTTAAATAAAATAAAACACACTATTTGAGAAGGAATAAAAACTAGACTAAATTTTATTAGGACAATGACAATAAAATATTAATGCAGTAACAAAACAGCAGCTGTGTCTGAAAGCAACATTTTTACGAGATACGAGAGGCACTACGTACCGCAAAATCCACACAACCGCCAGACAACAGGACAGACAGTTAGACAAAAAAGATAAACATTAAATTTTGTCTCATTCAAAAAGATTCGATGTATGCAAATTTTGGCCCGCAAGAAAATTGTATAATTTTTTTTTATTTCAAAAAAAAAAAAAGAAAAAAAATAAAAAAAAACAAGCACGAATGATATTTTTGACCAGAGAAAAAATTATTCTTTTCATTTATTTAAAAAAAGTAATAAGGAAATGGAAAAAACATGTGCATGTTAGGGTCATAAATTTTTAATATGGTCACCGCCATTCTCAAATATATTTGTACACATTTTGTACATCTTGTACAATAATAAAACTTGCTTTTTTTATTAAAATTGTACACACGACTTAAAATTGCTAAAGTAAAGTATACTTTTAAAGTATATTACATACATTTTACAAGACGTATGAGGAGGCACAGTGGCACAAAAAAGTCTACTTGGCCCCCACTTATCATTATTCTGGGCATAGTAAGCAGCCTTAATAAATAGTGAGAATATAGATTTATTTATTGTTAATTTTGGCAGTTATTTGCATAACCCCCAGAAGAATACAAAATTAATTAAAACATATTCTTTACAAGTCGAACGGCTATTCTTGGAAAAAGGTAAGTTTGAGAGATAAAAAAGTTACTGCAGTCTCAGATAACAGCATCCCTAAAAAAAGGTATTTCCTCCAAATATATCTCACGGTATAACAGTCGAATTGGCACCTGTTGATGATAAATCAGTTATTCGCCACAGAGAAATCAAAAAGGCTATTCGGAATTTAAGACCCAAGAAAGTCCATGGTATTTATAAGATCATTAACATAATGCTTTTGGAGCTTAGCTTAGAAATTAATGTTTTGGAAGGTTTCCTTAGTTGCCATGATACCAAGGAAACCAGGAAAAGAGCACAGAGAACTTTTTCAAATATGTCAAAGCTATTTGAGAAATTACTTTAAATGAAAAAAGATGCATGCCAACCCATCAAGAAGAACAGTTAATTTCATAGGAAAAGCATTTGAAGAGAGAAAATATTGCTTTGCACTCTTCATCGAGCTTTCGCAAGCTTTTGATAACGTCTGGCATGGGGCCTTATTACATAAATTAGAGCTATATTTATCCTAGGGCTTAGCTAAAATGCGTACAAATAACATTAACCCTACGCTGGGAATTATGTACCCTATTAAAATCAATGATCAAATAGTGCCTCAACATTGGCATGTAAAATAACTTAGTGTGCATCTTAATTTACGGTTGACCTGAAGATGTCATAAACATAAATGCCAAATAAAACTGATATTGGTAAGGCGAAAATTTAATCAGTTTTAAATGCAAAACTAAAACAATAATCAATTTAATAGAACAAACTTCAATAAAATTAACGCATTGGAAAGGAGTTGATGACATACTATTTGGGTTAGCATACACAGTTGGCGAATCCCAAGCTTTGATAACAGCTCTCTAGTAAGTTAAATAGGGCTGTGCCATCAATAAAAGCTATTTAGTTATGGTAAAAGTAAAAAAATTTATTTTGGTCAAAGACGCACAGGAAAAAAAATAATTTCAATTAAAAAATTTGTGATATTAGTTAAAAATTAATTAAATTTGCACCAGTAAAAAAATTGATAGTATCAATTAAACGTTTAATTCACTTGATTAAATGTTTAATTCACTTAATTAAATTTTTAGTTAAAACTGATTTTATTTTTGATTAATGCTTTAATTAGTGAAAAATTTTGGAAAATTTTTTCTGTGCTGCTGCTGTTGTTGATGCTGCACAAGAAAAGCGGTTCAATGTACTTACATACATATATGACTTATCATCATCAGCGTCTTTCCTATTACCTTTTATAGATTTTAGCTTTTTTTACAGCACTAACCAGAAGCTTAATGTAGAAAAGAAGATATCATTCAATATGTTTTTAAAGAAAAAGAAATTGGAGAACACCAAAATATTAAATTTTTAAACAAAATTTCGTTTCTATAAATCTCGAATGCGATGATTTGCTTACTTGACACGTATCGCAATATTATGCGTATCGACAAAGGTGCGAATTAGACGCCCACGAATCTATCTTTGCGCAGTTTAAATTTGACAAATCTGCTTCGCATTGTAAAAGAAAGTTCCCACTTCTCTACAAAATATTAACTGTCTGTTCAACAATTTCGAATGTAAACATTCGTATGGAATTTTTTATGGAAATGTTTTTTAAACTGAGTGTTTTTCATAAAATTGTTTATCTAACGTTAAGACTTCTTTTGCACGCGGCAAATTACTTGCGCAACTGTTGGTTTCAGACGTTAGCGGTAAGATCGGGGTAGGAAAAAAAAAATTTTGTACAGACTTTCTTGTTCCCGGCAGGTAACTTGCGCAACTAACTTGCCGAGTCTGAAAGGGGTCTAAGGTTCGAAGTTGTACAATGTACATACACCAGATAGTCGCACTTTACCGAAATGTGTAACTAGAATAATTTGAACTAATAAATAAAATGAAGAAAAGAAACTGCTCTTAATTAGTTGACCTATACGTATGAGTAATATCTTAACAATGCACTATGGGGAATATTTGAAATAATTAATCGATTTCGTTAATTTTTAAAACGTAAAACTCTTTGCAGAAAATAAGTATTATACCAAATTATGTTGCTTTTGCTCATTAAACTAACTATATTTAAGCTATGTTCACAATCAAAAAAACAATTTCGTTTTTTCTTCCACCCATTTTCTTCCCAAAGTATTTCATATATTTTCCTTTCATTTTTAGAACAAAAATGTAACAAAAATTTTTTTAAAAATGTAACTAAAGTTGAGTCTACTTTAACTTCAGCAACAATTTGTTTGAAATTGTTTCTGACGTTTAAAATAATTTTATTAAGTTTTGAATGAAAATCTTAACAAAATATTGAAAAAAATAATAATAAATGCATAATATTGTTGTGGCTAAAATTTGCAAACGGTTTTCTAGGGCAAAGCGTGTGTGGTTGCAAAAGAAATTGTTGCTCTATTATGAACACCAAGTGAAAATGTTTTTTTGATTGTGAACGCAGCTTTATAAAACTTTTACTTAAATTATAGTTTTTTTTTAAATTTTTTCGAAATTGTGTGAATTGTTTTCAAAAACCAAAAGCCCACACTTACTAGTGTAGAATGCAATAATAGTATTGAAAATAATGTGAATTACAGCTTTTCCAATTGCTTATAAGCAAATAATGCACTACAACAAAAGAAATAAAAAATTTAAGGCGAAAAATACTAGACTACGGCGACTATGACCACACCAACGATGCGATGAGATGAGATGACTACTGGAAGTTTGCCAATATAATTAAGAGAAAAAAAAAAAAAAAAAACAAGCAACCAAATCAACACGACTATTGTACGATGTACAATAAAATTATTCCATATTATTAAATTTAAACAAATAATAACAAAAGGAAAGTTCATAAAACGGTTGAGAAGAACGGCGAGTGGGAATAGTAAAAAATTCACTTACCTTTTTATGACTTTTAAAAACAGAACATTTAAATGTATCTGTACTGGCATCTCTTGCAATATAACTAAATATTTTGAGATCACTACTGTCATGAGATACATAAAATATACGATAAACAGGATGATTTAATAATTCAATTTCCTCACAATCATTCGACCAATTCTTTTTCTGTAAAAGAAAAGAGAGACCAAAAAAAGCAATATTGACATTAAAAAATTTTAATTCAATTTAATATTCCACTTACTTTTCTTCGTCGTTTTTTCAGCACAACTCTTACGCCATTGACGGAGATGTGAATGGTGACTTTACGCTTTTTCAAGTTTTGCACTTTGCATTCGTACTGCAGGAAAAAAAGGAGAAAGAGGAGGAAAGAAAAAGCATAAATTGTTATTAAAAATTTGTTTTATTTATGTTGGTCACTTAAAAATAGAAACCAAAAAGAGGAAAAACTATAAAACTGCTGTTAGTTAAACAAACTTTGTTTCATTTTTAGCAAAATGAAATGGAAAACTTTCTTATAATTGTTGGCTGGCACTCTTTTTATTTAGTTTTTTTTTTTATTTTAATTTTCTCACTATTATTCATAATTACACAGAGTTTTATATTAAAATACTTCATTTAAGTTTTGCTTAAAAAACTAACTAAATGAAGCTGAAACCTTTTTAGTATTTTAATAAGAAAACTTTGTTCAAAATTGCTATGCGTGCGTGTTGTTTAAATTGCAAGTATTGTGGCTAATTTTGAGTTTTTCAGCCACAACTGAATTAGGTTGCATAAAGCACAGTGTGGTTTATAACAAAAGGAAAAAAAATTGCTAAAAATATGCTTAATCGTTAGCTGAAATGCAAAACCACGTAACTAACGAAATATGTGACATCGATTTTTTTTTTTATTAATTTTCTCTCCAATTTTTTACTCTCAGATAATGAAAATTATACATTTTATAAAATCGAAAGTGAGTAACTACATGTGTAATTATTCAGGCCTGTTCTGCAAATCACTTTTACTCAAATCACGTGATTTCAAATCACATGTGCCTTCTAAAATCACACGTGTGATATTTTAGCGTCCCGTTTTTGTGTGTTTTGGTATGATCTTTAATTGTAGAAAGCACACCGAGAAACAAAACAACGGTATGACTTTCAAAACACCACAAATTCACACGTGTGATTTCAAAAGCACGTGATTTGAAATCACGTGATTTTCAGAACAAGCCCGATTATTAAAGCCCAAAGCACGTTACTACTAGGCTATTCAATTAATCGATGTTTTGCATTAATCGATTAATCGCGCGAATAATAATTCAAGGGTAAAGTTTAATCGAATAATAATTGCACAATTTAATATTATTCGGTTAATCGAGTAATTTTAATTTTTTCTAGTTTAGATTTTTAGAAAAAAGACCAAGAAATATTTTTTTTAACATAAAAATTTTATTAAAAAAGTAACAACAATTTAACAAAAGGTACTTCATGTAATGAAAGTGGAAAACTTTTTTAAAAAGAAGTTTTATTTATTCTAAAATAATTGAGAAAACAGACAAGCCGGGCACATGGCGTTTTGACATAATTCTGGTACGCCGAATCCAATGGTGCTAGCCGTTTTTTTTTTTTTTAGGTTAGCTCTTGTTTTTGCGATATACCGTTATTTCGAAAATGGAGGATGTTGCACAACATATATTCGCGTAACTCATAAACGGTTTGGTTTATTGAAATTACTTAGAAAACCGAAAATCCTTTCAGTAAAGGTGAACTTTTTTCTAAGATACGCAGCAGTCGCTTCAGAAACATAATTTTTCTTTTGGCAAAAAAAAATTATTTTTTTAGCAACATTATAAAAATGTTGTTTTTTCCAGACATATAAATACGAAGCTGCAAACAAAACAAGCAGCAACTTTTGATTTTATTCACAAAAAAATTTTAATTAACTTAAGAATTTCATATAACGCAATATTTGTATGGCAGCCCCCCTAAGAAGGGGCAACTATGCTTCGAGAAAATGTTAAAGACAAAAAACTAACTGAGGTCGGTCATACATTATATACCACTAGGGACGACTCCTGGGCATTTATGGAAACTTTTTATTCAATATATTTCTATCTGCATTGAACTTTTTGTATGGGAGTCCCCTTAAGGAATGGAGCTAGCGGGTGGGTATGTTAAAAATAAATGATTGAGATGAAAAATAAAGTGGGGTTGGTCATACATTTGACTTATCTAGGGGCATCCTAGGCATGACAGTGGCCAAGTTAAGAATTTTAATAAACCGCAATATTTGTATAGTTGAATTTCTTAAATTTGGCTGCTGCAGTGGTCCTGGGATTTGTAAAAATAGAACAAGTACAAAAAGAAAAACCAGTGAAAGGAGAAACAATCATTTCACTGGTTTATTATACCCACACCACAATAGTGGAGAGGGTATTATGCATTTGTGCTGATGTGTGTAACGCCATAAAATATTGGTCCACCTTAAAGTATACCGATCGACTCAGAATCACTTTCTGAGTCGAACTAACGATGTCCGTCCGGCTGGCTGGCGGGCTGGCTGGATGTCCATGTAACCTTGTGCGCAAAGTACAGGTCGCAATTTTGGAGATAATTTGATAAAATTTGGGATAGAGGTTCTTATTGACACAAGGACCAAGCCTATTGAAAATGGGCCAAATCGTAGGACCACGAGGGAATATAGGGGGAAATTTCTTCCTCTCAGAAACTATCAAACCGATTTTAATGAAATTTAAAACTTACATAGAAGATATGGACACAAAAGGGATGTATTTTTTAAAAAATAGGACCACGAGGGGAGATAGGGCCAATTTCTGCCTCTCAAACCGATTTTAATAAAATTCAAAACATAGATAGATCCATATCTATATGGACACATAAGATATACAGTTTTTCAAAAATAGGACCACAAGGGGAGGTAGGGGGCCCCTCACAAACTTTTAACCCGATTTTAAAGAGTTTTATAAACATAGATAAATCCATATTTATATGGGCATATAAGCATGATGTGTTTTTTAATACTGTGGTGTAGGGTATCATATGGTCGGGCTTGACCGACTATACTTTCTTACTTGTTAAGATTAAAAAGGTAGAAAAAGTAATGATTACAGTACAGTCTTCACCGGTGGTGTGACACATTTTTTTGGGACTTTCTTAAATTTGGTTCTAGAATTTAACTCAGGAACTTTTTTCGTTGAAATAATACTACATTGCATTAAATCATACTACATTGTAGTAACTGACACTTAACACGATCATTGAGAATAGATGTGTAAAAAGTAAACTAATGGGTGATTTTTTAAGAGCTATAGGAAAGTTAAAAAAAAACCCATAAAATTTAGAAAAAATGCATGAAATCTTTATTTGAATCGATAGTACGGTCCATATAATTAAATGTTTGAAGATTATTTCATGCAAATGTTGACCGTGACTGCGCCTCAAATGGTCCATCCGCTTAGTCCAATTTTGGCATACTTTTTCCAAAATTTCGGCCGGTATCTCATGAATAAATGTTGTCTTCCAATGCGTCAATTGAAGCGGGCATGTATGTATAGACATGAGCTTTAACATCGCCCCACAAAAAGTAGTCTAAAGGCGTTAAATCGCACGATCTAGGCGGCCAATTGACCGGTACCGAACGTGAAATAAAATGTTCACCGAACTCGCCTCTCAATAAGTCCATTGTTACGCGTGCTGTGTGGCACCGTCTTGTTGAAACCACATGTCATGCAAGTCAACCTCTAGCATTTTGGGACAAAAAAAAGTTGGATATCATCTCACGGTAGCGCTCACCATTCACAGTTACGTAACCATTCGCATAATCTCTGAAGAAGTACGGTCCAATGATGCCACCAGCCCATAAACCGCACCAAACTGTAACTTTTTCTGGATGCATTGGTAGCTCTTGCAATGCTTCTGGCTGATCTTCACTCCAAAATCAACAATTCTGCTTATTAACGTACCGATTAAGTGGGTCTATTAAACTGACCATAAAATGGAAGAAGCGCGCGATGAACTTTCTTAACAGAGCACGCATTTTGATAATAAAATTCACTAATTTGCAAGCGTTGTTAGATTGTAAGACGATTCATGGTTAAATTATAGACCAAACTGAAGACGTTTCACAGTGAAGCAAAACACGAAACGTGCGTCAGCTGTTTAAACTAGTGTTGCCAAAAAGATGATAGCTAAAAAATCACCCGATAGAACCGGTCACTACCAGCAAAGTCCTATCACGGGACTACTTTGGTATCAGTTCGCTTCCCTCTAGGGATACTATATTTCTGTGGTCCCAAGCGATAACCGCCTAAGTCAACTTAAGAAACAGTTGAGTTTAAATTTGTTTTTAATAAATATTCCTGAAATAAATACAACTTTCATTATAATTTTTTTATCTTAGCATGGTGGGGGTACGAATCTTTGATTCTGAATTAGTTGTTTTTTTATGCAATTAATTTTTTCAGAAACGCAAGCATAAATATAAACTGCTTTTTCTTAAAAACTATTTCGACTCAGACGGTTATTGCTTGTGACCACAGATTTAAAAAAAAATTGTTACTTCGTAGCAAATGTTCCTGAGTTAAGAAACAATAAAAAGGTATTTTAAACGTACCGGTTTGTTTTTTTTTTATACATTAAAGAAAAAAACTAATACTCTAAAAAAACACATTTTTGATTAATCGACATAAATTATTCGAATTATTCGTTAATCGAAAAAAAAATTATTACATTAAATTATTCGAACAGTTAATCGCCCAAAATTAATCGATTAATACATACGTATTTCTTGAAAATAGTCATCAAAGCTGTGTTCACACCAAGTACATATTTGACGTCCTACACGTAACCACTAGTATTATTAAAAAATTATTTGCTTTTGCAAAACGCTATCAAACATTATGTAATTTTTTCTATATTACATTTTACAATTATGTTCTTATAAATAAAATTCAGTAAATAAATAGAAATTGTTAATAAAAAAGCTAAAGTTTGATCAATTTACTGGTCACGCTTTATTGGATTTTTTCGTCAAATATTTGTTAGATTTAAACAAACCTTAAAAAATTTTAATTTCCATTGAATCTTAATAGTTCACAGTAGGTTTTAAATTTTAATAATGCATTTCTAGTCATTGTGCTTGGTAAACAACTCCACCATTCCCTTTTTAAACTCATGTACCACGTAAGATATTGTTCCTTATAAAGATTTGTGAGACTTTTGTTCCAAACCTGAAAAGGTAGAGATCCTACTTTCAACATAATTCCTGGAATAATTTATTTTAAAATTAATGTTACAAATGAATATAAGAAACTTTCACAAGGTGTTTGAAAATAAACACTAAATATCGCTCCTTAGTGTTCGGTTCGGTAGATTTGTGGAAAACACAAACGCCAATATGTGTTTTTGTAGTAAATCATAAAAAAACAAGTAAGAAAGTATAGTCGGTCAAGCCCGACCATATGATACCCTACACCACAGTATTTAAAAACACATCATGCATGTGTTCATACTGATATGGATTTACTTATCTATGTTTATAAACTTCATTAAAATGGGTTTGCAAGTTTGTGAGAGGCAGAAATTGCCCCTACCTCCCCTTGTGGTCCTATTTTTGAAAAACTGTATAGCTTATGTGTCCATAAAGATATGGTTCTATCTATGTTTTAAATTTCATTAAAATCGGTTTGATAGTTTCTGAGAGGAAGAAGAAATCCCCTATCTTCACTTGTGGTCCTACGATTTGGCCCATTTTCAATAGGCTTGGTCCCTGTGCCAATAAGAACCTATGTCCCAAATTTGATCATATTATCTCCAAAATTGCGACCTGTACTTTGCGCACAAGGTTACATGGACAGCCAGCCAGCCGGACGGACATCGTTAGTTCGAATCAGAAAGTGATTCTGAGTCGATCTGTATCCTTTAAGGTGGGGGTAGGACCAATATTTTAAGGCGTTACACACATCAGCACAAATGCATTATACCCTCTTCACTATGGTGGTGTGGGTATAATAACGTTTTCATGTTTGTCATCTTTCGAACACAAAAAAAATACTGTTCTTATCCAACTCAACAAAAAGATGAGAACATTTAATTCCGTTTGTTTTTTTTTTAACTAAAAACTTCATTGTGTTCGGTTCTGCTCATTAGTGTTCTTTCGTTTCAGTTGTGCTTAGCGAACTTTTGGCTAGAAAAAAAACCAAACATTTTTTAAATAAACAAAATACACATACGAAAAAAAACAAAAAACCAGCAAAATAATTTTACACAAACAAAACAAACACACTCAAAAGCTGTTCATGTCGTTGTTAAAATTTTTTGTTTGTTATTTCTTTATCAATGTAAAAAAAATATAATGTTTGTCTACAGTACCACTAAAATTGTTCTGTTTTTTTTAACGAAGAACGGAACACTATATAATGTTCGGCGCTTTCTTGAAAATATTTAAGAACCTTATTAATAAAAAATATAATATATAATATAAAATAAAAAAAAAAAAATAGATATCGTTCCTGGGTGTGTGAGCCGAACGCTAAATAATGTTCTGCTTGATACACAATATAAAGAAAAACAAAGCGAACAATTCTGCATCTCTAACTCGACAATTTCATTTTTTGAGTTATGCCGGTCTTGCAGCAAATGAGCGATATATATTGCCTTGCTCGTCGTTATATGATTATGAGCTGCCTCTTTACTGGGCATAGGCCCTCTATAAGTTGCCTTTATCTTATTCGACATGCATCTATATCTCAGAGCTCTTCGATGGTTATGGAGATCCTTCCTAAGCTATAATTACATATAATTAATTTTCTGTAGTGTTGACCGTCATCAATTTATTTTGGGCCGTCCTCTATTTGTTCTTCCTTTGGGAGTAGTAAACAAGAGCGTGGTGAGAATTTTCTTCAGGTGATTTTCGAAGAGTGTGTCCTATTCAAACAAATTGTCTCTTTCGAAATTTCTACGTTAATATCACCCATATCAGATATATTCCAAAGCTGTTCGTTGCTTATTTTGCGAGGCCATTATATTTTTAATTTTTCGGAGGCAGCGATTAACGAAGACCATCCTTTTGCTTTTTATACTCCACGTTATAAAGCAAGTTTCGCATCCGTTAAGAAGGACGGAGAGAACACAGGCTTTAAATATATATATTTTTGTTTTGACGCTGTATGTGCTTGAGTTCCATACTCTGGAAGTTGTGTAAATGCGCCAATTGCTTTTTTGGTAGGGCTTTCCACGTCTTTGACAGCTCTTGCGCTCTCTGTGATAATGCTACCCAAGTATTGAAACTCTTCTGCCCGGTGAACCTGTGTAAATATGTATGTATAATGTTTAACTCCTTCGTTTTATCCAGATTAATTGTAAATGCACCGTTATAAGATTCTGAATATGGGTCATTTAGTATTCCTTGGATAGCACAGAGTCTGTGGAATAGTTCACAGTTATCATCCGCATAATAAAGTGCTTCTACTCCATATGTTTCATATTAGTATTAGTGAATAGAGAGACAAGTATTCTTACTAAAAATATAAGAAATATGTAAGCATCCGGCGCATGTGCACTCGTCGCTTGATAATTGACGAGAAAATTGTGTACTCTTATGGACTAAATGAAAGAACGTAAGAGTGCGTGTGAAGAATGTGTGTGAATTAGTTTCCACAATTGTGGTATGGGCTGGACACCATACCGATCGCATTCCATACAATTGCTATAGGCTTTCTTTCGTTCGCGCGGCGGGAGACTGTATTCTGTAGTCTGATACGGTGTTAAATAGTCCAAACATTTAATGTTATAAATATTGCATTAAATAAATATTTAAAAAAAAAATACTAATAATTAAAACAATAAGATATCGATTATGATATCACTAATGCAGAGATTCTTGTAAAATTTTGCACAATTTCGTTTTATATGACTTAAAACTGTACTACTAAATTTTGTGAAGATCGGCTCATAATTTACCATAGACCTCATATAAAGTCCAGTCTCGCAAAACACTTTCGTACGCTATTTGGTTTGTCATAGTTTTAGAAAATTAGATATCACTTTACCAAATGATAATCGTTCATTTTTTCGAGATCCCATAAAAAGCCCACTCCTGAAATATTCTTCTCTTCGTTGGAGGATAATAAATCTTTATTTTTTAATTTTAAAATCTTCACTTTTTCATTTTATATAACTCACTAATAAATGCCATATTAACTTACATACATGCCTATTAACTTTCAGCCATAAATAAATGTTTATTAGGATAACATTTTCATAAATTTAACTGAATGAAAAAATATGATGACATGGAAATCATTAAATTTTATGCAGTGGAAAATTGTGGTTGTATTAATTTCCATTAAATGTAACCATAACAAACACACAACGGCAGCTTAAGAGAAGTTTGTCAAACAGTGAATTTGGCAATTTAGAATGTAAATTATTTCTATTTTTTTTAGCGCTTAAACAATATTTATTTTCATTTTGAATTTTTTCCATATAAGTATGTTTTGTAAAATATTTATGTACCTAACAGTAAAAGAAGGGGAAATAGTTAAAAAAGCGATCGAACAAAAAACTTAAATTTAAGAAACGTTAAAGTTTAAGTACGGCCTTTCTGAAGATTTACCATTCTGCTGATTTTATTACACTTTATCACAGGTGTTTTTCAAATGACAAATTTTGTAATTACATACAAAAGTTTTTTTGAATAACTTTTTGGTTACTTTTACATATTTCGTAAAGTTTTTAATCAAAATTTTCGTATTTTAATCAGGCTCAAGTTCTCTAAACTTTATTTTCATGGAGAAAGGAATTTTACAACATAAAATTAATTAAAATTCATTGATAATTTTTCATTCTTGACTGACCGGGAAATTGAACCCACGTTCACAGACAGGTTGATTTGATGATATAACCACAATACTAACTACTGTTAACAGCTAAGGCACAAGCTCTATGTTTACATTTGTCCTTCCAGCTGTGCTAAAAAAAGGTCAAAAAATATATTTATATATGCATGATTTTTTTTTCAATTCCCGCTTTTGCGTTATTCCCGGGATATTTTGTAAAAAATCCTTTTTTAAACTTTAGCAAATCAATGTGGTTCTCGTTTGTTAAGTTGTTTTACCCAACTAAATTTCGGCACCTTCAACCTCCAACATAGAGAAAATACAAAGGTGTTAAAACAAAATTCTTCGAATCGTTACGTCCACTCCCTGGTATGTGAAAAACTCGAACATTCACAAAGACCACGATATACCATCAGTAAAATCTATGAACACAAAGTATTCAATTAAATACTTTAAAAGTTTTGAATGGCACCCAGACCCACTAGATCGATAACATGATGGCGCCAACTCTCTTAAGGAGAAGATATACTGCAGCCCTTATCCGATCAGAAGAGCGCTAATCACCCACTCAGGCAGAAAAAGACAACCACCAGGACGCTGTGGCGAAGTTGCAGGGGGTACTATCAACATAAATACAACGTACTGTTTACCAAATTTACAATGTTGTCACAATATTAAAATGATAACGCCAAATGTGCGTCTTCCGACTCTTCTTTTTAGTGTTGTCACAGTACTGTAAATTGTTGGATTCACGAATTTACAACGTAGTCACAACCGTCTTCCGACTCTTATTTTCAATATTGTTCCAAATAAAAATTCGCTAACCTAAAATAGTTTTTGTGTTTTCATTTTAATACGACACTATTAAATTAATAAGACTAAATTTTTGTATATACAGCGTTATAGCGGTATAGAATTATTATAAACACCGTATTAGAAAATTAAGGTTTAATTCTTGTATAAACCGTGTTGTAGTGGTATAGTTTTATGGTAAATGCGACGAAAACTAAAGTCGTATATTTGTATTTAGGGTGTTGTACCGGTGTTGAATCTTATTAAAAACGGTATTAAAAAACTAAGGTTGAAATTTTGTATCTATAGTGTTGTGATGGTACCATATTTTTGGTAGAGTCACAATTTTGTATTTACAGGGTTGTGTATGTAGAAGAGTCGTAATTTCTGCCTGTGCATGTGAACTAGAATCGTCTGGTATTGGCAGGACGCAAACTTAAGAAAAAGATTAAACAATTCTCCACAATATCAATATTTGTTGAGGTTTAAGGCTTATTTAGCTGATTTTTGAACATGACCTTTCTATAGGAACTGTGGTAAATTATAGACCGAAATTCAGTTGCTGGTCTTATCTAGCTGTAGTGTGCGGAATTTTTAAGCTTTCAGGCATGTGATCAAAACCGATTTGGAAAACGTTAGCATTTTATCTTCAGTATCTTCAAAAATTTATTTCTGTGTTCGAAAATAAACAGAACATTATTAAGCGTTCGGCTCACATAGCCAGAAACGATATCTATTATTTTAGTTTTGTTTTTGTAATTCCCTAAGCCAATCTCCCGCGAAGCCCTACGCTTTCCTGCAGGAAAGAAACCAGAGTCTCTAGCGAGAATCGAACCCACAACACGGCGCTAGCCTACCGGTGCACTGCGTAGACGAACACAAACCTTAATACCGTTCGTATTTTTATTAAGAAAGAGCAGAACATTATTTAGTGTTCGATTCTTCGTTAAAATACAGAACAATTATAGTGATACTGTACACAAACATTATATTTTAATGTTCTATAATGTTTATTTTTTTACATTGATAATGAAATGAACAAACAAAAAAATTTAACAACGATCAAACACGAATAGATTATGTGTGTATTAAGTATATGTTTTGCTGGTGTTAAATTATTTTGCTGGCTTTTTGTTTTTTTCGTATGTGTATTTTGTTTTTGTAAAAAATATTTGGTTTTTTTTTACCAGCCAAAAGGGCGCTAAGCACAACTGAAATGAACGAACACTAATGAGCAGAACCGTGGGCATTGAAGTTTGTGGTTTCATAGAAAACCCCTAAACGAAATTAAATGTTATCAGTTTATCCCGGAATTAAAAAAATTAATTAACAAGGTTTCGTTTAAATGTGCTAAATTCCCCTATATTTTTGTTGTTTGGCCAATGTAATTGTTCATTAAATTAGATTTTATTTTAGCTAATACGGCCTAAAGTTCTGTATGTAATTAAAAATGCATTTAATCCATATTTTGCCAACGTTTCGTGAATGTTATGTTCACTTTATTCCCATTTCGTATTTTTGTTCTCATTTTTTTTGTTGAGCGATATTTAGTGTGTATTTCCGAACACTGGTTTAAAGTCAAATAAGAACCAGTCAGTCTCATTTACGTTTAGTATCAATGTAATTGTAGGATACGGAGTCGGAGTTGGAGTCGGACTTACAAAATTTCAGCAGTTGGAATATTTGTAATATTTAATTACACTTTTTGTCATATTTTTTAATTTGTTAACATTAATAAATCTCATTTTACAAAGAACATTTTCTAAAATGAAATATTAAACTCATCGCCAATAGATAGATTTTAATTTATAATTGGATTTTTTCTAAAATCCAATTTTGTGACATAAATGAGAGCTCTTAGGTTTTCCCTTAAACCTTTACAAAAAAAGTACATAATTTAAAAAAAAGAAACACTTTCGTTTTTTATTTGACAAATAATTACGTCAACGGCAGGAGTAGAGAGACACTAGCAGCAGTAATGTCTTCTTACAACTTTTTCTTTTTTACAAAAATTACAACTGAAATATGAGCCAAGAAAATGTCTATAAGGACAAAAATAAATGTGTCTGAATTGTTTTTAAAAGACTTTTGAAATTTGTGACAGTCGTCTGGCAGCTAAAGAACAAAAAGCATAATTTTTAATGTCTCTAAGAGGATGATTACAAATGTATGAGCGTCTTCTAAACGCTTTAAATTAATGTTGCCACATTTACAGCACATGTGGTGACAATTATGTTTCACCAAGAAGAACATACTCCATCCAGTACATGGTGTGATTTAGATCAATGAAATTTTTCCAAAGGGAATACAATTTTTGCAAAAAATTATATACATACAAACATACAGACATGATTTTAAAGTTCATATTGTGTGATTAGAAGGGAACCAGGAAATGAAAAACATGTTGGTATTAACACATCCAAGGCAAATATACATACATACATATTTGACATGTCATAATCGTATGTGTTGAATTATTTAATACAATTGTATATTTAAGATCCTCATTATAAAGCGCAAAGCAGATTGGTAATGAAATTTTTAAATAAATAAATCAGTTTTTATGATTAGAGATGGATTTTGGCTTTGCTGTTTGAAATTCTAAATGCCTTAATATAGAAAAAGTTTAAAATTTAAATTACCTTGCTAAACTCAAGCAAAATCTGGAATACGTATACCATAGATAAATAACTAGATTTGAAACTCGGTTGTCAAAAACCTAAGTCTGTAGTCAAAAAAACTCAAGTAATTAGAATATGTTACTAAAAATGTTGTCGTAGTGTGAGCATGAAATAACATGCAAATAATAGGACTAGTCCAAACACGCTTGTAAAATGTAGCCCACAAGAGACTAGGGCTAGTCCAAAATTAACCTAAACGTATGGAAAAACATGGCATATTTAACATTACGATGTCCTAGGGTTGGACCATATAACCCAGCTTTGTATTACAAAGGAGTATTCTTAAAACTACTCCATGGTATACTCAAGAGGATTAATTTTGAAGTCGTTTAAAAACGAAAACATGTCGTTAAATAACGAAAAGTTTAATTTAATCACCTTTGTTGTGTTTGGCGTATTTAAAATACGCCTACGACTGTTTGGTAATAGATTAAAGGAAAAAAGTTCAAGTTCTCTTTAATCAATTACCAAACAGTCATAGGGTGGCCCCTACTATTGCAATGCATTGCGTTTGAACTAAGAAAATAGGTTATGGTATACTGAACATTAAACTTCAACTTATTCATGTTGAAAGTGAGTGGAAAAACTTCAGCAGGAAGGTTATTACACACACGAACAGTCCGGCCAAAGAGCGAATTTTCAAATAATCACCTGCCTATCGACCGCAAAAGGATGGGCTCTTAAAAAAAACGTGTTTTACGAACTATCGTACGGGTTTCAGGATCCAGATCCCTAATTTTATCAAATATATCGTGTTGTAGTAACGTGATGAAGAAATTCATAAAGGTTACCCAACTGTTTTTTTCTTTGTGGTACTCGTGCTGTGCAATGGAAAGTTTTTTAAGGACTGATACCCTTTAAAGTTTAAACAAGCTTGTTTTAATTAGTTAATTAATAGAAGAGGCCTTTCAGTATTTGCGTAGTGACTGTTTTGCGCCAATGTGGAAAAAATCCCATTTTAATGGCTTTTGGTCCACTTTTAATGAGTTTTGCTCCCAACAATCAATTTTAATGGCTTTCGGTCCCATTTTAATTGCTTTTACTCCCATTTTAATGGTTTTAACTCTATTTTAATGACTTTTTTCCACATAAGTGCAAAACTGTCATTACCCATATACTCCTTTCCACAACAACGATTTCAGCCATCATGAATTTCTCAAATCAGCAGAAGAAGCTCTTGTTCCTTCTTTACGCCATTCGCACCCTATTCCATACAAAATTGGGAAGACAAGAAAAGTGGAAGCATGCGCAACGTATGGATAACATAAACTGTATGATTATCTGAGAAATTTGTTTTTTAACCGGGAATAATGGACCATACCTTATTTTATAGACAACTATCCCAGTTAAGTGGTAAATAATTTAACTTTAACAAAATCGACCAATTGGTTGGCTTTTAAGTATTTTATAGTCTCAATAGAGTTTCTGCCAACCTGTTATTAAATAATTTTTGACAATTCTTGACGTTAGGACAACAAGGTTCTACATATTTTCACTTAAAAAATATAAAAGTTTTTTCGAGCTCGAGGCCAATTATTTGTAAACAATAAATATTATTTATTAATGAATTTGTTCCAATATTTCGATATCCATCGGATATCATTATCAAGGAATGAGAATTGTATGATACAAAAAAGTAAAAATTTGTTTTTCAAAGTTAATTAAAAACAATATGAGCATTTGGTTTAGTACTTTTTGCAATTTTTGCGAATATCAAATTCTTCATCACATAACCGTTTACACCGTGAAAAAATATTAAGAAATGATGTATTACTTTTTCGCGATTGTGAAGAAAGTTTTCGCACCAAACGCGATAAAGTTTTGAATTTCAATTTTTTTACTATACAAAATTAACATTTAATTACAAAGTTTAAGTATTTTCTAATAATTTCATGAATATAAGAAGATCTTACCATTTGTACGAAAGAAGGACGCAAAAAAAGCGACTCAATTTCGCGTTTTTTTTTTATAAACTTAATTTTAATGGCAAATGCTAGATGTTGTGAAAGATTTTCAGCAGCGTTGTAATATATGCGCGAAACGAGCTATTAAAGTTGCACAAGATATTTTTCCATTATGTAAATCAATTCGCACTTTAAACTTAAAATTTATTTCATTAAACCCAAAAAAATAGCTTTACATTTTGCTTCTTTTATGTATTTATGCCTGTATTCATAAAAATATTTTAAATTTAATAAAGGCTTGAAAACCAAATTTTCTATGAAAATTTTCCTTAATAAACGTTTATTAAATTTAATAATCATTTATGAATATGGGGGCTAAAATATATAGCATATTAAACAATAAATGTACCATTTATAATGTGTATGGAAATTAAAAAAAAATAAATTTTTTTGAGGAGCTTTAGAAATTGCATTAGGTGCGGACACTTTTTTGGCCAAAATGGCCTAAAAAAATTATTTATATTATCAATACTAAATTGCCCATCGCCCTTATTAAAAAAACTCAACAAAAAGGTTAAATAAAATATAAGATCAGTTCAATATACATTAATCTTTTTAAATAAGCAATTTATGATTTCCTTGTGAGGCAAATTTAGACAGTCAAGTCTATTTTCTGTCATTGTTGATCTGAGCCATGCTTTTATTCGACGAAGGGTAGGAAATGACCTCCCGCTCTTAGCATTAGTGACGAGCATTGAGACGAAAATTTGAAATATTTTTCTTAGATTTGGGTAGATATCTTCATCACAGTTTATTAAAGCATCTACAACGTTATCTGATAGATCAGGCTCAAGTTTAGATGTTAGTAGGTGTTTATCTCTTTTATCAAATATAATCAGCTCATCAGCTAGTTGTGGTTTTAACAGTTTTGTATCTGTATATGACTTGATACCACTTTGAGGTAGAAGTTTAGGAGTGTTCAATACATTTGGGATATCTATTGGGAAAGTTGTTATGAGATCTTCTAAAACAAATTCAATAAGAGGAATGTAACCTACAACTCGGTAGTAATCTTCAACAGTTTGGATGTGATTATTTCGTTCAAATCTTGTCTTTTTGATTGGAACCTCGATTTGAACGCAAATAACTTTAACTTTTTCAAAAATCGCTTTAAATTGTTCTTCGGCTTTATTTCTTTTTTCTTCAAGGCACATGATTAAAATTTTGATAAGGCTTGATCCTTTTTGAAGATCTATATCGTGCTTTTGTAAAATGATACCAAGTGGCTGTGTTACAATAAGTATCTCACTTAATATGATTATTCCGTAAATAAATTTAAAAGTACTTAGTGAGTTCCAAAGCTTCTACTATATGATGTACACTTGTTGCAAAGACGCATAATGAAGAGTTTGGCTCCCAAATACTTTGCTTAAACTGTTTTTCGCATGGGATGATTATATTTAAAAAATTTTGTCGTTTCTTTAACAAATAATACAACTTTTTGTATTAATGGCACTTTATTGCTTTTAGAAGTTGAGTTGCTTGATTTATGGGAACAGCAAGGCGTTTGTTTCGCATTTGTCGCAGTTTCCGGAGTTTTTTAACAGTTCCATTTTCTGCTGACATTAGAGGATACCCATCTGTTCCATGCCACAAATTTGTCAAAGCTTTAAGAACTATTGATGATAGTGCCTTCGCATCAATTGAATAATATAATAGAATTTTTATTCATATAACACATAAATATATACATAAATATTGCAAATTCTTAGGCTTTTTAATAATTCAACCGCACGCATTATCAAGTCAAACGTTAAGTCTTTGGATATAGATGGCACCTGCTAGGATTGAATGTAGAATAAGAAGTATTTGAATACGGTGAACTAGATGTTTCATTGGAAATATCTAATAAATAACTATTAGGATTAAGATATGGATACTTATTGAAAATCGTTAGAGACTTAAAAAAAAAACCTTGCTGGGATTTCCAAAAATTTTGTACATTAAAAAAAATATTATTATTGGGAATTCTTGTATTATCGAAGTTAACAAATCATATTTTTATAATTTCCCCCCACCTGAATCCGCACCTGATGTTTACTAAAAAAAAAATTCCAAGGAATCCTTCATCCCAGGAAGTCTGAAATCGAAAACAATTCAATTGTCTTTTGGCAAATTCTAGAGCGGAATAACTTTTAATACAATTAGGCGAAACAAGTTAAATTTTAGAAGCAAAGGTGTACTATTTCAAAGCTTACTTTGCCATCCCTGATTCATAGATGCTATTGCAAAAGATTCTATTACAAACTCCCTAACAAAAATAACTACTAAAAATATAATGAAAATTATTGAAAGAGAGATTATTTTTAGTTGGTAATCAGATATTTTGACTATGTATGTATATAAATACATGTGTGTGCTTTGTGTACATGTGGAGCAACGAAAGAAAGGCAATAAATGTATCTGAAGTTGTAGTTAAATACAATAAAATGAAATTATGGTTTATGGTAGTTGTTAAGTGATGTACTCGTCCATGTACACACACATCCATACATGCACACAAAGCAACATGTCAATGTTACTCAGGCAACCAACCATTTCTTTTCAAATAACTTTTACTTTTTTTCCTTTTCCGAAAGGATATACTCTCATAAAAACTTTGTTTATGATCATTAGGGTTTATTTGGTAGACACGTAGATATATTTGTTTGTCTGTTGAAGAGGAAGAAAAATAATTGAATTTTTATTAGTTCTAATATTTGAAGAATATTTGTTTTTCAAGTACTAAGAAGTGTCTATACATGTAAGAGTGTGTAATGGTTGAGCTTTAGCATGAAAAAATACAAAAAAAAAAAAAAAAAAACATGAAAACAAGAAGAGAATAAAACATGCTTCTTAAAGGCGGGGCTGCCAGATTTGGGGTTCTTACTCCAAATAAGCGCAACTATTGTTGTAAAAAAGGATACACATTTTCATTTGGGGTTGACATTGGGGATAATAAACAAAAAAATGGATTTTTTGTAGAAATTTTTTAAAATTTGTAGATTTACAAAAGTAAAATAAATTTAAAACTAAAGTCTAGAAGCACAATAAATAAGTCAACTGATATTTCCCACATAAAATTACCTTCACTGAATTTGTGAATTCTACAATATTGATATTAGACCCTATATCAAGTATTTACAGGAAGCACTTAATCTACGAATCCAAGTGCAGACAGATTTACGTCCATCACTTCCAAATATGTATTTAGAAGTGATGGATGTAAATCTGTATGGAGAAACTAAGGGGAAGCACTTAATCCACGAAATATTTTTCATACTGTTAAGCACGGTGGCGGCTATGTTATGGTTTGAGGGTGTATGAGTGCTAAAGGAGTAGGTTGCCTTGTGTGTATCGAGGGAATAATGAATAAAATAGATTATTTGGCTTAAATATAGTTTACCGACGCAGCTCCAAATAAAAAAAAAAGTATCTAGGTAGATAGAAAATTAGAAAATAAGAAGAAAAAATAAAATAAAAAAGTTGGCGGAAACGCTTACTTTTCGAGTTATGGACGTTTTAAGTTTTTATATAAAAGTGTGATTTTCCACTACATTTTTATCTTTATATGGTCAATATTGGTATCATTTTAAAGCTTTTGACTTAGCGAAGCCGGTACTTACTATCCCAAAGAGGAGCAAATCCTTGCGCCCGGCCGAAGGCCGGCTATGCAGAGTAGCTTTACTAAGCGAAGCCGGTTCTTGCTATACCATAGAGGAGAAAATCCTTGCGCCCGGCCGAAGGCCGGCTATGCAGAGAAGCTTTAGTTAGCGAAGCCGGTATTTGTCATACCAAAGAGAAGCAAATCTTTGCGCACGGCCAAAGGCCGGCTATGCAGAGAAGCTTTACTTAGCGAAGCCGGTTTTTGCTATACCATAGAGGAGAAAATCCTTGCGCCCGGCCGAAGGCCGGCTATGGAGAGTAGCTTTACTTAGCGAAGCCGGTTCTTGCTATACCATAGAGGAGAAAATCCTTGCGCCCGGCCGAAGGCCGGCTATGCAGAGAAGCTTTAGTTAGCGAAGCCGGTATTTGTCATACCAAAGAGGAGCAAATCTTTGCGCCCGGTCGAAGGCTGGCTATGCAGAGAAGCTTTACTTAGCGAAGCCGGTTTTTGCTATACCATAGAGGAGAAAGTCCTTGCGCCCGGCCGAAGGTCGGCTATGCAGGAGTGTTTTCGTTTGCGACGCCCATGTTTATAATTTGATTACGTTTGTATTACACTTTTTTTTCAATAAACTACATACTAACCTGGTGCACTTGAGTAAAATTTTGATGTAAAATGCAAAAAGAATGTAATGTGAGGTAAAGAGATAGTAATTTTCAAATAAATTTTGTATATCTAAAAAGATATGGTCAAAAGCTTTGAAATGATACCAATATTGGCCATATAACGATAAAAATGTAGTGGAAAATCGGACCTTTATATAAAAACTTAAAACGTCCACAACTTGAAAACTAAGCGTTTCTGCCAACTTTTTTATTTTATTTTTTCTTCTTATTTTTCAATTTTCTATCACCCTGCGTACTTTTTTTTTTATTTGGAGCTGCGTCGGTAAACTAGATTTGTTCCGATTATTTAAATATCGTGAAAAATAATTTGCTATAATCCGCCCAAAAAATGGGTTTAGGGAATGATTTTGTTTTCATGCAAGATAATGATCCAAAGCATTCGGCCGTTATCGTAAGGGAATGGTTGCTTTATAACACAAAAAATCCCACATCCTCCCCAGAGCCCGGATTTAAATCCGATTGAGCATTTGTGGGCTCATATAAATTAAGAGATTACCATATATCCGGAAAATAATCCTTAAAAAACGCACTCAAAGACATCTGGAGTTCTATTCCCCAAGAAGTTACAAAAAATCTAGTCCATTCGATGCCAAGAAGACTTCTTTTTTTTTAAAGAAGATAAAGGTCACCGTACAAAATACTGAAAACCTAAACATTTTAATTTTTTTTAAAGTTACGTTAAGTTTTGTCCTGCACAAAGAGAAAAAACATGTTTAAATATGGTCACCTCCAACCAAACTATTTTTAAAGACAATATATGATGTTAAATATAACCATATTATTGCTAGCGATAACCATATTATGGTCAAATAAGGCTTCCATCAAGAAGCCCCAACCATATAGTTGTTGCCTCCAAACGTGTTATGTTTAATAATAACAAAAATTTGGTTGGTTTTCAACCAAAGTTTGTTGCTCTTGGAAAAGAGGATAATACTATTGTAAATTTAAAAACAAATTATTATCATATTTAACCATAACATTTTAAGAGGCAATATGGCATAATATGGTTGTGGGTTCTTGATGATGGACTAATTTAACCATAATATGTTTGTTGCTGACAATTATATGGTTATATTAACCATAATATGTTTAAATTTTTTTTTGACAACAGTTTGGTTGGAGGTGACCATATTTAAACATGTTTTTTCTCTACGTGTGTACAACTATTTTTTTGTTTATGAGTTTTAGCATATTTATGTTTTTGTTGTTTTTTATTAACGTTAAAATATACAAAATGAAAAAGAAGTTTTATTTAAATTAATATATAGATCTTAAAATTTAATTAATGTGAAATAAGATTTATAGCATGGTTTTACTTTAATATCTGTGTGTTCTTTTATTTTAATTTAACAAGTGTACAAATTTTTTTTGGCTCACTGTACAGGTATATATTCAGGGTCCTTATGAGTAGCGGATTTAGTTAAATAATTTACATGTGTATGTTGTAATGTGATATTCGTAAAAGTTTGCTTTTGAAATTCAGACAGATCCGTCCATAAATGACTGCGATATGAACAAAAAACAACAACTGATTCTAAGTTCACCCATAAATCCCTCGATGTTGTTGTATTTTTATTTCTTTTTTCTTTATATCTATAGAGCGACAACAGCCAAAGCTTGCAAATTAGGTTAAAACATCTTGGTAATCAAAAAAATGGGAGTTATTTATAAAGCAGGCGTGGCACTTCCCATACAAAGGCATTGTAAATTTGTTTGTATAATTTTTTTGGCTTTTCTTAAATCTTTGGAAAAGGCTTCCTGATGAGCCTAAGCAACCAGTGAAATGCGCATAGAAGCTAGCTTTCCCTCAACAATAAATCTTAGTGAATTTATCAAATATGAAAAAATGGGAACGTGCGTGCTAAGCCATACAGAAATCTTATTAATAGTAAACTAGATGACCAGTGCGAATATTTCGCACCATAATTTTTATCAATGAAAATATTAATTTTTCAATTTCTAATTATTTTTCGTCATTAGTGTTACACAGCGTTTACATTTGCCAGTACTGGCAAGACAGTAAGCATATACATATTAGTTGGCAAAACAATGCAAAAACAAAATAGCTGTAAAGGTGTTTATGTATTAGTGAAAAAGTTTGAATGAATTGCTACTGTCTTGCCAGTACTGGCAAATGTAAACGCTATGTTAGAAATAAGCTTTAAAATGAGATATCATTCATTAAATTTGATGCGGTGGTATGGGTGATATTTGCAACCGACAAAAAAAGTGCTTTAGAAATAATATATATGATTTTTGTTTTTGAGACCGAAAAGAGCCGCAGCTTCTCAATTAGATGAAAATATTTTGGTTATCAAAACACAGCTTCCCAAAAAAATGTGGGTGAAATTGGAGAACTGGGCGTGTCACAAAATAGTATTTTTTCATATCTCAAGAACGGTGAAAGAAAAATTGTCCAAATTTGGTGCACTTATGACGCTGGGATATTAATACACAACTTCACTAAAATTATGGGTGGGATAAGAGAAGTACGCGTAGCACCTCCTGTACAAACCCATCTTATCTTACGCTGTTTTTTGGGATAATAAAAAAATTACTCTACTTGAGTTTATTTAATTTTAGCTGGAATTTAAATTCAAAATGCGTATAGGTATCAAAATCGGTATCGCGATATTTCTTTTTGAGTTTTGCTATTGTATCGGCAAAACAGGGGTACCGTTACTTCCCTAATAAAAACTCACAATGGCATAAAATTCAAAAGATATGAAAAAAAAATCTATTAATATGCAGGAAATTACTTTTAGTTTTTAAAAATAGCAAAAAGTTTTTCTAAAACAGTAAAAAGGTGAAAAAATATTATTATTGATTACGTTCCATACAAAAGTAGGTGGGAAGGGTACTATTATGCGTTTGTGCTGGTATATGCAAGATTTAATGATTATAGAATGCCAATTATTTCAGAATCCATTTATAAAATGACTGGATATTTATGTAAAGCTTGTGATTGTGATCAAAAAGATATCCCGAAATGGGCTTTGACAAATCGTCGTGCGGGAGTTTATGTGCTCTATCCGCCATTTTACACATTTCGAGTTAATTATGCCACTTTAGGTTTTCGACCCCAAATTTTTCAAATATGTAATCCGTTTTCGGCTATCTCATCTAGTTTCTGAGATAAATAGTGTCTGTTTTGTTCTATATCCTTCAAACCTGAATTATGTTAAAACTTCAAGATCGATTTTCTCAAAATACACTTTTGGCATATAGAGCACATAAACTCCCGCACGACGAAATATCAAGCGTTAAAAAATATTAAATTTGTTGCAAAATTTGGCACAAGTAACTTTTTCAAAAAATTTCCAATTTTAAAAAGGTTTACTAAAAATGATTAAAAGTCGAGACCGGTAGCATTCTGGAAAATCAATTTTCCCTGTTAATTGAGTACCAAATGTGTTTTATTGTTGAACTTTTTTTGTCTTTTTACCGCTGATATTGAAACCATTGTAAAAATAAACCCAATAATCCACACTTCTTAAATTTCTTAAATGAATATCTGTACAAATACTTTCGATTCATGGCATGCAAGCAAGGGAATTCCCTTTTTATGCACATTATGTTTGACTGTTAAAAAAAAAATATTAAAAAATGTAGGCTTATAATTCCGGATAATAAAGAAAATCACTATTAAGCGATGCAAACAAATTTCAATGGATACAAAACATATTATTTTTCTTTCCTGGATAGTTGGTGCTGCCGGTTAATCGAATCGATAACCCAGGACAATTACTTCTTTATAAACTTTCAAAATTTACAAAAATCTTTTATGATTTCAATGAGCATATTCAGCTATTATTTCTTTGGCAGAAAAACATATTTACAATCAAGTTCAGCCATATTTATACACCCTAGGGCTTCCAATCGGGAAATCCCGATCCCGGAAATTCCGGGATTTTCGGAATTAGGCAAATCCCGAATCTCGGGATTTCTGATTTCTAATCCCGGGATTTTCGGGATCCCAATTTTTTTTAAATTTTGTATTATTTTTACATTTTTTTTTTAATAATTTGTATAAATATTTGTTTGTTGGTGTATTTTTTGACAAAAACAATTTTGAAACACCCTGTTTGTTCAAAAATAAACAAAACATACCAAAACAAAAACTATACTACCTTTCATTTGGGAAAACAATAATAACAATATGTACAATTTATAAATAGGATTTTTATTAAATTTTACATTTTTTTTTTTTTTTTTTTGTTGAAATTGTGCAATTGTATTTTAAAATTGTCCAAATGTTTTCCTGTACACAATTTTTTAAAATACATTTGGAAATGGTGTGATTTTTATATCAATTATCAAATATTGATAAAAATAAGATTTTTATGTTTTTCTGTTACGTTTTTATTACATGATCTTTATGAATTGTGATTTATTATTACTTTAAGTTTGTTTTTATTATATTTTTTACAAATAAATAATACCTGTATGTTCATGAAATATGAATATTTACTTGAAAATTAAGTTGTTTTTAATACAGTTCAAAAAGTATTTATATTTCGTATAAATAAAAAAAAAAAAAAATAAATCCCGAAAAATCCCGAAATTTTGTCTTCAATCCCGAATCCCGGGATTCGAAAAAACCAATCCCGATTGGAAGCCCTAATTAAGAATTATGTTTAAAAAATCTGTCTTTGTTTTATCTTATATAAAATAGATTTCCACTTTTTTTGCAAACATTTACTTATATATTTAACAGTTTAGAAAAACTTAAGTCAAAAGCGAAAAACAACTGTCAACAAATGGGCTGGTTTTAAAAGGTTTAATATTTCTGGATAAGGTGTATTTTAATTTTGTATAAAAAGATTGATATGGGCTGGATTAAAAAGTCAGCTTGGTACCTCCCAATCAAAGTCATTATGAATTTCTGTATATCTGAAAATCGGTTATATTATAAGTTTAAAATTAAGAAACAAAAGCTTGGTTAGCAATAAACAACGTCTACCGAAAAGCGAGCTTATTTGAAGAAGTGGGCTTGGCATCTACCATACAAAGAATATTTAAATTTCTGTAAATCCTGGGAACGGCAACAGCAATGGTTTCTTTCGCTGAATCGGAGAAATACTCCTGACACCTCCCATACAAGGACACTATATTTGTATATCTAGACGACGTTAAGAGTTAAAGAATCCAAATTTTGAACATTTATCTTGGTCATCAATATACAACAACTGTTAAAATGTGAACTGAACTGGAAAACGCAACATTAAGACTCCTACACAGGGTTGATAAAGTTGGTACTCGTGTACTTTTTTTTTGATACAATTCAAAGCTGGTACCCCCGTGACTCATTTGGTACTATATCCAAATTTTTCAAACCTACATATTTATAATTGATATAAAATGGCAACGGTGGGGTGTCACAAAGCCATAGGACATAAAGCCATATGGCGCCATGTCCCATTCCATTGAGACATAAGGGCATATGCCATTAAGTCTCAATATAATGGGACTTAACGCCATAAATTTTTTCCATAAAATGAGACATAAAGCCATATTTTTGATAATGATTGTATTTCCCCTTATTTCATGTAGAAAATGCTTTGTTGTTTCATGTCGCCCTGTTTTATGTCAAAAATGGCGGTATGAACTAAGTCCACAATGAACTAAGCCCCTAAATTTGGGGACGTCTGTCATTTATGGAAAAAACCCGAAAAAGCTACGCTAACTAGAGCTTCTCTGCATAGACGGCCTTCGGCCAGACCCAATGATTTTTTCCTCTATGGTATAACAAAGACGCTAACTAAAGCTTCTCTGCATAGGCGGCCTTCGGCCGGGCGCAAGGATTTTCTCCTCTATGGTATAACAAACACCGGCTTCGCTAACTAAAGCTTCTCTGCGTAAACGGCCTTCGTTCGGAAACAAGACAGATTTTAGAAACTTTACTTAGCGAAATCGGTACTTGTTATACCATAAAGGAGAAAATTCTTGCGTCCGCCCAAAGGCCGGCTATACAGAGAAGCTTTAGTAAGCGAAGGCCGGCTATACAGCAAAGCTTTAGTTAGCGAAGCTGGTCTTGTTTATACCATATAAGCATTTGTAACGCAACACATCAAATAGGACATAACACCATAATGGCTTTATGTCCCATTCCACCAAAATTGATATGAGACTTAAGGCCATATCAAAATTATGGCTTTATGTCCTATGGCTTTGTGACACCCCACTAATGGCAACTCGTACTGACTGTCCAATGAATATAAGCGGAGTTTAGTGTTTGGTGCAAATAGTCTTGCGAAAATGCAAACAAAATGTCGTAGCTTCTTTGTGAAATCTAAGGGAAACTCAATTTTTTGTTGTTGGATTCAACAAAACAGCTATGATATTTAGCATTTGCTCTTTTGAAAGACAATTTGCCCCTGAACTGAACTTCGCTATTGTGAATAGCTTTTTGCACTTGTTCATTGAACGATTGCTTATGCCACATTCTAAACTTAGTATCAGCGGAAGCATTTAAGCGTGCATTTTCTAATGATATTGACAAGTTTTTAAAAGATATAAGAAATTACTTGTGCAAAAGTTCTACATAGTAGATAAGACGACTTCCTCTTAATTCAACAGGAACAGTGGGAGCCCACTCCATTATTATTTTACTCCGAATTATTTTCTACTCCTTTCCTGTTTCTTCAGTACATATTGAAAATTGTAAACACAATAAATTTGGAAATGCAATCCGAAGATGCTTTTTGCGAATATCAAAAACGGCATAGTATAGTCGTTTAGAACATTACAAGTTATCAATAAAAAATATGATTATTTTTTCGGATTGTTAAAAAAGTTCACGCAGGGACTGAAGTTTGAAAATAACCATTTTTATCTTGCGGAAATTTTAAAAAATATACGCCTGTTATTTGTATTTATTCCTATACGTATAACTTAAATGTTTTTTTGGAATTTATCCACTGCTTTAGATTTAAAAATTTTTCTGCGGTTTACATTCTTGGCCACTCCGTGGTACTATGCCATAAATTTGGTTATCACCCTAATGTACATATTTTTAGAACGCTTAAAAATTTTATTTTCGTTTAAAATTCGAGATTGCATTTTGAGAAATATTCGTAAATTTTCCACAAAAAAGACGATAAATTCTAAAAAGTGTAAGAAAACGCTCTCTGGCGGGAATTAAAAATAAAAATAAATGGATTTCTCTACCCTAAAAACCGCATGATACAAGGTTGCCTAGACCAAATACAATTAGTTTGCCTCTATTCTTGAATATTTTAGAAAACTAACTATTTTGAAAAATCCGTGGCTCGAAATTCATTTTTGATCTATGGTTTCTTTTACAAAATTTCTTGGAATGACTTATAGAACAAGAATCGCGATGTGCTTTTGACGCGAAAAAATTTTACCCACCTTATTAGTATGTATATTTAATGTACAAATGAATTTTAAGTACTATTTGTTTTTGTTGTATTAAATTTTTGTTTTTAAAAATAAAATAAAAATTATACAAAAATGATTTAGTACTATTGGGACCGAAAAAGTACGATTTTAAAAGTTCGTTGGTACGATATTGGTTTTCTCATTTATCATCCCTGCTCCCACACAAGGATAATATAAATTTATGTAAATCTGGAGAAGGGCGCTGCGAAATATGGCCCCAGGAAATATGGCCCCAAAAAATAAATTAAAATTGACCCCAAATTTGGGGCTTTTTTCATAATGCAATATGGCCCCATTTTTTTAATGAAAACTTACTGTTGGACAAGGGTTTTTGTCCAAGTAATAAAAAATTACAGCCAAAAGAAAACGTTGGATTTTCGATAATAAAATTCTTTTTATTTTACAATTCTTGTGTTACGATTCAGATTCAAATTAAAAAATAAAAATACTTGTTGGTTGCAAACGATTTAAAAACACGGAGAAATAGAGGTATTTGCTCGATGGCTGTTCGGAACGAATTATCCACAAAAAATGTGTATTTGATTTATGCTTATTCTTCTTCTTTCTTTCATAAAATAAGTAGAACGAGAATTAGCATGAATCAAATCATAAAGATGGCTAATTCAGCAATATTAGCGCGAAATTCAAAATTACACTAGTCGACAAATTTGCAACCACAAGTACAAGAAGTATACATTTATACATTATAAAATTAAATAATAAAAGTATAAAAATATAAATTTAAAAAAAACAACCAAACTACATGAAATAGAAGATTTCATTTAACACCGGCCCCCTTGCACGGCTGGTAATTCAGACTGCAACAATTTATAGCACTACAATTCATTCTCATCTAACACTGGTAAGGGTGCAAGCTTATGAATGGGCCTTCTAAAAACGCCGTTTCTGGTTTTGACCTGAACGACTCGAACCTTGCCGTCCGCGCCCGTTTCCACAGCAACAACTCTGCCCAGTAACCACGTTTGCGGTGGAAGGTTGTCGTCGTGTACGGTTACGACGGTTCCGACCTCGACGTTTTTTATTCCTTTGTCCCATTTCACCTTCTGTTGCTGCTGAAGCACGTAGTCCGTCTGCCATGCAGACCAAAAACGCTCCTTCAGGCACGATAGCGCTTGAAACCGCTTCAAGCAGTTGAGCTTGCCTGTCGTCGAGCTGGGATCGGGCAGCGCCTTGATAGAGGACCCTATTATCAAGTGGCCTGGTGTTAGGGGGTCCCCATCGCATGGGTCGCTCGACAGTGATGCTAGTGGTCGGGAGTTCAGGATTGCCTCTACGTTCACTAGAACTGTATTTAGCTCTTCGAGAGTCAGGCCAGCGCTTCCGACGGTTCTTAGCAAATGGCGCTTGGCACTTTTCACGGCTGCCTCCCACAGCCCTCCGAAGTGAGGAGCTCTGGGAGGAATGAACTGGAACTCTACTCCTTGCTCGGCCATGGCTCCTTCTATCTTCCGTCGCTCTTTCTCTACCGCGGCCTTCGGGCTCAGGCGATTTGCGGCACCGACGAAATTTGTGCCGTGGTCGCACCACATCTTGCTCGGCAGTCCTCTCCTCCCCACGAACCTAGACAAAGAAGATAGAAAAGAATCTGTCATTAGATCAGAAACAGCTTCTAAATGAACGGCTTTGGTGGCAAAGCACACAAAGACCACAACGTAGGTCTTTACTGGGGGCCTACCCCGAATTCTAGTGGTAGTATAAACAGGTCCACAAAGATCTACTCCACACACCCAAAATGGCCTAACTGCGGTGAGTCGATCCTTCGGCAAATTACCCATAATTTGGGTTAGAAGCTTCGGTTTATACCTACAGCACACAATGCAATTGCGAACTGTCCTTCTGGCTACTTCTCGAGCATTCACTAACCAAACTCTCTCTCTAATAAGAGCAACCAACATTTTTGGGCCAGCATGACAATTGGTCCTATGTAAGTGTTCCAAATACGCTTTCACAAAATGCGAGTTTTTTTTTCAAAAGCAATGGAAATTTTGTCTCCTCCTTCATAGGAGCATTCAATAAGCGTCCACCAACGCGAAGCAAATTAAACGAAACACCGTGTTCTTCACATTCTTGAATAAACGGGCTCAACGAGCGTATAGAAGATTTTGGAATAAGACCTTTACGAATCAATTTCAATTCATCAGTAAATTCACTTTTCTGTAACAGCTCAACAATTTTCAGAAATGAAGAATTCAACTCTTTAACAGATAATGTCGCCTGAGTTTGGCTAAAATTCTTCCCCTTTAACTTCCTTATTGCTCTTAGTACATACGCAAACACTCTAACAATCTTCGAGTATGAAGAAAAACGGTTCAAAGACTGTATCAACCCATTTTCACCAATCTCAGTTACCACCATGGCAACCTTTGATTTCCTCTTCTCTAAAGATGCTAACTCAGGGGTTAAATTAAAATGTAGATTTTTAGGCCATTTATCTGGCCGAAGGTACAAAAAACTTGGGCCTGTAAACCAAATAGAATCCGTTAAACCATCAACATCACTTCCACGTGACACAATGTCAGCAGGGTTATCTTTAGACGGCACATGCTGCCAAAAATGAGCATCTGTCCATTCCTGGATTTCACTAATTCGATTTCCAACAAATGTGGATAGTGAAGATGGATGGCTTTGCAACCAATGCAAAACTATTTCGGAATCTGACCAAAACATTGCGTTTTTAATGAAATGCGGTAGCAGAGGTTTAACCGTACGCCAAAGCTTCGCCAGTAAATGTGCAGCACAGAGTTCAAGTCGTGGCAGCGACTTTACTTTTAATGGGGCAACTTTAGATTTTGCTGTCAACAATCTACATGTTATACCATCAGGGTGCTCGGTTCTTATATAAATGCAACAACCATATGCCTTATTAGAAGCATCCGAAAACCCATGCACTTCACAATTGACCGTAGAGCATGAGTCTACAAACCGTGGTATAACTATTTTATGGCTATCTGCTAAAGAGTTCTTTATCTCTGACCATGCGGTGTCCAAAAACTGGGGCACAGATTCATCCCAGTCGAGCTGTCTTTTCCACAATTCTTGAAGAAGAATTTTCGCTTTAATTATTATAGGAGATAACAGTCCCAGAGGGTCGAAAAGTCTTGACGAAATTGACAAAATATTCCGCTTTGTAGTTGGCAAGTGACCAAAATTTTCCTCCAACTTAAACGTGAACAAATCTCTCCCGGTACTCCAAATGAGTCCAAGAGCTCTTGTAACACCCGATTCGTCGAAGTCAAGGTTCATCTCCGACAATCCATCATTATACGAAGGGTGGTTGGAGAACCACTTCGCTAAATCAAAACCGCATGATTTCAAAATTTCCGTTACTTCAAAACGTAACTTTTCTAATTCCTCAAAAGTATCAGCGCCTGATATCAAATCGTCAACGTAAAAATCATTCAAAATCGTAGAGGACCCCAAAGGATATACTGACTCAAAAAGTGTACCTATTTCCTTTAAACATCTAACTGCGGCAAAAGGAGCCGAAGACGTACCATACGTCACCGTATTCAACTTATATATTTGAATTGGTTGCTCAATACTTTCGCGCCACAGAACAAGTTGAAACTTGGCATCACTTTCATGGACCAATACCTGTCGGTACATTTTTGTGACATCGGCGGTTATAGCGTATCTGTGAAGACGAAATCTCAAAAGTGTGGAAAACAGATCGCTTTGTATTGTTGGTCCTACCATCAGAATATCATTTAAAGAGATTTGTGTGGAGGTCTTACACGAAGCATCGAACACCACTCTCAACTTCGTAGTCGAACTGTGGGGCCTCAACACACACTGATGGGGAATAACATAATGAGGTCCCAATAAGACATCATTATCTACTGGGGACATATGTCCAAGATGTAAATATTCCTTCATAAAATCATTATACATCTCTTTTATGCCTAGATTTTTACCTAACCTGCGCTCAAGGGCCAAAAATCTTCTCCGAGCCGTGTCATACGATAGCCCCAATTTGGTCGGGCTTGACTTAAATGGTAATTTAACCTCAAATCTACCATTTGGCAATCGGAGGGTATTTGCGTTATAGTGCTCCTCACAATTTTTCTGTTCCTCTGTTAAAAGAGAGCGCTGAGGAATCTCCTCTAGTTCCCAGAACCGGCGAATTACCGAATCCAAAGAGTCATTCGAGTACTGACTCTCAGTAACTACGTTACAAATTTTTGAATCATTCTCAGGAGAGTTACTTTCGCACTTCCCAGAAATTATCCACCCTAGCAATGTTTTTTGTAGAGTAGGTAATGATGGACCCAACTTTATTTGACCTACCGATAAAAGGTCCAAAAAGTATTCACATCCCAACAACAAATCTATTTTCCCAGGCCTATCAAAAGAGGGATCAGCCAGCTGTATGTTAGATGGAATAGAAAACTTATCTTTCGAAACGGAAGCTTCAGGCTGATTACCCGAGACTGAATTAACGACACAAAAATCAACAAAAAATTCAAAGTTGGTAACTCTTGATTTTACAAACGTGCCTATCTTATGTTTAACTGGGGTATTAGTACCGCCAACACCAACTATATTCAACGAACAACGTTGTCGTTTAAAATTTAGCTTTTGAGCAAAATCTTCAGTCATTAAATTAACCTGCGAACACGAATCCAACAAAACTCTAGCCAGGTGATACTGACCGAATTTGCTCTTTGCTAAAACCACAGCAGTAGCAAGAACCATTTGGTGGGAGTGCAAAGTCATATGCATACTTTGAGCATTGCCGGTAGCCGAATGCAATAACACAGGCGCTACCGAGTTTGCTGCAGCATTACTGCACTGAGGTCTATCACCTGCAGACACATGATCAACCCTATTTGCATTTCCATTATTACCCACATTTTGTTGTCCCCTTTGAACGACCAATTGAGGAGCACTGTTCACATTTAAACTAGGCTGGCCAGCCTCATACCTATGCAAAAGATCATGATGTGCCCCACCACAAATTTTACATTTAGGCCCATTACACCTTGACACCATGTGTCCTTTTTTCAGGCAATTAATACAAATACCGGCTTTCTTGACATGGGAAAATCTTCGTGGCACTGGTAAAGCGCAAAATTCCCTACAATTTTCCAAAGTGTGCCCACTTTTTGAGCAATAAAAACAACCTTCGATTTTAGCCCGAGTACAGGAAAACGACGATCGAGTATTACGTTTCTCACCCTTATGTACGTTACTCGTAACTTCTTGACTGCCTTTTTTATCGTCATTCACCTCTAAGAATTGACACCTGCGAATGAGAACAGACGCACATGCGTCCCACTTGGGCAGCTCTTTCAAATCTTGCCCCTCGTCCCATTTGGTCCTAGAGGTATTGTCAACTTTCGACATAACCAAGTGAATGACCAGAGCATGCATTATGTCCTTGTCCGAACCCAAATGAGACAGTGAGTCAAGAATAGCTGATACATTATCAACTACTTGACGAAGAGCAGCAGCGCTCGGCCTGCCAATTTTTTCTATATTAAAAAGTGCATTAATATGGTCTTGAAAAATCAAACACTTATTGTCAAACCGGTCTGCTAATCTGTCTAAGGCACTCTGGTAATTATCCTCAGTTACCTGGAAGGCCTTTACCGTCCTCAGTGCATCATCTGTAAGACAAGCTATCAGGTGGTTAAACTTCTCTATAGTGGAAAGGTTGGTTTCGTTATGAACCAAGCTATTAAATGACGAAATAAAATTTTTATATTCCGCATATTTTCCACTAAACTTCGGAATTTTTAAGGCAGGAAGTCTATGCGGATTTGTAGTGGAACCACCGAAGGTCTGGTTGGCAATACTTTCACGTCTTGTACCGCCCAACATTGACTTTAACAAAGACTTGGTACTTATACAAATTTCCTCCAAGTCACCGCGTTTATCATCGGTAGGGTCCAATTTTTCAATGTCGGCCTGGCATGCCATTAAATTTTTCATATAAGAATTAACCAGATCTAACCAGCCCTCTATGTCCAATTCTGAGAGAGTGCTTCTCCTCCTCTCAATATTGGATTTAATCCTTAAAATATTAGCCTCTATTGTCGTTCGTTGTTGCTTATATGTCCCTAACAAACTCGAGCTGTCATCAGCAGTAGCTGCAGTGGCTGGCAAATTTTTAGGAGGCATGGCGGTGAATAACTTCCACCAAAAAAAGTTTAAATTTAATTTAGTTATGAAAACTAAGATGAAGCCAAATCGTGTTTTCTGCACCAAATCCAAATTAGATTAAATTGTCTACGAATTTAAATGAGTTTCGAACAAACCTTACAGCAATTGTCATCCAATGAAATTTAATTTTTACATAAGCATGCGAAATGACAAAATAAGGGTTTGCCGGTGATACGGTATACAAATTCTACCCTTAAGCTACAACCCCTATAATTCCAGGGCTGACTTACGCAGTTTGCATCAATAATCCCCGAGATGTGGCGTAAAACTTATCGTCAATACAAATTTCCTACCACTGTATAACGACCTCAATCAAAACGAGCCAATGTGGTTTTCATAGCCAAGTGCACCATTCAAATGAAAATTTGTATTCTTTCACACAACAATCTCCAGGTGGGCTATTGTGCAATAAAGTTGAAATTAAACTTTTCAATATGCAATCAACACACTGACTTAACAATATAGCAAACGCAATGTATTATGTGTTAGAAATTTGTGCATACACAGAATATCATAATAAAAATGCTCACCGTACAAAACACATTTCCACAGAGTTTGCGACAATTTCCAAAGAGGTTCTCCCTTAAAAATCTGTCCCTGAACAATTTACACCTTCAGAAGACAATTAAACGTGATTGTGAGCAACTGCGTACTCTTCCTTGTCAAAAAAATCGTACCAGACACCAAGGTTTTCCGCTTAATAATTACAAAGTAATTATTAACAAAATTGTAGTTTGCTTGAATTCAATAAATAATTTATTGCGAGAAAAAACTAAATCTAAATAATAATTTGAACAAAGGTTGAATTTGGCTTCTTCTCAATACGAAATGTCAACAGTGTAAAATTAGAACTGACAATTTGACAGTTCCTTTGAACCCAAGATATACATGAGCCGCGTGCTATGACAACACAGATATGAATGATTGCTAAATGCCCTTAGAATAAAAAGGGTCGTGAGTTGGCCAGAATATGACAAATCATTCACAATAGTCACCGAAATTAAGCAAAGACCACTACCTATCTTCAAAAATACCACACTACTGAGAAGCTTCCACTACTATGTACCAGAGGGCAGCTGATCAAGACCATGTGACAATGGAAACATATGAAAAAAAATTCATAAACAAAATTGACACTTGTTCACAAACCACTTTGTGGAAATTCATAGAATTTTAAGAAATTATTGTATTTTCCTCGATGAATTTTAACTTTTATCAATTGTTAACTTTTAAATTTCATTTATTACATCACCTGTGAGTTTCCAGTGCTGGTGTTAGACATTTGTACAAAAATGACAATTGCAGAGTTTTTTAAATACCCTGTGGACGAAATCCACCGTACAGACTTCAACAAACCAATGAATTTTCTTCCGGCTGGCCAGGAGTACGTGTGCTGGATGACAAAGGATGGAAGTCCAATTTCCTCAATAGAAACACTTCCAAATCACAGTTATATCAATACAGCAGTTATAACCTCCAGGTAACCAACTATTGGGACTACCAACTTCCACAATTGATGGAGAACAGCAATTGTCCCACCTTTGAAACACTGCTGGTAAGTTTCCAATTATGTTTAGCAGCAAGTCCCTGCTCGGGCGCCAAAATGTTGGACAAGGGTTTTTGTCCAAGTAATAAAAAATTACAGCCAAAAGAAAACGTTGGATTTTCGATAATAAAATTCTTTTTATTTTACAATTCTTGTGTTACGATTCAGATTCAAATTAAAAAATAAAAATACTTGTTGGTTGCAAACGATTTAAAAACACGGAGAAATAGAGGTATTTGCTCGATGGCTGTTCGGAACGAATTATCCACAAAAAATGTGTATTTGATTTATGCTTATTCTTCTTCTTTCTTTCATAAAATAAGTAGAACGAGAATTAGCATGAATCAAATCATAAAGATGGCTAATTCAGCAATATTAGCGCGAAATTCAAAATTACACTAGTCGACAAATTTGCAACCACAAGTACAAGAAGTATACATTTATACATTATAAAATTAAATAATAAAAGTATAAAAATATAAATTTAAAAAAAACAACCAAACTACATGAAATAGAAGATTTCATTTAACACTTACCCAAAAAAAAAAAATGAAAAATAACCCTAAAAATAAAATGAAATATGACCCTAAATTTGGGGTTATTCTTCATTATGAAAAATCACCTCAAAATTTATAATGAATTTGAACCCCAAAAAAGAATACAAAGAAAGTAACATTGAACATTTTCGGTGGAGTTCATATGCCCGAAACTAAAAATCCCAAATTTAGAATCCCGATTTCAAAATCCGGAGAATTATACAGTTTTCGTTTTAAAAATCGTACGATTGATAGCATGGTTGGGCTTTCGGCCATGCGCAAGGATTTTTTTCTCTATGGTATAACGAACACTGGCTTTGCTTACTAAAGCTTCACGTTATAGCCGGCTTTTGGCCGGGTGAAAGGATTTTCTTCTCTTTGGTATAACGAACACTGGCTTCGCTAACTAAAGCTTCTCTGTATAGCCGGCCTTCGGCCGGGTGAAAGGATTTTCTTCTCTTTGGTATAACGAACACTGGCTTTGCTCACTAAAGCTTCACTACATAGCCGTCCTTCGGCCGGGCGCAAGGATTTTCTTTTCTATGGTATAACGAACTCTGGCTTCGCTCAGTAAAGCTTCTCCTAATAGGCGGCCTTCGGCCGGGCTCAAGGATATTTTCCTCTATGGTATAACAAACACCGGCTTCACTAACTAAAGCATCTCTGCATAACCGCCAAGGATTTTCTCTACTTTGGTATAAGAATTCGGGTTTTGTATACTATGCCTAGAAACTTTTACATAGAATTTTACAAAATTTGTGTAAAAATGTTTGGGGTGATTTTTCATTTCTTAAAATTTGCATTTTTTTATTAGTAGACGAAAAATAGCCCCAAAGTAAAAATTGTGATTTTATTTGGGGTATTTTATCATTCCACCTTAAATGCAATAACACCCTAACGAAAAAATTAAAAATAACCCCAAAAAACAAAAAATTTGCGCCAAAATTGCGTGTTGTTGTGTCTCATGTAAAATTTTGGGGCCGTCTTTCATTTTCCTTTTTGGGCCATATTTCCTGGGGTCATTTTGGGCACCGCCCTGGAGAAGAGTAACTTTAAAATTATCTGAATTTGGTAAAAAAATATGTTTTGAATAAGTTAAGCTGACAACATCTAAAAAAATAAACTTTTTTAATGAAAACCTACTAAGTAGTTAAGAAGTTTTTAATTTATTTCCATTTTTCAATTTTACGCCACTGTGCAAAAGTTTATTAAATTTTTTCCGATGTTTAACAACTGTTGGGTAAAAATTTAAGAAAATAAAAAATAATGTTTGATTTATAGTTTAAATCATTTCAAATAATGTTTTACTTTAATATAATTTTAAATAACAACAAAATTCTAAGATACAAACTTTTTTAAATTTAAAGCACGTTGCATTTTTTTGTTTTTTTTTTTTTTTTTTTTTTGCTTTATCTCTGAAAGTTATTTAACCCTGAAATATAGCATAAATTATTAATAATATCCCTACCTAAAAATATACTTTAATTTATTCATTTTACGTCAACCATAACCTCACTTTAACTTACTTCAAAGTATGAAAAGGGGGAAAAATATAAATAAATTCTAAAAAGGAATCCTTGATATGTCTGCTTAAATTTTAGTTTTTGACTTGTTTTGCTCATAATCATAAAATATTTGTCTTACCAAATGTTAACATGGTGCTGAAACAAAAGGAAACTAAGTCAAAAAAAAGACGAAAAAGTTGATAACAATTTTTATTAAAACAAAAAACCCTCTAACACATTTGCCACAGACACTTGCACAGAACCTCCCTTCCTCTCTTAATGTGTTGGTTAAACGAATGTAGCTCAGATGCCATGGCACTTAGCGAAAATATTTTCCCTTTTTTATTTTATCAGCCTGTTTTTCTGCGTGAAATAAAACTCATTGATAAACGAGCAAATGTAAAATGTCTTAACTTTTCTTACTTTTTTAAGGTGATGTCAAATTTCTAATGTCTTTTTTGAATGGGGGGATGGGATTGCTAGAAAGTCGATCGAACATGTAAAGAAAAACAAATGTTTCAAAGTTTTCATAATGCTTTTCAAAATAAATCAACGACTTTACTAATGCATATTTATTTTTATATTAAGCCAAAAGTTGAATCCTAAAACTTTAGATTTTGCTTGGAGTAATTAAAAAACTTTCTTTCGCTTAAGAAATTAATTTGTGTTTAGAGGACTTATTGAGGATACAACTATGAGCAGATAAAAAGCACTTTAAAATATAGATAATTAATCTTAACAAACGTTTACTAAGAAATATTTTCACAAAAAATTTGTTTTGTAAACCTTTTAGAAATTTAATATATGTGACCTTCTCCGAGAAAAGGGACCTTGTGTGCGAAAATTAAGTTTTGAGAAAAACGTATAAAAACGAATTTAGCACGTTATACAGAAATCTTATTAATAATGAATTTGGTATTCCCGAAAATAACTTTGGTAAAATTTTAATGTTTTTCTCATTTTTATCGATTTTCCCACGAACCCGTTTTTTTGACACACTAGGTCCCTTTTCTCGGAGAAGGTCATATATTGTTATGAATACAGGCAGTTGTGGAAAAGATTTCTATGGATACCTACCCTTCTCCTTCTCCATGATGAAAATTAACTAATGGGTAAAAAAGTGTGAGTGAAACCAGCACACCGACGAACAAATTTGAGTGCAAATACGGCAAGATTTAAGCTCTCTCTTTGCTTAGGAGCTCAAACTATCTAACCACACGCTCCTCACGCAAGAAGAAGAAAGAAGGCGTTTCGTAAAATTTTTCGTGGCAATTTTGTCTTGTGCATGTAAGATTTGATATTTGCAAAAAATTTCTAAAAATCATAACATATATTTTTTGTCTTCTTAGGTTAGGTTAGGTTAAATGGGTAGCCGTCACGAAGACGACTCACTTGGGTCCTTATAGCGGTCCCTTTGTGATACCCCTAGCCAGTGACAAGGGTCAGCCAGTATCCACCGGACTATTCCCCAGAGGTCACCGCAGTCTCGAACCACCCCGATTCCCTGCAGAACAGGGAGATCGATTTCAGTCCCGCATTGGACAAATCGTCCAGACATGGCAATTCCGGTCTCCCAAAATGCCTCACCCTAACGCCCGCCAGACCGGGGCATTGGCAGAGGAAGTGAAACACCGTCTCCTCCTCCTCCTCCTCATCATGACAACTTCTGCAGTAGTCATTATACGCAAGACCCATCCTCCTAGCATGAGTCCCTATCACCCAGTGACCCGGATAACCGATATCACTGTCCTTATCCGGTCCCTGCCGAGACCGAGTAGTACGCGCGTTCTCGCCGCGTCATAACCAGGCCATAGAGTCCTGGCCATCAAACAGGTATGCTCGCCCTGCCATCTCCCCAGAGCCCTTCTGTACGGCTTCCGTCTGATGAGAGTCCTGCAGCGGGCCATTGAAGTGCCAATCAGGACGTCGACGAACATGTCGTCCAACAGACAGCCTTGTTTGGCTAGACTGTCCGCAGTATGGTTGCCCAGGAGCCCACTGTGTCCTGGTACCCATGTCAGCGTTACACTGGAATGTTTCGCGGTCTCTTTTAGAGACATCCGGCATTCCACTGTTAACATAGATGTCGTAAAGACACCAGCCAGAGCTGCAATGGCAGCCTTGCTGTCCGTAAATATACATATATCCCTCGATATACGATAGTACTTCAGCCAGTTTGCCGCCCGCTTTATGGCAGAGATTTCCGCCTGCAGCACACTACTGCCATTTGGCAGCCTAAAAGAGACCCTGATGAAGAAACCTCCACCCACTCTGTCGCCCATCCTGGAACCATCGTCTTCTTCATTAAATAAAATATATTTTCTTTAAATTTTGTTCAAAATTTTTTTTTTCTAAATAGCTTATAGTTATTCCAGATAAATACAAATATCAATAATGAGCGCCACTTGAATTAATCCTTAGTTAAACTTTGTTTCAAATCACTGGTCACCGTAAGACAGTATCGAATTATTAAAGACAAAATTTCGCATCCGAGTTATCCCTCGCAACGGTACTTTCGGACTACAGTCTTGTCTTGTCCATGTTATTTAAGCCCTTAAACATTTTTTTTATTTAATTTATGGCAGTAACGTTAGGAGAAATGGAGGCCAACAGCAAAAGCGAAAGTGCGCCTGAGCCATAAAAATTGGGTACATCGTATTCACTCGTGCCTGCGATTTCACGGCGTTTATTTAAGCGATGTCGTGTTCCATTAATAAAAGCATAGATTGTAACTTCATTTAAAGCAGCGATCATCACACTATGCCCCCGGGGGCCGAGCTCTTTTCGTGAATTTCACACACACACAATACGAAGGTTAACGAAACAATTGTAAAAAGCCATAATTTTAAAAAACAAAAACAAAACACTTAGTAAATGTCTCAAACGAGTAAATTTATTTTCCTCTCTTTGCACTCACCACTACATACACATTTTCAACTGTCTCTCTTTGTGATGACCACTGATTTAAAGTAAAAATCATTTTCATAACTAACCAATCAATAAGCCTTCAAATAAAAAATAAAAAAAATAAAATAATTTGCGTCTCTTTTAGTGAAAATTAAAAAAAACTCAACTTGATTTTCTCACCGTTTTTCGCTTTGTGAATCCTTTAAGAAATCCTACAATTGTTGGGGACCTTAACTTGTTAAAAAAATGTAATTAATATCTCTGTTAAACAAATATTTAGTGGAAAAACTATTCAGTATATTTGATTATACAAGTTCAAAGATGCAGAATAAGAGTGATAAAAACTCCGTAGTATTCCATACCCAACTTGCAGAAACACATCTGGGTGAAAATAACGGCATTAAATGTTGATCAAAATTACAATCCAATTTAAATGAAAAATTTCGATTCTTGTCGAATCCCGTAATGTTCCCTGCATTTCTGTTTAGGTGGAACACAATTTACTTGCTTCTGAGTGAAATTTAAGGCCTAAAAATAACACGGCTCCGTTACGGCTTCTTGTCTTTGATATGTGTTCGCCATAAACTTTTAAACCCTAATGAAGAAAAGTTGTGCCCACATTAACAAATATCACTTTTTTTTGTCAAACGGCGAGAAATTATTTAAAAGACCAACTTCAAAGCCTTATGCAAAATAAATTATAAATAAATAAGAGCTTAAAAAGCAATGCTATTAACGGCCAACTTCACCAAGTTCAGTTTATACCAGTGTTCAAAAATAAACAGAACATTATTTAGCGTTCGGCTCACACACCCAGGAATGATATCTATTTTTTTTAGTATTTGTGTGGACGAACACAACCCTTAATACCGTTCGTAACCATTCTCAAGAAAGAGCCGAACATTATTTAGTGTTCGGTTCTTCGTTAAAAAAACAGAACAATTGTAGACAAACTTTATATTTTAATGTTCTATTGGTGCCTATTATGAACTTAATTCGATTTTCGACAGCAGTCGAATTAGCTGATCGAACGAATTTTCATTTGGTATTATGGCGCGCATTCGATAAAAATTTACTATTGTGATTTTGTTAATTCACAGTAGTACATTTTCGATCAGCTGTCACTTAAAATAAAAAAATTTTGTTTACAAATTTAAAAAATAAAATTAAAGTTAAACGTGATTACGGCGAATTATGGTTGTTTACAAATAATTTAGCTTCAGTGGGATTTCATCCCATTTTTTTACATGCTGAACTTTGCTGCAAATCATTTGGTGAAAAAAGAATTTTGTTCCATAAAGAAAATGAGCGGTTCCAATTGCTGTTAACGACGTTGGACTTGCATAAAATGAACAAAACAGATCAAGAATATTGCATTTGGTATACGAACACCAAAAAATTTACAAATAGTTACATTTTTAACAAGTTTTTTACATTTATTTGCACAGTCGAAAGCAAATTTGTTTTCGTTGAAAAATTCGATGCACAACGAAACTTTCGACAGTGCTGCCAACTCATAATACCAAATTAAGATTCGATAGTAGATGTTCGATAGCCAGCGAAAATCGTTTATCGAATGTAACTCATAATAGGGGCCATTATGTTTCTTTTTTACATTGATAAAGAAATGAACAAACAAAAAAATTAGCAACGACCGCAGCACGAACAGCTTGTGTGAGTATTGTGTATATGTTTTGTTTGTGCAAAGTTATTTTGCTGGCCAAAGGGGCGCAAAGCAAAACAGAAACGAACGAACATTATTGAGCTGAACCGAACATAATGAATTTTTTAGTTTAAAAAACAAAAAACCGAACGGAATTTAATGTTCTCATCTTTTGTAAAGTTGGACAACAGTATTATTTTTGTCTTCGAAAGATGACAAACAGGGAAACGTTATTTTTTCTAATGATTTTCTCCGCAACCACTATTAGCAAGGCGAATTTAAAAAGGTAAAGTCAACTCTTTAGCCGTTCATCAGCTGTCTCCACGGCGAATAAAAAAATACGTAATTGTCAAAATATAATTTTGTTTTGAGAAGAAATTGATTGAAAAGCGCTAAAAATATTATTTTTTTAATAAAAAAATTTCAAAACTGCGAATAATTAAAGTTAATTTAATAATTTCTTTTATTAAAAAGTGATAATTTTAATTTGCAATTAAAAATTTTTGACAGCTATCTATTAAATAGCAAAAACAAAATAAGTGGGGCTTTTTGTAGTTGTAGAGTTGCACTTACCTTATTAAATTCGCCTTGACTATTAGCTCTGTGTTTCTCACAAATCTACCGAACCAAACACTGGTAAAAACTAACTATTTCTTTAAGTTATAACTGATAGCTAAATATAACTGAACTTGGTGAAATTGGCCGTAAAACGATAACTAATTGCTGTCAAAATTTTGACCACAATTTAAGTTGCTTATTTATGATTCTAATCTGACATTTTGGAGTGGAAAACCTTTACATAAAGTAAGGGCTATGGTATATAAAGAAAGCTCTAAGCCCCTTTCTAAAGAAAGGCTTAAGGCGTAACTATATCTTGCATAAGCTGGCTAAAGCTACTGCAAAAATTAACAAAAAAAAACCTCTCAAAAGCATTTAAAAAAACAAAAATAAAATTCAGAAATATTTTATTCCTTACGGAAAGTGCGATCTGTTTCACAGCTTGCTTAAGCAAATACCAGTTTAATAAAATTAACCAAAAGTTAATTACGACACATATGAATTACATGTGTTAGCACATTTGCTTAAGCCAACTTAAGCATATTTTAGTTGGGCCTTTCATCTGAATGCAAAATTTTATAAAAAATCTTGATTTCTAGGAGAAAAAACACGATCAAACATGTCATTAACTTGTATACAGTAGTTAAAAAACTGCAGCAAAAATAAAAAAAATACTTTTTCTTCGTCATTTTCATTTTTCGATTTACAAAAACAAGCTGTTGGCTTCAACTTCTAATTCATTAAATGTAAATAGTCACAGTGAAAGCAAATGAAAACAACGCAAAGTACTTCGACTGTCGACTTGTTCGTAAGTTCTTAGGCCAAGTTTACACGATGTCTTTCCAGAAATGTCTGTTTTATACATTCTCTTTTGAACATGATACCAAAAACCTTTTATAGTTCCAAGATGTCTTTCGAAACATGTTTGTTTTCTTGTCTAAGTGTCTAATATACATATATGAGGCTATCAGCGCAGAAGTTGTGTAACCCCAGACTACTTATTATGAGATAATGAGGGTTACACCACTTCTGCGCTGATAGCCTCATATATACATACAAACTAACAAACATGAAAACTCGTTGCGTGTATGTTTGGCAACCCCTCTAACTCGATCGCCTACAAACAAAACAGACGTGTTTGTTAGACATGTCTGAAAAGACTAACTGCCTGTTTTTAGAAAACGTAAAGAAGTGAGTGAGTGAGAAATTATATTGAAAACAAAAACAAATTTTCGTTTTTTATTATTGGTTGCAATATAATATCTCACTCACTCACTTGCTTACGTTTTCTAAAAACAGGCAGATAGCGTAAACTTGGCCCTAGTTTGACTGGCTGAGCCTTTTAATTAATTCCGAAGTCAAGGCAGAAGAGATGCTGTGTGTGTGTGTTTTTGTTACATGTATACATATATGTAAGTGCATTCACTTATTACTTTAGGAACGTATGTCCTGAACAAGTCGATAGTTAGTAGGCTGCTTAAGAGAACTATAATGAATGACTTGTTGTCTCTAACTTAAGTTTTTGATCGACATCGTGGGCCAGGCTGTTAATTTTTTACACCACTTTAAGAATTCTTTAATATGCATGAAACTATTTCTATTTTCATTAAATACACAAATTTGTATTCATATACATACACACATGCATATGTCTACACATTTGCCACTGCAAACATTAACTCTTGATTGCTTCTAGAAGTATTAAGTCAACTTCATGTAAGTCCCTTTCTCCATTACCCCTCATTTTATTTCGAAATGTCACCACAATTACGTTAAGTACAATACGCTTTAAGCTCTTTAATACCTTTTTTGTTTGCATCAGCATTTCTATTAAAATCTTTGAATTTCGAACCTGACCCAAAACAACAATATACAATAACAGCAAGAGCATAGGGACGAAAATTCAACAACTAATCAGTGAAAATGACTGTGTCACATTTGATTACATTTTAGTTTTGTGTATGACTAAAATGTTGCCTACTGAAATCTTGATTCTTATGCGATTAGTTATTCGAAACACAGCGTGTCTTGGAGCACAGCCTTAAGCGTTCACAATATTAAATGATCATTGGAGTCAGGAGGCGAGGGGGGGGGGGGGGGGGGGGAAGGAAATTATAGCCAGAAAAGTTTTAAAAATTTAAGATAAAAATAGAAATTTAAAGATATTGATAGATGTGGCTTCTAGATCTCATATTTAAACAATGGCATTTTAATAAGAAAAAAAATAGATTGTTGTTTATTGCTGCTGAATTCTGTAGTTTTATAGTCTGCCAAGCATTTAATAAACTTTTTTTCTTAAAGATTATATTTACTTTCGTCAAAATCTTTCTTTGGCAAATAAATCCCTTTTGAGGATTATCTTTAACAAAAGTATGAATGTACTTGGAAAAATCAAAGTCATTGTCTCTTTGAAACTAGTAAAATTGAAAAGAAAAAGAAGACTTAAACTTCATATTCATCTGAAATTCATTCAATTATACTGTTAAGAACGAATAAAGATGTATGCATGTGTTTAAGTTTAATATTTACACATGTCAAGTTTGTATGACATTATTTCCACATACTTGCTTTTTAACAATATACTCGGCTGTAAAATGGAGATATACAGTGTATGCAAATGCCATCGGAAGGAAATTTTGCAAAGATTTATACACACAATTTTATAGTGAAATTTGCCAACCCCCAAATTATAAACAAGTAAGAAAGTATAGTCGGTCAAGCACGACCATTTGATACCATACACCACAGTATATAAAGACAGATTTTCGAGAGTGTACTATATCTTAGACCCATGGCCAATCTTGGATTCGGCTAAACAAAACTATGTTATGTGGTTAAGGTTCATATCGCACACTAGTTCAAGAGTGACTCAACTCAAAAAAGTAAATTTTTCAGATATTAAAAAAAAAAATTTGTTTTTGACCTAAAAAAAAATAGTTAAAAACAAATTTTTGGACCATTTTGTAGAAAATCTATACAGATTATGATCAAAAAAGTAGTTTTAGTTGTGTCATTTTTGATGATCTATTACTTGCACAAGTTGCCGAATTATTTTAAGTTATGTCACTTTAACTGAATTATTTTCAAGTTTTTACACTTTTTCCAAATTCTAAACTGACACAAGTCTAATTAATATTGACTCCAACAACGATTTATTTTATCAAAATTGTGACAAATCGAATTAAGACTATATAGCACTTAGCAGTAAATTTTCTACTGCCATTATATTTTCCGACACAACTAAAAATAAGTCACTTTAATGAATTGCAACTTTATACCAATTGAAACATAAAAAAAGACATAACTGTTTTTTTCAGACACAGTTAATAACAACAAAATGCACTGATATTTTTATATCGATAGACAAGTGTATTGTGCATAGCATATAAACCCGAAACATGAAATTTTCGAGCTGAGGCACTTTTGAAAGAGGTGTGCGATATAAAAGTTCTTTGTGCCGAATGTAACATAAATATCGACAACTGAATGATATTTGTTTGATTTGACCTAAGTAAACTTGATTAAAAATATTGAAAATTTGGATTAAAAACCATAAATAGCTCAACAAAATTACCACAATACTAATTATTGTTATAGCTAAGGCACGAGCTCTATGTGCACATTTGTCCTTCAAGTTGTGCTGAAAAAGGTCAACAAGAAATAGAAAGACAAAAACATGAAAAAAAAACAAAAATGTACTTTGGACTTCAAGAAGAAAAAACAGAGGTAAGGGAAAAACATGTAAAATCCATTAAAAATGGATAATCATTCAAAAAAGCAAATTTCGATTTACCAAAGGTTAAAATACAATTTGGTTTAAGGATTGATGTTTGACTATTGACGTCAGCAGTCGTCGATGGCTGCGAGTGTAAGACGGCAAATCCATCTGAGGAGATCGAGTCGTAGTGATCGAAACATGTCAGGGTAACCAGCCGCCTGGGTTCGAATCTCAGGTCAGTCAAGAATGAATGATTATCAATAACAATTTTAATAAATTTTCATGTTGTAAAATTTCTTTCTTCATAAAAATAATATAATGAAAATTAAATTTGATGAACTTAAGCCTGATTAAAAATATGGAAAATTTGGATTAAAAACCATAAATAGTTCAACAAAATTACCACAATACTAATTATTGTTAAAGCTAAGGCACGAGCTCTATGTGTACATTTGTCCTTCAAGTTGTGCTGAAAAAGGTCAACAAGAAAAAGAAAGACAAAAACATGAAAAAAAAACAAAAATTTTCTTTGGACTTTAAGAAGAAAAAACAGAGGTAAGGGAAAAACATGTAATATCCATTAAAACTGGATAATCTTTCAAAAAAGAAAATTTCGATTTACCAAAGTGTAAAATACAATTTGGTTTAAGGATTGATGTTTGACTATTGACGTCAGCAGTCGTCGATGGCTGCGAGTGTAAGACGGCAAATCCATCTGAGGAGATCGAGTGGTAGTGATCGAAACATGTCAGGGTAACCAGCCGCCTGGGTTCGAATCTCAGGTCATTCAAGGATGAATGATTATCAATAACAATTTTAATTAATTTTCATGTTGTAAAATTCCTTTCTTCATAAAAATAATTTAATGAAAATTAAATTTGATGAACTTAAGCCTGATTAAAACTATGGAAAATTTGGATTAAAAACCATAAATAGTTCAACAAAACTTCCACAATACTAAGTAAACTTGGAAATTTTACCCCTTGGTCAAAATTCGAAATTCAAATTTTTCCAAAGTTTATTATTTTTGCTTTTACAAAAAAAAAAAAAAAAAAAAAATAACAATGTAAACATCTCTTTTTAACATTTTGACAAAATTGATTTTCTGTTACCTTATCAGTTGTTTTGCTTGAATACAATGAATTTTGTGATAGTTTCTAGTAAAAGTTTTTATCAGAAACTTCTGATAAAAAGTCGATCGGTATACTAGAACCAATATTTTCAAGTGTTAGACACATCAGCACAAACGCATTATAATACCGTCTCACTATTATGGTGTAGATTCAACAAATGTTATGGAGTAAAATTATTCTTCTCTTGTTGAAAATACAATACATAAAGGACATTTCTCCATAAGTAAAGTATTTCCAAATATAGAACAATGATAAGAAATTAATTCATATCAAGTTAGTATAGAATAGGGATTTCAGCTTGTGAAAAATAACAGAAACATAGAAGAATTAATACTTCTCTATGGAAGAGATGCACACGAAAATTAAGTTTTTAAACCGATTCTTTTCAGTTTACAAAGTTGTAAGTAAAGTCGATAACAAAAGTTTAAACATCTTAAAGTTTTTAAATATAAGCGCACATTTATGCGCTACGCAATAAGTGAACGAATTTTTAACATATTAAAAGAAAAAAAAAAACATTTGATGCTCCACGACATTCCCTTACTACGAAGCAGGTTGGTTAAGACCCAAATACACATATCAAAATACTTTTCAAGCATTGTGGCAGTATGAGTGAAAATGTGTTTGGATGTGTGACACCGACGCGTCAATGCTGGATGGAAGAGAAAACAAAATTTAATATGACGAGGAGTATTACGTCCAGCACACGTAAGTGAATTCGCCTGACAAGTGTATTAGCAGAATTTAAAAAAATTGCAAGTCTGGACGATGACTTAGCATGGCTCTATGACATAGAGTCTATGTATGCCGCTCACCGCTGACTGTATCGTTTTGATCATCATTACTTATGAAGACATATGTACCATTGATTCCATCGGCGTACAAAGCACAACAAATAGCTTAACAATGGCTTAAGGATTATCATCGCTCTAAATGCGAGAATTCTGCTTATTGACAAAGCTTCATCATTGAATCTGATAGAATGGCTTAAATCTATTCATGACAAATTTGCAAGCCAAAATAACTCCAACACAAACGAGAACTGTCAAATCACAGATCTTACAAAGAAAAGAAACACCCGATATATACTGCATTTCCAGGAGTTAACTTTTAAAAATTAAAATTAGACAAGCTTTTATTTTCCAATCCAGCCCCCATTTATAAGAATTGTTGAACTTGTATATTCAATCAGGTATATGATGGAATATACATTTGAAAACGAAGCGACAGCAATTGTCATTTTCAGTATCTTTAAAAATTGAATTTATTTAACACTAGCCGTTCCCGCGGCGTTGCCCGCCCAAAATGAATGTTTGATTAACTATAAAGAAATATAAAGCATGTGTGTTTTATTCTGTGTAGATCGATTTACATAAGTTTTAAATTTCATCAAAATCGAAATTGCCCATCTGGCCATTCACACTCATGGTTCTAGGTCCAATACTAATGACAATTGAAAAAAGTACCAATAAAAGAACAAAAAGCTACCAAAAAGCACTGTTGCAAATTCTCATCCATTCAGGACTTTGCATGTTTAAGTTAATGTTTATAGGGGTTATATTGACGAAAATAAAAAATGTACCAGTTAAAGAACGAAGAAGTTCCAATAGATCCCTTATTCACTTAGGACCTTGTTTGTTTAATTTTATGTTTTAAGCCCAAGACTAACTTTAATTCAAAAAGTACCAGTTAAGACCAAAAAAAGTACCAAAACGTTCTCCATAGAGTTTTATCATTCCGGATATTGCATGTGGAATTTTATGTTTCTAATGGCCATTTTCTCATTAGCCGTTATCTTTTTTCCCAACGAAAAACTGCACATCAAAGAAATTTGGTTTCTCAATGTCTCATTTTCTTCGATTTTATCGCAAAGCTAACCGGCACTCATCTGCCAATTATTTATTTACCTTTTATTTGCCGTACAGATAAATTCAATCAGCTGACTCCCAACTTTTACATGTATTTTGAGTGGCGTTGCCAGCTGACAACAATGTTTTTTGTCGGTATATTGAGAAACCCAAAATCGTTAACGGACAGTTAATCGGTCCAATAAACTTTGTTGACATTAAGTAACAGACAGTTTGTCGATACATTGAGAAAATGCCCATAGGTCTAATAAAAACGGTAATTAAAAAATACCAGTTGTAGAAACAAAAAACAAAAGAAAGAAATGAAATTTTCCGTATTTCCCCTTTTTGTTACTTTTTTCTTCCCCCCGTAGTTTTAAAAATTTCAATATTGTAGTAGGAGCCGTATGAGCTAAAGAATGGAGAAAAATACATTATAAAAAAAGTACCAACAACATTTACGAATTTAACCCCTTAAACGTTTGAATTTCTTAAAAGTACGAAAATTCAGGTTTTGCCCGTTAACTCCCTAAAAGGGCCAAATTCCAAAAAAGTACCAGATACCTGTCCGCTTATTTTTCTAAAGAACAACGATAAGTTTTACATTTTGTTCTGTCTCTTTTAGTTTTGAAGATATGAGTGAGGCTATAATAGGACATATTCTAAGCACTTGAGTAGAACCTTATATAGCCTATGTCCGCTTGGAGGTTCGATTCCTCATTTTGTTGAAGAAATTTTTAAAATCGGACAGGCAGTTCCGTAAATAACTTCTTACAAACATAGAAACATACAAACTTTTTAGCTTTATATTATAATTATAGATTTTAGATGTTAATGGAACTGTATTTTGGAGCAAAACTTAACCACCGTATTCATAAAAGACTAAATTAGATTTAAAATCTATTTTAAGGAAAATTTGTATGGACGTTTAGAATTAAAGTACCTTTAAAATATAAGTTATTTTTAATGAATACGGCAGTAAAGCTTTAATATAGAAATGGACTTTAAAATACTTTGGTATTTATCAAACTTTCTTAAAACGATTCTTTTGAGTTCGATCGATTTTCATCACATACATTTTCACACGTAAAATTTTTGAAAACTTTTTCTCACAAACCATTTTGTGTTTTTAAAACGTTCGTCCACTTTTCTCTATGACTGTCCATAAATAAAACATTTTTATTTAAGGCAAGCTAAGCAGTTTTTAACCAACTCAGTTTTGTTGCATGCTCAAACGTCGTGATTTATGTTTTATGGTTGTATCCGGCAATGAAATGTGAATAAAAGTAACGGAAGTAAAAAAGAAACTTAAACTTTAACAACCACTAAAGACGAAAAACAAATAAATGCTGTAAAATCAAATCTCTTAATGCTTCCTAAAAATGTCTTTAATCTCTAAGGATAATAATGTGTTTGCGTTTTTCAACTTATTTGTTCCCAAAAATTTGTCCATGTTTTTCATTCCATTTTATTTGCCACATGTGTCTATTGAAGCACGAAATGTGTCTGTAACTTGAATCTGAGCATTTACGGGACAACAATGTCTTGGGACAGATTTTTATGTCATTTAGCTAAAATCTATATACAATTTAACCAAAAAACGTTTTTGAATAACTATTTATACGATACTAAATGTACAATACGGACATAAATTCTTGTAATAAGATACGAACGTGTGATGGGTTTGTGTTTGTGTGTGTGTTCATGAAATAGATGGAGTGTAAAGGATTCCCATAAAGAAAAAGCTATAAAAGCAATTTGGTTTTATTCTTTTATTATCAAAACGAGATTTAAATACACAAATCCCCAAAAGTAAGTAACCGTAAAATAAATTACAATTTGAAATTTCAAACATTGTTTTTAGAGTCAAAAGGAATAAAACTAAAAAAAATTAAAAATTCCAGTAAAATATTGAAGGTTTGTTTTTTTTATCCAAAAAGCGTATTTTTATCATGTGTTTTCCAAAGGAGTTGACGATTTGTTAGCATATAAATAATTCTGCTAATGTTATAAATGTTTGTATGTTTGCTAGATTGTGGCTCAATCATGCGAAAATCGCTTAATGAATTTTAATGAAATTTTGTAGACGCATAGCATATGGCCCAGATTCAATAAAAGGTTCTTTTTTAAATGGTAGATTGGGAAAATATTGGTTCTTTGGTACTTCTTCTCTTTTTTTATAAATTTTATATGCGGAATGCATATGGTCCAGATTAATATATATGGTACTATTTAAGTGATCGAATTGGAGCTTTTTAAGGGGAATGCAGGATAAAATTTACACTTTTTCTCCTTTCGATTACTTTGATATACAAAAATACATAAAATAGCTTACAATACTTTCTACGGGCCTAAAATGAAGAAAAATTGGTATTTGGAATTTTTCTCTTTTCGAAAAATTTGGTATAGAGATAGCATATGGCCCAGATTAATATATACTTTTTACTAGGGATATTATGATATGCCATTTTGCCGATACGAAACTGATACTGATACGAATATTTTATTAAAATTCAAGGTGAAATTAACAAAACTCAATTAAAGTAATTTATTTTTTATACAAAATTACAGGATACGATATTATTAATATTTAAAATTCATATTATAAAATGGAAAAATTAGTAAAAATAATCTTTGGTCTTAACCAGGGACATAACAGTTATAACCAATATTTGAAAAAATCCTGAAATAATAATTTATCACGAATTTTTAAAACTTGCTCTCTGAATAATTATTACAAAAAACCAATATTTTGTTGGTCTTTGATAACTGTTATAGTTTGTTTTTGTTTTTTTTTTTTTGGGCGTCCATAACCATTACAAAAGATTTTAATTTTCATCGGTCTTCCATATCGAATTTCACACAAGTTTTATGAAAATATTATTTGGAGTTCAGCCAATGACACTCCTAATAAAATCTATGAAATAGATTTCGTTACAGTCAATGTTAATGAAAAGCTTCATAGAATTAATGAAACTCTTAATTCAAGACCGACCACATAATATCCTACACCTATTTGGGTCCGAAATTTTTATTGTTCCGAAGTCGACTTGGGTTCGAAATAGTCGAACAAGCCTACTTAATGGTATTTTCGGCTAGGTAGAGGTGGCAGCCGACTTTATTCGCCAGCTCACATAGACACTGAATGTCCGTTGCGATACAACTGCGCTTCCACTCATGCGAAATTAGTTGTGTTGCATATGCTTAGAATGCATGACGAGACCTTCAGTTCAATGCTGAGTCCGAACGGCAAGGTTTGAAGTGCTTTAGAACAGAAATTACTTTCATTGGTTCACTCAAGCCAACCAACAGTTGAGGATGTTAAGAAATAATTATTTCTTTTTGAAAAATGTTTTTTTTTTGTCGCTCGAGCCGGGGGGTTACCGCGTATTGCGATTCGAAAAAAATCATTTACGGACTCACACAATTTGTACCGAGTATTACGATTTTCGTAATATTTGTTTCGAATAAACAGACGTTTTTCATACTTTATTGAAAACAAAAAATCACTTTCTTAAAAGCCACTCTCTATTAAGAACAAAAATTGCTCATCAATTTTCCCATTTTTTAAAAAATACAACCTCTGTCATAGTTTCGAACGATTACGAAAATCGTAATACACAGTACAAATTGTTTGAATCTATAAATGATTTCTTTCGAATCGAAATACGCGGTAACCCCCCAGGAATCGAATCCGAGTCCTATCGGTTTCAGAGTCGACATCTTAGCTACTACACCAACAGTACTGACTACTCAATGGTATATAAATACAATTTTAGTGCGAAATTTCTTGTATTTAAAAAAAAATCGGGAAAATATGCCTAAAACTGGAGCGATTTTATTTAAACTCAGCACCATGATTGTGTGACATAATTTGTCTCTATTTACCAAATATGAGAAAGATATCAAAAAATTTGCGAATCCTAACCAAAATCAATAAGTAAAAAGTTCGTCCTTGTGCAAATATAAGTCAGTGTGCGAAATTTTATAAAAATATCTTAAGATTTGCGAACTGTAGCGTGGTTATGGAAGACAGATCAAATAAAAATCTTTTAAAATGGTTATAGAAGACAAATAAGAATAAAAATCTTTTATAATGGTTACAAAAAAAATTAATAATCTTTCATAACGGTTATCAAAGACCAACAAAAATAATAATGTTTATGGCAGAACTATAATTTTCTGGGTAATTTATAATTATCAGGGAAACCAGAAATATGCAATTGCATGTTTTTTCTTGTGCGACTAATGAAGACAGAAACAATATATTTATCCGTTTAAGAGCTTTTTATGAATTTTGGCATCGATTTGTTAGTGCATATTTTTGCATATTTCACCATTTGCAGCATATTTTAGTTAAAAGAGCCTTTTTGCAGCATTTTTTAGGTTTATAGCGCATATTTTGCCTTTTTAATGCATATTTTGATACAAATTCAATAAAAATAAAAAAGATCGACATCTACATTTATATTTTACTCTTAAATTGTAAGACAAAGCAGGTTGTCATTAAGAATAAATGTTATGCGATTTGTATCTAGACCAATCTTTTAGTATTCCGATTGACTCAGAATAACTTTTTAAAGTGATCTAGCGATGTCCATCCATCCGCCTGGCTGGTTGTCTGTCCATGTTAGCCTTGTGCGCAGAGTACAAGTTCCAATTTTGTAGATAATTTGATCAAATATGGACGAAGTCTATGCAAATGGTAAGAATCGGTCTATAATTTCACATCCAAATTAGACTCTTTGTGTCCGCAAGCTATCTAATTAGGATGGTATTTAAATTAAATTCGTGCCAAAAATATTTTACTTCAAATTAAATTACTTTCGAATCGGTTCACATTTGCTCAAAGCTCCCGTCCTTAACTAGCTTTAAATTCATTTTAAATGTTAACATTTGTTAACAATTTAGCGACCGAACCTAAAATCCCTTTAAGACAAAAACCCATATGGATGTTAATATCTAGAAAATATTCGGCGAAAACATCTCTTATATGAATTTTAACCTTTTTTAGGTTTTTTTTTTAGATTTTGTTATTAAATTGTTGAATATTGTGTCTTCAAATGAGCAATTTTAATTTTTAAGGCATATTTTTAACATTTTTCAGGGCATATTTTCCAGTTTATACTGTAATTTAATGCGCATAAAACGTGTTTTTTAGAGCATATTTCTGGTTTCCCTGATAATTATTATTACAGGACCAATTTTTTTTTCACTTATTTTTTCCATAACCTGTTGGCTAGTTAAAAAATAATAACAGTTATTTCGGGACCCTGTTCTTAACAAAAAATAGTCTGGGATATTATTAATATAAATAAGATTTTTTTTCAAAACCAAATTATTTTCAAATTCTGCGGAGATAGAAGATTTCGCAACTCCGCCTGAAGCAGACCTGCAGTGAAAAATTAAGCTTGATTAACTCTGCCACACGCAGAGATAAACATTAGGTTCACAACCAAAAAAGGCCCTATCACCACGCTGTAGATTTGTGCATATATATATATATATATATATATATATATATATATATATATATATATATATATATTTAATTATTTAAGTTGGTAACAGTTTCAGCAAAATACGCTTGATATATCGATATTTTTTAAATAATAAATATCGATACTCTTAAAAAATATCAGTTCAATACATATCGATATATTTTTCAATTTGCCCATCCCTAGTTGGGAACGTATTATGCGGGGGGGGGGGGGGGGGGGTGCTTTAAAACCATGGTAGATAAGGCCATGATGGCATTATTGCTCAATTGAATGGGAGATAAAGCCATAATGGCCTTATTGCCCAATTATTGAGAGGTAAGGTCATATTTAAAATTTTGCGAAATGAGAGATATAGCCATATTTTTTTCGCAAATGAGAGATAAAGCCATATTTTTTCAGAAAATTGTTATGCATTGTGTAAACCTTCTGTAAAAGGGAAAATCCTTAGTTATCATTGAAAAACATTTTTTTATTCATGAGACGCACGCGTCCTACTGGAGGAAAAAACCCCTAAGCACGGCCGCAAGCCGTCACGCAGAAAAACTTTAGTATGCGAAGCCAGATTTCAATACTTAACTTTAGTGTCTCCGGAACTGAAATGAGAGATAAAGCCATTTTCTAATATTGCTAATGTGAGCTAAGGCCATGATGGCTTTATCTCCCATTCAAATGAAAAAAAAGAACAAAAAAGGTTTTATCTCCCTATTGAATGAGAGATAAAGCCATCATGGCCTTATCTACCATGGTATTAAAGCACCCCCTATTATGCATTATGCTGATGGGTGTAACACCTTAAAATATTGGTCCTCGACCCACGTTTAAGTATACCGATCGACTCAGAATCACTTTCTGAGTCGAACTGACCATGTCCGCCCGGCTGGCTGTCCATGTTACCTTGCGCGCAAAGAACAGGTCGCAATTTTGTAGACAGTTTGATAAAATTTGGGACATAGGTTCTTATTGGCACAAGGACCAAGCCTATTGAAAATGGGCCGAATCGTAGGACCACAAGGAAAGATAGGGGGAAATTTCTGCCTCTCACAAACTATCAACACCAATTTTAATAAAGTTTATAAACATACAGGAAATCGCAAACGCAAAACGCAAGAATTTTAAAAGTCGTTTTTTAGTAAGATTTCTGTAATAAAAGAATTTTATGACAATTATTATACAAACATTTCTCTAATAAACTGAATTTTATAACAAAAATTATAAAAATTTGATAAAAAGTGTATTATAAACAGCCTCCAAGTTCTTGCGTTTGCGATTTCCAGCACACCCCCCATAGATAAATCCATATTTATGTGGACACATAAGCATGATGTGTTATTAAATACTGCTTTACATACGGAAAGTTGAATTTCGGTTGCTCGGTAGTATCGAGTGTTCAAAACTTATATGTAAATGTTGGAAAAAATTAATATTTCCTGTAATATTGTTTATAGAAATTTTTTAAGATAAAATAAGTATAGATGTCGAAAACCACATTATATATCTGTGGTTTTTTTTATTTTAATCGTGCTCTAACGTTCACGTGAACGAAGCGTTTTGCCACCTCTAGCAGCAAGACAAGATATAAAACAATTGGAGAGCAAATAGAGAGCGTAAGAGTTAAAATACTTTAAAATAATCAAAGTTTTAATATAATCGCTAAAAAAGGCATATAAAAATCAGTTGAAAGGGACAAAGTATAAGATTAAAACCAAATTAAAAGTCAACAACGTGAATTCAATATTATTAAAATGATTATTCTAATCACTAAATCTTTTCTACATTCTTTTGCAATTATAATTTTTTGACAATTTTATTAAAATAAAAACTAACAAAATTAAAGAACCAACTTACCCGAATCCTTCTCATGGCCTGGACAATTTCAGCTCTTGTATTCGGCCGCGGCACTTCTTCCCAGCCAACGAACTGTAAATAAAAGTACAAAAAGAAAATGAAGCAATAAGTTAAATAAATTTAAAAAGATTTAATAAAAAATTTTGACACAACATTAGAGAAAATCCCTTTTTTTGTCTAATTATTTTTATTCGAAGAAAGTTTAAAGGAAAATATAAAAAATTATTTAAATTTAGTAACCACAAAAAAGATTTAAAACAAAGAAAATATTATCCTAAATGCTTTAAAGGTGTGTTAAGTTAGAAACAGTTAAAAACATTTTCTGTAAACTACGTAAAGGGTTGAATGTGTTTTAGATTTGGTTTTGTTGTTTGTGGCAAACCAAATCCTTAAGGCAGAAGGACCTTTACTATCGGTGAATGCTTAAAAGTATTTAAGATGTTTCTGTTTGATTTAATTCTCTTATAACTTAATTTGGTATAAATACCCCTGAGTTACATGTCTACGAAACTAAAAATTAGACAAAATGGAAAACTCCAGGGTTTAAAAGCACCCATCAGCTGGCTGCTGAATAGCCAATGTTTTGTTTTTCGTTTGTGCAAAAAAGCAAATTTCCTATTTTGAATATTTTTATTTTCTGACAACTGCTTTTTTACCAGCCAGCGACAAAAATGGACAACCACATAAAAAGCAAAAGCTAAAAAAAATTATTTCGCCTTTTGCTTTTTTACTTTTTCCTGAAAAAAATCTAAAGTTCAAAGAACAAAAATTCTTCTCTGGCTGGTAATAACAAAAAGCCGCTGAAGTGTGTGCTAAAAGCAGTCTATGCAGAGCTATTAGCTCTGCAAAAAGGCAGATTACAACGAAAAAATACTGATCAGCAGAGTTGCCAATTTAGCGCCTTTGGCGCTACATTTAGCGCTTTTTAACTGTCGAAAAGGCGCATATTTTTTCCTTAGCGCTTTTTTAGAAAAGAGCGCTAAATTAGCGCTTTTATTGATACCCAAAATTTTTGTACTTTTATTTGCAAGCATTTAAATCAAGACACAAAAACCCAAAATTTGTTTCCGTTTTTTAAATACATATACTTTACTCTGAAATGCATACTATACAAGGTATAACAAGTACCGATTTCGCTAAGTAAAGCTTCTAAAATCTGTCTTGTTTCCGAACGAAGGCCGTTTGTTTGTTATACCATAGAGGAGAAAATCCTTGCGCCCGGCCGAAGGCCGGCTATGCAGAGAAGCTTTAGTTAGCGTCTTTGTTATACCATAGAAGAGAAAATCATTGCGTCCGGCCGAAGGCCGTCTATGCAGAGAAGCTCTAGTTAGCGTAGCTTTTTCGGGTTTTTTCCATAAATTAACGACGTCCCCAAATTTAGGGGCTTAGTTCATTGGGGACTTAGTTCATACCGCCATTTTTGACATAAAACAGGGCGACATGAAACAACAAAGCATTTTCTACATGAAATAGGGGGAAATACAATCATTGTCAAAAATATGGCTTTATGTCTCATTTTACGGAAAAAATTTATGGCGTTAAGTCCCATTATATTGAGACTTAATGGCATATGCCCTTATGTCTCAATGGAATGGGACTTGACGCCATATGGCTTTATGTCCTATGGCTTTGTGACACCCCACCCACAAAATGTGTGTGTGTGTATTTTGGTTTTTTTAAATATTTTTAGTAAAGGCAACCAGCCAAAGTGTCTGTTGGATTTTTTATTGTATAGAAACAAAAACAAATTCTTGTTGTATTTGTTTTGCATGAAAAATATCAGTTGTCTTCGTCGATCATGTGCCTTTCAGCAACCTTTGCGCTGCTTTTATCTCCTATTTTGCGGCTATTAGCATGCAGTGGTTTTTGATTTGGCGGCTGTTTGACAGAATTTTTTTGTTTCATTCTCTTTCCTACATATTTTCTCCTACAACAGAAAAGTTATTGCCGTTGCTTTTTGAGTTCCATCCAATAAGAAATTTTTGCTATTGTTAAAAAAGCAATAGTTGGAAAAAGAAGTGTCCATTAAAAGGTTACTTTTCAAAAACAGTGTGTTTATTTTGCTGCTGCTTTTGAAAAGTGTGGGCTTTTTTAGCACTGGAACTTGTCGGCTTTTTATTTTTGATTTTTTTTTAATAGGAAAAAGGCAAAATTTGGCTGCTTTTGCTAATATGGCGATAGCATTTTAAACCCTGGAAAACTCACCACAAATTACTTTTACCGAAGTCCCACGTAGAAAATTAATTTTAATTAATTATTTACCAAATGTTACAATTACAAATTATATTCTTAATTAATTTATTAAGTAATAGTTAAATAAACAGTTAGACAAAAGGGAAATCGAACCAGCAACCCCTGAGCGGATAAAAAAGCTATGTGGGTCGCCGCAGCATTTATAGATAAACTTTTTCGTTTCCAGCTATGGATTGAAAACAACAACTTTACTAGAATTAGTCGTATGATTTTATTTTAGTTCGCTTATGTCCTTAAAATTGATTTTTGTGAAAATCAAGGGGGGAAAATTTCCATGAAAAGTTCAATTACAATTTATATTCTGGAAATCGAATTTAAGTGAAATTGCAATCAAATAACTTTCGAAAACGAAGCTGTGTTTTAAGTTTATAAAAATATTTTCATTTATGTACTTTGCGTAACACTTTTTTAACCAGAACTACTCATAAACTTAAAAAAAAATTTAACCGAGAACCTCCATCGATTTAAGAAATAGAATTTATGTCTAAATTTCCGAAGTTTCCAAATATTTCTCAGAAGCAATCCATGAAAATATCCAGCAAATGCAGTCATTTCAAAAACTTAAATAATAAAATTTAAGTTTTCTTATTGTAAACTGTCAACGATCCACCACCCACCCCTCTTCTGTTTTCAAAAGTCGCAACAGAAATACATAAATTTAAATGCTTAAGCCTTAAATTCGTTAAGATTTTCAGAAAATAAAAACTAAACCTCCCTTTTTTACAAACTGTAAGTAAGAAATATAATTTTCAAGTAAAACAAAGATAACATTAAAAGAAAATAGAAAATAATATATAAAAAAAAAAAAATATTTTGTTTAACTTTCTTCAACAAAGATTTTAAAGTGCTGAAACAATAAAGAATTCTCTATCAATAATTTTAAACAAATGAAAGAACAAATCCTACTTAAGAAACAAAGAACTTTTTGTTTTGGAAATACATTCATTTAAATTGTATGTTCTAAGACAAGAGCATGGGCCAATAAAGAATTGAGTTTCTTAAGGGTTAAACAAAAAAGGTATTCTTTAAATAAATTTATCAGATCTCAGAGATGAGTTAAATAAAAGTAAACTGTTCATCACACCAGTCAAAGGGAATCAATTGTTTTTTTTTAAGGATTTTCTTTATAAAAGATAAAATGAATTTCGAAACAAAGAATTAATACTTGAAACTTTAATTCGGTATTTCATTCTCTTTGTTTTTATTTTTTCTATTATTCTAGCACCACTTTAATCTTGTTGAAAAGCTTTTAAGTCAAAGTCTCTTACTTTAGCCCAGTTGGCAGCCATAGTTCAGGTTGTCAGTGAAATAAATTATTTTTGATTTCTTGAAGGTGTTTTTTTTTTGTGGTGCATTTAAAATTCAGAATATTTTAATATTTTTGCTTTTAACTTTAAGGTTTATTCTTCTCTTTAAAAGTTCTTGTATTTGCTACACCCAGAGAAAAATTATGTTTCAAAATGATGACTGAATTTTAATTTTGATTATAACAATTATATGTATATAAATGTCACCGCAAAAATATTAAGATAAATCAGTTCCCTACACCGAGAGAAAAAACATATTTAAATATGTATATTAGGGGTATAACCAATTTTTTGGCATAGTACCATGAGGTCAACCATGTCCTAGTAACCACGAAAATCATAATCTTTTGTAATTTTTCTGAAAAAAGCTCTCGCACCAATTGGTTTTTCTAAACCAATGCAATATTGAATATTCATAATTTTATACGGTGTTTTTTATTCTTCTTTAATATATTTTTTGTTATAAAAGGTTAAAAATACGTTTTAGTTTGCGGAAAAATCTCTTACCATCTCTAAATATTAATGAAATTTCATACTTGAGCTATTTTTTTGTTTTAAATGAACATATTATTAAGTTTTCTTAACCAAAAAGAAAATATAAAATTTTCAAAACTTCATCGCGGTTGGTGCGTGAAATTTTTTGACCTTAGCGAAAAAATATATATACGTTCCCTTATAGTTTTTTATGCTCTATCGGACTGTGCTATGCCAATTTTGATATTTTAAAAAATTGTTAAAAAGTTATATCCCTAATGTATATATTAATTGTAAAACAAATTATTGTCATATTTTACCATAACATGTTCGCAGGCAACCATAATATGGTTGTGGCTTCTTGATGGAGGACTAATTCAACCATAATATGGTTGTCGGTGACAAAATTATTGTTATATGAATCATAATAGACTTAAAATTTTCTTTAAAAATAGTTTTGTTGGAGGTGACCATATTGAAACATGTTTTTTCTCTGCGTATATATGGCTATTGCAATTATGTAATAAGAGTTAGACCCCTTTAACATGTTAAACAACAAATCTTTTCTAGTTTGCAATAGGCAACAAATAAGTACAAAAAAATTTACTGTAGTGAATGGTCTTCAACAGGGAACAGTTAATTCCCCAATTCTATTTAATATTTTTATATTAGATCTATTAACGAAAATTGATAATATCATTGCTTTTGCAGATGATATTATAATATATCACGCCGATAATAAAATAGAAAAAATTAATAATGAATTACAAACATATTTTAAGAAAGTTGAAAAATACGCAATAGACTGGAAAATGAAAATTAACTATAACAAATGTGAAACCATTCTCTTCCGTCCACCAGTAGGAAAATGTAATTCCAACATAAGAACAAAATGGAAAGATTTTGGTATAACATCAAATACCAATATACGTATCCCCAACAAACATGTTGTAAAATACTTGGGAATTAAACTAGATAAGTTTTTATATTTCAATGCTCATATAACTGCACAAATAATTAAAGCAAGAAATGCTTTTTTCATGTACAAAAAGTTGTTTTATTCACAATACATCAATCCTAAAGTTAAAGTCCTTCTGTATCAATCACTTATTAGACCTATTATAACATACGGTTGCCAAATATGGTTTAACATTTCCCCATCATATATGGAGAAAATTCGAGTGTTTGAAAGAAAGTGTTTAAGATCATGCACAGCGCTGTATAGATCTCCAAATAGTAACTATATGAAATACATTTCAAATCAAAAATTATACAATGCTGCGAAAATAGGTAGAATAGATAGTTTTATTATTCATATAATTAGAAATTATATTGCAAAAAGCTCTCAATGCTATGAAAATAATTTAATTATGGCACCATATTACAGTGACGAAAAATATATATATAAAACCCTTCAAAGTGGATATGTACCTCCTGAGGCTTTCGTATACCTCGATAGTAAAGGATTTATCCAAAATGAAATAGGTACACCTATATTTTACCATATATATAGAAGAGCCAATAACAAAGCCATTCATTGCAATCAAATCACACTTGATAATACTAGGTTTGATACAAGTATTTATTCAGACGACAAAAACATTTTGCCAAACATAAATAAAAGAAAATTTTGGTGGCTTAACTAAAATCTCCCCTTCCAACTTTTATCCCTTGACCGAACTTTTTATTATATAATTAAAGAAGTAACTTTTTTTAAGTATACTTATGTATATAAAAAAATTCGTATATGTATTTCTAAAAAATATTAAAATTGTCATATATAAGTAGTATACTTGAGAGCCCGATTATGGGACTATGTATAATAACATTTTATATTTACTATTTGTTTATTTATAGTTTTAAGAACAGGAATTTTCTTTAAATAAACACTTAAAAAAAAAAAAAAAAAAAAAAAAGTTAGACCCCTTTCAGAATCGAACTTACTGCTGACGTAAAAAAACCAAGATTTGCGCAAGAGACTTGCGAAATAACTTGTCGAGTATGAAAGGGGTCTTACTTTATTACTGTCACAGCCAAGTTAATGTTACCCCACATAAAATGTTTTTATTGTTATACCCACACCACAATAGTGGAGAGGGTATTATGCATTTGTGCTGATGTGTGTAACGCCTTAACATATTGGTCCTAGACCCACCTTAAAGTATACCGATCGTCTTAGAATCACTTTCTGAGTCGAACTAACGATGTCCGTCCGGCTGGCTGGCAGGCTGGCTGGCTGGCTGTCCATGTAACCTTGTGCGCAAAGTACATGTCGCAATTTTGGAGATAATTTGATGAAATTTGGGTCATAGGTTCTTATTGACACAAGGACCAAGCCTATTGAAAATGGGCCGCATCGTAGGAACACGAGGGAAGATAGGGGGAAATTTCTTCCTCTCAGAAACTATCAAACCGATTTCAATGAAATTTAAAACATAGATAGAACCATTGGACACAAAATGTATGCATTTTTTAAAAAATAGGACCACAAGGGGAGGTAGGGGGCAATTTCTGCCTCTCACAAACTTTCAAACCGATTTTCATGAAGTTTATAAGTATAGATAAATCTATATTTATATGGACACATAAGCATGATGTGTTTTTAAAAACGGTGGTGTAGGGTATCATATGGTCGGGCTTGACCGACTATACTTTTTTACTTGTTTTATATTGCATGAGAACCAAAGTTTTATTATACCCACACCACAATAGTGGAGAGGGTATTATGCATTTGTGCTAATGTGTGTAACGCCTTTAATTTTGGAGATAATTTGATAAAATTTGGGACATAGGTTCTTATTGGCAGAAGGACCAAGCCAATTGAAAATGGAATGGATCGTAGGACCACGAAGGAAGATCGGGGGACATTTTTTCCTCTCACAAACTTTCAAACATAAATAAATCCATATTTATAGGGACACATAAGCATGATGTATTTTTTAATGCTGTGGTGTAGTGTATCATATGGTCGGGCTTGACCGACTATACTTTTTTACTTGTTTTTTTTTTTTTGAGTTTAACCAAAAATGTTTTCAAAGTATATAAATTGGTCCTCTTTTTAAAAAACTGCATAGCTATGATTTCAATTTCATTAAAATCGGTTTGATAGTTTCTGAGAGGCAGAAATCGCCCGCTATCTTCCCTTGTGGTCCTACGATTCGGCCCATTTTCAATACCCTTGGTCCATGTGCCAATAAGAACCTATATCCCAAATTTTATCAAAGTATCTCCAAAATTGCGAAAGCAATTTTACTTATTTTTAATATTTTTGTGCAGAATGCTAGCTTAAACGACAAGCCTCCGTCACAAAAAAACTGACCATCAATGAGCACTTAAGCTAATATAGTTTTTAATATAAAATCGTAAAGGTACTTTGTGTGACCAAGAAATTTTAAGCGATGATTCATGTGTTGCCAATTAATTCATTTATTAAAAAGACAAAGATTATGTCGCTTAAGCTATTTTCGCGGCTAAGACCCAAAATTTTAATTTTTCACGAGCTGCCTGTAATTATATAAAGCCCTGCTTGTCTCTTTGTGTATTGTTATCCAGTTTTTAACCATTAAACAATTTTGTCTGAAACCTGCCATTTTCAGATTTATAATGTGTTTATGTATTAAAAAGTTGTTGGCGAATGTTTTTTTCTTGGCAAAGGCAACATAAAGATTTTTTATACTACCATAAATAACAGAAAAAATTATTACCGAATTATTTTCAAACAAACGCTTGTTTGATAATTTTTTTAATTTCTACAAATTTTTTTACTGATTCAATTAAAATTTTTGTTTGATTTTTATTTAACCAACAAAAATGTTGACAACCATTCAAAAATAGAATACACGCGTTATTGGTTTCAAGTTTTCATAATTTTGTATGAAATATTTAACGCTTTTTAATGTTGTCGCCTTTTTGCATGTTTTTATTTGATCGTAAGCAACACTTCCTAATGTGAAATATAAGAACTACAACAAAAAACACATACAGTCTATTTTTGGACACTTTACAAAAGTACAACAGTAAGAAAGATGAAGAGGTTTGAAGTAAAAAAAAAAACAAAAAAATAGCAGGTAAAAAAAAACGTTTCACTCTTTTTAAACAACAGAAACAACAACAACATTATAAGAAACAAAATAAATTTTTGGTTGGTTTCAAAGTTGGTTAAAAAAAACCAAAATCCCGTATTCAATTTTTTCAAACTGTTTGCTTAAATACATCAAATACAAAAATATAATGATGACGAAAAACATATCGAGTCGGTCTGTCGCCGTTTTTGGGTTACATTTCTTCTTCATTAGCAAAGGAAAGGATACAGTAACAGTGAGTGATGACGAAAAACATTGTGTGTATAAAAAAAGACTTCGTTCAAAAATTATTCCAACAAAAAAATGTGTCTCAAAGCCAGCCGGCCGCTCTGCTCTCTCTGCCATCATCTTCTAATAAAGTGCCAACTTGTGTGCGCATCATTGCTTGTGCAAAAACCTTTTTTTTTTTATTTTGAAATTTAGTATATGAATTTCAGTAAACTTTTTGTTTGATTCAGTTAAATTATTTGTTTGAAAAAATCAGTGTTTTTTTCAATAAACAAAATGCAAATAAATTGTTTGAATATGCGAATTTGTTTATAGGACCGATTTCAGACAAAAAATTGTTTGATTCTACAAATTTTTTGTTTGAATTGGAAAAATAATTTTTTCTGTGTACGAGGGTTTATATGGACCTATTGGTAGGATAATTTAGACTGCATTAAAATTATTTTGGAACAAATTTAATCTAAATACCAACATAATAAATAATATGGTCTATGGTCACAAAGAAGACTCTATACCGGAAATAAGCTTCTATGGGAGCTATATAAAATTATTTCTCATTGGGGTAATAGTTCTATCTTAAAAAAAAGTACTGAAAGGATTTGTGTTTATTTAAAGAGCAATTTTTATTAAATAAAAGCCAAAAGTCAAAACGATATTGTGATTCACTCATGATTTTAAAGAACCTGAAATTGTTGTAGGCCGTTTCGCGAAAAACTAAATTTTACGAATTATTAAAAATTGCTCTCTACCTCGTCTGATGGTAGTGGTAAATAGGCCTCTTTTTTTTTTTGAAATGGGTTTGAATTTTCCCCTAGCGTTATAATTTTTATGGGATTTACCGTACAAGTTCTTTTTTAGAGATACCCTCGAATTAGCTATGCACATTCGTATCTCCATAGCATCATGGTACTACTTTTGTGGATCTAAGAATTCCAAATTGGGCCCTTGAAATATGAATACAATTCTAGTTACTATTGCTTGCAAATCCCCACAATTGGAATTCATATATTTAAATTTTAATCAGAAAAGTTTAATAGAAAATGTTTATTCTACGGATTGCAAAAAATAAAAATTAAAGTATTTTTTTTTTTAATTTGAAACACCGGATTTATAAAAAGACTTGTTTCTTTGGTTTATTGGGTTTGTATTTGAAAAGTTCTCTGAATTTTTATAAGGTCTATTTAGTTTCACTAACAAAAGAATTTGTTGTATGTACAAGAATAAAACAAAAACAAAATACATGCATACAAACATACATAAATCAAACAACAATATTTCTCTTTATTCCAGCAAGTTATTAAATACATAATAGGAAAACGCAGTTCAAACTACTAAAAAATCAAAAACAAAACAAAAACCTCGGAATTTATTAAAAGTTTCAGTCAGTCAAACCAAAAAATTCCGAATATGTTGTCTGCCGAAGTTCTTTCTTGTGTACAACTTTTCGTTTTAAGATCAGTTTAAGCCGGGAACAACAGTTGCTGCTTCTTTTTGTTGTATGTTAAGCAGTTAGAACGATTATAGTAAGCAGTAAGATGTAACGTCTCAATCTGTAAGAAGTAGATTGATCTTACTTTTTTACGGTAAGGTTAAGTTACTGTTACTCCCGCTAACTGAGCCTTTATGCATTTTCTTCGACTGTTTACATTTAGGCCCTGAATTTGTAAAACGCAACGCAATCCCTAAAATAACATTGAAAGCAAAAACAATGTCAAACATTTTTCAAAATTTTGGCGTTTTACAAATTTAGGGCCTAAATAAATCAGAAGTTTAAGAAACAGTTTATTTTTGTAGCATGAAACGAACAAAGAAAAAGCAATTTTTTGATTTTGACTGCAGTTTTTAAAACACTGGTTTTAAGCTGGCAAAATAGTTTGAATATCAAATGTGAATGCCCCAGTCTCGAGGCTTTTAGAATAAGGCATTTTGGGAGACCAGAATTGCAATATTTGGCTGCTGTTTGCAGTGTAGGACTGAAATAGATCTCTCTTTTATGCAGGGAGTCGGGGTGCTTTGAGGCTGTAGTGATCTTTGGGTAATAACCTAGTGGAATCTGACTGACTCCGGTCATTGGCTCATGGTATTACAAAGAGACCGCTATAAGGACCCAAGTGTGCCGTCCTCGTCTCGGCTGTCCAATGAATTTAACCTTACTCTGAAAAATGTTATGTATAGCCAACTTTTTCTTTGCGAATCAGCATTGATGTATTTGTTAACATTTAAATTAAAGTTTTCCCCTAAAATTTCAGGTTTGTTTACGGTTTGATACATAGCAGCTGTTTCTCAAACTCAAGTTTTTGATTGTTAGTTAGCATTAGTTTAGCAAATGGATAAGAAAGACATTACAAATAATACCAATTCTAAGTTTATGCTAAATTTTGGTTATAAATCCGGCCGAAAATATTCTTTAATTTAAGCCTGTATTATGTACTACCTACGTGTTTTGACGAAAATACGTCTTTGATCTAATTATTTTTTGAAAATTAAAAAAAAATAACAACTTATCATGACAGGGTTGTATTTTCCTCAAAATACGTAAGACTTGTGGGATAGTGTGGAGTACCCTTAACCCACAATAATGTGTTAGATAAGAACGAAATACTAAAAAATCCACTTATTACATATCGACCCCTAACCCTGAAAATAATGTAAGCGCCAAAAATCAAATTTTACAGGAGAGAGCTTTTTTGTTTTGTTTCATATTAATTTTGTATGAAATTTGTCGCTTACACTAAAATTGTTTTTGCTATAAAATCGTAACGGTACATTATGTGACCATGATATTTTAGGAGATGATGCAAGTGTTGCCAATAAGGTCATTTATTAAAAAAAAAAAAACAAAAATTTAAAATCATGTCGCTTAAGTTATTTTCGCTGTTAGGGCTCGATATGCTAAATAATGTTATAGAATTTTATCTTGGAAAATTAAAAAAAAAGTAGTAACAAATTTGAAATAGCAACATTTCTTGTCGAATTTCTTGTTTTATAACGTTTGACAAATTTAACTTACCACATATAAAAACAGTTTGTCTTATAATTATAATTTTGAAAAGCTTTCGGAAACACAACCAAATTTTCATATAAATAAGAATTAGAAAATATAAATCATTTTAAATAGAAATGTACTCATATAAAAGCGAATAAAATTAATTTTTTTTTATATTTTTAAGACTATAAATAAATTGTATGTATTTTTTTTCACGCGTTTATGAAAAAAGAATCAAATAAATCAAATAAATCAAAAATAATCATGTTGATAAACATCTAAAGTTGTCCAGCAATGAGAAAAACTAGATTACTCACGAAACACAGTGGCTTCGAAATTAATTTCATTAGCCAAAAGTTCAATATTTTGTCATCACTGATTCCCAAATTTTAAAGCCATTCAATAGTAAAGATATTAAAACTAAAGAAGCCAAAAAATTAGGTCAAAATGTTGGTAAGTGTGGGCGTGGCATACTGTCAAAAATAAATATGTACAGCCTGGCCTGGCCCACCATGTCGACCGCCATCTTTCGCCTGCATTTTCAATGACATAGAGCTGATTTGCGACCACTCACAGTTTTCAGCACGACAAGTCCATCGACAATGCAAGCGAACGATAACGTAAGAGTTTTCTTACAAATTGTGAGATAAGGTCATGATGGCTTTATCTCTCATTCAATCTCTTATTTCATTTGAATGGGAGATAATGCAGTGATGTCAGATGAAATTTTAATAGTTCCCTACGTTTGCCTAAAAAATTCCCCTACAATTTTCCCTACCTATTAGTGCAACTAAAATATTATTAATAATTCAATATAGTAAATTGAATTTACTTTAAACAAAAAACAATATCATACATTAACTGCCTGTTTAACGATTTCGAAAGTTAACGTTTGAAATCGATGAACAGCCTGCATTTATATTTCAGGTAGTTTGAGTAAAAAACAAAAAATATATAAAATAAAAATCTACATATGGGTAAATCCAAAGTATTGAACATGATAGTCGTACGCATCAAAAATACAATAACATTTTAAACAACAAATATTTGTACGTTCTCTTAACCCAGCACTAAGAAAGCACTGTTATCTATGCTAAAGTTTATTGTGGGCTCGATTCTAGGAAAAAGATAATGGCAAAAGAAGAAGCGGTTCGAACGTGAAAAAATAGAAGTACTTTTTGTGGCCATGTAAAGGGTGTTTTTTTAAGCTAGATAGAACTTAAAATTGTAAAAAGTAACACAAAAAATTAAATTTTGATGAAATATTTTTTTTATCGTTTCAGTATACTCTGACCAATCATCATGAATAGACTCACGCTTGAACAACGCTACGAAATTATCCAAATTTACTTTGAAAATCAGTCGTCGATTCGCGCAACTTATAGACGACTTCGTCATTTTTATGGCGTACATAATCGTCCGTCTGAACAAGCCATTCGTCGAACTGTGGATAGATTTCGTACCACATACTCTCTAGAGGATGCAATAACACCAACACGTCGAAGGAATGTGCGTACTGAAGAGAATATCGCCGCTGTAAACGAAAGTGTGGAAGAAGATCCAAATTTATCGATTCGTCGTCGGTCGCAGGAATTGGGGCTCTGTCCGTCCACTACGTGGAAAATTTTGCGCAAAGATCTCGGCCTACACCCGTATAAGATCCAGCTGGTGCAGGAATTGAAGCCACGAGACCATTATATGCGTCGTTCTTTCGCCGATTGGGCTCTAGAGCAGTTGGCAACTGACCCGTTGTTTTATCGCAAAATTGTGTTCAGCGATGAGGCGCATTTTTGGGTTAACGGGTTTGTTAATAAGCAAAATTGCCGCATATGGAGCGAGACCAATCCACAAGAGACCCTACAGACTCCATTACATCCAGAAAAATGCACCGTTTGGTGCGGTTTTCACGCTGGTGGCATCATCGGACATTATTTCTTCAAAAATGAGGCCGGAGCTCGCGTTACGGTCAATGGAGATCGTTACCGCACCATGATCAATGATTTTTTGTTTGAAAATATGGATGATATTGATCCGGAGGAGATGTGGTTTCAACAGGATGGCGCTAAGTGCCATACGGCGAACGCAACCATCGACTTATTGAAATCAAAATTTGGCGATAAGTTGATTTCGAGAAATGGACCTGTCAATTGGCCTCCAAGGTCGTGCGATTTGACACCTCTCGATTATTTCCTGTGGGGCTACGTGAAGTCACTGGTTTATGCTGATAAACCAGCAACAATTGACGCCTTGGAGGCCAGCATTGTTCGTGTTATTCGTGACATACGGCCAGCAGTGCTCGAAAAAGTGGCCCAAAATTGGACGTCCAGAATGCGCTTCGTCAAGAACAGCCGCGGTGCCCATATGCCCGAAATCATTTTCAAATGTTAATGTCACGTATTGATCTTTCGAATAAAAATTTTGATTACATTTTAATTTTTTGTGTTATTTTTTACAATTTCAAGTTCTATCGGGCTTAAAAAAACACCCTTTATAAAAAGGCTTAATTAAGCGAAACCTGGCACAATTTTTTTGTCAAACTACTTTGAGAATTTTATGTAGAAATTTAGCATTAAAATGTCTTTGATTTGAATCCAAAATCTTCTGTATTTTCTTCTTTTTAAGCCAAAATCTGGGTCGATACGTGCCATTTCGAACGTGAAATTTTTTCCATAATAATTGCACTGAATAATGATTACAACAAAATAAAAATTTACCGTTAATCCGAATAACATATTGCTCTTTGAACTCTTCTTTAGATTACAGACCATGTAAGCAAATTTTTTTGGAATAATTTTCATCAAATATCACCTAAAAAATTCTCACAAATAAGGAATTACGTTTGCACAACTTTGCAATCTGATTGTTCATCTAAGTGGACAAATTTATGGGTAACTTTATAAATTTAGTAAAATCTTAATATTTCTCTATACCAATATCGTAAAATAATCAGGAGGCTTATTCTGAATTGCGATGCGAAAATCAATGCGATGCGAAAGAAAATTCGTATTCTGTTAGACTTTCGCAATCGCATTCGCAATTTATTTAAAATCGTGGCAACGCTGCTCAAATATACTTCAGTTTCAATAAACGTCAAATTAAAAATAAATAAATTGTTTGTGTTTGGCTGTGAAAATTGTTTAAATAATTTACTTAGGACATTCTGTTATAAAAAAAAATAATAAAAATGGATTTTGTGGCACTGTGGTTCGACGACGAAGAAAATTAATATTTTTTGTGTGTGCTTTAAAATCGGCCCAAACCTATTAAAATTTAAGTTAAAGTCAAATATTTTTGAACTGGTTTATATATTTCATACTTTTTCCATCCTGCAGCTTCTCTAATAGGTGGTCCATTGATACTTAGTTCTTCAGTTAACGTTTGCCACAAAGTATTTGCCGACTAATGTGCATTTGGTGTTTTCAAATGGCCTCTTGCCAATTGGCTGTGCTTATTCATAAATTCTATCATTATTTAAAATTGTCGCTGTTTGGTGGTCTTATTGCTTGCTTCCCTGAATTAAATAATAAATATATGATGAATGTTTGTACTTTGCGAATGCTATTTTGTTGTCGAATAAATTTTGCGAATTTGACATTTGTTTTCGCAATGTAGAATACCGACTTGTCACCTTTTCGCATTTGAAATGCGATTAAAAAAAAACTTTGCGAATATCGCAATACAGAAAAGCAGTTGCTCGCATTTATGCATTTTCGTATCGCATTGATTTTCGCATCGCAATTCAGAATAAGCCTCCAGCTTTTAATAACTTTTAAATTTTCGGTTACAGTGGACCTTTTGACGGATAGTCCCATATGTTTGTATACGTATAAAAAATCAGTTGTGAAGCACTTGCGACTTCATTTTCTTAAAATGACAACGGAAGCTTGTACAGTTTAACAGTTTTGATTGTAAGTATGATCTAAGAATACATCTGAAATTTAAAACCTCATGGCTCAGTTTATTTCTTTTTCTGTACGGACGTCAGTAACAATTGAAAATATCCTCTCAGCATCTGCATTGCAATGCGGTGAACTCAATAGAATTTTGGATAATTTTGAACGGCAAGGGAATACTAAATTATCATTGAAGTTCTTGGACTTTGATATGTATAACCAAAATGGTTCCAAATCCACCTTTCAAAGAGAATTAATTTCTTCTTCTGAAAAACTATATTCTAGGGTTAGCCATTCTTGAGTAAGAAGATTAGCACCAATATTAAACTTTTCACATAATATATTAAATTTTTAAATTATTTTATTACCAGTACCAAGGGATAATTTTGGATTTAGGAATTCCATTTCTTTAAAAATTGAGTCCTCTTTCAAAGGCAATCTATTCTGTAGTTCTTCTAGTGAGTTAATGTAAAACTTTTAACAATCAGACTTAATCTGGTTTGAATTTTAAGTAATTTTATAAGTCAGTAAGATTATATTTTAATTTACATGCAAAGGAAAAATTCCCTACATTTTTACGAAAATAAAAAATGTGTCTTTATTTCCCTACAGTCTGATTTTTGGAGAAAAATTCCTACATTTGACATCACTGAGATAAAGCCATCATGGCCTTAGCTCACATTAACAATATTAGAAAATGGCTTTATCTCTCATTTCAGTTCCGGAGACACTAAAGTTAAGTATTGAAATCTGGCGTCGCATACTATAGCTTTTCCGCGTGGCGGCCTGCGGCCGTGCTTAGGGGTTTTTTCCTCCAGTAGGACGCGGCAGGTGGCTTCGCTGAATAGTTTTCCTGCGTGCGTCACAAGAATAAAAAAATGTTTTTCAATGATAACTTAGGATTTTCCCTTTTACAGAATGTTACACCATGCATAACAATATTCTAAAAATAGGGCTTTATCTCTCATTTGCGAAAAAAAATATGGCCATATCTCTCATTTCGCAAAATTTTTAATATGACCTTACCTCTAAATGATTGGGCAATAAGGTCATTTATCTCCCATTCAATTGAGCAATAAAGCCATCATGGCCTTATCTCACATGGGTTTAAAGCACCCCCCACCCCGAATATGATACGACCAAAAATATCAAAATCAGTCACTTGTATTGTGGTTGTCAGCAGATGCATTTTGCTTAAATTTAATTTAATTAAACGAAATTTTTCTTTACACACAATCACTTAATATTTTTTTATTATTATATATTTATTTTTTTTTAACACCACCACTTACACTTGATTCAGACGATGATTTTTATGATATGAAGTTTGGTGTTTGTAGGCGAACGGTGTAGAGAAGCAAACGGAATAAAAAAAATCGCATTTTCTGTTTTCTTTGTCTTTTTTTATATTTTCCTTTGCACACTTTCGTATTTTTGTTTTGTTATGTCGCTTGATTTTATTTTTTATTTCAATGTGGCAACACTCTTTAAAATACAAAACACGAAGCGCATTTACATTGTTTGTATTTACAAATAAGCAAGCAAAGAAGAATTACCGATGACAGGGGAAAAAATCAACTCTTAAATCATGGAGAAAAAAAATCATCGTTTGAATCTGTTGTGTTTTTGGAAGCAACTTTTAAAAGGAATTAAAAAAAGATGTGATTTTTAAATCACGGTCTGAATTTGGTGTTTTAAATTTATATAAGTTTTTAAAATATTTTTCATAAAATTCTATTACAGTCAAATCCCGATAATTCGTACCCCGATAAATCGTAATTCCCGATAATTCGTAATAAACTGTCGGTCCCTTGAAAAAATCTCGTTAATTCGCAAAATTTCCATACATTTTGGTCCCCTCGCTAATTCGCAATTTTTTTTTTTTTCAAATAAAATCTTCTTTACCTCTTATAAATCGTAATTGTTTGCTAACTACCACTTATAATTCGTAATGAAAACAACAAAAACATGGAAAGATTGATTTTTTGTTTACCACTATTTTATTTTTGCGTGGGTGTTTGCTTGTGTGTGGATTAATTTTCTTAAGATCAGTTTGTTACATGAATAATTTTTATGAATAATTTTTATACATTTTATTTTTAACGGTTGTTTTTTATGTTTTTTTGTATCGTTTTTGTAAATAAATTGAAAACCCCCGTTTATTCGTATTTATTTTATTTTAACCCCGTTAAATCGAAACCCCGCTAAATCGAAAACCCCTATAATTCGTAAGAAATGGCCGGTCCCTTGCTATTACGAATTAGCGGGATTCTACTGTAAAGTTTTTAAAATATTTTTCATAAAATTCTATTACAGTCAAATCCCGATAATTCGTACCCTGATAATTCGTAATAAACTGGCGGTCCCTTGAAAAAATCTCGTTAATTCGTAAAATTATCATACATTTTGGTCCCCTCGATAATTCGTAATTTTTTTCAAATAAAATCGTCCTTACCTCTTATAAATCGTAATTGTTTGCTAACTACCACTTATAATTCGTAATAAAAACAACAAAAACATGGAAAGAATGATTTTTTGTTTACCACTATTTTATTTTTGCGTGGGTTTTTGCTTGTGTGTGGATTTATTTTCTTAAGATCAGTTTGTTACATGCATGATTTTTATGTTTAATTTTAATATATTTTATTTTTAACAATTGTTTTTGACGTTTTTTTTTATCGTTCTAGTAAATAAATTGAAACCCCCCGTTTATTCGTATTTATTTTATTTTAACCCCTTTAAATCGAAACCCCGCTTAATCGAATGGCCGGTCCCCTGCGATTACGAATTATCGGGATTTTACTGTATTTATTTTTTATTTACTGTTTTGTGTGTTTTTTGTTAACTCTTTTCTTTTGTATTCTTCTTTGTTTGTAGCACAGAGTTGTAAATTTATAGCTTAATTTATATCTTTTGTCGATTTTTATTTCCAAACTAGCGTTTTATTTATGGAATTGCTGATGTGGCCATTTGGCGATAAATAAATGAATAACGTTAGAAACGAAAAACCTGCCCACCGAAAAGTCGGTAGTAAGTGGGCCGCTTAAGAGAACGATAATGAGTAACTTGTTGTCACTCGTTAAACTTTTCGATCGACATCAGTGGTCAGACTGTTTATTTTATTTCAGAAAACATTTGATGTTTTATAAATTTAATCAGAAGGACTTTTAGTGTTGTATTGGTAAGTTGTAGTGTTTGAGAAATGGTACCGTTTATACCCGGTGTGTTATTAAAAGTTTTCTGTGTTACCATATTTTACTCGAATTTTAATTTTGGAGGAAAAAAAATGTTGACGATAAGAAGGGATAAAAAAAAACTAATACTAAAAGTAATAATATAAAGTAACCTCTATAGCCCCATTTACAGTTCTGTAACTGTCTGTAAAAAACTTTTCCATTTTTTTGATCCTCATAATAGTGACGCATAATACATATGTTTGTTCTGATGTATGTAGCAAATAAAAAAATTACCGACCGACTTAGAATCATTTTCTAAGTAGATCTTATGATGTCCGTCCTGCTGGGTGGGTGACCGGCTGGCAGACTGGCTGGTTGTCTGTCCATCTTACCTTGTGTGCAAACTACATGTAGCGATTTTAAAGATAATTTAATGGTACATGCTTTCCAATTGTCCTAAGAACGAACACTGTGTAAAATGGTGAGAATCGGTCTATATATTTTCATAGTTTTTCCCCGAATAGTCTTTGTTCCTATAAACTATCTTGTTATGTTTGTAAATTTGGCTCAAAAATATTTTATTTACGTCGTAATCATCTCACCGAAATTTATGAAAACCGGTCCATATTTGGTATTGATATAAAATTTGGCAAAGATAACTTGTTTCACAGCAACTACGCCATACTCGTAGGTCCAAAATTGACCATAGGGCCAATATAAACATTATCTCTAAAATCTCTTTAAGACGAACAAATCTCATACAGGGGTCTCATCACCGCATTCGATACTATCGTATCGAATAAACTATCGCATCGAATAACCTATCGAATTTTTTTGCATACGATAGACACTGACGTATCGAATGAAAACTCGATAAATGTAATGTCCAGTTACTCGTTATCGAATGCTATTATTTCATATTCAATACATTTCATTCGATATCGAGTTTCATGACACCAAAAAAAACTATTTCTATCAAGTTTGCTCGATATCGAATGCGGTGATTAGACCCCTGTAGCCCGTTTCTGTATTTCTCACATCGTAAAACTTTTCGCATGAAACGTGTGAATTGCAACAAAAATAGTGTGAAATGAAACAAAAAATGGTTTTTCTCACACAAGTGTTTCTGTATCTTTTTTTTGCGAGAATTATCTGTCATTTAAATAATTTTCCAGCAAATATTGGAAGCATGCGAAAAAAAGTGTTTCTTTAACAATATTTTGCGAAAAGTTTCTTTCAACAACTGTCAAAATAAGTCACATTTGAAATTGGTGGCGAGAAAAACAAAATGCACCGCTAGTTGTTATTTTTGTAACATAAAATGAAAATAATTAATAGAATTTTAAGTAACTTCAATACATTTTAAAATATAATTTTTATCAATGAAAATATTAATTTTTCAATTTCTAATTATTTTTCGTCATTAGTGTTAGAAATAAGCTTTAAAATGAGATATCATTCATTAAATTTGATGCGGTGGTATGGGAGATATTTGCAACCGACAAAAAAAGTGCTTTAGAAACAATATATGTATACTAGATGATGATTTTTAAAAATAAATAAAAAAATAGAAGGAATATAAATGATGAATGCATAATTTATATGATGAAAAAAAACAAAAAACAATTGTTATATTTTGTTATATTAAATTTTTTTAGCCTTTTCTTGTTTTGGTTTTAATCAGTGTTGCCAGATAAATTTGTGTCAAAATCGTCAATTTCCTGCGAAAAAAATAAAAAAGATCGTCTTTTTTGTTTTAAAAATCGTGCAATTTAAAATCAATTTTAAACAAATTTGTTTCGACTTTTATTATAAAATAATCAAACAAAAACATAGTTAAAGTTCATGGGTATTTAATAATTTCATTAAATTTATATATTTATTTTGTTAAGCTGGAGGATTATTTTTTAAAAAATTATTTATTTTCTTTAATCCGATAACAATTTAAAATTGTTATTTTTCCCTGGGGAAGTTACACAAAGGCATGAGAAAATATCATTTTAAACAAAAAATAAAATAAATATTTTTACAAAAGCAAAAAGAAACCAAGTTTAATAAAATAAACATACATCCTTTTTTAAAATAGATATATGTATACATATTTACAAAAACCAAGATCAAAATGGAAAATTTTTAAATTAAATCAGCTTTGAAAACAGTATTATAAATATTCTGGGTTTTTATGGAATTGATAGTGACAACGTTGTTTTATATTTATATCGTATGTAGTCCGAAATAGTATATTATTGAAATTTAACTATATCGGTTTACAAATGGCAGAGATATAAATCTTTAATTTACCTATTCTTATAATCTTTTTCTTCTTTACCTGAAATAGACTTAGTACCCCTGGTAGTTAAAATTAAAAAAATCGGTTCATAAATAAACGGGTTAAGGACCCAGTAAAATCTTCGCCTACAAAATAATATGTTAAGTAATCAGAAACACATAAAAGCACTACATACAATTCTACGGAAAAACTAATGAATTTTACAAGGGTTGTGCCAAAATGAACAAATTCAAAAGTAAGTCATTTATTTTATCTAAATACATCCAGAAAAAAGTAGTCATCGAAGTTCTTATGGAAGAAAGCTACTAAATAACGAGTGAAAGAAGCTATCCATTTTGAAAAAGTTTTTACTGGGAGACAAACAAATTTCTTTCTTGCCGGAATAATGGTTTTGGCACAAAAGTGTACATATAAGATAAGAATATCAATCATATATTGTATATGTATATAAGAAGTATTAAATCTTCAAAATAAGCCAAGTCGGTCCATTACTTTCCCTCGAAATTTTGCTTTTGCCGATACATTTTTTAGGGAAGAGACAAACAATTTCGAGGAAAATTTTGAAAATAGGGATAAATATAAAAATTTAACCCTTGTTTCTAAAGATATCTTTTTTTCTTATAAACAAACATATCAAAATATTTACAATTATCTTATTTCGAAGACTAAGTGTAAAACGCAACGCCAACAATTTCATTAAAAGCAAAAACAAAATCAAAAATATTTTATAAATTTGTTGTTGTTTTCTACAGACATTCATATTATTTTTTTTCAATTTTCAACGCCACAAGTAAGAATTTGAAATTTAAAAATTCAAGATGAATTTCTATAGAAAGTAACAACAAAATCATAAAATATTTTTGTTTTTGCTTTCGTCACTTTTTTAGCAAAAATCATCAAAACGTCACTTTGTTAATATCGGAACAAAAAATCGTCAAGATGACGATAACTCGTCAAATCTGGCAGCCCTGTTTTTATTATATTTATTTCTTTTGTTGACGTTTCGCTTTTATTTGACTGGAAAAATTCCAGTATAAACAGAATTTGTTGTGTCTGTTTTCGCATTCAAATACAGAAACACTTTTATCTCATAAATCGAGAACGATGGAATTTTTTGTTTCACACTTCATGTAAGAAATTTTACGATGCGAGAAATAACGAAACGAGCTACTGATGTTTAAATAATTGGCCTTATTGTGTAAGACGTCGTCGTTAACGAGTAACTCGTTTTTTGTAACAGATAAAAGTTCGCACCCATTTTTTAAGACTTCCATACTTAACAGGATTAAGAGCAAGCGATTCATTAGATTCTATTAAATGTATTACAAAAAAAAGCACTCACTCGTTAACGACAACGCCTTACAGAATAAGGCCGGATATTTGACACAAAACACTCCTATATGAATCTTAACCTCACAACATAATTGAGCCGTTTATTTTGAAAGTGGCATAAGTCATTTTGTTTTTAAGTCGAGATATTTAAGGGTTTGCGTTTTAACACGTTTAAAAATATGGATGCTAACTTTCGAGAAGATTCACTTGTATTTGATATATCATGATAATGATATTTTTCTCAGTATTTATTATTATTATTATCATTATTATTATTTATTATTATTATTTATTATTAACTCGATTTTTTTGAAAAAGTGACTTATGCCACTTTCAAAATAAACGGCTCAATTATGTTTTGCGGAGTCCATTATTTTCCATCTGACCCAAATAGGATACAATCTAGAAAATGTGTATTTATATGATGTGGTGTAATTTCTAAAATATCTCTATCGGCGGTGCGCAAAATGACCCCAGGAAATATGGCCCAAAAAGGAAAATGTAATAAGGGCCCAAAAATTTACATGAGACACAACAACACGCTATTTTGTGACAATTTTTTTGCTTTTTGTGGTTATTTTTCATTTTTTTGTTAGGGTGTTTTTGCATTTTAAGTGGAATGAAAATTGACCCCAAATAAAATCACAATTTTTACTTTGGGCCTATTTTTCATTTACTAATAAAAAAATGAAAATTTTAAGAAATGAAATATCACCTCAAACATTTTAAAACAAACTTTATAAAATTCTATGAAAAAGTTTCTAGGGATAGTATAAAAAACCCGAATTCTTATACCAAAGCAGAGAAAATCCTTGCCGGTTATGCAGAGATGCTTAAGTTAGCAAAGCCGTTTGTTTGTTATACTATAGAGAAAAAATAACTTGCGCCCGGCCGAATGCCGTCTGTATAGAGAAGCTTTAGTTAGCGAAGCCAGTGTTCGTTAACCATAGAGAAGAAAATCCATGCATCCGGCCCAAATTTGGGGTCAATTTTCATATATTTTTTGGGGCCATATTTCGCAGCGCCATCTCTATCGGTTCAAAAGTTACAAACATTTGACCGATGAAAAACCACTCTCAGCCACTGTGCGACGCGACGTTTAGCAATGTGGTCATTTGTCGTCATTCATACGCGCATTTATTTAGTTTTCAAGTCTTTGTATTTGTTTAGATTCAGCAAAACATTAAAAAAAAAAATAATAAACAAAATTTTGGACTATTTCAATCCTTCTAGTTGTGAGACAGAAATCAACAAACGAAATATTAAAATCAAAAACGAATGAAAGTACTCGGCCGAAAAATCAGTGCATGTTTCCAGATGTGTCTAATTTTAAACCACACAAAACTAAACGAAATACACACCTTGTTATTATACACGAGTTTGTTGTTTTCCAAAATCTAGTAAATCTTGTTCAGCCCCATTGTGGAAAATTGAATTATACATAAAAGATAAATAAAATTTTTAATAAAAGACCCCTTTCTAAAACGCCAAGTTTAAATTGACGAAGTCTTTGCAAGTTTCTTTGAAGCTTTCTTTTATTTCTGCACGCGCAAAATTCACTTTGACAAATTTTGTGTCCTCTTGTAGTTGTTTGTGGTCATTCGTCAAAGAAAACATGCAACCTAATACAACGATGTCATCGTCCAGACTTGCAATTCTTGCTGCAGCAATTCTTTAGTTTATTGGTGAGACGGGTGAGAAGATTGGGGAGGGATTCAGTTTCATGTACTCTGCAATTCTGGTTTGTTTTGTTATTCTCATACTTTTTAATTTGTAGTTGGCTGTAGGTGTATTTGTATTTATATACAAAACATAAACAGGAGAAAAGGAAAGACGTAAAGAAAATACAAAAGTTGCAAAACTATAATTTCATAATTTTAAAAATTGCAGCAACACAAATTGATGACTACGTAAAACGACGAACGAAGAGTATATTAACGTCTATACTCACCACCATTCTTCTTTCTCTTCTCTCCAAAGAACTCAAAACTTTGCAATGTAAACTTTGCATGTAAAGCCGCGTGTCCACTAGCAAGTCACTTGCGGAAGATCTTATGCAAGTTTTTGCTGAAGTGTTTCCACTCAAACCGAAACTTGCGGAAGTCTGCTTCCAGAAGTAGTTTGTAAAATTTATCACGACGAACTTGCTGCAAGAAATTGCAGACGTGTTTCCACACAATGTGAGTACAGCTTGCAGTAGTTTGCTTTTTTTTCAAATGACAGTATAAAAATGTCTTGTGGCAAAATAAGATTGGCAGCTTATTATTCTTATAGTCTTTTGAGGACGTGTCCCATAGTTCAGGATAACTTTCTTGTTTTTCAATTACCAAATGTGTTTTTTCACAACTCCAAACGAATTTATTTTTGTCCATTTTTAAAGAACGAAGAAATTTTAAAGAAAGAAGTAAAGAACTCAAAAAACACAAAACAAAACTGAAAACAGAAGAGAATACCACAAACCGTTCACTCACGTATACCCGACTTCTTCTGCAAGTCTTAAAAACACTTGTAGTTCACAGCATGTCGTTTAAGTTACTTCCAGCAATCAACAAACACGTGTTTCCACATAATTGCTGCAAGTAACTTCTGCAAGCCGTGACTTCTGGAAGTCGACTATTAATACGTGTTTACACGACAAAAACTTCTGGAAGCAACTTCCGCAATAAAACTTGGTAGTGGACACGCGGCTTAAGAAACCCAGCTGGAAAACTCAGAAGACCGTTTTACTTCACGCCTTTTTAAAGGCCTGCTTAAAATTGTTTTCATTTAATTACTATTCTTGCCTAACTGCTATAGAATGACTAATAGAAGACCTCAGCTCTTTGGTATAAAAAATAAGATACACTTTTCGCACTCGCTTCTATGAGAAGGGAGTAGAGAAGGAGTATAATTTTTTGTATTGTTCCTTTGCACAAGCAAAAGCAAAATAATTATTTTTTTTTTGATCCCGTTACCATTCCTATGTACCTGCTAAAGAAGCGAGAGCGCAATGCCTACAGACCTTGTATATTCAAAAGAAGGAATACAAAGACCTTCTAGAAGGCATCCGTACTCTTTCTTTTTCCGGCTGGGAAGGAGTCAATTATTGAAAGAAACTTAAATGATACTAAACAAGTAAAACCCAAACCTACACTTTTTTTTTTAGAATTGAGCGGTCGTTTTCCTGGTTCACTGTGCGTATGTTAAACGTCTTTATTCATTTATTTATTTATCTATTCAACAATCATACATCAAATGTTCACTTGTGTTTTTAGAAATTTGTATTTTAACACTCTCGGTAAGTATTTCTGCAATGGTTTGGTTTATTTTTCTTTATAAATTATTTTACTATTTTGTTTTGCATTACGTTTAAAATAAATTTATGCCTTTCCATCTTTTTATATTTTATATTTGATGAAACATTGTGTTACACTGATGAAGTGAAAACTGAAGATATTAACATTTTCCAAATTACAAATTTTAAGGGGAAAAAAGCATTGATCATTGTGATTTCAATAATAAAAGAAAGTTTAAAAAATTATGTTTATGCAATTTCCTTTAAAGTTTCTTTTCTAAGCTGCAGAAATTCCATCTTGGAAGACATCTTTCGGGTAGAATAAATTGGCTGGTTTTCAATTGTTGATACAGTTGAGATCAATAAAATGTTCCCCCATCACTTTGTTTTCCGTTAGCACCAATTTGTTTTATAATAAATTAACAATAAGCATCTGCCACTCCCTGCAACACCAATGAAAAATATATTTTTTAGTTATTAAACATGGAACCGGAATGCGCAGGAAACTTTATCCGTATATTTTTTCGGTCAATCCATCAATTCCAATATTGTTCTACTAAAACTTAATCGAATAGAAAAGGAATAGCACAGGAACTTCATGTAATTAAAGAGGAAAACTTTTTAAATAAAAAATAGCATCAACATTTATGCTAATCTTCGAAAATAATTCTTAAAAAAGAGTTTACACTTTAAATGTTTATGTTTCAAACGATTTCTTTATTTTGTTTTAATAAAACTTGATTATGAAAAGATTCTTTTACTTGTTGCTGAGAGATTGAAAGTAAAGCGTTTTAAAGCATATCCAACTTCTCTGTCCTTCTTCTTTTCTTTTCGAAAAACTGGTAGTCTTCCTTTATACCACGTGAATATCTTTTTGATTTTTTAACAATTTTAAAAGTCTTCATCTAAACTCTAGTACTAAAAGTTTCGACTTTTTACATAAAAGAAAAAAATAATGCTGTGAGAAAACAAATTTTCGATTAATCGACATACGTTTTACGAATTATTCGTTAATCGAAAATAAGCAATTTTAAATTATTCGAACAGTTAATCGCCCAAAATATTCGATTAATCGAACAACGGAAAAACAAATTTTCGATTAATCGAATTATTCGTAATTCGAAAATAAGCAATTTTACAACGGGGCAACTTTTCCTAAAGTGCAAGTGTCAGATAAGTTTGAAAAAAGGAGAAATACAGAAAATTTAATTTCTTTCTTCTACTTTTCCGTTATACATCTGGTACTTTTTGAATTTTCCATAATATTGATCTTTAAAACATAAACTTATATGTAGGTACAGGGTACTGACTGAATGAGAACCTTTAAGATGAAACATAAACTTTGGCATTTAATGAGTACCAGGCGCGGATCCAGCTTGAGCCTTAGGGCGGGTTGAATTTTGTATGATACAAAAAAGTAAAAAATTTGTTTTTAAAAGTTTATTAAAAACAACATGCGTATATTATAATAAAAAAAACTTAACAACTTATTAAATTTATGTAACGGACGAAAACTGAGACCCTATCTATCAAAAGAGAGTTCTACCTATAACACCAGCTTTGCTCGTCGGAAAATGGGGTGATTCGTCTTCTTTTTCAAGATAGAGTATAAGTCTACTACTATAAGATTTAAAATTAGGTAGATTTGAAATTCAAAATACAACTTTTAACCATAAACGTAAAGAAAGGCATTAAAATAATTAACGAAAATCTATAGATGCTTACAGATTTATAAATGTACGAAAAGGATTAAGATGTTGTCCTCCTTTCCATATTGTAACGTCATTGCCTTTCAACTACAAAACTTTTGGGTTCTTAACAATGAGTTACTATTCTCCTTTCTAATTTGAATACTTGTTCTGGGTTAGATGGTCAACCCTTTTTAAAATATATAATATATGATCAGTTCAATATACATTAATCTTTTTAAACAAGCAATTTATGATTTTGTTGTAAGGCAAATTTAGACAGTCAAGTCTATCTTCTGTCATTGTTGATCTGAGCCATGTTTTTATTCGACGAAGGGTAGGAAATGACCTCCCGCTCTTAGCATTAGTGACGAGCATTGAGACGAAAATTCGAAATATTTTTCATGTTTTTATTCGACGAAGGGTAGGAAATGACCTCCCGCTCTTAGCATTAGTGACGAGCATTGAGACGAAAATTCGAAATATTTTTCTTCGATTTGGGTAGATATCTTCATCACAGTTTATTAAAGCATCAACAACGTTATCTAATAGATCAGGCTCAAGTTTAGATGTTAGTAGGTGTTTATCTCTTTTATCAAATATAATTAGCTCATCAGCTAGTTGTGGTTTTAACAGTTTTGTATCTGTATATGACTTTATTACACTTTGAGGAAGAAGTTTAGGTATGCTCAATACATTAAGGATATCTATTGGGAAAGGTGTTTTGAGATCCTCTAAAATAAATTCAATAAGAGCAATGGATTGGATGTGATTATTTCGTTCAAATCTTGTCTTTTCGATTGGAACCTCGATTTTGAACTTTAACGTTTTCAAAAATCGCTTTAAATTGTTCTTCGGCTTTATTTCTTTTCTCTTCAAGGCACATGATTAAAGTTTTGGTAAGGCTTGATCCTTTTTGAAGATCTATATCGTGCTTTTGTAAAATGATACTAAGCGGTTGTGTTACAATAAGTATCACATTTAATATGTATATTCCGCAAATAAATTCAAAAGTACTAAGTGAGTTCCTTAATATAAAGGTAGAGATACTACCTTTCCACACAGATATTTTTTCCAAAGCTTCTACTATTGATGTACACTTTTTGCAAAGTGTAAAATTTGCTAAAAGTGTGTTTCGCTTGGGATGATTATATTTAAAAAACTTTGTCATTTCTTTTACAAATGATACAACTTTTTGTATTAATGGCACTTAATTGCTTTTAGAAATTCAGTTGTTTGATTTATGGGAATAGCAAGGCGTTTGTTTCGCATTTGTCGCGGTTTCCAGAGTTTATTAACAGCTCTATTTTCTGCTGACATCAGAGGACACCCATTTGTTCCATCTCCTACACAATTTTTTAGGTCAAGACCAAAATTTGTCAAATAATAATAATAAAATAATAAAGTAATAATAAAGATATAGATACTTATTGAAAATTTCGTTAGAGATTCAATAAAAAATAAACAAAAAAAACCTTGCTGGGATTTCCAAAAATTTTGTACATTTAAAAAAAATATTATTATTGGGAATTCTGTATTATCGAAACAAACAAAACATATTTTTATAATTTACGGGGGGGGGGGGGGCCCTGAATCCGCGCCTGATGAGTACACGGCAGAAAGGGATTTTGTATATTAAGTTGCCTTAGGCTGGGTTTTTGAGATCTCAGTTAAACCAGGTTTAGTTAATCTGAAACCAGATTAACCATTCCCATTACCCAGTTTGTTCTTTAATAAAATACTAACAAAAATCTAATTTTTCCGGAAAAATCCGAGTTTCAGACTTAGTTTAACTAAGTTTAAACTGAATCCTCGTATCAAAAACCCGGCCTTAAAGTTATTATTGATTTTTCGCACGGTCATATGAGGTTTTTTATAATTTTTTTTACCAGCCTAGACTTTATTTTCTTTTATACATAATCAAAAGTTTTTATTGACATTCTTGTATTGTTAAACCATTTTTCAGGAAACTTTCTAAATTCATCGAACAAATTGTGCAACTCGCTACTCTCTGATCCTGAAATTGCCCAATGAAAAATGGAGCTTCCATCGAAGCAGGTTTGTAAGGGAGAAACGTAAAAGTTTCGCTTATCATATCGCTTACGGAAGAAATGAATTTTAAATGGCGAGTTCCCACATTGAAGCAATACATTTTTGACACAGAAAGCGCTTTATTCAGCGCACATATAAATTGGTGAATGTAACAATCAGTTTTACACACTGAATTTTTTGTTGATACCGTTATTCTTTAATATGCTCCTTTACAAACCTGCTTCGAAGTAAGGGGCTCTTCAAATGTAATGTTTTTTTAAAATGTGTTAAGGATTCGTTTGCTTACCACACTGCATCTCTGTATGTCTTATTGCATAGCGCATAAAAGTGCGCTTACTTTTATAAATTACGTATTAGTGCTTCGTTGCACTTTTTTTAAATATTAACTCACAAGAAAAACTAATCATCAGAATCAATCTTTAAAACAAAAGTACTGTAAAATATACATAATATAAACAAAACTATTATCGCTTCTTTATTATTTGCTCTTCTTGCGGACATTTTGACGTCAGCCTTTGAAACCCTAATAAATTATAAAAAATCGATTTAATAAATCTTCTGCGGTGTATTCATATTCTATGCTCCACTGTAAGTGTTCTAATGAAAGTGAAATGTGTTACATTTCATTTGAATTTTTAAACTTAAATTTATTTATTTTTATATTCTACTGAAAATGACTTTAAAACACACATTCGAAGGAACGAACGAACGAACGAACGGCAGTGGCAGCAGTTTCATGCGTTTTATTTCCATCTTGCATTTTGGCAACTCGCAGTATCTGCCGTAACATGAAAAATTAAATCATTCGCTTTTCACGAGATGCACATTTATAAAGCAAAAACTACAAAAAAGTGAAATTTGTTCTTTTGACTGCTCTTAAGTGTATATCAGTCTGTCCGTCTGTCTGTCCGTCTGATGACGTCAATTGAATTTATTTTTAAACTCAAAATCAAATTATAATTTTAACAACTACAAATCGAAATACACACAAATCTACACACGTTTTTAGCACCACTTTTTCATTTGAATTATTTGTTGTTTTTTTTTTATTATTATTATTTTCAAATTCTCAATTACACACAATCGTTGGACTGTGGGCCTTGAGACGATGAGTACGGAAGGAGGGAAGCTGTTGCAGTTCAGTTCATTTGAATTTTGGTTGCTGCGGCAGTTTTCGTTGTTGGTGTACTCATCATCATACATGTTGCCAAAGTTTTTGACCACTTTGCTGTTTTTTCGTATTTTTTTTTTTCTTTTTTTTTATTAGCTAAATTTAAACAAAAACAAAAAAAAAATTAATGTTAATTTTTAATATTTACGCATCTCTACAAAGTAGCAGAAACAGCAGTCAGTCAGCCCTTTTGCCTGCCTGCTGGCAGTATATTTATTTATGTTTAATTTACAATTTTTCTTTTTCATTTGCTAAATTTAAAATTTGAAAAAAAGAAAAAGTTTTTATTTCTATTTTCACTTTTAGTTTTTGGCACCTTTGATCAAATACATATTTGTTTATGCACAACTTAAATTGAATAGTGTCATATAAAGAAAAAAGTGTAATACAAAATTTTACAGAGAAAAGGACAGTTGGGCATTTGAATTTTAAATTTGAATCGATTCAATTTTTTTTTTTGTTTTTCAGAAAAATATACATAACGCACTACATAATTTAGAGTGTATTAACTCACGATTAAAAAAGTTCATTAGAAGCATATGAAAAAGATTTTTTAACCAAGCAAAAAGTATATTAGCCCGATATTTTTACAGCGGATAGATATTTTAATATTACGTGTCGATTTTTGCAAAAAGTGTTTAAACAAATATTTGGAGTTGATACCGTCTTTATGATCAAGTACTCTATATATTTCCAAAAGTGTTTTGTTGCATGGCAATTAAATTATTAGTTCCTAGAACAATCATAAATTTGCTATAAAAAATTAAATTTCCTTGAGTTCCTTTAAAAAAATTCTAAAATGCTTTTATTGAATTGCCCAGCAATTAGCATATAAAAGATTAAGTCAATAAGTTCTATTATTGATTGATAATTTTGTACTTAATGAAAGACATCAGGCTTTTAAGAGTTTAAAGCTTTCAGGTCTTTCAATGCTCTTAAGTGTAATTACAACCATAATGATAATAATGATTTCTGTTTTATAAATGCTTGAGTAAGAATATATAATCACCTACTTGAAAGAATAAAGATGATTTAAATTCGTATAATAAGATATTTATTCCAAATGGATTATCTCATTTGTAGTATTTTCAAAAGAAATGTTGGATTTTAAAGTGATTTTAGGGAGTAAAGCTTTTACTATTTTCTAATACTTATACACTCTATTTTTTCTGCCATATTGTTAATTTTCAAATTGGAAATAAATTTAAAACTTTACTTTTTTTTTTGCAAAACAAACCTTTAAAAAATCCAAGTAAAAAGTTATTGCAGACAAATTTGGCATGTCAAAGTTTAATAAGACTAGAAAGTACAACACCGAATTTTTTAGAAGATGCCAAATTTTCCACAAGCCACATCTAAAGCCAACTGTTGAAAAATATTTTAGTACCAAAGTTATTTTCGGGATTACAAAATTTATTATTGATACGATTTCCGTATGACGTGCTAAGTTCCCATTTTTTCATATTTGATAAATACACTGAACGTTATTGTTGAGGGAAAGCTAGCTATGCGCATTTCACTGGTTGCTTAGGCCAGATCATCAGGAAACCTTTTCCAAAGATTTTAGAAAAGCCAAAAATATTAAACAAATAAAACCCTAAAGCGAATAAGAATTATAAACAAGTCTTACTTGTAACAATATCAAAGCTTAAACAAAACACCAACAATAAACAGTTAGTTTATCTTTTTTTTACATCCCCCATAATTGGTTGGGTTCTTTCCGACTCGAATTGTAGTTGTAAGTGGGTAAAAAGAAAAAACAAAATTAAAAAAACAAATTGTTTCATCCCATTGTCTTCGTAAGAAAACAACAAAAAAAAAATCAATTTGCCAATTCAGTTGTCTGCACGGGCACATGCAAGTCAAAGTTATTTTCGGGAATACAAAATTTATTGTCATGATTTTTGTATGACGTGCTAAATACCCAATTTCTCATATGCTGATTTTATTTTGGATTTATGGTTTATCTAAACAATAATTATCTATCCACAAAATTTTGTAATTGTTGTTTTGTTTATCCATAATTTACTATCGGTTCCATATAAAGACCACGCGCGAAAACACGTTAGTTCGGTAAAAATTTAGCAAGTTACGCTGTTTTAGTAAAATTTGATCCAGTGTTCGAAAATAGACAGAATATTACTTAGCGTTCGACTCACACAGCCAGGAACGATATCTATTTTTGTATGGTCTATTCTTTTCTACAAAAAAATGTGACATTTTATTAAAAAAAAAAATGCAATTTGATGTCTGTTTTAAGTGAATTTATTTAAAGATGCAAAAATATGTGCAAATGATAGCTTTTTATAGCTGGAGCTTTAAAAGATTTATTCTAAAAATCTTGATTTAAAATGTTAACATTTGATTAAAGAAGAGTAGCGCCCGATCATAATAATAAAAAGGGCAACATTTTAAAAATAAGGCAAATTTTGTTTCACCTTTTAAAACTGCAAATTTTTCCTTAAAGTATGCTCACCAGATTACAGCTGCCCATCCCCTGCATATAACGAAACTAGTCCATACATGCATGTAAAGAGTAGGCCATAAAGGAGTAGGAGTACTCCAAAACTACTCCAAATATATGGGTAAAAGGTGGTCCATTAAATATTACGATGTCCTAGGAGGGGATCATATAACCCACCGAAGTACTCCCTAAACTACTCCATGGAGTACTAAAGTGGGTTAGTTTTAAAAGTACTCCACATTACTACAGTATTGAGTACACTTAAGGAGTAGTTTAAGCATTTTTCTTTTTCATTTTTTACTAATCGCCTTTTATGGTGTGTACTGTAGTCTATTATTGCTATTATTAAATATATTTACTTGGTATTTTTAGTTTTTTTAACCTTTTTTCCAAAAATTTCACAAACCTTCACTTTTTAATAAACAATTAATAATGGACACCATCAGGGCTACCAATGTGTAATGCTGTAAACTATAGAAAAGTATATATCATGCAGTTGTTGGCAGCACTGCATGTTAATTTCTTAAAATATGGTTCATACTACAGTACATTGTACCATGTTGTAAGTAGTCCATTTAAGCCACAATGGACCACGTAGTCCAATATTATCTGTAGGTATACGTAAAGCTTTTTAAATTTATCTAAATCTTTTCATATTTTATTATCTGATGGCAGTTAAATTTTGATTTCCTCTACAGGAATTTTAAAAAGTTACTTATTTATTAAGCCACTCCTGTATAACTGATGGAATTTTTTCTCGCTTAAGAAAATCAGATGTTTATTTACTTTCAATTCACCCACTGTGCAACCAACACCTTTTAAAGATCTTTTATTTTTGTTTAAAGAGTTATTGACGTAATTGAAATCTAATTTTGATTTGTGTACATATTTTTTGAAAGACATTTTAAATCTAAATTTAATTGTTCTATGAGAACTTTTTTTGTTTTAAGTAAAAATTGTATTCTATTTTATCAGATACTTTAAATAAATAAATAAATAAATAATTAAAATTTGATGAGATGAAGAAGACATCATTATGAAAAACTAAGAAACAATTGAATAAACATGAATTTAAGATTCTTAAAATTGAATACATTAAATATTTATTTATACAAAATTATTAAAATATTTTCGTTTGGATAAATTTTAAATCAAGAAAAAAGAAAATAAATCCATTTTTAAAATAAGCAACAATTTAAGTGCTGCAGAATTGTTGCCATTAATTGCCAACGAAATTGAATTCAAGTTCCTAAAAAGTGCCATGATAAAAATCGTTTTATAAATAATGTAGTTAAAGCCCAATAGAACTTACGAAAGTATTAGCTGTCATACGTGCTGTCTTTTACAAAATAAGTTACAAAATAATAATTTTTCAGGAGAGCAAAAAAACGTTTTTTGACAGGCAGGATTATTTGTTTTAAAAAACTTTTTTTTTTATTATTAAAAATAATGATAATAAAAACTTTTATGCAAAAGGCTTTTAAAACTTTATTCCGCACTGCATGACTATTTCGGTTACATGATTTTAATAGTAACTTACAACGTTCTTCCACTGCACTTTAGGTCAAACGACACATTTTTCTGTGCGAAAGTCCAAAAATCAACTTGCAGTTTTACTATTGTTGTTGTTGTTTTTTAATTCTAAAGACTTCAGAATAAAAAAAAATTATTTGTTTTGTTTTGACTAAATATTAATAACCGTTATACAGCAGCGTGTCGAAGTCAACTGATTAAATTTTTTCTATAATTGTGTTCCTAGTGCGTGGTCAACTGATATACAAAACGATTTTTGGAAAAAACTCGGACTTTGCGTGGATATGCCCAGAATAGGTGGCTCTACTAACGACGGAAACACTGCTCGCCGAGCTTTCGCTGAATATTTTCAGAAATAACTGGTGTAGATAAGGATATTATATTTAGGTTCAAAATAATACTGATTTGTTTATCCTGTCAGTTCGAAATAAATTTAGAGAAATTTGAATTATATTGTTTTGAAACAGCAAAACTTTTTCAGGAGCGATATCCCTGGTTGCCAATGACTTCTACGGTTCACAAAATGTTAATTCACTCAAAGCAAATAATAGAAAATGCTCCACTTCCAATTGGATTTTTGGGAGAAGGTGCTGCTGAATCTCGTCATAAAATATACAAAGCCGATCGCCTACATCACGCGCGTAGAAACACCCGCACCAATAACCTACTAGATGTATTTAATAGGGCCATGGATACTTCAGATCCATTAATTTCCACAACATTTTTAAACAGACGCATTCAAAAAAGAACACGTTCCACGTTACCACCTGAAGTAATTGAACTATTATGTTGCTGCGAACCAACAGAAGAACTTCACCATAACGAACAAGACGACGGAAATAATGAAAGTGAAGAAGCCTCATTTGAATTAATTTTACACAGTGAATTGGATATAAACAATTAATAAATATTTTAGTATTAAAAAACAAATTAATTAATTCTATACACTGTGTTTAAATTAATGGGTGCTAGAGGGTTAATTTTTGGTCACTTATGGGTTAAATTCCATTTTTTTTATTGGAACCATCCATAATTATATAATTCATATAATAACTGTTCGATTACTCTTATAATGTAGTCGTAATTAATTTTGCACAGAAAAAGTAGTCATTTGACCTAATGTGCACTGGCTGACACTTTGTATGCCATTTTGAAGACGTTAAGTTGATTAATTTTGGGTGATTTGATGTTTTAACTGTGTAAGTAGGGTTTTTTCACTTTTTATATTTCCCGTTTTCCCGGGATTTTTGTTGCGGGATCCCGGGAAATAAAAAGTTCTTCATAGTTTCAGAAAACAGCTATTTTTACTCTGAAATTTAGTTTTCTTTTCTTTCTAAAAATTAGCATCTGTGGATGGGTTGTCGATTAGATCAATTATAAGAAATGTGTACAAACGTAAATCAATGCCTCCTGCGGCAATAAATCTATTAAAAGCAGAATGGGCAGTGCAACAGTTGATAATTAATAAATTTAGTGAAGTGATGAATTGATAAAGAACATAAATTCAAAATAAGATGCAGGCAGTAAATTCTCATTGACCATGGACAAGTCTTAAAAATAGGATATACATAAACATATCGCTACGTTATTGCAACATAGTCGTATCTACAAAAAAAAAAAAAATCGAGCTTGGTAATATATCCGGGAAGTGCGGGGAAACCGAAATAAAAAAAATAATGAAACTCGTGTAAGTTACTAAAACATACAATTTGAAAAATACATTGTCCTAAAGATTACAGATGGACCTAATGAAAAGAAATAGTTTGTAAGAAGTAGTCCGGATGATGCTATTTTTTGCATCAACCTTGACATCAGAAGCATGCAACAACGGTGCACTTTTAATTATTTGTCCAACCTCGGTAAAAAAGTAAACGAAATTTTTCGGAAACATGGTAATCAGAAACAAAATCAGAAATATACTCTTTGGCGACTCACTAAACGCTTTGAGTGTGTCAGAAAGTAATTTCCTACGCCGTTAAAATATGTTAATATATTGTTACGAAAGTTAAATTATCTAAGAATTATTTATAGTTATAAGTTATCTTGTAAGTTATAGTTTTATGTTACTTAAAATTGTCATGTATAATTTTCAACACAACTGTTATTTTAAAAATAGTTCCTATATAAATTTCCCAGTAATTTCTAGAAATGGTTATAGAACATAATAAATAGTTTTTACGGGAAGGTTCAGGAAAAATCTAGAAATAATTATGAAATATAAAAAGGGGTGACTCATGTAAAATTAGTTTAGTTTGTTTTGGAAAACGGTTCTGTTCGTAACTAACAATTGTGAACAAAATAATTAATTTCAATAAAGTTTGTTAAGTTGAATAAGTGTGTGCATTTATTTTTATTTGCAATTAAAAGAACTCAACGGTTTATTATAAAGGGAGTAAACTGAACGCGTTTATTAAAGGAAAAACGTAACAATATTTATTAAAATATTTTATATATTTTATGATTTTACTTTTTGATCTCATATCTTGAGTACCTCAATTGTTATGTTTATTTTATCTTGTACTAGATCATCATAATACGGAATTTACTTATAATAGCCAAAGGTAATAATAAATTCAAGTTCCGCTTTCAATCTTCAATTAATTTTTGTAGTATTTAAGCATTTATTTTACTTACTTTGTAAACAAGTTCCCTCACGTTTGTTTATAAAAGTTTTTTTCATTAATAAAACCAAGTTTACTTTGTATTATTTGTATGGAGCGGGATCCCGGGATCCCGGGAAATTTAAAAATTGTTCCCGCTTTCCCGGGAATCGAAAAACTCCGGGGAAAAAAACTCTATAGCCCAATTCACAATCTTGTGCAAATGGTCTTGCATCGTAGCATTTGCAAAATGGAATAGTAAATACCGTAGCATACTTTTGGGATTATGGTTAAAACCATTATATATCGTAGCATTTGCAAAATGGTATAGTATATTTTTACTCTACACCATATACAGAAATGCACTTGCTACTCTTTTGCAAATATGCAACGCCTAAAACCAATAGTTTATATTTACTCGAGTTGATTGCAAAACGACAGCTAACACTCAGTGAAACAAGCCGATCTGAAAAATGTTATAGTATTTACTATAATCCCAAAAGTATACTACAGTATTCACTATACCATTTTGCAAATGCTACGATGCAAGACCATTTGCACAAGATTGTGAATTGGGCTTATGTGTAAGAGAGTAAGGTGAACGGTTTTCTGCTAAAAACAGTTTTTGCAAAATGTGGCGTTTACAACGTTATTCACGGCTGTGCTTTAATTGTTCAATTTACTTCTTAATTTGTAAGTCGATTAAGATGGTTATCGATTCTGAATAAAGGAAATAATATAATATTCCTAAAAAACCTGTGTTTCTTAACTTTTTATTTTGGTACCACATACACAGCTGAAATAATTTTTTTCCATTGCTTTCAAAATCGCTAGATTTGACGGGAAAATAGAAAATATTTTGGCAAAAGTTACAATTATGAAGTAAAATTTTTAAATCAAATAACTTGGCGTCTTGTTTTATAAAACTTTTGCTCCGTAGAATTTCCACTTTCCCTAAAAACGTTATCCGTATGAAGTTTATTTCCGAAAAATTTTTTAAAATAAAAAAATCAGTCCATTATCTTAAAATTTGTTAAGAAGAAGGTAAAATAACTCATATTTAATGAAGAATCTCCAGGATATCGTTATCCTTCCTGCAAAGGGTATGCCATTCATTTTTATTTTAAGTTCTAATCAAGAGGATCAAAATAATAAATTGAATGTATTTTTTTGTGCACACTGGCTATAAAAATATTATAAAAATTGTTTGTTTGTTTGTTCTACAATCTTAGAGGTAATAAAACTTTGATTCACAATTCACGGAGAAGTCCTAAAGGACGTAATTATAAGTTATTAGATACATAATTTAAACTTGTTTTTTTAATTGGTATGTACATTTTCATACAAAAAATTCGAAAATTTCCAATTTTTAGAGATCTTAAAACGTCATTCGATTTCGCTTAAATTTGGAACATATGTTGGTGTGGTTCATACGCAATGATCCAGCCTTGAAGGGTATAATTCAGACTTCTTCAGAAGATTTTAAAGCACCGTAATATGTATGTATGTAAAATTGAATACACAATAATTTTAGTATTTAAATTTTTTTTGGATAATGACTCCTATATAATCAAAAAGGGCGGAATATAATAGAGTGCCTAGGGAGGAAGCAGGCCTAAGTCCGCCACTGTTGTGAGCCACACTTTAACGTCAAGTTTTTTGCCCAACTTAATTTGATATTTCTTTGTTTCAGTGTTTAACAAATTCAACCACGTAGAGGTACACAAATGAACAGCGCGTTAAAGTTGTTGAAGCCTTTTGCGAAAATGCGCGTTTAATTAAAATGCATTTCGTAAACTCCGTGAGTTTTTTGCTCAGAATAATCGAACTGCGGAAACACCTGTGAATGCTCGCCCAGTTCGTTTATGGGCTGTTGGCGTCATCGGGCCATACTTCTTCAAAAATGAGGCCGGCCACGCTATTAGTGTGAATAATATTCGCTATCGCGATATGATAACGGCCTTTTTGTGGCCAGAAATTGAGGATTTTGACCTGGACGCTATGTGTATCCAACAGGATGGTGCCACTTGCCACACAGCCAATAGCTGTTTTGCGCGAGATATTCAATGACCGTGTTATGTCACGTCACGATTTGACACCGTTGGAATTATTTTTTTGAGGAGATTTAAAAGAAAAAGTGTACTTCAATAAGCCAAGAATAATTCTAGAGCTAAAGGATGAGATAATTCGGCACATTAACGATATTGAGGTTCAATGAGGTCATGTCTCAGAGTCAATGAAAAATGGACCATCGGATAGAGGTACACCACTGAAGACGTGGCGAACATTTGGCCGATATTTTGTTTCCCACATAATTGTCAAAGATTCTTCTATAACAAAAAACAAAAATAATAGGATAATGCTATTAAAACTTTTTGTTTTATTTACAAGAAACATCGTGCGTTTTGGTTTGATTACCCTTTAGATTCACACTTGATCAACGTTATCAATTTATAGGCGACTTCGTGATTTTGATAGCACACATAATCATCTAGGTATATGCATCCGTCGAACTGTGGATAGATTTTATACCGCATAACCTCTAAATCTTCGAATAACACCAACACATCGCAAGAAAGTTTGAATTGATAGTTAAAGTATGGTTGCAAATTAAGAGTTTCTTCGTCGGTTGCAGAAATAAGGGCTCTCTAAGTCCACTACGTAAACAGTTTTGTACTTAGATCTTTTGCCTACGCCCTTGTAAGATCCATCTGGTGTTGGAATTCATGTCACTCATCGACGATTAGGCTGCAGAGCTGTTGGAAACTGCCCCAAAGTTTTATCGAAAATCGTATTCAGCATTAGGCTTATTTTCGGTACATATGAAGTGAGACGCGGTAATAGCAGACCGTATAGACGCTATTTCATCAAATGCACGAATTACATAATGGTAGCACAGAAGCACGCCTTACGATCAATGGAGCTCGGTACGCACCATGATAAATACATTTTTGTCCGAAAATAGATATGAGATTGGTCCAGGTGAGACGCGGTTTAACAGGATGTCGTGACGACCACAACCATCGACTTATTAAAATCGAAATTTAGTGAAAAGTTTGGCCTTTTCGGAAATCTATCACGGCGCTGCATTTGATGCGCATCTGTGACTTGTTTGCGTTGCTCATGCAGTCAGCTGATACCGATGGATGTCCCAAAATTAACGCAAGATTTCAATTGATAAGAAGAGTTTTAGGTATGCCAACACTTTACTGCCCAAATGCTGACAAATTGAAATCTTGCGTAAATTTTGGAACACCCTATATTTTTGAACACAATATGCACCAGCCATTTTATAGTGCGAGTTTTAGATTTGTTTGCGCATCAACTTTTTTATTTTGTATTTAAGAACAGCTGACAATTGCAGTAAAGACATACATATTATGCTTTTACGAACGCGCTACGCATCAGTTGTATCGCGGAAATGTATTTCCCCATCAGGCCCGTCGATTTCGAGAACTGGGCCTATTAATTGACCACCAAGTACGTTCGATGTGTGGGTCACTGGTTAATACTGACATGACCAGCAACAATGGACACCTTGAGGGCCAACATTGTTCATGTTTTTCGTGACACACGACCAGTGGTACAAAACAAGACTTTCAGAATGCCTCGGTACCCATTTTCCCGAAGTAATTTTCAAATATCAGTGTCATGTATTTCGAAAAAAAATTTTCTTTTTAAATTACAGCCAGGCCCACGATGTCAGACGTTAACGTTCGCATAGAAAATTACATTTAAAACAAAAAAAAAAATCTAAAACGTTAACGTGTAACATTGTGGGTTGGCATTTAAATTTTTTGGGTTAGTTTTTACAATTTCAAGTTCTATCCAACTTAAAAAAACACCCTTTAAAAAATATATTATTTATTTTGTTGATATTTAAGTGTTTCAAAACTCCAAAATATCGCTAAGAAATTAAACAACTAAATTTAATTTTTGACGCAATTTTCTGAATAATTTCACCCTCCTTAATGGAATGTGCCACCACGATGTACCTTAAATAATTTTTGACTACGCGTACAAAATAACTACCACAGGTATTAAAAATTTTTCAATAAAAATTGTTGTTAAATTCTCGTTAAAATAAAGACCTAAAATTAAATTAAATATTTCACAAATTTATTGCCTGCAATAAAGTGTTTAAGCATTTTGCGTTAAATTATTTAAATACTTGTGTACATTTATTTTTATTGTTAATTTCTTTTTTTTATTGTATTTATTTTATTTGTTTCAATTATTTTCTTTTTTTTCGCCAAATAACAAGAAAAAACTTATTCAAGGATAATAATTGCGTAGATGTAGACCTACATTAAAAATTTATTACACAAGACAAGACAACAATGTTGTTGCTGTTTTTCGCTCAGTGTGACAAAATATGTAACGGATGAAAATAAACAGATTGCAACAAAAATAAAACAATACAAATGCATTAAAGTGTCACACACAACACATGCGGTGTTGTACAGTGTTGGCGTTATTATCGAAACAATGCACTCTTACAGCGCTATGGAACAGTGGGGTCCTTTGTCGAGAAAAGTATACACAGTTTTAAGAAATTTGTGTATTCTAAAGGAATGCTCTTTTCTACGGAACATTATTTTAGTAAGAAAACAAAGTATATTTCTAAAGAAATGTATTTTGAAATAAAATTTCTGGTAAAAAGTACGTTTCACTTTCTAAAAAGAACCTACAGATAAGTTCTTTTTCTAATTAAGAACACATTTTCTAACGAAAGTTATCCTTTTTACAAAAAAAGAAGTGCGCCGTCAGTTTTTATTAACGGTGTTTTTTTTTTCTACAAAAAAATGTGACATTTTATTTAAAAAAATGCAATTTGGTGTTCGTTTCTTAAAAATGTTTTGCTCTCTAAAAGGGTGGCTTGTTTTATTCTAAAAAAAACTCACACTAATGGCAGAAGGCATTGCACTTTACGCCCCATATGATTCAACAGTGCAAAAAGGTGACTTCTATTTAAACATAGGGCTACCAGACGAAGTTGGGAAAAAATCGGCTCTTATCAGGACGTAATTATTTTATAGTAAAACACATAAGAAAGCATTACATTGTTAACGGTAGGTTGTCAGTTTTATAGAATTTAAGTGGATTCGGTGTTATAAAATTGTTAAAAAAAAAATCCTAAAATCAAAAAATCTTAAAAACTTTAAAACTTGGTGTTAATAAATCGTCAATCTGGCAAAGGTATTTTCTTGTTTAAATATTTTGTGAAAAGCAAACAAAAGAAATTGGAATTCCGTCATTAATTTTGTTCTTTGATTTACTTATTTAATATAAATCAATAATCAAATTTTCGTTTATGTTTTTTTTTATATTTTTTAAGGAAAAAACTTTTTAATTTACGAATGTTTTTTTATTTTGAAAACCAAACTTTTTGTCAGCTGTTAAAAACAGGGCGATCCAAGTTTGTGTGTTTTTCTCGTCAAATAAGAAATTGCATTATTAGAATGTTTGCAAGACATTTTAAAAATGTGGTATTGTTCTTGTAGAAAAGAAAACACCATAATATTGGTTTATAACTAATAGATTTCACACACATCCCTCTTCTTAAATATTCATGCTCTCGTTGGAGGGTATCAAAGACTCGTCAGAACCGATTATTGCACTTTTCTTGTTACTACTTGTGTGTAAAAGCACCCTCAAGAAAACCAGGGTGCACGTGTCTCTTAGTCATCAGTTTTGTCGACTATTTTGGTGACATTGTCAACGAACTGTCTACACTACACTACATTTGCTACTACAGTAGAATCCCGATAATTCGTAATAGCAAGGGACCGGCCATTTCTTACGAATTATAGGGGTTTTCGATTTAGCGGGGTTTCGATTTAACGGGGTTAAAATAAAATAAATACGAATAATCGGGGTTTTTCAATTTATTTTCTAAAATGATAAAAAAAACATAAAAAACAATTGTTAAAAATAAAATTTATAAAAATTATTCATGTAATAAACTGATCAAACTGATCTTAAGAAAATAAACCCCATACACAAGCAAAAACCCACGCAAAAATAAAGTAGTGGTTTTGACTGTTTATTTACCTTTAATACGAAAATGTTATCACTATAAACTGAGAAGCATAATTTTTATAAAAGTTGAAGAAGTAATAAGAAAAAGATTGTTATGAATTCGTATTCGTACCAAAAGTGTAGTTGCACTTTACATTATTTGGTATAGCCGACGGTTGTATTTTCGCCGCCATCTATGAAAATTTTCCAATGTTTGTTAATTTTGGTCGCCGTCAACGATATGTGTGACTGGCGATCTCAACGTCTGCAATGTCACACCGGCTTCGAGTAGAATATTATGACTTTTATAACGTAACGACGTAATCTCTTTTGATAGTTTTCGACATGAGTTTCAGACACACTTTTTTCTCACTTTTCGAGAAACGATGGAATATTTTGTTTCACATTTTTCGATGCGAGAAGTTCTCACTAAAGTTACAGAACATGGGTACAGATTTACTAAAATATTCTAGTAATTCTCTGGTTAAGTTTAGATTTTTCACATTTTCTTATTTTTATAATTTTTAAAATTGAGTAAAGAACTATTTTTTTAGACAACTTTTTATAGATAATTGTGTTTAATTTATCATCACATTTCATTGGTGACTCGGCGTTTTTATTTTTTAATTGTTTTCAAATAAATGAGTCGAAATGTTGCTGGTGTCTTATAATTGAGAAGTCTGCTGTAAATAAAAGGGCGGAAGTCAACGGAAGTGAAATATGTGTAACGGGTAAGTAACATAACTATATTATCTCTGGTTCTGTGGGGTAAGTGTTTAGGTTAGTATCAATTCAATCGCACTTTCGGATTATTTCAAGTACGAATCGAGATTAAACCTTTTTAGAAATTAATCTCACTTTTAATTAAGTCACTCCTGTTTTCGGATTATTTTAAGTACGAATTCGGGATTAAATGTAGATAAGTAAAGTATTTATCACTTGAGTAATCCGTACTGGAATCAAGCGTTCTGTACTTGATTTAAGGAAATCCGTACTTATCATACTTTTGCCACACGTTTTGGATATTTTGAAATCACTACCCTCTGACGGCACTAGTAAGAACCAATCTGTTAAAGTTCGTTTAATTGGGACGTTTTCGCAATCCCTAGAGTCCAAACTACGTCGGCTTTTAAAAAGTCATCAGTGAAATGAACAATTCGATAATCAAAACTCTCTGTTTGAAACAAAATCCTGAAGATATCAGGTCTATTCTGGTCACAAGCCAAATAAGTGATGTACACAGAAAAAATACCAATGTTAAATTAACATGGCGAAATGTTGATTAATAATCATAGTTAATTCCTGCAAAAATATTAAAATAACCTTAAACCACGATTATTTAACATTATTCACTGTTAAAATAACATTGTACAAAATTGAATCCATAAAAACCTGTTTTATTTTATAAGGGGAATACAAAACAATTGAAACATGTGTTAAAGGGGTAAGTGTTTTGAATTATTCTTAAATGAGTCCATATTTTGTCTCTGAAGCTGAACCAATTTGATTCTACATTAAATTCACTTTGTTTCAACTTGAAATAACTTTCATTCAACGTGATTCGGATTGTTATTTCAATATAAATGATATTTTGCTCTAACTTTACTGCAATGTTAAATTAACATGAATCATAGCTATTTTGAAAGAAACAAATATTGTTCGCAAGTTATTGTAAAATCGTGTTAAAATAACATGAAGTAACAATGAAGCAAAATCACAACCGAAAACGGTAAAATCAACCTTGTTTTCGACGATTTTACATTGATTTTTTTCTGTGTGTTTTTTCGCTTTGGTTTTTCAAGTCGATAAAATAATGAGTCTTCCTTCGTAAACTACTCATTTTTTAAGACAATTGCACACTTGGTAATGTTAATTTATTTGTTATAGCATTTTAAAAGATGTATGCATCTTGATTTATGTCTTTGGTAATGTGGGAAAGCAAATAAAAAATTTTAATTGTTTAAATTCTATTTAAAAAATTTGTATATTTTAATTTAATTTTGTAATTAAAACCTCTTCTTTAAAATTGCGCCTAGGTAAAGATAGTAAAGGCCGATTCGTTAACGCTTTCAGCCACAACTATTCGTCTAATGTAAAAAGGCTTTAATTGATTTTTTAATGATAACAATATTTTTCGCACAAATACACTACGTCACAATAATTTAATACAATAGTATCACAAATAACGATTTATTTAACAAGCAATTTTACATTTTGAAACACACAGTTTCTATAATGTTTCAACCTTCTCCTGTAAAGTTTCAATTATGTGAGTTGGCGCCTTTTTACATTAGACCACCGATATACAAATGTGTAAATACTTAAAAATAAACATACGAATTTATTAAAATAAAAGCATCTGTTTAGAAACTGTCGAAATACTTTTAGTCCTTTGGCCTTAATACCCCACTGTGAATTTATGCATCAATACAATAAACAGACAACGTTTTTCCTTTTGCAAATTTGCCATAGTACGTACATGACACTGTTGTTGCTATTTGTTTTTTTTTTTTTTGCATAATTTGGTTTATTTCTTCATGAGCTCAATATTTATTTTATTGAGGTTTAAATAAAACTTACCACTGCAACTGCCATCAGTGAAATAAAAAAAGTCCAGTAGCTCTGAAAGTTTTCCTGATCCAGTGTCCGTGTAAACATTTCATTGGTAAGCGCCACCATATTATGATTGAAATCGTCTCTTACATGATGATAAAATTTTGGTTGCCACAGTTAAATTATTATTTTTCGTATTTAAAACACGTACACGACATGCCTTTTACAGCTGACTTGTCCAATTTCCCACTGTTAAACACACACATCTCGTATGTTACCTTTAAAACATTGCTTCTGTAAATTTCAAACGCAAAATTTTAATAAGAGCCCTGCAAATAATAGGACCAGTCCAAACACGCGTGTAAAGAGTAGTCCACAAGGGACCAGTACTAGTCCAAAACTAACCCAAACGTATGGAAAAAACCTGGTCTATTTAACATTACGATGTCCTAGGAGAGGACCATATAACCCACCATTGGACCACTAAGGAGTAGTTTTAAAACTACTCCATGGTATACTAAAAAGGATTAGTTTTGAAGTCGTTTAAAAACGAAAGCATGTCGTTAAAAAACGAAGACATGTTGTCTCACTACAAACACTTTTTAACAATGACATGGTCCATGCTTGCATTACATCGGACTAGTCCATGGAGTAGTCCATTTTATCAAAATGGACCAGGTGGTCCAATTTTATTTGCAGGGAGCGTGCTCTATTTTCTTTTGACATCCGCTGGTTTTATTAAAAAATAATAATATGTTGCCAGAACCAGGGTTTAAAAAACTGCAGTCGAAAAAAAAACTGTCGAAAAAAAAACGAATATTTCTGTGCAACTTTTCATTTTGAGTTGATTTGACAGCGACTGCTTACATTTAATAATTCAGAAGTAAAAGCAACGGGTTTTTTTTTGGCCAATGACAAATGAAGAACCCTGCAAATAACAGGACTAGTCCAAACACGCGTGTAAAGAGTAGTCCACAAGGGACCAGGACTAGTCCAAAAGTAACCCAAGCGTATGGAAAAAACCTGGTCTATTTAACATTACGATGTCCTAGGAGAGGACCATATAACCCACCTTTGGACCACTTAGGAGTAGTTTTAAAACTACTCCATGGTATACTCAAGAGTATTAGTTTTGAAGTAGTTTTAAAACGAAAGCACGTCGTTAAAAAACGAAGACATGTCGTCTCACTACACACACTTTTTAACAATGAAATGGTCCATGCTTGCATTACATCGGACCATGGAGTAGTCCATTTTATCAAAATGGATCAGGTGGTGCAATTTTATTGGCAGGGAAGTGGAAGAAATGGCAGTTTTTCTACTTTGACTGCAGGTTTTTAAACGCTGGCCAAAACTCTATGCCGTGAGGAGAGAGGCAGAGACGGTCCACTATTGACCGAATCATTAGCCAGCTGAAGTTACCGATTTTTGTGTTTATCAAAGACTTTTTAACTCCTGATTAACTGCTGTCAATTTGCTATTTCTGTCAATTGAATTTAACTAAAACAGAGATGTACAAATTTTTCTTAAAATTAAATTAAGCTTAATTAACATTGTAGTTGCTCACTCGATGAGCGGAGTCTAGTCGGAGTACAGAAATTTTCGTTTTGAATATGGTTGTTAATGTTTTCTGAAAATAATTGTATTACGGTTTTTAACCCAAATTTTGATATTTTTAATTAGGCTAAAGTTCATCAAGTTTAATTTTCATGCAATTATTTTTATAAAGAAAGGAATTTTACAACATGAAATTAATTATTGATAATTTTTCATTCTTGACTGCCGCGGGGCTCGAGCCCAGGCATTCACGGACAGGTTACCCTTACATGTTTCAATTGTAACCACTCAATATCCTCAGAGATTGAAAAATGATCAATAAATTTTAATTAATTTCATGTTGTAAAATTCCTTTCTAAAATAAAATATAAAAATAATTTAATGAAAATTAAACTGGATGATCTAAAATTAAAAATATCAAAGTTTTTTGAAAATTCTCACACAATAATTAAATTAGGGAATCATTTTTTGTCCAAATATGTTAGACTTGTGGGATAGTGTTACGTACCCAGAAAAAATATGTTCACCAATTAAAGCTTTAATCAAAAATAAAACCAGCTTCAATTAATAAGTTAATCAAGCGAATTACACGTTTAATCAAGTAAATTAAATGTTTAAACAATTTAATTAAATGTTTAATTGATATTATTAATTTGTTTACTGGTGCAAATTAATAGTTTCAATTAAACGGTTAATTGACTCGATTAAACGCTAAATTCACTTGATTAAACGTTTAATTTGCTTGATTGACTTTTGATTAATGATTAGTTTGATTAATAAATTATTTTTGATTAATGCTTTAATTGGTGAAAATTTTTTTTCTGTGTAACCTCTAATGGCAATTATGAACATCAAGAATCTTCCATCATTATATCCTAACTTGAGATCTCTTTTACGGCGCAAACTACACAGAAAAAATTATTTTTCCAATTCAAACAAAAAATTTGTAGAATCAAACAATTTTTTGTCTGAAATCGCTCCTATAAACAAAATCGCATATTCAAACATTTTATTTGCATTTTGTTTATTGAAAAAAAACACTGATTTTTTCAAAAAAATAATTTAACTGAATCAAACAAAAAGTTTACTGAAATTCATATACTAAATTTCAAAATAAAAAAAAAAAAAAAGGTTTTTGCACAAGCAATGATGCGCACACAAGCTGGCACTGTATTATAAGATGATGGCTTTGAGACACATTTTTTTGTTGGAATAATTTTTGAACGAAGTTTTTTTTTATACACACAATGTTTTTCGTCATCACTCACTGTTGCTGTATCCTTTCCTTTGCTAATGAAGAAGAAATGTAACCCAAAAACGGCGACAGACCGACTCGATATGTTTTTCGTCATCATTATATTTTTGTATTTGATGTATTTAAGCAAACAGTTTGAACAAATTGAATACGGGATTTTGGTTTTTTTTTAACCAACTTTGAAACCAACCAAAAATTTATTTTGTTTCTTATAATGTTGTTGTTGTTTCTGTTGTTAAAAAGAGTGAAACGTTTTTTTACCTGCTATTTTTTTGTTTTTTTTTTTTACTTCAAGCCTCTTCATCTTTCTTACTGTTGTACTTTTTTAAAGTGTTCAAAAATAGACTGTATGTGTTTTTTGTTGTAGTTCTTATATTTTACATTAGGAAGTGTTGCTTACGATCATATAAAAAAAAAATGCAAAAAGACGACAACATTAAAAAGCGTTAAATATTTCATACAAAATTATGAAAACTTGAAACTAATAACGCGTGTATTATATTTTTGAATGGTTGTCAACATTTTTGTTGGTTAAATAAAAATCAAACAAAAATTTTAATTGAATCAGTAAAAAAAATTGTAGAAATTAAAAAAATTTTCAAACAAGCGTTTGTTTGAAAATAATTCGGCAATAATTTTTTCTGTGTAGGAGTTGTTTAGCGACAGCACGCTATTTTGTAACCGATAAGCACTTTGGTGTCTGCAACAATAATGCAGAAGCAATTAACATGTAGGTACGTTATTGACCAAACGTTATAACCCTTCTGTTAAACAACAATTTTTTACAGAAATGTAGAATTTCATGTGAGTTAAACAGTGTAGAAGTCAGCCGTAAAAAATATTTCGTGTATTGTGGGCTGTAGAAGCAACAAGTTAAATGTTAACAATTATTAACACTATTTCTCTAGACAACCATTAAATCGTGGGCAATTCCAGTATTGTAAGAATAATTATTTTGAGGTCTAATTTAATCATAACATGGGTGCAATAAAATGCTTGCAGTAAAAATTGATATAAACAATTACAATTACTGAAGGCATTTATAAAAAATATGTATAAAATGAAGGATTTGAAAATGGATTAATAAGACAGTTGCCTTTCAATTTTATCACCAAGCATTTGTTGTGTAAGAATTGAATAGCCTGAAAATATATCAACAACACGGTTCTCAGAACTGTAGGGAAAGAAAGTGACACACATACAAGCAGATAATTGGCATGCCTGACACTTGTCAAGCAGCCTGCTGTGCATTTATATTATTTTTTGCTGCTGAACTCATGTATTTGGTTGTTACTGCACGGCAACTTACAATGTAACGAACTCAGGTTTTTTTTTTGTTTTTATTTTATACCAACTACCAAATAAATATTGGGAATTTATTGATTTTGTTATTCTGTTTGTAACAAATCCAGATAAAAGTTTATATATTATATCTAGTTCCTTGTGGAATTCAAAGGCGATCTAGCCATGCAAGTTCATCTGTACTATGAAATTTGTTTTGGCATTTAAAATAGGTCAGACTGCATCATTATTTCAACTCCTGGCAAAATAGCGGCCATACGGAATGAACTGTAGGTAACAAAATTTAGCACATATGCTTATTTTATACAAACAGTAGTCGGCAGAAAATCGGCGGTTAACACGCATGAGCTAATTCGGTAAACGATAAAAATCTGCTAATATGCCTTACTTTCACTTAGATCCTATATAAACCAGATAACGGTTTAAATGCTCATGTTGACAATATTAGTTAATCAATCCCGTAAAGCAATTTATGACACAAACACTCATAAAGACAGCGAATACCCAACGAATGATATGAATCATTTTTAAGGTGATTGAATAAAAGCCTGTGAAGTGTACATGTGATAAGTTGTATTGAAAAAAATTCAAAAATATAGTTTTGGTGTTTGTTTGGAACAAAATTGCGACTATTGCAGAAATATTAATTTTTTCTCAAATTTCTTCGCAAAAAGCTGAAGAAAGATATTAAGTTTCCCGTATTTCCCATTTTGGTACTATTTTTTCCCCCCATTATAGTATCAAAAATTGCAAAATGCAAAATGTTTTGTAAAAAAGTACCAAAAATAGTTACGTTTTTCACCCCTTAAACGTTCTAATTTCGAAAAAGTACCAAACTTTTATTCGTATTTTTTTGATAATTTCGAATGTGGTATAAACTTTATTTCGAGAAATATTGGATCAAGAGATAGATGGGCTGACAAAAACGTACCAAAATTCAGGTTTTTCCCGTTTTCACCCTAAAAAGAGCCGAATTTCAAAAAAGGACCACACACCTGTCCACTTATTTTTTAAAAGAACAACGATATGTAGTATTACAGTTTTTATACTCACACCACAATAGTGGAGAGGGTATTATGCATTTGTGCTGATGTGTGTAACGCCTTAAAATATTGGTCCTAGACCCACCTTAAAGTATACCGATCGTCTTAGAATCACTTTCTGAGTCGAACTAACGAGCAGGCTGGCTGGCTGGCTGTCCATGTAACCTTGTGCGCAAAGTACAGGTCGCAATTTTGGAGATAATTTGATGAAATTTGGGTCATAGGTACTTATTGGCACAAGGACCAAGCCTATTGAAAATGGGCCGAATCGTAGAACCACGAGGGAAGATAGGGGGAAATTTCTTCCTCTAAAAAACTATTAAACCGATTTCAATGAAATTTAAAACATAGATAGAAAGATATCTATATGAACACAAAATGTATGCATTTTTTAAAAAATAGGACCACGAGGGGAGATAGGGGCAATTTCTGCCTCTCAAACCGATTTTAATGAAATTTAAAACGTAGATAGATCCATATCTATATGGACACATTAGCTATACAGTTTTTAAAAAATAGGACCACAAGGGGAGGAAGGGGGCAATTTCTGCCTCTGACAAACTTTCAAACCGATTTTCATGAAGTTTATAAGCATAGATAAATCTATATTTAAATGGACACATAAGCATGATGTGTTTTTAAATACTGTGGTGTAGGGTATCATATCGTCGGGCTTGACCGACTATACTTTCTTACTTGTTTTGTGTATCTTTTAGTTTTAGAGATAAAAGGTTTCCGAATTTACCCTATTTTACCCCCTAAACATTCGAATTTTTAAAAATCCAGTCTCAGTGGATCGGTTTGGGGAGAGATCCACCTCCGGTCCAAATTTCAAGTTTTTAGCTTCAGGCGTTTAGGCTGTACAATTATAAATGACTCAGTCACTCACGCAATAAGTACACTTATGCAGCACAAAAATGCACTTTTTTAATTTTTTTTTAGAAAAGTGGCGTATGCGGCACAAAACAATATTTTTCATTTTCAAAAAAATACTATATACTGAATAAAGTTAGAATTTATTCATGAAAGTGCGCAAAAATTTTAATTTTTCTTCAAAACATATACCGGAAGCAGTGGTAAAAATACAAAAAAAATCTATCGGGTACATTTTGAGAAATCTTCTTTGTCTTTTTTCTCCATACCGACTATTTGGCATGTGCGCCAAACCAATTCTGAGCTGACGATGTGTAAAATAGAAAAATTTTGGAGTCGGAGTCGCTAGTTTTTGTGGCTACTTCGAGTCCGACTCCGGTACAAAAACCTCAACTCCGACTCAACAGCCCTGGTTTTGATGCGATTTTAAATGTGAAAGTGAAGGGTATATACAATTTGCACTCTTACATACTTGTTTGTGTTGTTACACTTTTTAAAAAAAGTGTCAGTGGTTACGAATGCATAATTGTACACACACTTGCATGTTTTCATGTTGCTGCCTTGTAGTTTTTAAAATACAAAAAACGAACAAAACAAATTAAACTTAACTCTGTGTGACTGTTTGACACCATGAAACAGTTTCAGGCAGCAGTCATTTGATCCGTCACTCAGCCCATTATTGAATGACTTTTATTTTATTTATTTATATTTTTTTTTTTTTTTAAATTTTCCCGCTGCCTTTTGCTTGGCATAGTTTCCTTTTTTGTTTTCGAACGAATAAAAGTGAACTAAAATTAAATTCTTTCAACAGGCTCTTTTAAATGCTTAATAATTGATGTGTGACAACAATTGTGTTGCAAATTTTAAAAATTGCTAATTAAGTAAACGGCTTATGAATTCAATTATTTATTTAAAAAAAGTAGTTTCTTATGATATTTTGATTTATTTATTGTAAAATAATTAAGAGTAAATTATTTACATAAAGCAAGTGGACAGTTTCATTTTTAGTTAATTATCAAATGTGTTGAAAGCGTGTAATTTTATTCAATTTAATATTTAAATTACAAATTGAGAGTATAAAAAATTGAAAATTTATTTATAAAAATCTTCGAAATATATTTAAGTCTCGAATATTTTTTACGGGATTATCTATATATCGCACACTAACTCATTATTAGGCGAAGGCGCATCCTGCTTGAACGGAGAGTACGTACGTCTAGCGAGTCGTGAACTGTATGCCGACACGAACGAATATAAGCTTGCAAAATACAGCGATTGCGCTGGCTAGTACATCTCAGTCGAATTGAAACGAACGCTCCGCTTCAGCCAGATAGGCGTTAGATGACAACTATCACCGAAAGCGCAGGCAGGGAAGACCGAAACATTGGTGGAAGGACCAAGAGCACAAAGAAGGATGCGGAAAACCTTGGTATAACACACTGGATTCAGCACGAATTTCATTGTTTTAGGTTGTTTCGTACATTCTCTTTCGTGCCAAAATCCAAATTTCCAGAGGACATTTGTGTAGGGGCCCTGTGAAATGTTTTGTATTGTGAATACCTCAAGTACAAAACATATTTTGGCACATTTTTTCTACCTAACTTAACGCTTAATCGTTTATTTCGGAAGAAAAACGAAGTTATTTGTCAATATGTCCGATTATGAAACGTTGTCGGTAAATTCTCCTACCAATGTTCCAGTAAGCTAATGTAATCTGAAGTGCAACAACAAAGTCAATCAGTTATGTAGGGACATTGAAGAGTTATGTTTTGTGTGTACAAATGGGAGTCAGTCATGCTTTTTTAATTTAATTATCTCAGCCATTTATGGACTGATCTGGTTAAATTTAAATAGCAATCTGTGCCCATGTTCTGCAAGTCTCGCGTCGAGAAAGTTTTCGAATGAAATGTGTGAAATGAAACAAAAATGCCAAAAATTGAAACAAACAGCTGTTTTTCTCACTTAACTGTGTCTGTAACTTTTTGGGCGAGTACAAGCTGTCACGTAAGGAAATTACTCGCCAATTTACAGAAAAAGTGTGTCTGTAACATTTTGGTGAGAAAAGTTCCCGCTTTGAACTGTCAAATAAACTCACGAATAAAAATGGGGCGAGAAAAAATTTTAACACTAAAAAACAATTAAAATTGCAAAACGCAAAGAATAATAATAATAATATTTTATTATTGGCACATTGTTCATTGTTTTATTATTTTGCTTTTAACATTTTTATAAAATATACGAATGTCTTCAAAGCTCGTTTGCAAACAACAAACATTAAAGTCGCTCTTTACACAATTTGGCATAGCCGACGGTTGTATTTTCGCCGCCATCTATGAAAATTTTCAATTTAAGTAAATTTTGGTCGCCGTCAACGATATGTGTTACTGGCGTTCTGAACGTCTGCAATGTCACATCGGCTTCGAGTGCAATATTATGACATTTGTTACGTAACGACGTAATCTCTTTTGATAGATTTCGACATGAGATACAGACACACATTTTTCTAACTTTTCGAGAAACGATGGAATATTTTGTTTCACATCTTTTCGATGAAAGAAGTTCTCACTAAAGTTACAGAACATGGGTACTGTTAAAGACTATTTATAATATCAAAATGTAAAATCATAGATTCTATTATATTTATGGTCTTCGGAAAGTTGATTTAAACAACCAGACGCCTTTCATAAACTCCTTACTCATGACGTTTCAGAATATACATACAGACGAAGGCTTGCCAAAAAGTGCTTGACTTTCTAAATGAAACACAAGCTCTTGGATACAAAGCCTGTGCTTATGTGATCTCAAATGACAAACTTAACATCGTTGTTGCAATTTTTAAAAAATCTGCTTTGAAATTGCATAATAGTCCATCTTATTAAGTTCTAGATTTGTAATTTTTGTATGTTAAAGCCATCTCTTTCCACTTTTATTTTTATATTTTATATAAACAAAACAGAATTGGAGAGCACATGAATCTGTGTAGCCCTCTGAACCATAAATACAATGAAAATGTACGTTAAGCAAACGAATTACGTTTATTTAAATATTTTCGTTAGCTCAACAAATTATTCGTTAATATAATGAAAATAATACCTAATAAAAATAAAATTTTCATTATATTAACGAATAATTCGTTGAGCCAACGAAAATATTTTAATAAACGTAATTCGTTTGCTTAACGTACATTTTCATTGGATTTTTAATTCAGTGCAGGAATTTTTGCAACAAAAATTGCAAGTCTGGTCCCTGTTTTTATATGACAAAACAAAAACTATAACATATAACAAACCAAGTAAAAAGTAAAATTATATGTAGGAATTGTTTGGAACTGATCAAGGCGAATTCATTTTTAAGGTGGCTTTGAAAAGACAGATGAGCAAATTTGTTCTTACTTAGAAAGAGATATGTCAAAAGTAGCTTGTATTTTTGATATATCGACAACGAAAGCAACAAAAAACAGGCCTTTGGAGTCGTCAAAAAATAGTTTTAACTCCGTCTCCAACCGCTGACGTTTTTAACGTCCGACCCTAACCTTGATATTTAATGTAACTGGCCCTTATTAGTAATTTAACTATTTTTTTTAATGCAGTACTGTTTAAATTGTTAAATATAGCAAAAAAGTGTTTCTGTAAACATTTCAACTCGATATTTTAATTATAACACGTGCCGCATTGACCTTTAATAAATTTACTAACATATGTCAAGTAAGTCAAGTACATATTTTTTGACTAACTTATTTTTAAAGCAGAACGTCCCAATATTTTTTTAATTAAAAAAATATATAGAAAAATTTTTACGCCGAAAAATTATGGAGTCGGAGTCGCGAGTTTCTGTGGGTACTTCGACTCCGACTCCCACTCCGGTACAAAAACCTCTACTCAAAATCCACAGTCCTAAAAAAGCACAATGTTGTGTTTTTGTTGTTGTAATTGTTGTAGTACTAATATCATCGTTTTTATGAATTCGCCTTTATACTGATCATAGCCGTCGTAATCTCCTTTTTGGCCCAAGTACTGCACATTTTTGAAGACCATAAACAAATTTTTAGATTATTATTTTTTGTTCCGACTGTAAAACTAAAACAACTTTAACTATGAATTTAATTTCGTAAAAATATTTTAGAATTTTAAAAATAAGTGTTAATTCATTTAATTAATTTAATTTAATTTATTTAATAAATACAAAACGCTACTAATTTTTCTTGCGGCAACATAATGTTAATGACATACACAAAATTTCAACCTTAATCCTTTCAAATACTTTACAAATTTTGGCAACAGACGTTAAAAAATAAATTGGTTCATTAGTAAAGGGCAAAATATGAATAGATTAGCAAACAAAACAAAAGACTTAAAATAACTAAAAACACAAACGGCGAAACAACAGACAATAAAAGCCGATTGCAAAAATTAAAAAAAGGATCTGCAGCTTCCAAACAACACATAGATATACGTTATACATATTTAAAAGTATATAATTGTATACCAAAAAAAAAAAAACAAAGAGGAGTGGATACACAAAAGCCAAATAGGCTTCCTTAACAAACTTTCAGCAACCCCGGACAATGGAATTAAAACGGGTTAAACAAAAGATAACCAAACGGAATTAACCTTTAACCTGAACTAAAGCCATAAAAAGCATGTGGTATTTGTGGGTCCATTTTGCCCATAATGTGTAGAAAGTTTATACATTTGCAAGTTTCGGAATGATTTTTGCATTAACTTATTATATGCTGTACATTTTTTTGATTATCTTGTGTAATGACTTAAAAGTTTTGGGTAATTTCGACTGATGTGTACAAAATGCGTTAAAGTGAAAAGCCATAAAATTAAAGATTATTAAAATAAAAAAAAGGCTAAAAAATTTGTTAAATGAAAATTATAAACATGTTAGAAAAACTTGCATGGATAATTGTCCATGGAATTTTTCAAAAACAAATTTCAAATAATTCCAGCTTTAATATTGTTACAAGTAAAACTGGTGTTTATAAAGGGTGGTAGAATTTAAGGCCGATGTTGATTTTGAATAAAACACAAATAATTAAGGAAATTAATGTAATTTCTTTTTATTATGATAATATTGGTATGGTTCAATTATGTATAGAACAAAATATCGGCCAAATGGCCGCCGCGACCTCGGCGGTAAACCTCCATCCGATGGTCCAAATTCTCGATGACGCTGAGGCATAATTGAGGTTGTATGCCGTTAATGTGCCGAATTATCTCATCCGTTTGCTCTTGAATTGTTGCTGGCTTATCGACGTACACCTTTTCTTTCAAATCCATATCTTCCAATTCGGGCCATAGCGAACACCATTCACAGTACCTGCCTGAGCGGCCTCATTTTGAAAAAAATACGGCACGATGATGCCGCCGGTTCATAAACCGCACTCTTTGTTAGTGCATTGTTTTTTCGACAATCACGCTTGGATTATCATTCGCCCAAATGCGGCAATACTGCTTATTGACGAATCAACTGAGGTGAAAATGTGCTCATCACTGAAGATGATTTTCTTCGAAAATTGATTATCCACTGTTGCCATTTCTTGCCACCATTCTGACCATTTGCGACGTTTGGAATGGTCAAGAGGCTTTAGTTCTTAGCATGTAAATGCAAGTTTTTATGCGAAATATTCATCAAAGGCGAGCGTGAGTGGTTCAGTTGTTGGGCACGACTACGAGTTGAAGTGGACGGCTCTTTAACCACACTATCGCGAACAGCAGCAATATTTCCCACAGTACGACCAGTACGCGCGTGCACTGGTGTTTTCACATCTCCTACAGACCCGGTTTTCTCATATTTTTGCACGATTTTTCCGATTGTATGCACATTTCGACGATTAAATTGACCGAACAAATCACGAAGTGCACAATATGCATTTTGATTTGAACGCCCATTTTCATAATAAGCCTGAATAACAATTAATTAGTATTGTGGTTATTTTGTTGAACTATTTATGGTTTTTAATCCAAATTTTACTTTAATAACTTTAACACGTTGTTCGATTGTGAATCTTTCCGTGGTTCAAATTGAGTTAGTCTGAAATTGAGAAATGTCAAATGAAATGCAGAAAAAAACTTGACGTTTAGGTGTGATTCGCATTCAACATCGGCCCTTCAAATTTAACTACACATTAATTCTTATTCGCTTAACAGTTTTATTCGTATAATATCTTTAGTTTTCCAAAAATCTTTGGATGGAATTTTCTGATGACCTGGCATAAACAACCAGTGAAAGGCGCATAGGAATAGCTTATCCCACCAACAATATATTTCAGTTTATCAGTTATATAAATTGTGAATTTAGCACATTTAAACGAAACCTTGTTAATGAATTTTTGACTCCCAAGAAAAACTTTGATAACATTTCGTTACATTCTGTTAGAAAAAAATATACAATTACGTCGTTTTCAATTTATCAAATAAACACACTTGAAGTTAAGTCCCTTTGTTTTTTGTTCATAAGAGCGTAATTTTTTATCGCACAAGTGTAAAATTTTGTCAAGACATGTAGTTTAATGGCTCATAATAATGAATCACAAACTTGACTTTGAAATTTTTGTTAGTTACGCCTTTTAGCTATCAAGAAATATAATCCACATTAGTTGTTAATAAATAAAAATAAATACAAAAAAAATAGCATTCGTCAGTTTACCTTTCAAGGGTTAACAATATGTACACACCAAAATTGCAAAACAATTTTATTAAATCTGGCAACACAATTATTCTACCCGAAAACACTTTTTGTTTAAAACAATTAAAAGATACAAAATTAAAACAACCAAACAAAAAAAAACTTTCAGACACAGCGTAGAGGCTTCTGAAAAGACCACAGAAAACAAACGATTGCGGCAGGCAACAAGTAAATAAAACAACAGGAAATTAACGAATGCGGTCGAAAACAAAAGTGCGCGGAGGCACTCCACACACCACAATTTTTTTAAATAAAAAAAATAAAATATAACAAAATACAAAGCATACATTTGGGCTTAGTAAAATAATGGTCGGTTTAATGCGAAAGTGTGTAAAGAAATGGTTTTTGCGTGTGTTTTGCGTTTATTTATGTTTACAAATGCCTAAATTCGTTGTTAGCCAAAATTAAATCCATTTCCAGTTGTTTTTGCTATTTATCTCTTCTGTATAATAATTTTTATATTAACTTGATTTTTTCCCTTTGTCGATTTGTCCTAATTAAAACAGAAAATTGCTAATTAGTGTTGTATAGAAAAAAGTTCGCAAATTATTTTAAACATTTTTTTATGATAAACAAAATTAATTAATTACTACAATAGAAATCCGATTCTTGCGTGAAAAAAACAGGGCTCGGTACAAGTTTTGAGGTTGTTGGAAGAACTGAAAATTTACTTTTCTTACTTTCTTATTGCAGAACTCTTTCTACCTTTAAGTTTAGAGGTCAATATTTACTAGGTTCCGATATCTTTGTATTGGCGATATTTTGCTGCCGATACTGGTGCGGGGAAACTATCGATAGTACTATCGATACTATCGAGTCTTAAACTGTCGAAAACATCGCTACGAAAAATATCAATATCGATATTATTATTTGAAATACAGCTATGAAGACATGTTACAGCAGCTATTATTAATTCGCGCAGAATTACAGCAATGAATACACACAACAAGAACGGCAGGCAGGTGGTATGGATTAAAGACCTGCACGAGTGTATCAGTAAGTATTGTTGAAACAGATACACCAGATATATATCTGTTACTACTGATATAAATGAGAGAATGAGTGTAACTGATATTGTATGGTTTTACTTTTGCCGACTCACCATATCTTAAAAACAAAAACAGATGCTTATGGTTTTGGATTGAGTGTGTCATAACATTTTTTTTTTGCTTGCAAACATCTGTTGTCACCACAAGTATTTCTACAATATCTGTGGTAATCTGTTGTATTTTTAAATATTGTTGGCGAGTTGATGAAAATAAGAGAGTTTGTAAAAATTTGTATAAGATCTCAACCAGGGTTGCCAGATGGTTTTAGTAAAAAAATCGGCATATTTTCAAAAACAAATCGGAAATCAAAATATGAAAAAACGGCAAATTAAAATTACTGTTTTAAACACAATAAAACATATTTTTAATGACAAAAACAACAAAGCAAAACCATTAACCATTACATAATGCTTTAAAAAAATAAATAAAAATAAATGTTTTATAAATAAATTTTATTTAATTAAATAAATACGGGGTATCTGATGGCAGATTTATATTTTCAAACTTAAATAAAAATGTTAATAATTGACACAAAGTTTTATTAAAAGCATTGAACGGTAGAATGGAAATGCGGGTTTTATTTTTTAAAGAGTATGTCATCCACATGTCTTGTGTCGACTTGAACACACTGTTCAAAACGGAGCCTTGTTTTTCTAGAATTTAAAAAAATAAATGACCCAATTTTCTCATGCGTGGATAAGGCACACCAAACATTTACCCTGGGGCAATGTAAAGGTATTTGATGTTTCAATCGAAGGTTTTAGGTTCTTGGAGACCAGTAACGGTAGATTTGTTTGTTGACGTGGCTATTTAAGTGAAAATGAAGTATGAACAAAATTGTCGTCGAGCAATTACGTAAGAATCATTACCCTTAAAAAATGTCTCCTAAGCGAACTGTGACTCACAAATCCTCCCAATCGATAATTCCAACGGCGCCGACCTTCCTCTTACTATTTGAAATAATCGCATTTAAAAATATAATTTTGCCACCAGACACCCTTTATATGAATAGATTTTATTTAAAGGTAAATTGCAGGGACCGTTAATAAGAGTGATCCACATAATTTTAGCTTGAAAACTCTCCATATTAGAGTCAGCGGAGACCTATACTGTATTTTACCAAGGTTCGTCTCAGTAAGAACCTATGGTGATCTAGAATAAACGATCTTAACTCCACAGTTAAAAATAATTTTTCAATGAAAAATAAAAGTAGGTATGGATGAACTCTTAAAAAGAGAGTTTTATTTCGCAGTCATAAAATAATGACAATTAGTTTAATTGCAGTGCTCTGACCAGCTACAAGCTTTGGGTGTCCAAGTACAAAATATGAATTTAATTAAATGTCGGTTAAAATCAAACTCCTGAAATGAGTTTTAATTTATGACGGCTTAATAAAACTCTTTTTTTAAGAGTTAAATTCGACCTTTTATGTTTACGTTGAAAAATAGCTGTTTATATGGACTTTTTTGTTTTTATTCCAAAAATAACTCAGGGACTAAAAATAATTACTTTTATTATTTTTTGTAAAGGTTACGAGAAAAAATTCCTTTATTTTCAATTGGGAGCCTTTAACCATTATCGTTATACATATTTTTTTTTGGTTGTGGTAACCAATTAAAGTAAAATTTATTTATTTTTGGTTATTAATAACCTAAGTAATTTTTTGTTTACAAATATCTATTGGAAAAAATTATTTATTTTTCTGGTTACAATTCTTAGCTTAAGTAAAACATAAGTACCACATTTCTTTAAGCTTCTCATATGAAGTTGTATATTTTTCAAAATGTGTTTGTTGGGTTAGACGCAATACAAACACTGCATATATAAAATAAATATGTATAACCATTTTTTCCTTAAGTATCAGCGCTAAATTAATAAAAGTTGTCTCTTTGTGTAACAAGTTACCCAAAATTAATAATTTGTATAAAACAAACCAAAAATTACCGTGCTGTAAGTGTTTATCAAAAAATATGCACTTTGATAATTTAGAGGAAAAAAATCGTCAAAATGCAGATTTATCGGTAAATATGGTAGGCCTGATTACAACGCTTCCTGCTAGTTTTTATTTTTTACAAACACAAAGTATGTACACGTGTTTAGTTCTTTCAGAGTTTTTTTTTCAATAATTTTTGTCTACTTGGCCCTTGAACGAAGAAAACGCAACCTTTCAATTTCATGAAAGAATTTTTTACACAAACAAAATACATATCGGTACCGAAAATTTCAAAAATGTTTGCCTTCCAAAAAAACAAGCAACACATTTTGATCTTGTAAAGTTTTTTTTGTTTGTTTTTTCTTGTGCTCGAACCACATCACGCAAAAATGATTGAAAAAATAACTGTGTACATATTTTGTTTTTGTAAAAAATTATTTTTTTGCCAGCCAAAGGGTCGGCTCTTTTGCGTTCAAAAATAATTGAAAATAACGGTATCTTACAATAAGTAACTTATTGTATTCCATCAGCATCCACTAGGATCTGCTTTCGCGAAACAGATATTAGCAGATATGATACTCTCTTTCGCTTTTGTATCAACTTACATCCACTCTTTTACAAATCATATCAAGATCAACTTATTTCAGAAACACAAGAGCACTCATCCATACGCATCAACTTTAGAAAAAACACAGAAACAGATACAAACAGATGTATCTGTGCAGGTCTTTAGTATGGATTGCTTAAGGCTAGATTACACTATTATACTTTGTATTAATACATGTCAAAAACTCAAGTAATATGACAAAGTGTGATAGTGTGAATGCAATGTGTCACGAAAATGACAAGTTTTATGAAAAAAGTTTGACATCCCATACGACTTCATCGTTTTTTGAAAAATTTCTAAACAATAATACTTTTCATTGGATCAGGGTTGCATTTTTTTTCATGCGTGAGTGTTTATACTTTGTGTGATGGTGTGAACACAAACTGTCATGTTACATTAGATTTTTTGACAGTCGCATCAAAACTCATTAGATTTCTATCTCACAAAGTATTATGGAATACGTAAGACTTGTGAGATAGTGTAATCTAGGCTTTAGCTGTGCTTTTTTACTACTAACTTAAGGCCTTTATGCCGAAATTCTTATATGTTTACATCTGGACTGAAATTTCAGATAGTTTTATGATGTTGTAAAAAAAAAAATCAAATAAAAATGCAATTGCAATTGCGAGCATAGGATTAAACAATGAACGACCTTTAGAAGAAAAGTCCGCTTGGTTGATTTCCTTTTGGGTTGAGAATCAAATCCAATTCAGAACACTATCAAAATTTGCAATAAAATATCTTATAGTCCCTGTTACTTTGGTTCATTCAGAAAGGTGCTTATCAGCATCACAATTTTAAAAACTGTCATCTAAAATAACATAAGTCTCATACGTTCAATAAAGTGATAAAAACAACTAACTTTAGCCGTAAAAAAACAAGTTAAAGTTTTCCTGCTTGAGTACAAACATTCAGTCGAAAGTAATATCGATATATCGATAGTATCCCAGCACTAGTCGATACGACTATACTTTTAATTTTTTTTTGGAGAAATAACACATTAAGAAGCAGAGCATAAACTAAAACTGAACAATGAAATTGCTTCAAATAAAAAATGAATTAACTTAGATGAAGAATAGTTCCGAGTCCCAAAATTTAGCGACTGACTTATTTAGCTATAAATAAAAGATTTGAGGCTTTAGAAAAAAATTAAAACTATTATTTTTCTACAATTCTTGACCCTCGATGCAATGCTCGAATATTTCAACGACAATCGACTTTAATCGTATCGAAAAAACGTCTTATTGAGCTACTTAACATGTCTCTGCATTCCGAAAGTGTTGTGAAACAAGCTCACCCTACAGGTGGTACAAGTTCTGATATCTCCCGCATTTAATGTAAAATTCTTCTTTGACATTTTTCACACAACACTAAACTGACACATATTAAATTTAACTCGTTGTCTGTTTCATAATATAGGCCATATTTCCCTTTGCTTTATGTAATTCAAAACTCGAAATAAATAAATTTTTTTTGGAGAAATAACACATTAAGAAGCAGAGCATAAACTAAAACTGAACAATGAAATTGCTTCAAATAAAAAATGAATTAACTTAGATGAAGAATAGTTCCGAGTCCCAAAATTTAGCGACTGACTTATTTAGCTATAAATAAAAGATTTGAGGCTTTAGAAAAAAATTAAAACTATTATTTTTCTACAATTCTTGACCCTCGATGCAATGCTCGAATATTTCAACGACAATCGACTTTAATCGTATCGAAAAAACGTCTTATTGAGCTACTTAACATGTCTCTGCATTCCGAAAGTGTTGTGAAACAAGCTCACCCTACAGGTGGTACAAGTTCTGATATCTCCCGCATTTAATGTAAAATTCTTCTTTGACATTTTTCACACAACACTAAACTGACACATATTAAATTTAACTCGTTGTCTGTTTCATAATATAGGCCATATTTCCCTTTGCTTTATGTAATTCAAAACTCGAAATAAATAAATGCATTGTGGAACTGACCGACAAACAATAAAAAAAAATTCAAGTAAAAAATTCAAAATTTCTAAATATTGCAAGTGTGCAAGTAGCGGGTATGTGCAAGTAGCGAATTTCTACTGTAATTACAAACAATACACATTTTTAATTAAAACAAAGTAAGAGTGCTACATTCGGCTGTGCCGATTCTTTTTTACCCTCCACTGAAAGTTAAAATATTTTAGGAGTGCACTATTTGGGGAAGTGTTTTCCAAAAGTGAGCTTTTTATAGCTTTATAAAATGGTGACAGACCAAACTTTATTACAAAAGCATTGTTTGTTATGGGTTTAGACGTACTAAAGATTTATTTCGAGAGTGGGCTTTGTAAGAGGGGTATGGTAAATTATCGACCGATATTCACGAAATTTGACAATATGATTGCCGACCTTATAAAACTTTGACAGACCAAATTAAATTTCAATGACATTATGCCTTACGGTCTTAGGCGTGCCAGGGTAGTTTTCGAGAGTAGGCTTTATATTAAACCTATAAGAAATTATGGACCGATCTTAACAAAATTTGGCTGTATGATTTATTGTTGTATATTCATGCAAGATCTTATATCAATCCCTGCGTTTTGCCATCATTTAAAGTAGTTTTTGCAACAAAATGATCAATGTTTTGTTCCACAATTAGACCAATAACGCTTATCCTGCTAAACCGATTGTGCTGGACATGGCTGGCCGATATGGCGATTTTTCTCCAAACGTGGTAATTTTGAAACATGATTGGCGGTGAGCTTTTCCATTTAACGACTGCCGATTTTTTTGCGATTTTTTATATAACTGGCGATTTACTTGGCAATTTTTACCATTTATGTTATTTCAGCGATTTTCTTTATTAGTTTGTAATTTTTTGTTAGCATCAGAGAAAAAATAACATTTTTAGAGGCAACCATAATATGGTTGTGGCGTCTTGATGGAGGACTTATTCAACCATAATATGGTTGTAGGGCACAACAATATGGTTATATTAACCATAATATGTTTAAAATTTTCTTAAGAAATAGATTTGTTGGAGGTGACCATATTTAAACATGGTTTTTCTCTGCGTGAACTTAAAAAAATATACATAGTCACTATTTAATTCTTAAAGTATGTATGCAGGTCAAAACACTAGAAATGAAATCGATGAGGCTGGAGTGTACGATCTTATAGACTTGCACGCAAAGAAAATACATGGTTGTGGTAAACATATTCTAAGAGCAACATATTATGATAAGATTCATGATTGTAGTCACCATATTAAGATTATTATTGAATTATAGTATGACTTAATATACTCGTAATATTAAAACATAATATTTTTCCCTTAATCATATTATTATTCTGTTAATCATACTAAGTTAAGATGTAATCAAATTAGTGTCATGCTAATCATAATAAAATAAGAATTAATCATATTATCATCATGTTAATCATAATAAATTTAGAAGCAATCATATTATGATAAAACCCCTTTCATAGCTGTCATAAAAATACAAAATAAATTAAAATTTTTTTTGCATCGATTTTTTATTTTGTGGCTTTTTTTCTTAATGTAAATCAAATAGCGGAGTTCAATTTAAGGCTTGCAAAAGAGCAACTGCAAAATCTGTGGTTTTCATGGGCAACCACGTATGTTCATTTTGTGAATTTTTAGATGTTGATGCCATATTGCCTAATTTTAAACGTTCTTTACATGTTTCATAAAATTTTTGAAAAAGATGGATCAATTTCGATTTTTTACCGTAATGACAAGTATAAAAAGTGCAATACCAAGCCCATTTGATCTTGAATGGTTTTTCGGCTTTCCTGAAACATTTGTTTTAAGACATACGCCGTTGCCCATGAAAACCACAGAAATATCGTAACACTTTTATAAAATATAAAGAAATCTCTGTGTGTTTTGTTGTTTGATTTTACAAAAAAACTACGATATTTTGCATTTCCACTATTACATCACCAATACCGAATGAACTCCGCTAGTTTTAATTTTTTAATTTCTTTAAACTTATTTTTTTATTGGAATTATCTTAAAATATTTTAACCGCTCACATATAAAATAAACGACACAACTGATTCAAATTTATTTTACAAATGGCGCTAACATAATATTATTACAGTAAAAATAGTTTGATTTCATCTTAAACATAATATGATTAATGTATGGAAAGTTATCATGTTATGGCTATTATATATGATGATATGGTTGTGAGTTATATAATATGTTTTGAAAGTTATCATAATTTAGTTGTTAGAAAAATAAATATTTTTCGGTCAACAATACTCAAATTTATAATTGCGATAAACATTGATATGTTTACAGTAACTATAATATTGTTGATATTAAATAAAAACAAATAAGAAAGTATAGTCGGTCAAGCCCGGCCATATGATACCCTACACCACAGTATTTAAAAACACATCATGCTTATGTGTCCATATATATATAGATTTATCTATGCTTATAAACTTCATGAAAATCGGTTTGAAAGTTTGTTAGAGGCAGAAATTGCCCCCTACCTCCCCTTGTGGTCCTATTTTTGGAAAACTGTATAGCTAATGTGTCCGTATAGATATGGAACTATCTATGTTTTAAATTTCATTAGAATCGTTTTGAGAGGCAGAAATTGCCCCTATCTTCCCCCGTGGTCCTATTTTTTAAAAAATGCATACATTTTGTGTCCATATAGATATGGTTCTATCTATGTTTTCAATTTCATTGAAATCAGTTTGATAGTTTCTGAGAGGAAGAAATTTCCCCCTATCTTCCCTCGTGGTCCTAAGTTTCGGCCCATTTTCAATAGGCTTGGTCCTTGTGCCAATAAAAACCTATGACCCAAATTTCATCAAATTATCTCCAAAATTGTCGAACTAACGATGTCCGTCCGGCTGGCTGGCCAGCCTGCCAGCCTGCCAGCCAGCCGGACGGACATCGTTAGTTCGACTCAGAAAGTGATTCTAAGACGATCGGTTTACTTTAAGGTGGGACTAGGACCAATATTTTCAGGCGTTACACACATCAGCACAAATGCATAATACCCTCTCCACTATTGTGGTGTGGGTATAATAACAATTATTTGTGTACGACAACAATATATTGTTACATTAAACATAGTGTTGTTGCCGTAAAAATGTCCAACCATATTTTTTCTCTGCGTGTGTGTACCTACTTCGTTTTAGTTTTTTTTAACTGCCATATATCGATCCAAAACCGCAATAAAAGCTTAAGCGATAAAAACAAAATTTGACAGGAATAAACCCTTCATTTTATTTCATAAAAATTTTGTATGAAGATTGTCGCTTAAGATGAAATTGTTTTTGTTATAAAATCGTCATTTAATAAAAAAATGAAAATTATGTCGCTTAAGCTTTTTTGCGGATATGATATGATGTCCATTTTATGTTTAATTAATATTAATTTATGCATAGCAAACAGTCACACGATTGCCGCACCAGGGTTGCATTTGATTGGTAAAAGTAAGCACAATATTGTCCTCGATTGGTGCATGAGCCAGTTGGTTGTGCAGTCACACGATTGGGGTATTAAAAAGTGTGAAAATTGGTGCATTGCGGCAATCGTGTGATCCCAGCTTTAGTTTGTCGTTCCGTATGAAACCTTTTAAACATTCAGCTAATGAAGTTTATTATATTCCAAGTCCTTGAGAAATTCCAAGTTTATTTAGTCTGTTCGCCTTTTAAAATCAAGCTCACTTTGGAACGACTAAAAAAAAAGAGCCTTTTAGTGTCGAATTCTTTCTAGTACTCTTTAGAAGTTTGGGATTGAAATCCAGCACCAGGTTTGTCAGATTTTTTGAGCTCCATCGCCAAACCGGATGTCAGTAATCGCCAAACGTTAATTTTGTTTAGTTTTCGTAACATTTTTTTTTGTTGTTGTTTTTTTGTTTGGCTTAAGGTCATATAAAAATTATAAATAAAAAATCCACAAATTTTTGTATTTTTAATTTTGCTTTTTATTTTTCATCCGATATTTCGACCATGCATCGATGGTCATCTTCAGGGGCTACAAAATACACATATATTTAACATTTAAATTTTATATCATAACACTTATCAATACATACATTTAAAACACTGTCAAATTAAAAACTACAAAAAAGTTGATACGTCCTAACTGCTTGTCATATTTTCATCAACTGATATTGTCACATTGATTTCGTTCTATCGAACTTGTCTTATTTTTGTTTTCTATGTCGGTGTTTGTTTATCGAAACAGGTCAACAATAAATATTGAAAATTTTTTTTTTTTTTTTTTTTTTTTTTTTTTAATTAAATTTTGCATACCAAAAAAAAGCTAGTATAATATTTCAGTCAAAAATTTAGAAAAAATACATATAAGTCGCCGAAAGTAAATTTTGTTTAGTTTCTATTATTATTATTATTTTTTTTAACAAACATGCACCATTATTTATTGTGTTCTTGTGCGGCAATCGAACAACACAATACGCGCCAATATTTGCCTTTTTTTTAATAAATTTACTTTTTTGTGATTCTTCAGTAGGTAATAAAGATAAATATGCATATATTTATTATGCATTTAATTTTTTTTTTTAATTATTGCTTTTAACAGAATATGTCTGTAAACGCAGAGAAAAAAACATGTTAATATAAGGTCACCGCCAACAAAACTATTGTAAATGAAAATTTTAAACATATCTTGTTTAATGTAACCATATTATTTTCACCGACAACCATGTTATTGTCAAATTGGTCCTCCATCAAGGAGCCACAACCATATTATGGTGGACTCTAAACATGTTGTGGTTGAATATAACAATAATTTGTTGTAAAATTACCAATAGTATTTTCCCCTTTTCCAAGAGCAACATGCTATGATTGAAAACCCACCATTCTATTATAAGTATTAAACATATTTTAGTTATTGTTAACCATAACATTTTCAGAGGCAACCATAATATGCTTGTGGCTTCTTGATGGACGACTAATTTAATCATAATATGGTTATCGGCGATAATAATATGGTTAAATGAAACATAATATGTTAAAAATTTCCTTTAAAAATAGTTTTGTTGGAGGCAGAGGTGTAAATGAATCATTCATTTTTTAATTAATTCGTGAATCATTCATGCACTGAATTAGCAAATTTTGAGATAATTCTTTTCGCACAAAAATGAATTGAATCAAATTTGGGTCAATTCATTTGAATTGGGCAGGCAAAATAAATAAATTTTTAATTCAAATGAATTGGTTAAATGAATTGCAATTCATTTCCAATTCATTTGAATTGAATTGACTTTGAATTAATTTTAATGAGTTAGAAAAAATTAATTGCAATTAACTTCCAATTCATTTGAATTGATTTTGAATTAATTCAAATAATTTAATGCTCATGAGGATAGGATTTTTGCAGCTCCCTACTAATTCAAGTCATATTCTGCCGCTACCTGCTAATTACAGTACATCCATCATTGGAATTTCTATTCTTATTATTTTCTATGCCTTTGACGATTATCTCGCACTAGGTGATATCCGAAATGATATAATAAATTAAGTTGGTTAACAAAACGGGAGTAATGCTTCTTCACATTTACTTACAGTAGTCTTTTTTCAAAATCAATTCAAATGAATTGGAGATGAATTGCAATTCTTTTTTCTAACTCATTTGAATTAATTAAAAGTCAATTCAATTCAAATGAATTGAAAATGAATTTGAATTCATTTTACCAATTCATTTGAATAAAAAATGAATTGCAATTCATTTTGCTAAATTCAAATGAATTGACTCAAATTTCATTCAATACATTTTTTGTGTGAAAAGAATTAATTCAAAATTTAGCTAATTCGTATTGAATTAAAATCAAAAATGAATGATTCATTTACATCTCTGGTTGGAGGTGACCATATTTAAACATGTTTTTTCTCTGGGTATATGTTCACAAGCATATTTAGCTGTTCAGTGCGATTATTTTTATTAAAAGTTCTATGCGAACCTTAACGTACGAAATTGTTGAACAGACTGTTAATTTTTGGAATTTCTTAAAAAAATTTAAATAAAACTATTCAACAAAAAGTTGTTTAAGTATATGATACAAATTTAATTTTTTTTAATGAACTTTCAAACAAATAAAAAGCTACCACAACAGCTGTTTTCGCAGTTAACACAAGTAAGAACAATCGTATGACTGTGTGGCGGGAATTGTTGCAACTATTTCGCTTTGTACCAATTAGCGGCAATTAAATTTGTTTAAAACAGGTCAACTGTGTGATTTCAGAATATTTGGTTGGTGCAATTTCATTATTGTGCGTCAATAAAGCACAATATAAATTGTGTCATATTGTTACATTTGCGGCAATCGTGTGACCCCATCTTAAGACTACCCTCTTTAACCACTAGTGGTGGAGGGTATAAAGAAAGCCCGACGTGAAAATTAGACAAGAAAAAGCTAAATTGAGTTTTTTCTCTCTTTCTTTCCGTTTTAATCATCTTTTTGTAATGGCAATATCAAAAGCAATTGGTAACCATTTAAATATGGATCTTTGTCTATATCAAGAATATATGTTTATGTTTTAATATACAGGAGTGTGATGAAAATCGAAAACGTTAAATGCAAGAATTTGGAAGTTGTTTTTAATACACTTTTAATCTTTTAGTTAAAAAATTCTGTTTCAAAAAGAAATATTTGTATAATTTTTGCCATACGATTCTTTTATTACAGAAATCTTATTAAAAACGACTTTAAAATTTTTTTACATTTTCTATTTCCAGCACACCCCTGATAAGTTAAGTTATTAAAGATTTTTTATTTTTTATTATAAATAGTTTCCTCTTTGCCTTAAGGAACTAAAAAATTATGAAAACCCTGAAAAAATCATCAGACACTTTAATAATTTATTGACTTTGAATTTATAAAAATGTTTGGAAAAATTTAATTAAACTTGATTTCAATTATTTCCTAGTGATTTCAATTATAAAATCAAATTTTTTTTTCGTTATTTAGTGCCACTCTAATGAACACAAATACTTTAAAACTACTGATAAAAAATGCCAAAAGTAAATCCAATTTTTTTTTTTATTTATGACACAAAAACACTTTCTACCGCACTTGACGTTTAAACTACAAACACCATCAAAATATTTTCATTAAAACAGAAAAGAGAAAATGGCATAAAAAATGACTGAAAACAAATTCATTTACAAATTGAACTGAATTTTGTTGCATACTTTTCTGCTGGCATTGGGAAAATACAGTTTGGCTATTTAATAGAAAAAATCTCTGGGTCTTTAAATATTTAAAAATTATATGTATTTTGAAATGTTTTATTTAATTCGGTAAATTTAAATTTAAAATTAAAATTTAAATAAAAATTATTTAAAAATTTCTTAAATTTCAGTTAGAAAAATGTTTATAAAGATTGTCCATGTTAAAATTGATACCCACATTTATGCAAATAGCTTGGCAACCCATTGCGTTACAGTTATGTAACAAGTGTCAAAATGTTCCTTGGACCGTTAGAAATTAAACACGTGTTTATTTTAACTAAAAAGATTATTAATAAGAAAAATGTCGTCGTCTGAAACACAAGTACGTGAGAAAATTTTGTGCAAATTATTAGAAAACCCTTCAGCAGGTTATCGTAAAGTGGCTCGAGAACAGGGCTGTCAGATATGGCGATTTCTCGCCAAACGTGGCGATTTTGAAACGTGTTTGGCGATGGGATTTCCCATTTGGCGACTGGCGACTTTTATGGCGATTTCTGATATAACTGGCGATTAACTTGGCTATTTTTACCATTTATATTATATCGGCGATTTTGTTTAACAACCTGACATTTTTTGTTATTATTATTAACATAAAAAAAAAAAACATATTAAGTGAATTTTATATTCAGTCACCATTTAATTCTAATAGTATGTAGGTCAAAACTCCAGCAATGAAATCGTTGAGGCTGAAGTGAACGATCTTATAGACTTGTGTACTTAATTTAAGTTTTTAACTGAATACATTTTATGTTATTTAAAAAAAAATTACAGAAACAAAACAAAATTTATTTCGGCGACCTTTTTGTATTTTTTCTCAGTTTTTGGCGATTTTTGACTGAAAAATTATACTAGCGTTTTTTGTATGCAAAATTTAATTAAAAAAAAAATAAAATTTTACAAAAACTGAACAAAATCGTCGTTTGGCGATTTTTGGCGATTTCTGACATCCGGTTTGGCGATGGAGCTCAAAAAAATCTGACAACCCTGCTCGAGAAGTCGGAACGTCAATTATTACGGTAAAAAGAGTAGCAAGTCGGTACAAAAAAGGATTAACTATTCAAAGAAAGCAAGGAAGTGGAGGAAAAAAGGGTCCACGTGAATTGGCAAAAACCGTGGTACAATGTTTTGTTCGAAACCCTGCTATTTCGGTAAGAGATACAGCCAAAAAAACCGGAACTTCAAAATCGTATGTCCAAAAAGTAAAAAAATATTATAACTTAAAATCATATAAAGTTCAAAAAGTACCAGACCGGTCGGAATGTAAACAAATAGTGGCCAAACGTAGGACAAGAAAACTTTACACACAATATTTGACAAAATTTAATTGCATTGTTATGGATGATGAGACGTACTGCAAAGCCGACTTTAACCAGTTGCCTGGGAAGGAGTTTTATACAGCATTTAAAAGAGGAGGAGTCAGTGCTAAATTCAGCCAAAAAAAAGTTGGTAAATTCCCGAAACAATATATGATTTAGCAGGCCATTTGTTCATGTGGTCTTAGGAGTAAAGAAGTCATCGTAAAAGGGACTGTAAACTCAAAAATTTACATCGAGAAATGTCTGGACGGACCATTAAAGGAATTTTTAAGACAACACAAAGAGCCCGTACTGTTTTGGCCAGACCTGGCAACAAGTCACTACTCCAGAAACACATTAGAATGGTACTTTTCAAACAATATAAATTTTGTTCCCAAAGAGGCTAATCCTCCTAACTGTCCAGAGCTCCGTCCGATTGAAAAATATTGGGCATTAATGAAAAGATCTTTAAAAGGCACACAACAAAAATGCAATAACGAAAGAGATTTTCGAAATAAATGGCGAAGAGCTTACTCTATAGTCAACCAAAATACTGTACAGAATTTAATGAAAGGGGTTAAAAGAAAAGTCAAACATTTCTTTCAAAATCACATATAAGTTCACACTTTTTAGTTTAATTGCTTTTAAATTTATCATGAATTAAAAAAAATCTTTTTTTGTAAAAATCCGAATCCTAATTTTAATTTTACATACCAAAATGTAAGTAACTTGGACAGTCTTTACTTATTTCTTGGTAATTTTAGCGCTTAAATTATTTCAATTTGTTGTTATAAACACAAATCATTATTAAAACAAAAAGTTTCCTTCGATCTTTAAATATGTTTTTTTTGTTGTAACCACTTAGATTTTTTATTATCACCCAAGGAACATTTTATTATTTTTTTTTTTTTTTGAAGCCACAAAACATTTTTCCCTATAAACAATTTTTTATTTCCCAGCAACTCTGTAATTATTGCTTCTTTTTACTTCATTTCACGTTTCAAATAATTTTTCCAGCCACAATTTTCCCTCCATTTAAAGTGAAAAAGAAGAAGAAGGAAAAAGCAGTTTACTAAGTAATTTTTCTTTTAGTTATTGTTACTATTTCTATTCTCTAAGTAAACATGTAATAAACACAACAATAATAATAAAAAATTATTTTGTTCGTGAACTTCTTCAGCGTCCAGCCAGCCGGTCATCCAACTTTAAAAGAAATCTTAAGAAAAATCATAGATAATACAAAAAAAAATCTTATTTTTTACGAGTACATATTTGCCACAAGGGCTACTTAAATTAAATGTAATTCTCCTTCGTACTTACGAGCAACAGAAACCGGGTATTATAGGAGCAACAACAGCAATAATTCCAACATATTTAAAGCAACAAAGTAAACTTTGCCTAAACAATTCACATAAACTTGTGTGTGTGTGTCGCGAATGTTTCTGTTTAACTTTAACAGAAAGTCTTCATGTTGTACACCAGTGCTTAGATGTTCGAGTTAAAATTTGGCTTTTTTAACTTGTGTCTATAAGTGAATTCCAAATAGGAAAAAAACATTTCAGGGAAATTTTTTCTAATAAGATTTTGATTGTCGTGCTTAGTTTCCAATTTTTTTCTCTTAAACATCTTGAACACCTTGACAGTTTGTGGAGCTGAACGCAAAATTTAAAACATAAATCAATAAATTTCAAATGTAAAGAAGACATGAAAGCAATTCCCTGCATTGTCTAGTACAGTCATTTAATTAAAAAAATTCTATAATTACGGCTATAAATTTTCAGCAAGAAACAAAATTTTCAGGAAAAAACAACTGTGTAGACTACAAAACAGGGCATTTAAATTCTTTTGAGCAGTTAAACTACAAAGTATCTTTTTAAATCTAAAGATCAATTGTTAGTTTAAATCAAAAATAACCCACATCTTTTCATTCAAACTGATTGTGAATCTTTACCGCTGGGTGATTCTTTTAGGGCCATTATTATAACTTGGCGTTAGCTGTTATCCGACAGTTAACATACGCTTTTTGACAGATAACACATTATTATCTGTCAATTTAATCTTAACTTTAGCTAACTTCAAGTTGTAATAATGGCCCTTAAGGCATTTACTAAGGACCCCTGTATGCTTACGGATAATTCACACACAGGTTGCAATTGGAGTCTGTAATCCGACAGAAATTACACACTCGGCTTTGCTTAGGAGCTATTTAATCTCCACTGCTATATAAAAATCCACCAGCTGCCGTTGGATACAGGCCGAAGTTTTACACAAGGGAGAATAATCAACCCGCTATGTGCAAGAGATCCTTCCCGCAGTTTTTTATATGGCTTATTTGTATAAGCCACAGTTACCACGTGATCCCCAAAAGTATCCCTTCGCCAAAAAAGATGCTCCTCTTTGAACTCTTTAGTGAGTTCACGCCTGGAAAATGGCATTCTAACATTGGACGGTGAGCAAGATACTGAAGAGCAGCCCTCTATCAGAAGACAAGGCTTACGCAAAGACAATTTTCCTAAAGACGAGAAGCATTTCTCGCAAGAACACAGAAAGAAAAACACTCGGGATAAATTAATCTTTTTATAGTTACTTCAATCACGAATCGTACTTAAAAATTCAAGTACGAATAACACTAAAACGTTCTCAAAAGAATCCTAAATGGGATTACTTTAAAAAATCAATCCTGATATTTCTTGAAATAAGTTTAAAATGCTTAAATCAAGTACAAAAAAGATTAAACTTTTCGTTGATAGTGCCAGTCTGAGAGTTAAATTACAAAATGAGGGTTTTAATCTCACAAAACTTTTTAGTCTCATCTCTCAGCATTGCAGCCTTTTATGCGTGCGTACGTGTGTGTGTTTTCAAAATTTATTGTACATTTACAACAACACAAGTTCAAACAAAACGATAGTCTTTTTGTTTATAGTAACAACAAAAACAACAGAACAAGAAGAAAAACATATGCATATATATGTATGTGTTATTTTCATGTTTAACCCTCCGTCTTACACATTTTTTGACATTTGTATACCTATGCACGCGTACATAGGATTTCTAAATGTGCACTTCACTGATCTATACACATTTAACAAAGGTCTGGCCAGACTCATGTGTATCACGAAGGGTTAAAAAGTAAATTTGAAATTGGCTTCTCATTTAGTTTATATTTTTAGTTAAATATGTTCATACGATTTTTAAAGTAAAAACCATATCGGGCATGATGTTGCTGTTTTATCATTCTTTAAGGTGTAAAAAGGGTAAGTAAATCAATCATAATAATTTTTTCTTTCTAATTTCGTTTTTGGTTTTTTCAAGCACAAATTGGAGATGAAATCAATTTTATAATACTTAAATCAAGCGCATTTTGGGATTGATTCAATCTTAGTTTCACTTAAATCAATCTCATTTTCGGATTATTTTAAGTACGAGTTCGGATTAAAACCATTTTATAATTCTTGAATCAAGCGTATTTTGAGATTGATTGAATCTTAGTTTTACTTAAATCAATCGCATTTTCGGATTACTTCAAGTACGAAATCGGGATTGAATATGGATAATTTAAGTATTTTGGGATTGAAAATCCGTACTTGAATCAATCTTTCTGTACTTGATTCAAGAAAATCCGTACTCACCGTACTATCAATCCCACTTCGGATTGATTTGAGTACGTTTGGATTGATTTTCTTTTGAGTGAAGCCTACTAACGGGGACCTCAGCCTAGAGACAGACTGATGCCTTCCACTCAGACCTAGAGGCCTCCACCTAATTTTCCTGGTAGGATGTAACACCAAAAAGTGAAATATTCTTTAGGTGAGCCCTACAGCCCCCGGGGAACGTAATTTAGTACAGATTGTAAATGTACCAGCTCAACATCTTATTCACAACAATATCTAACACACTAACTTAGTGGAGGGGTTATAATGTGTTTGCGCTGACGTGTGTAACATGTAAAAATATTGTAGAGCCACATTTTTGGTATCGATCGAATCACTATCTGAATCGATATAACGATTTCCGTCCGTCCACGGCAACAGCCCCCATGCATTGTGATAAAAGTGGTCTGTAAATTTGACCAGAGCTGCCTTTCAACATGTATTTCAACGCAATATGATTTCCGTTTAACTCGAGCACCCGCAAAATTTGAATTGCGAATAACTGCAGTTTTTCGCGTTTTACTCCAAATTTTGTGGGCCAAACGGACATCGGAATCAGATTAAGGACGTCATATGTATATGTAGGTGGCTCTTGTCAAATTTGCAGACCAATAAAAGTAGGCTAACCAAGCCTCTTCTTTCTACAAAACTTGACTTAAATACACAGAAAAAATTCTCCCCAATTGTTCACCAATCAAGGCATTAATCAAACATAAAATTAGTTTAAATTAAAAATTTAATCAAGTGAATGAAACGTATAATCAAGTGAATTAAAACTTTAATCAAGTGAATTAAACGTTTATTCAAATGAATTAAACGTTAAATTGCACTTTTAATTTGTTTAGTGGTGCAAATGTAATTAATTTTTAATAAGTATCACAAATTTTTTAATTGAAATCAATTTTAATTTTTTCTGCATATGGGCATTTCCTTTAAAAGCTCCACCGTGACCGAAAATTTAAAAGTTATTAAAAGCTGATTATTTTACGATATTGTTACAGAGAAAGATTTAGATTTTACTAATTTTATAAACTTTATAAGACTGCAAAGTTGTGCAAACGTCATTTCTTATTTGTGAGAATGTTTTATTGTATGTTTTCTTTAATATTATCTTCCTTAAAAAGGTGATATTTGATAAAAAAAAGTATTCCAAAATAATTTTCTTACATGGTATGTTATCTAAGAAATAGTTCAGTGAGAAATATGTTATTAAGATTAACGCTAAATTTTTACTTTGTTTTAATCATTATTCGGTTAAATTATTATGGAAAAAATTTAACGTTCGAAATGTCACGTATCGACCTAGATTTTGGCTTAAAAAAAATAATAATAATACGCCTCTTTATACATGGCCACAAAAACTACTTCTATTTTTTTCACGTTCGAGCCGCTACTTCTTTTGCCATTATCTTTGACCTAGAATCGCGCTCTCCATAGACTTTAGCATAGATAACAGTGCTGTTATAGTGCTTTAATTTAAGGGTTAAGAGAACGTAAAAATATTTGTTGTTTAAAAAGTTATTGCATTTTTGATGCTTACGATTGTCACGTTCAACACTTTGGAATTACCCATATAGAGATTATCCATACAAAATTTTATTTCGATGGCTGCTCCGGAATGGCAGCTATTAATTTTGGCCACCCAAAATTGCAAAAAATCACACTGTGAAATTGGTGAAAATCGGTCCATAATTTTGTAAAGCCCTCATACAAAATTCTTTCCGGAATAAAGACTTTCTGCATACAAACCATCTTATTGTGTTGCTATTTGGATTGAATTCAACCCAAAAATATTTCATTGCAATCAAAATCAGCCTTTTTTTAGAATCGGTCTATATTTGGCCATTCTATGGTGAAGGGTATAATATGACCGACTATACTTTCTTGCTTGTTTCCATTTAGTATTCTTTATTTAAATAACAAAGTCTCAAGTGTAAATCTTCCTTTCTTTCATTTTGTTTTTAGTATAAACAAATCTGCAAATATTTATTATTTGCTAAAATATTTTTTAAATAAATAAAACTGAGGATTAAAGTCTACAAAATAATGTTCTCTTTATTTGATTTTTCTTTCTTTTTGTTTGTTTGTTTGTTTTAAAACTTAAACCTGTAATTTTATAAAATCATTTTTATTAAAAGGAACAAAGAAGAGAATTTAGGGTTTAGCCTCATAGTAAATAAATTCATAAAATATTGATTGGATTTTTAATAAAATAGAATAATTGCAATTGCTGGTAGATAAACTCTAAAATGCCAACGAAAACGTGGTAAAGGCAATAATAAATTAAAAATAATAGTTTAGGAAAATTATATTATATTATAAGATAAACTTTGAAAAAGGAATGTTTATTAATAGTTTTTTAGGTAAATTATCTAATTAAATTATAAATAAATTTCAGTTAACTTGTGGTCTAACCATTTTCGTTAATTTTCTAAAAAAAATATTTTATAAATTTAATTTAATTTCCCCAATGAACAGTAAAATAATTTAATATTCAAAAGAAATTCGTTTTTATTTATTTACATAGGAAAACATTCCCTTATAAATATACTTCTTATTTATCCTCATAAATTAACCCCTTAGAACATGTTAAATATGTTATCCATTATCTCGTTTTAAATTCTCGCCCTCTGAAAGCATAATATTTCTTTGGTCCTCTAATAAATTTCACTCAACATAAATTCCATTGAAAAGTGCAAAATAGTAAACAAATATTCTCGTTTAATGAAAGCCGTAACTGTTGTTGCTTTTTCGGGGGGTGGGGGGACTTAAAAAATTTTGTAAATATTAATAACAGAAGATAAAAAAAAACAACTGAGCGAAAAGTTAAATAAATACCGACATTATTTCTAATTTAAAAGAATTCCCCAAAGTCCAAGTACTTTTACGTTTGTAAGGGAATTTGTTAAAATTATTTGTTCTCATCATAATTTATCTAAAAACTGTGTGTAACCTACTCTACCATGGATGGTGGGAAGGGGAGGATTAAAAATTGCGTTTATGCTAAAGTTTTTTAAAGAATAAAATTATTAATCTTTTACTTACATTTTAGTATACCGACCCTTGGATAAAGGAAACTATCACCAAACTTGTTACGTAGCAGTTCGAAAGTGGTTCTAGATCTAACACTTTGTATAAAGGGGACTTGTCACTTTAACGTTTCGATTTGCTAGAAGGCAGTTAATTGGCTCCTTTTCGACACTTTTTAATAGGTCACTGTAATAACCTTAATAGACACATTCAAATAATTTAATACATTGCATGTCAATGCATTGCCGGTCTTAGATATTGTCCCGAGTGAACCATGTTAATATGACAGATCCCCTTCACATACAGAACCATATAGAATCAGCCACTCCCGTACAAAATCCAGTCATATTACTAGTTTTGTATCAATTACATTTCCTCTCGAAAGTCAAGTGATATGTCTTGTTTTCATCTAACACAATTCGTTCATTTTTTATTGTCACTGTTCACGGGATAAGTGCTTTAAAAACAATACAAATTTCCGCAGGGGATGACTTTGAATTGATTTAAGGACTAAGCCTAACGAAAAATGGTCGGAAGCGGTCTATTATTTTGCCTAGCCCTTATACAAATGCGATTCCGGAAAAAATTCTAACAAAAAAACGTCCTAATCACGTTAGAATATTTAATATACGAAAGGCATAAGTTTTATATGACGAGTTTTTTCTACTTTGAAGCATCACAGTTTGGGTATTAAAAGCACGTTTATCAACGCATATCAGATAAATGAAATTCTTGTTGTTATTGTTATTGTTTAATAATATGCCTTAGAAAGTATCGAACACTAACGATATTTATACCCACACCATAGTAGTGGGAAAGGTCCCAACAAAAACGAAGCTTTGATTTCAAATTGAAAATGACTTGAAACAAGCCATTTCTTAAACGACGAACATTTGATAATGATTTAAAAATCATTAAAAAATGCAAAAATTCCTTTGTTGGTGCATGGCGCGCTTTTTTTTAATTTCGGTGCGTTTTTTAATTTTTGGTGGCACGAAAGCAAATTTAGAAAGAAAATTTAACACAACTTTTTGTTTCAGTATGAGCAGAAATCCTTGTGCAATAAAATACACCTGTTTCAATACCATTTCATTCAACAGTGCAAAATTTTTACCAACAATTTTACAGACCACAATAACAACAACAAGTTATAATGTTTGAGACGTACCAAATCATATGCACAAAGTAAAACGTTCTTGTTGTTGTAGATAATTTGTTTTATTTCAAGAAAAAGTAACAATTCATTATCTCTTTTTAAAAAGTTTTGTATAGATCCAATTAACAAGATTTTGTTTGTCGTGCTTAATTCCCAATTTTTATTCTTGATAAAAACACTGAAATTAATTGTTGATGGGATAAGCTATTCCTATGCGCATTTCACTGCCCTGCAAATAAAATTGGACCACCTGATCCATTTTGATAAAATGGACTACTCCATGGACTGGTCCGATGTAATGCAAGCATGGACCATGTCATTGTTAAAAAGTGTTTGTAGTGAGAAGACATGTCTTCGTTATTTAACGACATGCTTTCGTTGTTAAACGACTTCAAAACTTATCCTCTTGAGTATACCATGGAGTAGTTTTAAAACTACTCCTTAGTGGTCCAAAGGCGGGTTATATGGTCCTCTCCTAGGACATCGTAATATTAATTAGAACAGTTTTTTCCATACGTTTGGGTTAGTTTTGGACTAGTCCTGATCCCTTGTGGACTTCTCTTTACGCGCGTGTTTGGCCTGGTCCTATTATTTGCAGGGTGGTTGCTAAAGACATGCAAACAAAACTGTAAAGCGAATAGGAATTATAAGCACCAGTTTTACTTGTATCAATATCAAAGCTAAAACAAAAATATAAATTTTAGATTTTACAAAATTAAAAAAAAATTATCTTCACCATTTTCACTTGAAAATGGGAAATTTCCAGATGAAATTGAGAAAATTCCAAATGAATAAGAATATAATACAAATTATTAAATTCAATTTTCTTAATTTCAAATTAAAATTTCTCAAGTTCGCTAGGAATTTTCTCAATTTTATTTAGAGTTTTCTCAATTTCAAGTTGCTATTCTTAATATCAATTGGAATTAACTGAATTTTAATTTGAGATTCTCAATTTTATTTTGAAATTTCTTAATTTCGAATTTCAATTCTTATTTTCTTTTGGAATTATCTCAATTTATATGAAAAATAGTGTAGTACAAATCAGAGAACTGCAAAAATCACTATTTTTGTGGATTTATTCATACGCTCAAATTTAAATTAACTCCATGCCTGCAAAACAAAGTTCAACGTTGGTAATTTTGACATCGTTTTGTACATATTTGATTTGTGCATGTGTGAGTTTTTATTGAAAGTGCTTTGCTTGCATTTTTTGTTGCGCACGCAATATAACACGATTGTGTAAATTCAAATGGCACACATTCTTTTACTTTTGCATTCAAGTAGTCATTGACCTTTCGATGATACGCTTTGTTAACATTAACAACAATAACAATACATTGTACATACAGAACTAGCTTACGGTTTTTTAATTTTGCGAGCGTAAAATATAATTGCTTATTGAGAAACACTCTCATTCAGCGGGCAATATCGCAAGGCCTGTTTTTAAGCCTCTAAACAGAAATAATATATTTATAGTTTATAGTGGTCCTAAAAGCCCTGCTGATAACTTTTTTTTAGCTTTATCATTGTTGGATGTCAAAATTTTGTTTATTATCTTTGTTTCTGTTTTGTTTTATTTCTGTTTTCTTTAGAAAAGATCAGTAATAAGGCCTCTCAATAGGCCTCGCAACCGCACATTTCACCCGCTGGGAATGTAAGAGATAAAAGTAATCTCACCAACACAATCATAATTGACACCACTGGTTTAGTTTCATTTCAATTTTTTTTCTTGTACTACATATGGCGACCGTACAACGACATGTTTTTGTCATCTGACATGTCAAATTTCCCACTGCAAAATACATACATGTCTTGTGTTACCTTTTAAACTTTGCTTCTGTAAAAGTCAGATGCAAAGTCATCTGACAAAATTTCAGTTAGAGCATGCTCTTTTTTCTTCTGACAAACCATCTGACATCAGAAATCTATGCCGAGAGTAAACCGGCAGCGGCGTCCACTATTGAAGGAATCATTAGCCGGCTGAAGTTAATATTTTACAATACCGAGATATGCATGATTATCCCACTATTGAATAGAATTTATGTAAATTTATATATAAAAACCGTTTCATTATAATATCCTAAATTGATACCTTTGAATTAAAAGAAAAATATGTTAAGATGGCTAAATTATTTTACGGCGTAAATAAAAATTTTCTTGGCGGCATTTTAATTTTGATTTTTGCAACAACTATGGGAAAAAACAGAGACAATGTTAGAAGCAAATTACATGTACGTTTGTGAACGAATATTATAAACCTTCTGTAAAACAGCCATTTTGACAGACATGCATAATTACATGTCACTTGAAAAGTTGACAAGTCAGATGTAAAAAACATGTCGTCTACATGCACCTATAGCAACTGCTGAAAGCCTACAGGCTTTTTTGTTTGCATTTTTTTTTTCTTTGCCAAAACAATCATTGCCGGACCAAACACACAATTGACAAACGAAGCTAAACGATGGAATAAATAACAAAGCACGATGTGCATTATTTGAATGACTGCAAACCAGCAGCGAATGTTTGCGGTTGCGCTAGTTTGATTGTATGACCGCAAGCGAGTGTATTTGTTGGTGTTCATTTAATGCGATTTTTTTTTGCAATCGTACTAAGCCGTTCTCTGGTTCAGATATAGGTAGAGTTTGTTTTCCCAAATTTTTTTAGTTTTTTTATTATTTTTGTTGTTAGGTTTTTTCTTTTTTTCTCAATCCCCTGAATTGTAATACTCTGTTTTTTTGCATTTTTAATATAAAAATTATATTTTTTATGCTTAATTACCTCAATTAACATTTATAATAAAATACTTGCCACGGTTTTCCTAAAACGGCGCGTTTTTTCCGTTTTGGTGAGTTATGAAATTTCAAAGTTGACTACTCTGGTTACTGGCATATTTTTTTTAAACAAATATTAAAAGTCAACTAAATTATATTTCTTTAGAAAATAACTTTGGTTTTTGCATTAAAAAATTTAGAGCAAAAAATAACTTCTATTGTAGTTCGAAAATATAAAAAAGACAGGAATAATTACTACGTTCTCTGGTATTAACTTGGAATTTTGAAGCAAACATAATTTATGATACACTGACAAGAGAAATCAATCCATCCGTACTTAAATCAATCCGAAGCGGTATCAATAATACAGTAAGTACAGATTTTCTTGAACCAAATACAGAATGATTGTTTCAAGTACGGATTATTCAAGTGCGAAATATTTAACTTATCGAGTTGTACTCCCGAATTCGTAAATACAACAAAAGCATCCTGCCCGACATGGTGTCTACCTTTAAAATTTGATGTTCATATTTAACTTAAAATATGTATAAACTAAATAAGAAATTTTGCTGTTGATTTTTAACATGAAAATAATATTGTAACGAAAGTAACTTAAGTTAAGAATTAGATAAATTTATTAATTATCTTGTTTTGATTAGTTATTTAGTATTTGTTATTGTATACGTTATACACACTTCTAGTGTAAAAATCAATGTACAGATGTAGGGTGAGTTCCAAAACATCAGTTGCAAAGCAACTCGCTTTTTTAAGTGCTTTCTACCAAGCAACCGTGAAAATTTAGCAATGTTATCTGTACCAAAGTTCTCTAAAAACAATATCGATGCGTACACAATAATCAAACTAGATATAGTTAAACTCTATGATACTTTTTTGACTTTGACTGCAAAGTATTATGATGTTTAGGAACTCAGCCGTAATGTTAAAATTGGTGTGCATAACTAAACTGCAGCCCCACTGTCAATACTAGAATGCTCGTTATTAACGCCTAAAAGTATGCCTTAGTTTATGATGCCTAAAAACTTAATTAATTCAGCCATATATATGGTAACTATAGGTGAATAAGTTTAATTAACAAAATAGCCGCTATAAGGCGAACTTTCTAGCGCCATCTAGACGTTACTAGTATCATCTACACGTCTGGGCTAAACTTTAAATAGAATCGCAAGAGATGGCATAAGATCAGACTTTGTCAATAACGCATCACGCGGAGAAAATTATAAACATTGTAGTGAGTTGTGAATAAAAGCTGTAAAGTACGGTTGTTAAAGTGACTAAGTTTTAAATAAAGCTGTGTAAATAATAAGTATGTGTTATAAATTAAAGTGTTATGTGTATTTAATTTTATTAAAGTGCAATAAAGAACTCAAGAGGTTTATTATAAAGGAAACAAACCGAAAACGTTATTGAAAAGGCAGTAACGTAACAATATTGTTTTTTTTTCTTGTTCTGATGTTTTTGTTGTTTCTACATAAAACAAGCAAATCGTTTTTTATCAACTTGTTTGATGTTGTTGTAGTGTCTAGAACTGAGAGATGAGACTAATAAGTTATTTGAGATTAAAACGCTCCCTTTGTAATTTTATTCTCAGAGTGGCCCTTCCAACGAAAAGTTTAATCTTTTTTTAACTTTGTTTAAGAATTTTGTACTGGTTTTAAGAAATTCCGTGATTGATGTTCGAAAGTATTCGCATTAAAGATTGTTTTAGGTATGTTTTAGTGTTATTCGTACTTGAATTTTTGAATACGACGCGTACTTAAAGTAAGTATAAATAACTTAATTTATCCCGAGTGTTTTTCATTATGTGTATGTATTCCGTATAACTTTAAAGACTAGAAATATGCTGGTAAAACGGCCTTCTTAAATATCCTTAATGTAGTTTAAATTTTTCTTTAAAAATTTTTATTCTCTTTTGATTAAGTACAGTTAAAATGAACAAGAAGTATAAAGTTAATTGCTTTGGCTGGTTGGTTGTTTCTACTTTTCTTTCATATTAAAAGGAATTATAACTTTATCGTTTTCTACAAAAAAGGTTATAAAAATATCATGCAAAAATGTTAACAACTTATTTCTTATTTGTATCATTCACGCTAAAGTGAGGTGCATCACATTGAAGTTCTATAAGTAACCTTTTGGAAAAGAGTCAAAATAAAACCAAGTAAGAATATTATTTATTTCCAGATTCAATGAAGATTAATAAGCATACGAAAAAACTTCAATCAAATACTTCACAATATTTTAAACAGGGTACTTTAAATTCGTATAGACTGTTCGGTTTTGTAGCACACTTTATCGTAACAAAAAATCTTAACACTATTATTTAAAAAGCACTTTTGCTGTTTGGCAGAAAGCGGAAACGGAAGTGGCTTGTAGAAATATTGTAGTGATGAAACACAACTACATACAAACGCAATCGTGCTGTAGATAACAAGAAAACATGAAAAGTGCAAACTGTTTTGTTAAAGCTTATTTCTTTTGATACTAACAACAATAATTTACCCTACACCACTATAGGGAGGAAGGGTTTTTTGCGTTTGTGCTATTGTGTGTTACACATAAAAAATATTAGTTCTAGCTAGACCCATTCTTCAGTATACCTACCCAATAAAAATTTTTATCATTTTGCGAAGCACTAAAGGTACATTTAAAAAAATAAGCGCACAATTATGCGCTACGCAATAAGACATACAGAAATGCAGTAAAGTAAGTGAAAGAACTCTTAACAATTTTTATAAAAAAAAATTAAAATTTTAAGTGCTACGGCATTCCCTTACTACGAAGCAGGTTTGTAAGGGAGAATACTAAAATATAACTGTAATAAAACATTCAGTGTGTTAAGCTGTTCGTTACATCCAACAATTTTTTTATGCGCTGAATAATGCGCTTCATGTGTCAAAAATGTATTGCTTCAAAGTGGGAACTCGCCATATAAAATTCATGTCTTCCGTAAGCGCAATGGTAAGCGAAACTCTTACATTTCTCCCTTACAAACCTGCTTCGCTCGAAGCACAATTTTTTATTGGGTAACGAATTGGAACATCTTGTGATTTACGCATGTTCGGTTGGCTGGGCTGGGAGTTTGTCGCAAAGCACGGAGATATTGGATCAATATTGAAGATAATTTTATGCAATTTAAAATAATTGTCAGAAGGATGAGGCATATTGAAAATGGCAAAATCAGTCTATTATTTTACATTCTTACTTAAGGCCTTATTATTATTTCTTTATTGCCTCGTAGAAGCCCTAAGCTTTTTCGCAAAGAAGATAAGATACACATACCCCTCTTTGAGAAGCGAGAAGAGAAGGAATAACATTTTTTGTTTTGTTTTTTTGCCAGAGCAAAAGCAAAAAAATATTTTTTTTTATCATGTTACCATTTTTGTGCAACTGCGAAAGAAACGAAAGTGGAAGGCCTACCACGCAATGACAACGTGTGTAAAAAAAAACTTATTTCCGGAACAGTATCTATTTGTGCCCATTACCCATCTAAAGTAGTTGCTATTTAGATGGAATTGTCCAGATCCAGAATTATCCATCTAGTAAAAATGCCGATATCTAGATAGTATTCGGCACAAATAACTCTTATATGAATCCGAAATAAGATACACACTTAAAAAATTTTCTGTTAATACTGTGGTGTCGGTCCTACATTCTAACTTGTTCTCATATTATATTTATTATTTAGTTTTTAAAATCAAATGTTGTTTGTTTTGTTAGTTTCTTAAGCACTACAACACCTTGTGTAAGCACGAAACACCTTCTAACAAAGGCAGCTCATTTCATTTATATAACCAAGAAACAACAGCTAAATTAAAATAAAAAAAGAGTTGATACAAAAGAACTAACTTGGAAGTTAGACTAATAAAGACTTTTGAAAACTATAAGTTAAGTTGTATCTTGAAAATTTAATATTTTAAAAATAGTAACAACATTTAGAGAATGTACATCGCGCACTTGTTCAACAATAGTGTATTAAATCAAAATTTTTATTTATTTTTTTCACTTTTTTTATCGTGCACTTTTGTCTACTTTTTGGTAATGAAACGGTTGTTTAAAAAATTATTTGTCATTTGCCTTTAATGTAAAATTTTAATTTTGAGTTAATACAATATCGTTGAACAAGTGCAAAAAGTATATCTTAATTGTTGTGTTGTCCGATTTTCTATCTTCCGTTACTTTTTTCTATACTCGGACTTTCACTCTTTATGTATTATATTCTGTTCTAATCAGCATCCTATCACTAATTAAGGGTTCACAATGGATCATAAAAGTCTCTGGGTGAAGGTGTGAAGGTGACTTCACGGCGGTCTTTCTACCTAACCTAACCTAACCTAACCTACTAAAATTTTACTTACTTACTCCACGGTATTTTAGGGTGTGATAAAGTAACAAACAGAGATACCGCATTCCACTATTCATCTTCCGCAAATGACGTCACTCAAGACAAATTGTATGAAATTTAGCTTGCAAGACAAAGCACAATACAGTTTTTCTACGTCACAAAAACTATGAATGCGTCATTTTGTTTAATTTCATTCATGAGAGGGTATAGCAATCAGAGGGAAGCATTTTCTCCCTAATTTGAAGACTAAAGAAATAAAAGAAATCCTAACTTTATTAGTTAATGCTAAAATAAATAAAATATAAGATAAGAGATTTTTGAAAACGAGAAAAATCGAAATTATTTAAAAAGGCGCTGAAAAATCGTTCTGGAAATCGAAAACGTAAAACGCAAGCATTTTAAACGTCGTTTTAAATTAAGATAATAAAAGAATTTTATAAAATTTTTGTATACTTTTGTGTGGAAGTTAAAAAAGTATAAAAATGAGCCCTTAAAATTAGTGTTAGAGGATTAATATATTCGAAGAAAAGAATTGCCATACAATTCTACTAGGGTATTCATTCGGTTAACCGGTTGACGGTTAACCGATTAATTGCTACCCGATTAACTGATCGGTTAATTTCAAATTGGCTTTTTTCGATTAACGATTAAACCGGTTAATGTCAGTCGATTAACCGAAGTAACAAAATTTTCAATATTTTGTAGTATTATCGGGCCTGTTCTGAAAATCACGTGATTTAAAATCACGTCTTTTTTAAAATCACACGTGTGATTTTGTGGTGTTCTGAAAGTCGTACCGTTTTTCTGTTTCTCGGTGTGCTTTCGGCAATTGAATATCGCACCAAAACACGCAAAAACAGGACACTAAAATATCACTCGTGTGATTTTAGTAGGCACATGTGGTTTGAAATCAAGTGATTTGAGTAAAAGTGATTTGCAGAACAGCCCTGTATAACATATTTTTTTTTTTTGTGTTTTTAATTATTTGTTTCGTCTCATATACAAAATGTATCTGTTTAGAAAATGTTTTTTAATACAAACAAAGAAGGTGTTCAGTTATCTTCATTTTAACCTATTTTCCGCCGACCGATGACTAAAATTACAATATTTTTCAATGTTTTTTTTATCTTCATCATCGATCAACATGAATGTGGCGAAAAATGGGTTAAATATTTGATTGCCAACACCTTTTTTTGTTTTACGTACTTTTTTGGGATGTGTTTAGTTATTTGTTTCTTCTCATATCAGTCTTTTAACAGAATTAACCGAAACAATTAGAAGTGTTAAAAATTTAAAACAACTTTAATGGCATAATGGATTATTTTATATGTTTAGAGAAATCCTGGAAAAGGACTGAGAAATTAGGCATTCATCTACGATAAGTGAAATAATATTTTCCAAGTCAAATTTTGTAAAACGAAAGAGTCGCTTTAATCCTAAACATTTAAAATAAATAACTTTTTTTTAACTATTGAAATAACTAATAAAATTATCTCAGTTTATTTTTGTATAAATATGTAAATATTTGGGGGATTCACAAGGTAGTCATAAATAATTACAGGAAATATATATCGTCGGATTAATATGCAAACCTTCTAAATCCACTTTTTATGTGTAAATTGAGATTTTGATGCCGTGTGGTAGAGAAAGATTAGCCTCGTCGACCAGCATGTAGTTTTTCTTCTATTTAAGTCTTGAAGTGTGTAAAACTGACTGTAATTTTAGTTTTCTATCAAGCTTCAAATAGGAAAAATAAAAAGTTTTTTTTCTCTCCTATAAAATGTGCTGAAAGTGAGTTAGCAGGTTTGCATATTAAGCCAACGATATGACTGCTGTAAGCTACTGCTTATATTTTGAATTTAAATATACAGTTGTGACGAATCAATGAACACAGCATTAATTTTTAACCGATTAAACCAAAACCTCGGTTAATTAATCGAGCGATTAACCGATTAAATCAAAAGTTCGATTAAATGAATACCCTAATAAATATGCAATTGCATGTTTTTCCTTGTGTAATGAAGGCATAAACAATATATTTATCCGTTTTAGAGCCTTTTTATGAATTTTGGCATCGATTTGTTAGTGCATATTTTTGCATATTTTACCGTTTTTGCAGCATTTTTTTGCATACTTTAGTTAAAAGATCATTTTGCAGCATTTTTTAAGTAAATAGCGCATATTTCGCCTTTTTCAAGGCATGTTTTGATACACGTTAAATTTTTTAAAATTTTCCAAAAAATTTTTTCGAAATTTTGGCTTTTCTGTTTAAAATTTATATTTGTATACCCAACGTGTTGCTTCAATTTCGTCATCTACATTCATTAAATTTGTACTCTGAAATCGTGAGACGAAGCAGGTTGTTGTTCAAGATAAATGTTATTTTAAGCTTTAAAATTTTATATATCGTCACCTTGAATGCAAAAGAGCGTAACAACGCTTCTTATATTTTTACAGAAGAAGCAAACAACTTTACAAAATTAATAACGATAAGGTGTATTTGGGGTTTGAATTTCTTTAATAAAGTCGTCATTTTTGACGGCAGGGATCCAAAAATTTTTTGTGTACATGAAGTTTAATAAAATTCAATCAAACACTCTATTTTGAATTGTTTTTTTGTTACGCGCTATAAGCAAAAATTAAGGAAAAAACAATTATAAACGTATTTGCCGATGTGTGTAATATCGGGTAATTTTTTAGCTATTATCTTTTTAGCAACACTGGTTTAAACCACTGACGCACGTTTCGTGTTTTGCTTCACTATCAAACATCTTCAGTTTGGTCTATAATTTAACCATGAATCGTCTTCAGTGACGAAACTAATTTTTGGCTCAATGGGTACGTTAATAAGCAGAATTGTCGATTTTGGAGTAAAGATCAGCCAGATCAATTGCAAGAGCTACCAATGCATCCAGAAAAAGTCACAGTTTGGTGCGGTTTATGGGCTGGTGGCATCATTGGACCGTACTTCTTCAAATATGATGTGAAACGTAACGTAACTGTGAATGGTGAGCGCTACCGTGAGATGATATCCAACTTTTTTTTGCCCAAAATGCAAGAGCTTGACTTGCATGACATGTGGTTTCAACAACACGGTGCTACATGCCACACAGCACGCTTAACAATGGACTTATTGAGAGGCGAGTTCGGTGAACATTTTATTTCACGTTCGGGACCGGTCAATTGGTCGCCTAGATCGTGCGATTTAACGCCTTTAGACTATTTTTTTTGGGGCTATGTTAAAGCTCATGTCTATACACACATGTCAGCTTCAATTGACGCATTGGTAGACAACATTGAAGCATTTATTCATGAGATACCGGCCGAAATGTTGGAAAGAGTATGCCAAAATTAGACTAAGCGAATGGACCATTTGAGGCGCAGTCACGGTCAACATTTGCATGAAATAATCTTCAAACATTAAAAAATATGGACCGTACTATCGATTCAAATAAAGATTTCAAGAATTTTTCTGAATTTTTTGTGTCTTGTAGCTCTTAAAAAATCACCCGATATGAAGAAATCTGGACCAATCTTTTACCACACCGATCGACTCAGAATCACTTTTTAAAGCGATATAAACATGTCCATCCGTCCGTCTGGCTGGTGGTCTGTCCACGTTAACCTTATGCGCAATGTACAAGTCGCACTCTAGTAGATAATTTGATACAATTTGGTAAATACATTTTAATTGTAGGACGATGTCTATGTATTTCACATAATTCCCATAAAAACTTCCTTTTAAATTAGACTTTATGTCCGTAAACCATCTTATTTTGTTGGTATTTAGATAAAATGAGCCCCAATAATTTAATGCAAAATAAATTCTTTTTAAATCGGTTCACATTTGCCCTAAGCTCCCATCTATAAGTTGCTTTTACTTCCTTTTAAATGTTAACATTTATAAACCATTTAGTCCCTAAAATCCCTTTAAGACAAATAATCTCATATAAATCTTAATATTTAGATAATATGAATTTATAACCTCTTAAAATAACTTTGTTTTTGTGAGCCCATGACAACCCACCAAATTCGTCTATGTTGATCTGTCATTACCGATTATAATTTTAGGATTATTTTTTATTAAATGGAACTGCTATTAAATTGTGGAATATTTTGTTTTTAAAAAAAGCATTTTTTTAATTTTTTTTTAGCATATTTTTAACAATTTTCAGGGCAAGTTTTTTCAAGTTTTTACTGCATATTTGATTTAGAGCATATTTCTGGTTTCCCTGGTTATTAGGCAAAAAAAAAAATTTTTTTTGCTTTTACTTTTGATTTATTCAATGTAAATAGTCGCTGTCAAACCAACTCAAAAAGCGAAAATTTGTACACGAATTAACGTTTTTTGTTCGACAGTTTTTGGTTTCGACTGCAGTTTTTTAAGCCCTTAACAACAATTTAAGGAATTCTTGCTAGTGGAATAAACCTCTTTTTTACTTTTTATTCCACATCAAAAGCAAAAACGTTTGCAATACGTAAAAAAAACGTACAAACAAGTAGACTTTTAAAGAAAAATATAAAACTAACAAGCATTTTTCCGCAAGTTTAAGCTTCAAGGACGTGTTGGTATTGTGTGTCGAGTACACGAGAGTATGTGAAAGTTTATGGCTGCAATTAAACAAGTCAAGAAGTGTTAATGCAAAAAATAATACAGAATGTTGCAACAATTGTTAATAAAACTTGCTACAAAAATATGAATATAAATTGTTGAGCTCTTAGAAAAACAAGAAAAACTGAAAAAGAAAAATTTACACAGAAATTATGCGCAATTGAAATGAAGTAATTATGAAAGCACAGTACACATTTTCCCTTGGCAAAGACTCGGGCAAAACGAAACATTTCAAAAAGTTGCAGTAATTTGAGATTTTTTTTTTCATTTTTCTTTTGCAAAAGAAATAGTTTTATTTAAAAGGAAACAATCTGTGTAATCTAAATGTGCAAAAGGTTGCTTTAACAATTTGTTTCTTCTTTCATGTTTTCTCTTTGCGTACTACGAAGCGTATGATTATTAATAATTATGAAAATGTTAATTTAATTGCAATTTATATTTATATTTAAAGTTTTTGTTTACTATGTTTTAGTTAAAAATGAACATTTATAATGAAGATTAACTATTATTTAATTGCTACTTTAGTCTAAAAACGATTCTCAACCTGGCGTCCGAGTGATAAATGCTTTTTTATTATTTACTACTTATGTATTAGAGACCTGTAGAGTTCCATCTAAGCACACATTCAAATTGTTTAAAAATGTTCCACACGACACGCGTAAACGACCAACTTACGTAGGTGTGTGAGCAAAAAGTAAAGGCTTCAATATATGAAGTTGCGAATATATGAAGTTGCGATACTTTTACGTTTCTCCCGTACAAACCCGTTTCTTTGGAAGCTAAATTTTTTTAATTGGGTGTTGTTTTAATAAATTATTTGTTGGCTTTCCCGATCCCCCTAAATTTAACGCCCTATCTTTCTAAATATTTTGTCTAAGTTAGCTGCTCCGAAGCCTTCCAGCCTTGGGAAGATCTCGGGTTTTCGCAGTCTCATCAAGGCGTGTGGTCAAACTGTGTTGCAGCGTTTGCCCCGTTGTTGTCAAAAGGCCAGGAAATCTGCGCCGAAATTCACGGTGCGCCAATACGAACGAAGAATTGTTGCGCAAAAAAAAAAGGAAACAATTATTCCGCGTTCTTGCGAAGTAAACTGAAACATGGCTTGTCAATTTGTATTATTCGTTTGTTTACTTTACAAAAGTCAAATCACTTACAAAAGTTATAGCGTTTTTCAATGGAGTATTTACTTTTGCCTCACCTTGTTTATACACTTTTAGTGCTCGGCCTCTAAATACAAACATACATATACTGTGAGCGTCAAAACAAAGTGTACAGCTTGTTTTCCAATATAAAAAAAAGTTATGTTAAGTTATAAAAAGTTAAATTTCTACTTTGCCAAATTTCATCAGACGTCAAGCTTGCTGTCATCTGTGAAAAATACGCTGCCCCAAAAATTTACGAAAGCAAGTTGAACAGAAAAAAACGTGATAAAAGTAGAAATAAGAAATTAAACGGAAAAAATACAGAATCTTAAGTGAAGCGTGTTGGGTTTGGCTTTTGTAATACGTCCTAAGACTGATGGCTAAGCCCAATAGTCGCGCGATATTAACTCAATTAAACATTTGGGAACATTTGGACAATCAAATTACAAAAAAACATAAGCAGCAAGCACTCTCTGAAGAAAATTCTGCAGGAAGAGTGGCCAAAATTGTCTACTGAGCAAACTTTAAAATGGGTGCAATCGATGCCAAAGAGACTAGAAGCCGTCCTAAAAGCAAAAAAAAAAATCAAACAAAGTATTAGTCATTAGCGTTAAAAACGGAGTTAGTTTGTTTTTTATTGTATTGTTTTTGTTGTTTTTGGAGTATTTCAAATTTTTAATTTTAAATTGGTACACACAGAGAAAAATCAATGTAAATTCGTTCAAAACAAGGTTGATTTTACATTTTTCAGTAGTGATTTTGCTTCATTGTTGTTTAGTGTTAATTTAACATGATTTTACAATAACTTGCGAACAACATTTTTTCTTTTAAAATAACTACGATTCATTTTAATTTAACATTGCAGTAAAGTTTAAGCAAAATGTCATTTATATTGAAATAACAATCCGAATCACGTTGAATGAATGTTATTTCAAGTTGAAACAACGTGAATTTCATGTAGAATCAAATTGGTTGGAGTGTGATATAACAGTGTCAAGAAGCTTCAGAGACAACACATGCATTTATTTAAGAATTATTCAAACACATGTTTCACTTATTTTGTATCTCCTTTGTTAACAGAAGCATCAGCAGAATGGCCCGATATTGTTTTCGTCATCATTCTACTTTGAAAACTTGATGTACTATTTAACTAAATAATTTTAATTAAAAGAATACGGGAATTGTCTTCTTTTTATAACATATTTTAAACATGAAAATAAAAAAATGTACATAGTTAAGTGTGTATGCATGTTAAATTAACTTGATAAACTTTTGATTTTAATATAAAACAGGTTTTTATGAATTCAATATTGAACAATGTTATTTTAACAGTGAATAATATTAAATAAACGTGATTTAAGGTTATTTTAATATTTTTCATTTTAAATCAATATGAAATAATGATAAATTTAAATAAAGGGCATACTTTAGCAGAAATTTACCATGATTCTCAATCAACATTTCGCCATGTTATTTTAACATTGGTATTTTTTTCTGTGTGTATAACATTATCCAAAGTTTTGTAAATGATAATAAACTTTTAAAAATTTGTATTCTTTTTTACTAAAATAACAGTTTTTATAGTGGAAAACCAGTTGTACACTTTATTTTGACGCTGACAGTATGTCTTAGAGGTCTTATAAATGCATGGTATTAATTATGTTAATATTTTGCTTAAAAAGAGAGTGAAAGTTAAAAAACTGCTGCATTAGAAGAAGTGGTTGCTAATCATATTGTTATAAAAAAACTTCTTTGTAGTATTCCACTCAACTCAGTTTGGTCGTGTTGGAGTCAACCCAACTTATGCACAACCAAATTCATTTTAAGTATTGTGATACCCATCTGTTTTTAGGTGAGTTTGCTATAAAGTTGCCAACATAAAATGTCGATTTGCCAACTTTAAATATAACGTTTGACAAGTGAAAATTTTATAAAATTAAATAATTTTTTAAACTAAAAATATTTTTAATTCCTGTGTTGAATAAAAAGTATTTATAATTGATATTAGTGTAGATGGATGTTTTCTTATGCTTCATTGATTACGAAAAGGCTTTTGACACTGTGCAACATGATAAACTGATCGAAATTCTAATGTCCATTGGTATAGATAACAAGGAAATCCAATGTATTAGAAGCCTGTATTGGAATCAAACAGCACAAGTTAATGTCGATGGAGAGATGACTGAGAGTACTGCAATCTCTAAAGGAGTCAGACAAGGATGTATACTGTCACCACTGCTATTTAATATCTACTCCGAAAGAATATTCCAAGAATCAATTAACAAGGTTCGAAAAGGTATATATATAAACGGTATATTTCTCAACAATATTAGATATGCTGATGACACCACCATACTGGCCGACAGTATGTCTGGACTCCAACATCTACTAGACAAACTAACGGAATATAGTGAAACATATGGCCTAAAGATTAATATACGGAAAACAAAATATATGATTGTCAGTAAACAAAATGCCCACAACACAGCTTCTTTGAAGATAAAAAACTCCTACGTTGACAGAGTACATAGTTTTAAATATCTCGGGGTTACAATCAATGACCAGTGGGATAGTTCAAAGGAAATCAGATGCCGTATTGAAATGGCAAGAGATGCCTTTTTTAAATATAAAAAAGTTTTTATCAGCCATGATATTAATCTTGAAACCAAAATACGATTCGTTAAGACCTATATATGGTCTGTTCTTCTATATGCAATGGAGGTATGGACCATAAAAGCAGTAGACGTAAAGAAGCTTGAAGCCTTTGAAATATGGATCTATCGAAGAATTCTTAGAATGCACCCACTTTGTATCGAACCGAGAAGTTCTCAGTCAAATGCACCGAAGTAGAGAGCTAAAAGTCACCATAAAGAAGCGAAAAACAGCATACCTGGGCCACATTATGAGGAACCCAAAATACAAATTATTACAAATTATCACGCGAACAAATGTTGAAGGACGGCCTCGTAGAGGAAGAAAAGAAATAACTTGGCTTAGTAACATACAAGCGTGGACTGGTATCCGTGATGCAGGCAACCTGTTTAGCGAGGCGAGAAATCGAGAAACTTTTTCAGAGATAGTAAAGAACTAATGATATGTATCATTTAAAATAATGTAAAATTTAATTGAAATGGTCGCTTACATTCGGAAAACGAATTGGCAAATAAAGAAGAAGATTAGTGTAGACTTATATTATGATTATTAAAAGGAAAACTCTTGTATAGATGCGCTACGTACACGAATACAAATTCGTAATAATTCCAACCCTCTTGAACTTCCCAGTGCCAAGTAAGAACTTCTAATAAGTAACGAAACTTTCTTGTGCCTGATGAGTTCAACTTCTGGTTGGGATAGCTGTTGGCCAATCTGCTGTTTGTATTATTGGTTCAGCTGACTCAGTAAAATTGTCACTTGATGGTTGAATATTTTCAACACCAAATACTTGGCCGGACTTGCAATACAAGTGCTGAGAAACGTAATCCTCAGTGCTATTTAATGGAACTTCTTGTGATAGCCCTCCCCCTGTCGCTTGAGTGTTTCTTTTATTGTTGGCAAGATTTTTATTTATACTTGCCTTGTAGTGTATCCAAACCTGTGCCAAAAATATTATAATTAGATTAAGGGTATTCACGTCACAAGTTGCAAATAAGCAAAAGTGCAAAAACATAACAACAACCACAAAGACAATTATTTACGCACAACTAATTGTATGTGTGGTTGTTGTTATATTTTTGCACTTTTGCTTTTTTGCAAGGGTGCAACTTGTGACGTGAATACCCTCATTAAGAAGTTCATAAGTGTTAAAAAAAGTTCTTGTCGTGGTCCCAAACTATTTAGCTCCACTATAAACTCTTCCCATAACTCAAATTGAGCTTTCGTTTTTAATTTCAAACAAATAAAAGTTTAAAAAAAACCCCCCGAAAAAGTTATTACAAAAATTTATATATACGATTTCTTCGTTTTGTTTTCGATTTTCACCGAATTGAAAAACAAAATAAACTTTAACTGCCAATAGCACAACTACTTTTTAGCAGTTGTGTGTATTTAACATTTTTGTCGACCAAACTTTTACAAAGTTGAAAACGGCAATACCACGAAACAAACAGATGCACAACTGAATAGCCAACTGCCAGTTGAGTTGAGAATGGCAATGTGAATTTATCAAAGACAACCAAACTGTTACAAAAGTGGAGAACCGCAATATGGGCATTAAAAAACGGCAGTGATTTTAAAAAAAATGTTTTTTGAAGTAAAAATTTGTAAGATTGTTTTGCACTTCTATTGCACTTCTAAATCTGCTATTTGGCAACGCTGCTCATATGCCCTTTGCATCTGTGGTGAAGGATATAATGACACCCAAACAAACAATTTCTTTTCTTTAAAAATTATTTCAAAATGAATTCTATTTCCAGCTCATTGCAAGTTATTTTATATTGAAGTAAATTATAATATGGGTTAAAAATATTCTTGGGAGTTATCCATTTTCCCCATGGGACTTTCTTTACTTGCCAATTTATTTTTATTATCATGTGGTCGGGATTTCTCAACTATAAATTTTCATTCCGTTTTGTAAAAAAAAATTGTTTAATATTGCAAAAAAATCAGATAACTTTTAATCATCTTTAATAGAAGGGAAGGTTGCCCATTTGGTATGTTTTATACAAGAATTATAATGCACAGATAAGCCAACAAACAAACTGAGGTTTTCCTTTGTATTCTTAAGAAATCTCTCGTTTAGTTATTTCCAAATCTTCGCATGTTTTTTTTAATGGATAAACACAAAATAAAGAAAACTTTTTCAAACAAAACTGAATTTAATAAATGATCATAAAAAAATCTTTTTTCTTTTAAACATTTGTAATTTACAAAAAAACGGAAAAAAAAACAACTTATGTAACATTAGTTATGCATAATTTATCGTTTGTCTTGCCAAAAAAATAGTTCGAGTGTAGAAAACAGAATAGAAAAGAAGCCAGGAAAAAACCATGAAAATATAGAAAAAATTAATTGAAAAGTATGGAAGCGAAGATTGTGTAAATGAAGAAAATGGAAAAACTAGAAAACGGAAAATAAATGGCACTTATTTTTAATGCACCATAAAATTGATAACAATTCTTGAATATTAATTAAAGAACTTTCGTGTCTGGGAGGCGGCAAAAGAACACAAATTTAAGTTTATGCGGATACTGAAGAAATATTCATATACATACAAGATTTTTCAAAAATAATTCTGAGCACGTGATATTTTTCTTAAAATGAATTCTTAAATGTTATTAAAATCTTAATATATCTTTCATATAATAAGTTTATTTTTAGAACAATTGATAGCAGGCGAAACAGATTTTATTTGTTATCCACAACTTGTGAATCACAAGTAACCTTATGGAAAAATTAATTAATCAAAAAAAAAAAAAAACCCCCCAGTTTTAATAAAAAATTTAATCAAGTGAATTAAAATTTTACTTATATTTTGTATTCACAGGCTGGCCCACGATGTCGACCACTATCGCTCGCTTGAAGATTCAACGAACACCATCTGATTAGAGCCCCACTTGCATTTTTTAGTACAACAAGTCGATCGGCAATTCAAGTGAGCGATAACGTAAAACCTTTCTTACAAAATTTGTGCCCCACTATGAAATATTATGCGACCACAAATGTCAAAATCAATCACTTGTGTTGGTGTTGTCGACAGACATTTTGTTGCCAATTAAACGAAATTATTTCTTTAGTATTACTAAAAACAACAACACTAAATAGTTTTTAAAAAAATATTTCTTTAAAACAACACCACTTAGGGTTGCCAGATGCCAAAAGTCAATTAAGTGGACAATAGAAAAAATTCACCTGGATTTTGAAAAAATAACTGGACAATTTGAAAATGCACTTAACTATAAGGAAAAGTAAAATTTTACTTCAGGTTTTATTTTGCAATAAAAAAAAGTTTTACATCTTTTTCAACGATTTCGAACGTTGACGTTCGCATAGAAAATTTATATGAAAAGCAGACAGTTTTAGAAATATTTTCCATATTAAATTCTATACAAACGTTTACGTTCGAAATCGTTTAACAGACAGTATAAAGCAAGAAAACGTAACACTATAAATTCAGTCTTATATCATATTACAAAATTATTGTCAGGGCGAATTCACTGGCAGCGAAAAGCCTGCTGACTTTGACAGTCCGAACCAATTTATGTTTAAATAAATCGTTATGATACACTTACAATACAATGCAAAAACATCAGTTGTTTCTGTGGTTTAATAAAAAGGTGCATTAACATCCATGTTATGGAAATCGAGTGAAATTGAAATCAATGGAGATGTTCAGTTAAATTTATGTTTAAATAACCGTCGTGTTTTTTTATTTTAAGAGAGCCCCATATATATTTTTTTGTATTATTATTTAAAGAATTTAATAACTCTATTACATACTTTAGTTGTAGGCAAACAATATCATGCTTTCATAAAATTGTAGGCTTTAATCGGTCAAAGCAATGGATTCTTGTGAGTAAAGATTATTAGAAATACCTTAAGTCCTTGCACAAAAAGTGTTGCTAGTTGGCATGATTTATAAACGAGATCAATCCCTATAAATTTTTAACTTTTTTTTATCGCATTTTTGAAAAACTGGACCGTATCTTATTAATTGAAATGTCTGTCGCCAAATTAGAAATGTTTTCCTTATAATGTTTTCTTAGTATCAGATTTTGTTCTATACAAAATAATAATTTAATTATAAAAAAATTTCTATACATATATAAGAGTTGCGTGAGTGACTGACTGGCTCACTCATCATCGCCCAGCCCAAACCGCTGACCCTAGAAACTTGAAATTAGGACCAGAGATTGGTCACTCCCAAAATCGACCTAAGACGGGATTTTTGGAATTCGAATGTTTAGAGGGTAAAATAGGATAAAAACGGGAAAATTCGGTAACCTTATATCTTCAAAACTAAAAGAGATACAAAAAATTTTAATACTTATTGTTGTTCTTTAGAAAAATAAGGGGACAGGTGTCTAGAATTTTTTTGAAATTCGGCCCTTTTTGGGAGTAAACGGGTAAAACCTGAATTTTGGAACTTTTTTGACACCCCATTTATCTTTTGAACCAATAAACATAGAACCAAAGTTTATACCACATTCGATACTTATAAAAAAAAAACGAACACAGATTTGGTACTTTTTCGAAATTCGAACATTTAAGCGGTGAAAATCTTAACTATTTTTGGTACTTTTTTTACAAAACATTTTCCTCCATTCATTGACATATTCGTACTAATAATGGGCTGCCACTACAATACTGAAATTTTTGATACTTTAATGGGGGAAAAATATAGTACCCAAAAAAGGAAATACGGGAAATTTGATAGATTTCTTTAGCTTTTTGGTAATACTAAAGTAGCGGGTTAAATGATAGAATTTAAACAAGTTTAAACCTAGAAAAAAAAACTTTGGCATAAAAAAAATGTCCACGAAGAAAAAGGAGGCGCTAACGAAGTAGCGGGTATATGCCAGAATTTAATAAAAAGTAAGTTTTCAAAATTAAATAAATTTTTTTAACTAGATAAATTTCATTTTAGCTGGAACCTGGATAACACCAAAAAAAAACTGGACAATCCAGGACGTCTGGCAACCCACTAATAAATTTTTTTTTATAAAATATTTTTCACAAAACTCTTGTTAGATGAAATGGTTTTTACTGCTCTGTTGTCATTTGTAGCAAATCAAGTTTTGTAATGGCTTAATGTCCATATTTTGCGGATTTTCTTTTCAAACTAGCATTAAATTTGGGCAATAGTTTGCTGTGACAAAATAGTCATTTGACAATGAATAAATGGATGACGTTCAAAACGTAAAACCTGACGGCCGACAAGTCGATATTTAGTGGAGCGCCAAGAATGAAAGCAATAAAGATTACGGCATCCAAAAACAAAGTTAAAATCATCTTCGTATGCCGCAGACTTTCAACACAAGTGCACTTGGTGCGGAAAGTTTTCTGACTTTTATTCACTTGGGAGTGATCAGTAACGATTCCTCTGTTTGCCTGTCCAATCAGCTCACTTTTTTAGGTCCTATACCAAGTATTTCCCGAGCAATGGCTTTTCAGATTCCTCTGAAAAGTAGCTAAAGTAAGAAGGCACCAAGTCATGTTTATAAAACAAATAAGTGAATCTAAGAGACTTTTATACTTGGCAACTCTTGCCACGCTCAAACTTCATCATCTTACGGGAAATAATTCACGTGTTGTTATCTTGTATTCTGAAATTCTTGGTCTGGCGCTTGTGAAAACGATAATGAGTGGCTTGTTGTCGCTTGCTTTAGTTATCGATCGATATCATTGGTCAGGCTGTATATATTACAAACGCAATTACAAATTATATTCTACCTTAACTTGCTAAGCAATAGTTACGCAAACGTTCAATCCGCTCTAGTGATACTGAGTTAAGCCCCTGGCGGGAATCGAACCCATAACCTTCTTAACGATAGACTAGTTCAGTAAACACTAGCCAACCGGGGCACCTTATTTTTTACAACTTACGCCAGACTTCGTTTGGAACTTTCCTTTAATACGCAGGTTTTTGTCTGAAAGAGTATAGAAGCTTTAAACATCTTAAGGGATATTTAAGCTTTGATATTGTTACAAGTAAAACTGGGGCTTATAATTCTTATTCGCTTAACAGTTTTATTTGTATAATATCTTTAGTTTTTCTAATATCTTTGGATGAAGTTTCCTGATGATCTGGCCTAAGCAACCAGTAAAATGCGCATAGGAATAGCTTATCCCATCAACAATAAACTTCAGTTTGTCAATAGTATGAAATGGGAATTTGGCACGTCATAACGAAACCTTGATATTTAAACCATTTTTCGAAAATAAACGACAGGTTATTTAGCGTACGGCTCACACACGCAAAAATTATATCAATTTTTTTAGTGTTTGTGTATAAGAGCACGACCTTAAAAAGCGCTCGTTACTATTTTCAAGAAAGTTGCGAACTTATATAGTGATCTGTTCGTCGTTGTAAAACAGAAGAATTGTAGTAGTAGACATCAATTATATTTTAATGCTCTATAGTGTTTTTTGTTAACATTGATGAAGGCAATGATTAGTTTGTGTGTGTTTAGTGTATATGTTTTGTTTGACCAAATTTTTTATTTTTTTTTCGTCCGTTTATGTATTTTGTTTTTGTACAAAATTTTGGTTTTTTTTACGATCCAAAAGGGTGCTTAGTACAACTGAAACGAATGAAAATTAATGTAACGAACCGAACACAACAAAGCTTGTGTTAAAAAAAACAGAACGTTAAATTATGTTCTCATCTTTATGTTGAGTTGGATAAGCCATATTTTTTTATTCGAAGATCACAGAGAGAGAAAGTGTTTTGTTCTTCGTTAAAAAACCAACTTTATATTTTAAAGTTCTATAATGTTTCTTTTAACATTGATAATGAAATCAAAAAACAACAAATTTTAGCAACGAATAGTTTGTGTACGTATTGTGTACATATTTTGTGTTGGCTTTTTGTTTTTTTTTTCGCTTATACATTATTTTTTTTTTTTTTTAAACATTTTTTGGTTTCCTTGACCAGCCAAAAGGGTGCTAGGTACAACTGAAACGAACGAACATGAATGTGATGAACCAAACACAAAAAAAAAAAAAACAGAACGCATAACTATGTTCTCATCTTTTTGTTGAGTTAGATAAGAACAGTATTATTTATGTGTTCGAAGATCATAAACAGAGAAACGTAAATTCTTTTTTAATGATTTCCTACACAAACACTAGAAGCGTTTGTGTTTTCCACAAATCTACAGAACCGAACACTAAAGAACGATATTTTATCAGAAGTGTTCTGGAAATCGAAAACGCAAAACGCAAAAATTTGGAAGTTGTTTTTAAATAAATTTTTAATCAAATTTTAATAATTTTTGTTATGAAATTTTTTTAATAGAGAAATATCTGTAAAATATTTGTCATGAAATTCATTTATCACTTCGAGTCATTACCGCAAAAAAAGCTCAAGTAACAAAAACAAAATTTTACAGGAGAGGGTTTTTTTATTTTATTTCATAAAAATTTTGTATGAATATTGTCGCTTGAGATAAAATTGTTTTTGCTATTAAATCGTAACGGATCCTTATGTGACCATGACATTTTAGGAGATGATGCAAGTGTTGCCAATAAAGTCGCTTATTAAAAAAAACGAAAATGGAAAATGGTGTTACTTAAGCTTTTTTTGCGGTTATGCCTCGACTTAATCTTATTAAAAACCAACGTTTAAAATTCTTGCTTTTTGCGTTTTCGATTTCCAGAACACCCCTGTATGTTTGCTTTCGAATACTGTTTAAAAGACGAGTCGCCTGTCTAATTATTGGTTTTTTAAGGCATTTCTAAGAATCAAAATCCCATTTCCATTAAAGATCTGATGATCTGCTTACGAAAATAATAACGGTGCAACATAAGTGTGTTTCTACATTCATATGACTCCTTAAGTAGGAGATCTGATATTTTGATATTTTGACATAAGTTTAATTAAAAAAAATCGACAGAGTTTCCATTATCCTGCATTGCTACAATGTTTGTCACACCCCTGTATATCGTGACTTTTTGTTAACAAATAAATGATTGTTTGTTTTAGAAAATTTTAAAAACAATTTATAGATTAATCAATCAACAATAATTATGTAAATTTTTAAAGACGTGCCTTTAAAAAGAAACAATCATCATTAAACCGACTCTGGTTGTCAATTTAACTGTGTTTTTAGCCGTAAAATTCCCTTAACAGCTTTTCGATTTAGAAACATAAAAAAAAAATTTTATTGACAAAATTTGCATAAATTGCTTTTAAAGACAGTCATGATGAAGGCGATGGTTATGAGGAGTGGTTGTGGTCTGATGTTGATGACAACATTTTTTTTTTTTTGTTACTCATAACAAATGATGAGTTCTTGTCTGGACAAGGCAATAGGAATTTTGTTATCTATTTTGGAAATTTTCATGTCATGAAACTGCAGACCAGTAAAAGTTCAATAAATAAAAAGAAGAGACCAATAGTTAGAAGAAGTAAAAAGAATCATACATCATCATTATAAAACAAGCAACAAAAACTTACATATATCGTTCGTTACATTGTAGAAAACAACAACTAACAGAACACAATAAAATATATTGTTGTAGCTGTTTTTTGTAGTCAAATCACGTACACAGCCTTCGACAATGTTCAATTCCAACAGGAAATGCTTCTTAAACTGTGTTGTAAAAATTTATATTCACTCATTAGTGAAGACTTGTTAAAATGTGTTTTTTTATATGTTTGTGTGTGTAACAATTAAGAAACATAGAAAACCTTTTTGTTTGTTGACATTTTGAAGGTGTTTATGGCCAACAAATTTATGATTAATAATACTCGCTACAACACCGTAATTTGAGGTTGATATCTGTTTTTATTATTCTTTAACATTTTTTTTATTTCTATATTTTTCAAATGTTTTTTTTTTTTTGAAAATATGAGTAGAAGATTGCCCTGCAAATAATAGGACCAGTCCAAACACGCGTGTAAAGAGTAGTCCACAAGGGACCAGGACTAGTCCAAAACTAACCCAAACGTATGGAAAAAACCTGGTCTATTTAACATTACGATGTCCTAGGAGAGGACCATATAACCCACCTTTGGACCACTAAGGAGTAGTTTTAAAACTACTCCATGGTGTACACAAGAGGATTAGTTTTGAAGTCGTTTAAAAACGAAAGCATGTCGTTAAAAAACGAAGACATGTCGTCTCACTACAAACACTTTTTAACAATGACATGGTCCATGCATGCATTACATCGGACCAGTCCATGGAGTAGTCCATTTTATGATAATGGATCAGGTGGTCCAATTTTATTTGCAGGGTGTAACCACTAGAGGTCAATTCGTGTATTGAAAAAAAATATGACAGGAAATATTTGCACGTTTAAAAAATAAATAAAGATTTTAAATGCGACTGCGCTTGTATTCATTGTATTTTTTTTTCAAACTGAATTTTTTTTTATAGGTTTTTAGTTTTTAATCGGTTATTTGGAGAATTGTATCAAGCAAAGTTTGAATTGTGTATTTCCACAAGAATTTGTCAAAGCATAAGTTTTATTTGGTTTTAAGTTTTAAAAATTTACTATATTACCAAAATACAGCTCACACCATCATTGGAACCCAGGTGAGTTTTCTTAAAAATGTTAAAATTGCTTAAAAATTAATATAAAGTGGCATTAATGTTAGATGAGGTGCAAGTAAGACTTCTTTTCTTATATTCGTCTTTGTTCTACAAATTGGTGTAGGGTTTAATATGGCAGGACTTGTCGCACTATATTGCTTATTTCTTGTAATTTAAAAAAAGGTGTTTAATCAAAGAATTTCCAGAAGACTTTTATTTACTGGCAAATTTAAAAACACAAATTAATTTTAGTAATTTTTTTTTGATTAAAAAAACTTTTGACTACTTCTAAGCATTATTTGAACATTCAAAATAGGTTTAATTAAAACTTTTGTTTGAACGAAAGCCACCCCTGTTGACTCACATACTTTGATTTATTTTCATATGACTTTGAATTTGTTATTTAAGAGAATGTCATTTTTATTTTTAAACGTTTTTTTTTAAACTATCTTAAATAATTTAACTGTATTGGAGAATTAATGAAGAAATATTAAGAAAACCTCATCTTCCAAAAAAATACGTTACTCTTACGTTAACTTATACGTTGCGTTGACTGCCAGTCGTCATCAATGGCGGTGAGTGTTAAACGGCAAAATCCTCTGAAGAGATTTAGTGGTTACAATTGAAACGTTTAAGGGTAAACTGTCCGTAACGCCTGCGTTCGAACCCCGCGGCAGTCAAAAATAAAATATTATCAATTAATTTTAATAAATTTCATGTTGTGAAATTTCTTTCTTTATAAGAATATTTTTATGAAAATTAAATTTGATGAAAAGTTAGCCTAATTTAAAATTTAAAAAATTTCGATTAAAAACCTTAAATAGTTCAACAAAAATAACCACAATACTAATTATAATTAAAAACAAGTAAGAGTGCTATATTCGGCTATGCCGAATCTTATAAACCCTTCACCATGATGAGATAAGAACAACTGAGTTGAGTTGTCAACCGTAATAGGGGCCTTAGATAGGTATAAATAAATATTAATTGAGCCACGCCAACTTTTCATTTCGTCATGCCGAAGAATATAAAAAAAAACAAATTTATATATGTATCAGAGAACAGCTTTATACGATTGAAAAAAAATCGCATTTAATCAACAGCAACAAATACACTCGCTTGCGGTCATACAATGAAACTTGCGCAACCGCAAATATTCGCTGCTGGTTTGCAGTCATTCAAATAACGCACATCGTGCTTTGTTATTTATACAATCGTTAGCTTCGTTTTTTAATAAAGATGTTTGAGTGTTCGGTAAGACAATGATTGTTTTGGTAAAGAAAAAAAAAAATACAAACAAAAAAGCCTGAAATGAAACAATCATTACTCATGAAGACATTCAGCAGCAACTATGTAGTAAAAGAAAAAAAAATTGAAATGAAACTAAACACACATACATATGTAGGTACCAGAGATCAGCAATGAGTAGTGAAAAAGTGAGTAGAGCTAAATCATGACTCATAAATTCTTGTACTTATACGCACTCATACTTATTCCAATGTGATTCAAACTCATATTCACTCAAAAGTTTCATTTTATTCATCGTACTCATACTTACCAACATTTGTAGTGTTTGATTTAGAATCTACTCAAGTCAATGTGTATAGGCGAAGCAAAATGCGAGGCTGCCAGATTTGTCCCCAAATTAGCAAAGTGACGATTTGGCAATTACAGTTTACTAAAGTAACATGTACGAAGTAGACGATTTTTCGGCAAATTTATCTGGCAGCGCTGATTATTAAGTTGTGTGTTGTCTCTGTTGTATTAAAACGGTAAATGGATGAGCTAAATGATTTGAATCATTGTGAGTATTATAAGTATTTTCTTGAAATTATAAATCAAGCTGAGGTCATTTATGAGTATGCGTATAATGTCGACGTCGCACTCATAAATATTTCTCTTGTGAGTATGAGTGAATCAGAGTAGTTTAGTTTAAATGATTTCTACGCACTTATACTTACAATTGCATGAACTTATACTTACAATTGCATGAGTCAGTATGAGTAGCGAAAAAGCGATTCATTGCTGATCTCTGGTAGGTACACACAATTTCCATAGAAACAGACTTTTTTTATTTTAAAAAGTACAGTAGTAGTAGTAGTAGGTACCCTGCAAATAAAATTGGACCACCTGACCCATTTTGATAAAATGGACTACTCCATGGGCTAGTCCGATGTAATGCAAGCATGGACCATGCCATTGTTAAAAAGTGTTTGTAGTGAGACGACATGTCTTCGTTTTTTAACGACATGCTTTCGTGTTTAAACGACTTCAAAACTAATCCTCTTGAGTATACCATGGAGTAGTTTTAAAACTACTCCATGCTGGTCCAAAGGTGGGTTATATACCATGGAGTAGTTTTAAAACTACTCCTTAGTGGTCCAAAGGTGGGTTATATGGTCCTCTCCTAGGACATCGTAATGTTAAATAGACCAGGTTTTTTCCATACGTTTGGGTTACTTGTGGACTAGTCCTGGTCCCTTGTGGACTACTCTTTACACGCGTGTTTGGACTGGTCCTATTATTTGCAGGGTATGTACAATGTATTCTTCTTATTGTTGTTAATTTGGAAAAAGCGTCTCATCGAGTGGATTATTGTTGTTGTTAATGTAAACAAAAGTATAAGAATGTGTTCTTTTGAATTTACTCAGTTGTGTTATATTGCGTGAGCAACAAAAATGCAAATAAAGCACTTTCAATAAAAAACGAATAAATGCAAAAATAAAATGTGTACGAAAGGATGTAAAAATTACCAACGTTGAACTTTGTTTTGCAAGCAAAGAATGAATGTAAATTTTAGCGTATGAATAAATCAAGAAAAATAGTGATTTTGAGGTATACATATTATGTATCTAAGCCCGTTTCCTCTTTTGCCAAAGTTGATGTTTGAAATTCGTTTTATGATCTTAAAATCGTTTTTAAGAACATAATAAAAACAAATGAAAAAAATTCTTTTTGGGATTCGAACTGGCAATATCATCAGTCTCAGGAGAGAACTTAACAACTCGGCTACGAATGCTTTTACTAAAGAAGCGTTAAATTACAATATATTGAGTCTATGAGTTTGTTTCTTTATTTGAGCGGCATATCATATACATGCATTAATGTGAATGTGTATGCGTAAAATTAAACACATTACAAATAAAATCCACGACTTGTAGTGAAGAGTATAAAAAGTAACAAAAAACCACATTACCAACCCTGTATTACCATATCCACTGTATGACCGTAGAAACCAAAATTGAATTGGTTCGTATGGTATGTTTATGTCGTTTTGGTAATACAGTGTTGGTATGGTAATGTCACGTCTAATTGGACCTTTAAAGGAAACAATTTGAGGCAGTCGTGGTTTTTTACTCATATCTCAGCCATTTTTGGACCGATCTTGCTGGATTTCAATAGCAAACAATTCCGGACCATGTGTGACATGAATGTATAATAACCTGGCTCCCATCATATATGGGGTCTTCGGAAAACCCATTTCAACGGACAGACGGACATCGTTAAATCAACTTCGCTACTCATAAGGACCCAGAATATATATACTTTATAGGGTCTAACATCAATATTATAGAAAAACGGAATGACAAACTTATATATACCCTATTCACCTGTGGTGAAGGCTATACTAATAAAATCACTTTCATCCATTTTCTTATTCACACGCAGAGAAAAAACATGATTAGTAAATGGTCACTATGAACATTTTTATTCATATTTGCCTAATATGTTTACCCTAATAAATGTATTATAGTTCTAATATAACTTGAAAAAGTATTTTTTGTCCTTAACATTTTTAAAATCGCTATAATAATATTGTATGGTATTTTACACCTTAAAAGTTACTCTGATCTAGCTAAACATATTAAATTATGTGAAATGTTTGCTACTATAATATACATACATAAGTATATGTTTTCAACAATACAAAAAAAGCACAATATGAGTTAAACACAAAAGGTATGGTTAATACCATAATTTTTGTTTGCTTTTAAACACATTGTATAAACATTGTTTATTGTCGAAACAAATAGTGTGTGTTTATACAGAAACAATTTTCTTCAGTCCGCGAGCGTCAGTTAATCGGAAAACATGAATAATCATATATATTATTTCTAAAGCACTTTTTTTTCGGTTGCAAATATCTCCCATACCACCGCATCAAATTTAATGAATGATATCTCATTTTAAAGCTTATTTCTAACACTAATGACGAAAAATAATAAGAAATTGAAAAATTAATATTTTCATTGATAAAAATTATATTTTAAAATGTATTGAAGTTACTAAAATTTCTATTAATTATTTTCATTTTATGTTACAAAAATGACAACTAACGGTGCGAAATATTCGCACGCGTCATCCAGTTACAAAATATTTAAGAAGTTTTTCGGGGAGAAAAAGGCCATCATGCCTTGAAAAACTTAAGAAATTAATTGTTATACGTTTATTGAAACAGGTAAGTTATTTATATACATATAATTATAATCAAGTATAAAAATGAAATTACGTTGTCTTTCTTGCAGCCAAAAAACCAACAACATTGAAACCGGCATAGATATTTTTTTCAATTGCTGTATAAGAGAATATTAAAATAGTGAATTTCATAATAGAAATAATAAAAAGTTTGTGTTTAACTTTATTTTCACAAGTGTTAAATATATGTATTCAATTTTATTTTTTAATATATGCTTTATTTTATTTACTAATATTCATGTTATTTTGTATATGTAATTTTATTAATAAAAAATATATTTTTGATATTAAATTTTTTTTATTTGTTTTATTGTGAGAACCATGTAACATGTCGAAATAGACATGTTGCATGGTGTTGGGAAATATAGAAACATGGTTTGAAAGATCGTTTTCGTTTTGCTTCTGAACATAATAATATGTTTGAGACAATTAACTAAAGACGTGTTTGACACAATCATAACCACAAACATTCATGATAGTTTGCGATTGTGGTTGTATCAACCATGTTTTTTCTTTGCGTGCACACTTTTAGAAAACATTTCTAAATAATTGGTTCACTAGTTGTGCTACCATTTTGTATAACTGTTTACATCTGTAAACCATATGGTAGCTTTGTTTTTCAGGACAACTTTTTCTGAAATGCGTGAATCATTCTACAGTTCTAAGGACACCGGAGGCTGAAAAGATCCGACAATTTGAGCCTAGCAGGCTTTTTTGACACTTGAATGCAATTAATAAGCGGTTACATTGGTAACGGCTAACAAATACAAATAAGAATTAGGATTAAGCTTTGAATACATATTGTAATTTTCGACAAAAAAGATTCAATAAAAAAAAAAAAAAAACGCTTGAATGAATCCACCTTAAATACCCCAGTTGGAATAAAAAAGACTAGACTTTTGTTTGAAAATTACCAACAACAAAAATACAAAATACAACAACATTGTATAATTATACGATTAGACAACGAATACGACGATAATGTGAGCTTTTGAATTGGATAAATGTATATAAATTTTGAAAAACAAATTTCTACCCGCTAACGATTTTTTAGTAACAACCAGCGATTAAAGTCGACCGCAACATAAACGTATGAGTAACGAGGCCTTTAGGCTCTTGGATTTATGCATTTCGGAAAGTCACAGGGTAGGTTTTTCTAAATTTAATTAACGAAATGTCTATTTTTTCTAGTTTACTTGATGGCTTATAGATATTCAAGTTCTATATCAGTGAAGGGCACACACATACTATCACATTTATGCTTGTGTTGGCGAAATAACATCAAAGCAACAGCCGAACGTAAATTGTCGCAGACCACACAAAGAAGTTTATAGTGTACATGTGTCGACGTGACACAAGCAGCATTTTTATTCCTATGCAAGCGTACATAGGATTTGTGAATGTGCCCTTCACTGTTCTATATTTATTACAAAATCTTTAAATTTTAGTCACAATGAAGCAGTGTTCGAAAATAAACAGTACATTATTTAACGGTCGGCTCACACACCCAGGAACGATATCTATTTTTTTAGTGATTTTGTAGATATACACAACCCTTAATACCGTTCGTAACTATTTTCAAGACAGAACCGAACATTATATAATGTTCGGTTCATTATATAATGTTCGGTTCTTCGTTAAAAAACAGAACAATTGTAGTGATACTGTAGACAAACATTATATTTTAATGTTCTTTAATGTTTTTTTCGTGTGTGTATTTTGTTTTTTTAAAAAGGTTTTTTACCAGCCAAAAGGGACGAACATTAACGAGCCGAACCGAACACATTGAAGTTTGTTAATTTAATTTAACATTCCTGCTTTTTTGTTTACAATCTGGCAAAAAAAAATAGTTTTCAATTGCAAGTTTTCTTGTTCTCAATATTTTATTTTTTTGGCAGTATCATTTTGATTTATTTAATTTTTTTTTATTGTGTGAAACAACTTTTTTTTTTTCATTTTTTGCATTAAATTTCGAATGTTTCTAAGTTTGCTTTGACTTTGTGTGGTTAGAACATTGAACATGGCCACTGCACTTTAGGAAATTTTGCCCCTTTTTTTGGCCAAAATTAAAAACTAAAATTTTTACAACGTTTATTTTTTTGCTTTTGACTGGAAAGGGAACTCTTTCAAGACAAAATAAAAAATTTTCTATCAGAATTCCGTAGGAGTCAAAAAAAAATCAAAGAGTTAGATTTCCTGACAGCTGAGTTACGTTTTTTCTCTCTCTCTTTGTTCTAGTCAATCTTCTATGGAAATTTATAATTACAATTCTTTAGCAAAAAAAAAAAAAAATAAATAAAATAAAATAAAAAATACAACTTAAAAGCTGTTTGCAAAAGTGTTTAAAACCAAAACATGATTGTCACCCAAGAGTCAGTCATTCGTTTCCTTAAGTAAAGTCGAAAAAAATATAATAAAGTTGACTTAAAACTTTATGGTTTTTACTCTCGTCTCGCATTTTTGTAGTTTTCGGGGGAAAAAAACAACAGAATAAACTTAAGCGTCAGCTATTTGTTTCGTAACTTAATGGCGAAAAATTGTGCAAAAACCACTAACATTGTAACCACGAACCATTTCACAATTCATTTGGGGAGAAAGACTTTAAAATATTACCAGAAAAACCATAAAGATTATTAAGAAAATATTTTAGAGATTTCTTAAGAACAACAAAAAAAAAAAAAAAAAAACTTCTTATAATAAATGTATTTTAAATGCGCAAATATTTAAGTAAAATTACAAAGAGAGGGGAAAGTTTGTGAACAAAGTGGTGGAAAAGTGTTAACAAAGGTCATGGTTGCGTACAGATTGTTTAGATTTTTGACAGCCATGAAAGTTTTTATTATAAATCCATTTGGAATTGTTATTTTTTGTTGGAATCACAGCGAGAATTAAACCAAAAAAACAATATATGTTTGAAGCATTATTTAAAGGCTCTCTACGAAAGAGTAGAAAGTGATAAAGGGTGTTTTTTAAGAGGGGAAGAGTTTTAAATTGCAAAACTTATAGAGATAAACTTTAATCGTATCTATCCAATTGTCCTTATAAGCCAGATAATTTTATGGCATTAATTTTTCGATATGATCTCGTAATGCTGTAACCTTAAGTTCCAAATTTTCGCACACTCTTCGCAGTAAATCATGCAGTATTTGGGCAATACCGCATTGAAAATTACCTTCGTTTGTGGTTAATCTGCATATGCCTAAAGCTCCAGAGAAAATAATATAATGGCTGCTCACTTACAGGCCCATCTCGTATATTTTTCCGTTTGCCAAAAATGTATCTTAGTAAATTGATTGTTTCACCATCCTGCTAAAAATAACATGTAAGCTGTGCTAATGCCATTTGTTAAGGCGCAAAGAAGTTAGTGAGTTTGTCTCTAAACCACCAAAGCGTTTTGACCATCGTTATTTGTGAAGACGATATATGTATATGTCGGAGGCAATAAGTATTGCGACGCTTAGGGTCTTTTGTGCAGCCATATTTTTAAAGATGTACACTCACAATATTCTGTACGTAAAATTAACTGAAATTGTAATATAAAATAAATGAAAATTCAATTAAAAACCGGTCTACTTATTTTTCATTTATTTTCAACAAAAAGCTCATTTAATTTTTACTGTCAAAAATTCAACACCATATTCCGTAATATCAAATAAATATTCAGTTATTTTGTAAAATTTTACTGTCAAAAATGCAACACCATATTCAGTAAAAACAATTAAATATTCAGTTATTTTTTAAAATTTTACTGTCAAAAAATTGACCCCATATTCAGTAAAAACAATTAAATATTCAGTTATTTTATTAAATTCAGTAATTTTCGTTTACTCCACAAAAGAGCCGAATTTCTAAAAAATACCAGACAGACACCTGTCCGCTTGTTTTTCTTATAAGCGATAGAGGGAGAACATTATTATTTACTTACCCTGTTACACACGTTTGTTTTACTTTTGTTGTACTGACCACGTTGTTTACAGAAGAAGTCTCAATTATAAGAAACCAGCAGCATGACCGATATGGCTTTGCAATTATTTTACTTTTAAAATTTGATGTATTTAAATAAATTATATTAACAAATAGAAAATGGGAATTGCTTACACAAAACAAGCAATTCATTTTTTATAGATAAATAAAAATTAATTTTTGGTAGTTAAACTATATAAAATAACTGAATATTTAATTGTTTTACTGAATATGGGGTGTTGAATTTTTGACCGTAAAATTTTATAAAATAACTGCATATTAATTTGTTTTTTTACGGAATATGTAGTTAATTTTTTGACAATTAATTTATTTAAGATAACTGAATATTCCTTTGTATTTTACAGAATTCGCGGTTGAATTTTCGACAATAAAAATTAAGTGAGCTTTTCGTTGCTTTAAATTACATTTTTTTTTAATTTAACATAAAAAAGAATTTAACTCAATCAACGGACAATATTAACTGCAACTGAAAATACGTATCAATATGCACTTAGTTTTTTGAATAACTGTTAGAATCAGTTAAAAATAAATTTACTTGGAATTTTAAATGTTTATTTATTTAAAAATGACTGAACGGAATATTTCCTAAATAAACTACAGTCCGTTACTGTAATAATATTGTGAGTGTATTAACTGTGAGTTTGGTGTTTAAACAATGAGTTGAGGAGCACCATCGCTCCAAATGACGCATTTCTATATATTGATATAAGCGCTTTTTAACAGAACATACATTTTTACCAAGATATTCGAAATAAATTTTAACATATTACAAGCTTTGCTATGTTTTGAGTCTATTGATGATGAATTGCTAAACCATTCTTTCCTCGAAACAACCGACTTTAATGCAATTCTTCAATTTGTACATAAATTTGCATAACTTTTACACTTATGGATATCCCATTCCAAGCCTTTTTCAATACAATTGGTTTCAAACAAATCCAAAAATATTGGACCAAAGTAAGAAAAATGTTATCGAAATGATTGCTTCCAGAACAATGCACAATTATCTACGTATCTTATAAACTAATGCACATCCCACTTCAAAAAATTTACAGTATTATGAGTATACTCTAGGCTAATTTCGGATTTAAAACAATAAAAAAAATTGGTTCTGATTTAGACAAATTGGAATTAAAAAATATCACTTGCAGTTTTGCAGTGCGTTACGCGTGTAAAGAAATTTCCATTACTCTTAAGCATATGGAGATTCCACTGTCAAAATTTTACAGTGCAAATAGGACAACGCAGGATAATTGTAGTAAAAAAAATAAAAGAAAACAAAGAGGTCGAAATTAGAAAAATTTTAATTTAAATTCATAAGATCAAACGATTTTCTATAAAATCACTTGTCTTTACTATGCCCTTCACCACAGGTGGAGAATGGCATATATAACTTTGTGATTTCGTTTGTTGTTTCTACAATATTGTTGTAAGCCCCTATAAAGTTTATATTTAAAGGAAGCTTATCTGTAGCGTAATTGATTTATTGATATTTGTCTGCCCATCTGTCCGACTGACCCTTTAAGAAATAAAAGTTTCAAAAATAGGTACAAGCATCTTGGCTATCAATATACAACATCCGACAATATGTGGCCGGTATTGGCGAGGTAGGCGTGGCACTTCTCATACAAATACATTATATATTTCTGAATATGTGAAAAATGGCAGGAGCCAAAGCTTCCGAGCTAGGTCCAAGAATCTTAGTTCGCAAAACATAGCATTCGACATAATGAAGGCGGGAATGGATAAGTAGGCGTGGCACAACATAGAATTTTTATACCTAAACAACGGTAGGAGAAAACTTTCTCGAAGTTGGTTCACACAGCTGGGTTTTAAATATACAACCTTTCTAAAAATATGGGCGGTATTGCAGAAATGGGCTTGCTATCTCCCGCACAAAGACATTATAGGTTTCTGTATATCTAGAGAACGGCCAGTTTCCAAATTAGGTACAAGGATATTGGTTATGAATGCATAACATCCGGAAAAAGTTGGGCGGGATTGTAGAAGTGGGCGTGGCACAAAATATATTTATAGCTTTCTTTTATTTTCTTATCTAGTTTGAAACAATAAAAAAAACAATTTTTCAAAACCGGCATTAAACACAGTAAAAAATATCAATTTAAAATTAACATGGCACAATGTTGATTAAAAACCAGGGTAAATTTCTGTTAAAGTATGGGCTTTACTTTAAATTATCACTGTTTCATATTAATTTTAAATAAAACAATTTTCAAATAACGTTGTTTAATACTATATAAAGAAAAATATAAATTTTTTAATTTTCAAATTTAAAATAATTTATAACAAAAAAAGAAAAATTCCCGTATTTTTTTTTTTTTTTATACCCTCCACCACAATCAGTTGTGAAGAGGGTATATTCAGTTTGTCATTCCGAGTGAAACTTTTTTACTATTCATCTCAGACCCTATAAAGTATGTTTATTCTGGGTCCTTGAGTAATTTTAAGTCGATTTAGCCATGTCCGTCTGTCTGTCCGTCTGTCCGTAGGTCCGTCTGTTGAAAACACGCTCACTTTCGAAAAACTCAAAAGAAATCAACAAACTTGGTGTCAAATTGCTTGTAGTTATCCTAAGCAGTTTGGGATTAAAATTCAGCAAAATCGGTTCAATTGGATCTGAGCTATGAATCAAAATGTGGAACCACCACCTAAAAAAAATTGATAATTTTGTTACAAAAACTAACATAAATGGTGGAAAAATGCACAGAATGATATAAGATTTCGCAAAAATTCGTTTTATTCAACTGGAAATCACGCTGTGAAATTTCGTGAAGATCCGTCAATAATTTACCCTAGGCCCCATATAAGCCCTACTCCCGGAAAACAGTATATTAAGCCTAAAACCCTAACTAACAATGCTATCATTACAAATTTTGGCAAGTCACAGTTAAATAGGACTAAAAATTAAACTGTTAAGTTTCGTGAAGATCGGTCCATAATTTACCATAGGCCCCATATAAAACCTACTTCCGGAAAACAACTTAGTACGCCTAAAAACGTAAAAAATAATGCTATCATAACAAAATTTGGTACATCAAAGTTTTATTGGACAAGAAATAAAATTGTGTTATTTCGTGAAGATCGGTCCATAACTTACCCTGGGCCCCATATAAACCGTACTCCCGGAAAACAGTTTAGTCGCCTAAATCCATAATTAATAACAAATCGTCACTGTTTTAGATAATAATAATAAATAGACATCATACAGATATTACTCTTTAAACATTCGAACTGTCGGTGGAGGGTATCAAAGATTCGGCACAGCCGAATATAGCACTCTAACTTGTTTTTTTTTTTTTTTTGTAAAAATGATTTAGTTAAATAGAACATCAAATTATTAAAGAAGAATAATGACGAAACCCATATCGGGCCATTCTGCTGGTGTCTTTTGATTGTGAGTGCTTCTGTAAGCAAAGGGGAAAACAAAAAAGTCAAACTTGTGTTACAGAAAAATAAATACAAATTTAATTTCAAAAGATTTTGTTATTCGTGCTTAATTCCCAGTTTTTATTCTTGATAAAAACACTTGAAATTTATTGTTGATGGGATAAGCTATTCCTATGCATTTCACTGGTTGCTTAGGCCAGATCATCAGGAAACTTCATCCAAAAAGATTTTAGACAAACTAAAGATATTAAACCAAATAAAACTGTTAAACGTATAAGACTTATAGCAACAGTTTTACTTGTAACAATATCAAAGCTTGAACAAAATACATCAACAATAAAAAAGTGGGTTTATCTCATCTTACACTCCCCTGCATAGGAATAGATTATCCCATCAACAATAAATTTCAAGTGTTTTTATCAAGAATAAAAACTGGGAATTAAGCACGAATAACAAAATCTTTTGAAATTAAAATTTTGTATTCCCAAAAATTGAAATTACTTTTTGATAAATACAAATTTATTATAAATTTTCACCAAATTTCTATTACTGCTAAAAAAAAAACTTTCTCATACAACAATTCCTTTTTTTATATTCATTCTCGAAAGGAAACCCCATTTCTAGATACTTAAACAACGCGTGTCGGTATCTATTTCAATTTTCCCAACTCATTAAAACCTTTTGCTGACTTAATTAAGAAAATTACTGCGAATAGCAAAAGCCAAAGGCAAATTACTTAAATAAAAACTTTTATTCGAAGTTGGCGTATGTATGTAAATGAATATATGGTTGTAAAAAGTGGTAGGGGAAACAGGACCCGGAAGACAACAAAAAATATTTAACAAAGTTACCAACATTTTATCACTTTTTTAGATTTTATATTGTAGATTTGCAGTCAGGCAGCATTGTTTTTAGCTATTTAGACACTGCTCAGCCATGTTTTTTTTTTTTTATTATTCATATCTTGTTAAACCAATTTAACCGCCTTCGGCATTTGCTACTTTTTTTAGTTTTTGGAATTAATTATTTTGCTAATGAATGCCGTCAATGGTTTTTGTTTAAATTCTTTGGTTTTTTTCTCTTTTGTGTTTAAATACTTTTTTATTTGGTAGGTTGGGAAGACAACTTACCTCTAGATACATTTATACAAGAAAAAGTAAAAGAAAAAGAAATGTGAGGGGTGCAAATAAAATATAAGATAATTTCTAACAAGACTTTTGGCACTTTTCCTTTAATACAATGGAAATTTAAATAGAAATGAAAATTTAAAAATAAAAATAAAAAGAAATTATGATAACTGTATCGTAGAATTAAAATGTCGTACAAAACATGGCATATTGGTGAGTGGAACGGAGGCAGTCGGGATAGGTGTCCGCACTCAAAAGAAAAATCAGTCCATCCGCTCTCAAATAAATCCGAAGCGGTATTAAAAGTACGGTGAGTACGGATTTTCTTAAAACAAGTACAGGAAGATTGATCCAAGTAACGGTTTTCAATCGCAAAATACTAAACTTATCCATATTAAATACCGAATTCGTACTTGAAATAATCCGAAAATGAGATTCATTTAAGCAAAACTAATATTGAATCAACCTCATAACGCGCTTGATTCAAGAATTATAAAATTGGTTTAATCCAAATTCGTTCTTTAAATAATCCAAAAAGTAAACTTAGAAGGAGAATTTTATTATGATTGATTTATTTAACAGTTTTAAACCTTACAGAATTTGAATTATAATATAATATAACTGAAAATACATATAAACTAAATGAGAAGCAAGAGTTCTCAATTTTACTTTTAAACATGAAAATGATGTGTTTTCGTCTTGTTCTGTTCTTTTTGTTGTTCTAGTGTCTGCAACCAGTAGCCCGTTTCTGTTTTTCTCACATCGTAAATAGTGTGAAATGAAACAAAAAATGGTTTTTCTCACACAAGTGTTTCTGTATCTTTTTTTTGAGAGAATTATCTGTCATTTAAATAATTTTCCAGCAATTATTGGAAGCATGCGAGAAAAAGTGTTTCTATAACAATATTTTGCGAAAATTTTCTTTCAACAACTGTCAAAATAAGTCACATTTGAAATTGGTGGCGAGAAAAACAAAATGTAAATATTTTAAATTTAAAATATGTTTATATACTATTTTTTTTAAATAAATAAAAAAATAGAAGGAATATAAATGATGAATGCATTGTTTAAATGATGAAAATAAACAAAAAACAATTGTTATATTTTGTTATATAAAATTTTTTTTTTGACTTTTCTTGTTTTGGTTTTCATTAGTGTTGCCAGATAAATTTGTGTCAAAATCGTCAATTTCCTGAGAAAAAAATAAAAAAGATCGTCTTTTTTGTTTTAAGAATCGTGCAATTTAAAATCAATTTTAAACATATTTGTTTCGACTTTTATTATAAAATAATCAAACAAAAACATAGTTAAAGTTCATGGGAATTTAATAATTTCATTAAATTTATATTTATTTTGTTAAGCTGGAGGATTATTTTTTACAAAATTATTTATTTTCTTTAATCCGATAACAATTTAAAATTGTTATTTTCCCCTGGAGAAGTTACACAAAGGCATGAGAAAATATAATTTTAAACAAAAAATAAAATAAATATTTTTACAAAAGCAAAAAGAAACCAAGCTTAATAAAATAAACATACATCCTTTTTTAAAATAGATATATACATATTTACAAAAACCGAGATCAAAATGGATAATTTTTAAATTAAATTAGCTTTGATAACAGTATTATAAATATTCTGGGTTTTTATGGAATTGATAGTGACAACGTTGTTTTATATTTATATCGTATGTAGTCCGAAATAGTATATTATTGAAATTTAACTATATCGGTTTACAAATGGCAGATATATAAATCTTTAATTTACCTATTCCTATAATCTTTTTCTTTTTTACCTGAAATAGACTTAGTAGAATACCTGGTAGTTAAAATTAAAAAAATCGGTTCATAAATAAACGGGTTAAGGACCCAGTAAAATCTTACATACAATTCTACTGAAAAACTAATGGGTTGTGCCAAAATGAACAAATTCAAAAGTAAGTAATTTTTTTTTATCTAAATACATCCAGAAAACAGTAGTTATCGAAGTTCCTATGGAAGAAAGCTACTAAATAACGAGTGAAAGAAGCTATCCATTTTGAAAAAGTTTTTACTGGGAGACAAACAAATTTCTTTCTTGCCGGAATAATGGTTTTGGCACAAAAGTGTACATATAAGATAAGAATATCAAATATCAATCATATTTTGTATATGTATGTATATAAGAAGTATTAAATCTTCAAAATAAGCCAAGTCAGTCCATTACTTTCCCTCGAAATTTTGCTTTTGCCGATACATTTTTTAGGGAAGAGACAAACAATTTCGAGGAAAATTTTCAAAATAGGGATAAATATAAAAATTTTACCCTTGTTTCTAAAGATATCTTTTTTTCTAATAAACAAACATATAAAAATATTTACAATTTTCTTATTTCGAAGACTAAGTGTAAAACGCAACGCCAACAATTTCATTAAAAGCAAAAACTAAATCAAAAATATTTTATAATTTTGTTGTTGCTTTCTACAGACATTCATATTATTTTTTTTTTCAATTTTCAACGCCACAAAATAGAAGTGTTTGAAATTTAAAAATTCAAGATAAATTTCTATAGAAAGTAACAACAAAATTATAAAATATTTTTGATTTTGTTTTTCTTTTGCTTTCGTCACTTTTTTAGCAAAAAATCATCAAAACGTCACTTTGTTAATATCGGAACAAAAAATCGTCAAGATGACGATAACTCGTCAAATCTGGCAGCCCTGTTTTTATTATATTTATTTCTTTTGTTGACGTTTCGCTTTTATTTGACTGGAAATATTCCAGTATAAACAGAATTTGTTGTGTCTGTTTCCGCATTCAAATACAGAAACACTTTTATCTCATAAATCGAGAAACGATGGAATTTTTTGTTTCACACTTCATGTAAGAAATTTTACGAAGCGAGAAATACAGAAACGAGCTACAGAGGTATGCCAGATTTGTCGATTTATCGTCATTTTGACGATTTTTTATTCCGCAATTACCAAAGTGCCGATTTGCTGATATTTTTCTAAAAAAAAGACGATTGTTTTAGTCTCCAAAGTCTGAACAAAACATTAAATTTTCTGACACGTTCGTTTTTTAATCTTAAAATGTTTAACAGCCGTACCTTAACAAGAGCGAAAGGCGGAACGTTTTCTTTCGCTTAGCCTTTGCGCTGATATGCCATACCTTAGCAAGAGCGTCAGCTTTCTTGTTAATAAAACCCAGAAATTATAAATAAAATTAGAGACAAAAACTCCAGATTGACCAAAAAATAGCTAAATTGTCATTTTTAATTAACAATAGCGGCAAAATTTACTATTAAACGAGCTTTCAGTCGGTTTTTCCAATTGCAAAGCGTTGAGGTCGCTTTATTCATAAACTAGAAAACGCGTGCCTCTTTTGTTTTGCTACGACTGTAATATGCAAATCTTAAGAAAATCTTTAAATGAATATTTTCAGAGTACAAAAACAACAATGTTACACTTTGTTTATCTTTCGTCAAACCATCATCAAATGAACCTTTTTCGACTTCTCTGTATAGATCATATTTTCAACAATTAAACGGCGAACATATAATATCTACATGTGTTTCATACGATTCTTGACTTGACAGACTCGTTACGATTGAAGAAGTGTCTTTCGCTGTACTATGGAAGAATACCAGTAATGTTACAGTTTTTCCCGTGTGAGGAATCTTCTACGATTAAAAAATTCGGTTATCGACGATCAAAGACGGTCTTCATGAGACTCCCTTACACGATTGAAATTGCAAGCTGGGAATAAAGTAATTATGTTTTTGTTTGAATGTTTTTTTTTATAAAAAAAATTGTTAAAAAAACGAAATTTTACCCTGCCTTTACACATGCAAGTAATTACTTGCAAGTAGTATATACGTATTATCAACGAAAAAGTCGAAGAAAAAGCCGAAAGACTTGCAAGTAGCTTGAGTGTTTACACAGTCAGTTGTAAGTTCATTTTTCAAATGTTCTCGAAGCGAAAACATCCTATAAAAAAAACTTTGTTTTTTTGGTTTAACAACATTACCATGTTAAAAATATTAACAAGTTATAACAAAATAAATTAAATAATTCCTTCTTTATTTAATTTTTGGTCCATCTTGATGAAAAAATTATGTTTATTTTATAAAATTTCTGACTCCAGTATTGCCGTAGTGGCGATTTCATAATATTACTGAGAAAATATTTTCATTAACATTTTTTTTTTCAAAATGCTTGAAATTTATGATAAAATTACCATTGAGATGGGTTGTTGTATAGTTGTTCTCTTTTTTACGTGTTATTTTTTATAAATACACAGAAAATCCGCTATAAACATAACTTTTATATTACTAAGTACTAGTAAATTGATACAAAAGTCATCCATGGTAACACTGTTTCTTCATTTGTCATTTTACTTGCTGCAAGTGTCAAAAATTTACTTGCAAGCAAATTCTCTTGCAAGTTGGGCTGCAAGTACGAAAAATGTGATGGTGTTAGTAAAAATGTGTGAGTGTATTGAGTTTTTCGAACTTGCACTTGCAAGTGTAAACCCTAGGTTAAGTTGTCCAATTTTTTTATTTTTTCTGAGGAAATTGACGTTTTTCTCACAAATTTATCTGGTAGCCCTGTCTGCAACAAGCTTCAACCAGTTAAATGCAGAGTACCGAAACGTTCACTCATTTTTCAGTCATGAGCGAGCGTGAAAAATTTAAAATTTTACTAACTTTTCAAATTCATGAGGGTGAGGAAAAAATATATTTTGAATTTCCTCATTCATGAAAAATGAGCAAACAAAAAAATTCATATGTGAATTTGTCAGATATGAAAAATTTTAAAAAATTCACATTCAAATTCCTCATAAGGAAAAAAATGCGATTTGCCCGATCATTAACATCGGGAAAATGAAGTAGTAAAGAGGCCTTATAGAAGGCCTTTTTGTCGATATAAAGTTTTCCTGTCGCATTCCAACTGTATTTATAATTTACACAGAGTGTCATTTAAGACCAAAGCCTTGCCTTCTCGCATCTACTTTAAAGGCTTCTGAAAGGCCTTCAAAAAATAATTTAGAATTAAGAATAAAGTTGTATCCAGTGTATTTCGCGACCTTAGGACAACAAGGTTCTATCTTAAATGCTGTTTAGGTGCATATAGAACCTTGTTGTCCTAAGGTCGCAAATTGTTGTTGCTACTAACGCGAAGTTAGTACAGTACTTTTTGTTTATAGTCACTACGCTTATAGTCATTTTAGCGATAAAGTCCATTTTATCTGTTTATTTTGCCGCTATAAGTTAATTTAATATAAAGTACTAACGTTATAGTCCATTTAGCGATAGTCAAAGGGAAAAGTAAAGCAAATTAATGGCGTTATAGTCTAATTAGCAAAATTTAGTAAGTTCATTTTAGTTTTCGAATCAAAAATCCATCCAAAGAAAGAATGAATTAAATCATTTAAGTTTTGTCATCAACTCTCTACTCGTAAAAAATGAGTTTTTGCCGTTGGTTTCAGTTATGAAATATCTTGTAATTATTTTAACTATTTTTTATACAGTATGCAACTCTGTTGTAAAACAATAAGCCTGATGTCGGTGTAATTTATATGCATTTTTTATTTCCTTTATTCACATAACTTGATTATATTCGAATTTGGTTATATGCGCCATAGTGGCATATATGTGAGTAAGCCTTATAGTCCACGTTATGGGTGCAACTTAAGGATGTGACTATAAGCGAAAAGTACTGTAAATTAATAACTAAACTTGCTACACATTCTAACATAACTGCTAATAAAACTATTTCGATAGGCCTTACCTCAGAAAAGATAATTTGAATTTGTAAAATATTTCATAAAACCCATTCTAAAAGACGTGTGTGAAGATAAATATGAAAAGTTAAATATGTTTTTAAAAAATATCGCATGCGATAAAAAATATTTTTAAAAATTTCGCATGCGTATTATAAAGAAAATACGACTATTTATACGAAATTTTACAGTTTTTATGAAAAATTAATAATTTTTATTTAATATTTAAAACTATTTAGATATTTAGTTAGTCTTTTTATGTGAAAATTTATGATTTTTGAAAAAATACGACTTAGAGTGAAATTCACATGAAAGTGCTGTGTGAGGGATATGGCCAATGTGTCCAAACCCTTCGATCTCAGGGAATCAAACCTAATGGAAAATGAAGACTATGGACAGGGCTACAATAACCTGTAAGCACTTTATCCAAATTGTATTTGTGAAAATTTTTATACATTTTTGAAAATTTGACTTAGACTGAAATTCTCTTGAAAGTGCTGTGTGAGGGCTATGGCCATTGTGTCCAAACCCTTCGATCTCAGGGAATCAAACCTAATGGAAAATGAAGACTGTGGACAGGGCTACAATAACCTGTAAGCACTTTATCCAAATTGTATTTGTGAAAATTTTTATACATTTTTGAAAATTTGACTTAGAGTGAAATTCTCTTGAAAGTCCCTGTCCATAGTCTTCATTTTCCATTAGGTTTGATTCCCTGAGATCGAAGGGTTTGGACACAGTGGCCATATCCCTCACACACCACTTTCATGAGAATTCCACTCTAAGTCGTATTTTTTCAAAAATCATAAATTTTAATATAAAAAGACTAACTAAATATCTAATTAGTTTTAAATATTAAATAAAAATTATTAATTTTTCATAAAAACTGTAAAATTTCGTATAAATAGTCGTATTTTCTTTATAATACGCATGCGATATTTTTTTAAAATATTTTTTATCGCGTGCGATATTTTTTAAAAACATATTTAACTTTTCATATTTATCTTCACACACGTTTCTAAAAGACATTTTCGAAGAAGGCAGAGCGGAATAATTAAAAGTGTATTAAAACTCTAGTTGTAAACCTTCTTTAAGGCCTGAAAAGTCAAAGTGCTCGCAATTTTCCCGCTATTCAGCACGATAGCCTGTGTGTGCTTTATAAAATTATTTGTTGGCTTGTAAACTTAAACTTAAATGTGTTTTGATTTTGTAAAATATTTGTTGATGCCTCTAAAACGGTCTGTTTTTTTTTTTTTTTTTTTTTTGGTTTAAAAGACATAAATGCAAAAATAATAGAAAAAAAATTACTACTTGCATGAACTGAAGATAACTGATTCAAGATGAAGTCTTGTGAAAAAAACTTTGTTTCTGGACCAAGCGCGACGGTGTTTAAAACACTACATTGAACTTTCAAAAACTGGCATAATTTGGCGGGAAACAATGAAATTACATTAATGCAACAATAAAACAAATTTTCTTACTCATCAACTATACTTACTGTCGCTTTGTTTGTGGCGAAACAAGACTTTGTTAGTGTTTTCCAAATAACTTTACCTACGTAAGAAAAGTGTTTTTAGCAATAAGCCCCATCGTCGCGATTGGAACCGAAACCAAAATATTTTTACAAACATAAAATACCAACAACTTCTTGTGTTTATTTTTTCTCAATAATTTCTGCATACAGGTACGTCTTTTTAACGAAAGAAAAAGTGGCCCTTTTTTAAGGCACGAAAGAATTGTTTACACAAAAGAAAACATATCGTTCGCTTATATGCAAAACATTATAAAAACATTTTAAATTGATTTGTTTTGTTAATTACGATTCACATTACATATTTTTATAAAATTTTAAACTGCTACCTAAAAAATATCCAAGTTATTTACAAAATTAAAAATTACTGTTCATTAAAAATATAATGGGACCACAAAATTTCTTCATCATATAAAAAGTTTATAATACAAAAGAACTATTTTAAAGAGATGAAAATACTTTTAAATTAGAATGAAAAATATAGCTTTTTAAAATCAATTCATAGCTAAATTAAATGAAGTACATTTTTTAGTTTAAACCAGTGTTCGAAAATAAACACTAACAGCCGTATTCATAAAAAAATCATAATTCAGGTTTTAGATGAATTTTAGTTAAAAAACATTTTAAGCCTAAAAAAGCTTTTTTTTAAATTCGTATTCATAATCAGCATTTTAACTAATAAACGTTTTACCGTCTTTTTTAATTTGATGGTGGCAACGCTATCTCTTTTATTTGTCACATGAATCATAATGATGTAAAACAGTGGTTATTAATTCATACTCGTATTCGTATCTAAAATTTTTTTTTGTCGTGTGTGAGAAAAAAATTGTTTTTTATATATGAATAGTTGTCTCTTATATTTAAAAAAATAAAGAGTTCAAACAAAACAAAACAAAGTGCAATTTAGATGATGATTTTATTGCTGATATCAAAAAGTATTCAAATAACGAGTTTTATTTTATTTGTTTTGATCGTTTACACATCACTAGTTCATAATGTACAATTAATAATTTTTTGAGCTTTAATTTGTGAAATTGAAAAATATATTAATAATATACATTTTTCATACATACATATTTTTGAATTTCATTTTATTTTTAATGTTTAAATACATAATAATATATTGTCTTAAAATTTCTCGCAAAACTGTTCAAAATGACCATAAACACACAGCAAAAAGCAAAAATGTCATTTTAAAATAGGTTTAAACAAGGGTCGAACCAATTTTAAAATTCGCTTATTTACACAAGGTTTAAAATAGGGTTTTTAAGGTAATATTCGTTTATGAATACAATTTTAACGATTTATGCTTAAAACAGATTTGAAATGGAGTTTAAAATGTTTATGAATACGGCTGTAAATATCGTTTCTTAATGTTCGGTTCGGTAGATTTGTGGAAAACACAAACGCTAATAGTGTTTTTGTAGAAAATCATTGAAAAAAATAACGTTTCCCTGTTTACTGTTTTTATCAAACTCAACAAAAGATGTGAACATTTAATTCCGTTCGGTTTTTTTTGAAAATCCACAAACTTCAATGTGTTCGGTTCTTCAATGTTCGTCCCTTTTGGCTGGTAAAAAAAACCAAACATTTTTTACAAAAACAAAATACACACGCGAAAAAACCATTATAGAACATATAAATATAATGTTTGTCTACAGTATCACTTCAATTGTTCTGTTTTTAAACGAAGAACCGAACATTAAAAAAAAAGATATAGTTCCTGGGTGTGTGAGCCGAACGCTAAATAATGTACTGTTTATTTTCGAACACTGGTTTAAACCACTACTTATTAGTAATTAAAATTAATAAAAAATTATACGTAATAGGTATATCATAATATCTATAATAATATAAATTCTCCACATTGTTAAATGCAGTACTGCCTGCGCTGCATCAGAAAAGCAAACTAATTTTACCATGTCGACGCAAACCTAATGATGCTGCATATTAATCGTGTGATACATATATTCTATTTTCCGGTAATTTAACACAAATATTTAATTATTTAATATTTTAAATGTTGGTTTCACTTAGTACTAATATACTTTCGTTGATGATACGTCTTTTTGTTTCTAAAAATTACAAATTTATATAACGTAACACACTCAACTTAAAAAAATATTAAAAATAATATGTTTTTTCTCAAGAATATATCGGTTAACGCATTTTTAGCTGAAATATTCAAAATTGCTTTTAAATCTCAAATAATTAACATTTTACAAAGTTTTTTTGATTTGCATGTAAACTTATGAAATGTGATGTTACATTATTCTGCATTTAGATGACGGACGATATGTGCAGTTCTTTTAATTCTTTTTCAATAATTTTTACGTGTGTGAAGATAAATATGAAAAGTTAAATTCGTTTTTAAAAAATATCGCATGCGAAAAAAAATATTTTAAAAAATATCGCATGCGTATTATAAAGAAAATACGAGTATTTATACGAAATTTTACAGTTTTTATGAAAAATTAATAATTTTTATTAAATATTTAAAACTAATTAGATCCAAATTGTATTTGTGAAAATTTTTATACATTTTTGAAAATTTGACGTAGAGTGGAATTCTCATGAAAGTGCTGTGTGAGGGATATGGCCACTGTGTCCAAACCCTTCGATCTCAGGGAATCAAACCTAACCGAAAATGAAGACTATGGACAGGGCTACAATAACCTATAAGCACTTTATCCAAATTGTATTTGTGAAAATTTTTATACATTTTTGAAAATTTGACTTAGAGTGAAATTCTCTTGAAAGTGCTGTGTGAGGGATATGGCCACTATGTCCAAACCCTTCGATCTCAGGGAATCAAACCTAATGGAAAATGAAGACTATGGACAGGGCTACAATAACCTATAGGCACTTTATCCAAATTGTATTTGTGAAAATTTTTATACATTTTTGAAAATTTGACGTAGAGTGAAATTCTCATGAAAGTGCTGTGTGAGGAATATGGCCACTGTGTCCAAACCTTTCGATCTCAGGGAATCAAACCTAATGGAAAATGAAGACTATGGACAGGGCTACAATAACCTATAAGCACTTTATCCAAATTGTATTTGTGAAAATTTTTATACATTTTTGAAAATTTGACGTAGAGTGAAATTCTCATGAAAGTGATGTGTGAGGGATATGGCCACTGAGTCCAAACCCTTCGATCTCAGGGAATCAAACCTAATGGAAAATGAAGACTATGGACAGGGCTACAATAACCTATAAGCACTTTATCCAAATTGTATTTGTAAAAATTTTTATAAATTTTTGAAAATTTGACTTAGAGTGAAATTCTCTTGAAAGTGCTGTGTGAGGGATATGGCCACTGTGTCCAAACCCTTCGATCTCAGGGAATCAAACCTAATGGAAAATGAAATGAAATTTTTTAAAATATTTTTTATCGCATGCGATATTTTTTAAAAACGAATTTAACTTTTCATATTTATCTTCACACACGTATAACTTTTGCCTACAAAAATACCAACAGACACTTTGGCTGGTTGCCTATACCAAAAATATTTTACACAAACAAATACACACACAGGCATTTCGAGCTGTGCCCTGCAAATAAAATTGGACCACCTGATCCATTTTGATAAAATGGACTACTCCATGGACTGGTCCGATGTAATGCAAGCATGGACCATGTCATTTTTAAAAAAGTGTTTGTAGTGAGACGACATGTCTTCGTTTTTTAACGACATGCTTTCGTTTTTAAACGACTTCAAAACTAATCCTCTTGTGTACACCATGGAGTAGTTTTAAAACTACTCCTTAGTGGTCCAAAGGTGGGTTATATGGTCCTCTCCTAGGACATCGTAAAGTTAAATAGACCAGGTTTTTTCCATACGTTTGGGTTAGTTTTGGACTAGTCCTGGTCCCTTGTGGACTACTCTTTACACGCGTGTTTGGACTGGTCCTATTATTTGCAGGGTGGTCATGCAAACTGTCGAGCAACAACAACACTACTAGTGAGGATCGTTTTTAAATCTTTTTTTTTACTCATTCTTCATGACTGAAGAAAGGCAAAATTGGATTTTTCCTCAAAAACATGAATGAATTTGGCAAAATATTAACAATTCATTTATGACTGTGAAAAAAGTTATGTATTTTACATTTTTCATTTATGAAAAAAATTCAAGAATGGTTGAATATTAGCGATCACATATGAATTTCTCTGAACTCTGGTTAAATGAGATTAAAACACCCACTTTGTAAGTTTACTCTCAAAGTGGCTCTAATAACGAAAACTTCTATCTTTTTTTACTTGGTTTAAGAATTTTGTACTTATTTTAAGAAATTCCAGGATTGATTTTCAAAAGTAGTCCCACTTAGGATTGTTTCGAATACGTTTTAGTGTTATTCGTACTCGTATTTTTAAGAACGACTCGTACTTAAAATAAGCATAAAAACTTAATTTATCCCGATTGTTTTTCTTTCTGTCCGGTAGGTCTGTTTGCTATCAGCCTATCAGATTCTGGGAAGAGCCTTCGATAACGGCAGTGGGCTAGTTTAAACTGGGGTGCAAACGGTAGAACGCCAAAAAATTCTGAAGATGGGGATGTGGTTATTCTCGAAACATGTAAATTCGACCCGAGTTCAATCCTGCGTTCAGTCAAAAATTTTTTTTTTTACTGAAAAATGTCAGAAAAATTTCAATTTATTTCATGTTGTAAATTCCTTCATTCACTAATTTGAAATTATATAAAAAAAAATCCTGAAGAAGATTTCCAAAGGAAATCGAAATATTGAGAGGGAAATAAAAAGTATCTTAATTTATTTAATAAACGAAACGTGACCTTAAGCTTAAAGAATATATTAAAATATAATATTTAATAGAAAAACGTCAAAGAAATAAGAATATTATTATTACTGTCTTAAACGAAATAAATACGCAAACTTTCTATGTGTTTTACATTGTCGTTGTCATGAAATTTAAATTATAGAGACAAAACCACCGACGTGATATGTATGTAAAACTGATTTTCGAAATTCCTGACTTGAAATTTTTGAATTTTTCTAAAACCGGTGTTCCATACATTGCACGATTTTTTTGTTCTAGAAGACCCCTACACAGAAAAAATTATTGCCGAATTATTTTCAAACAAACGCTTGTTTGAAAATTTTTTTAATTTCTATAAATTTTTTTACTGATTCAATCAATATTTTTGTTTGATTTTTATTTAACCAACAAAAATGTGGACAACTCTTCAAAAATATAATAAACGCGTTATTGGTGTCAAGTTTTCATAATTTTTTATGAACTATTTAACGCTCTTTAATGTTGTCGTCTTTTTGCATTTTTTTATTTGATCGTAAGCAACACTTCTTTATGTGAAATATAAGAACAACAACAAAAAACACACACAGTCTATTTTTGGACGCTTTAAAAAAGTGCAACTATAAGAAAAACAATAGCAGAAACATCATTACAAGAAACAAAATCCCGTATTCAATTTTTTAAAACTGTTTGGTTAAATACATCAAATACAAAAATAGAATGATGGCGTAAAACATATCGAGTCGGTCTGCTGCCGTTTTCGGTTACATTTCTTCTTTAGCAAAGGAAAGGATACAGCAACAGAGGGTGATAAAGAAAAACATTGTGTTGTGTGTATAAATAAGACTTCGTTCAAAAATTATTCTAACAAAAAAAATGTGACTCAAAGCCAGCCGGCGGCTCTGCTCTGCCGTCATCTTCTCATATAGTGCTTACTTGTGTACGCGTCATTGCCTGTGCAAAAACTTTTTTTTTATTTAGAAATTTAGTATATGAATGTCAGTAAACTTTTTGTTTGATTCAGTTAAATTATTTGTTTGAAAAAATCAGTGTTTTTTTTCAATAAACAAAATGCAAATAAATTGTTTGAATATGCAAATTTGTTTATAGGACCGATTTCAGACAAAAAATTGTTGGATCCTACAAATTTTTTGTTTGAATTGGAAAAATAATTTTTTCTGTGTAGTGAAATTTTATGCATAAAATATTCGTCGAACATTTTAACCCTCTAATGTGCCGTTTTAGTATACTTTTGTGTGAAAGTTAAAGAAACAGAACAAAAATTACCCCTTAAAATAACTGTTGGAGGGTTAATATATTCTATGAAAAGAATTGCCATACAATTCTACTGACGAAATCTGAAATAGTCTTTTAGCTCAGAAGAATATTTAGTATATTTTTTTGACTTGTACAAAACGCCTTTAAGAGAATTTCAATAATTTCAATGCTCAAAATTTCGAAAATCCGTTTTGCATACATTGCACGAACTTTTGGTATGAGAAGACCCCCAGTAAAATTTGATGCAAAAAATATTCGTGGAACAATTTAACCCTCTAAAGTGCCGTTTTAGTATACTTTTGTGGGGAAGTTAAAAAAGGACAAAAATTACCCTTAAAATGAGTGTTAGAGGGTTATTATATTCTAAAAAAAGAATCACCATACAATTCTTCTGAAGGCATCTGAAATAGTATGTTCGCTCAGAATTATATTAAGTATATATTTTTTGACTTATACCAAAAGCCTTCTCAAAAAATTCGAAAACTTTAGGGGCCGACATTTCGGGAACCCGAGCTAACTATTCAAAACTCTTTGGCAGATTTGCTCTACCAATAGTCAAGTTTCATTTCGCGTTGCAAGTATTGAGGCTGGCGGCGATGACCCGGATTTTGTTGCACAGTGTTATCCATCAACAATGTAAAATTATAACTTATATGTATTACTAAACTTTTAAGAATACAGTATAACAGATTAAAGTTTTTTTAGCGTAATTATTGATTTTTTTTTAATTTTTTCCTTTTATATATTTAAGAATTTTTTTGTGCATTAAAAACCTGCCCTGCTCATAAACTTTTCTTCGAAGAAACACGTTCATACCCATTCTTAATTAAATGTTAACGAGTTTGATTCAAGCCATGAAACATCCCTTAAGGAAACTTCATTTATAATTGTGAAAGTTAAACAAAAGTATAATTTTTCATTAGTAAAATGAAATAAAAAAGAATGAAAGATATGAAAATATTTATTATTAAATGTGAACTGGTGTTTTAAACAGAGATAAATGTGATTTAAAATAAGACTTAATGAACCTAAATTTTATAAAAAGAAAACTTAAATTTTCTAACAATTTAATTTATTTAAAAAAAGTTTTTTAACAACAATTTAACCCTGTAATGCTACTTTGAATTATCTTAAATGTCCACATGTGGCAAGTAGATAAATTAAAACCGCAACAATTCTCTATAAAAAAATTGTTCATGTTAAACCCCATCAACCATCAACTTGTGGTTTGGACACTTTGATGTCTTTTATTTGAAAATGACTTTTAGTTTATCTAAAGGAAGCCCAACAGTTATAATGGAGAATATTCTGTTTCAGTAGCATAAAAGAGGCGGTTTGACACAAACACAATAAAAGTGCTTCTATTTTAAGTCTTAGAGCAGTAAAAGGTCAATAAATGTCAGATTGTATATAAAACAAAAAAATGTAATTAAAAAAACTTAATTTGATGTAAAAAACTAGAAGGAAATTTTGCAAGAAAGACAATCGAATTGGTAGTATTAAAAGTTTTAGATTTTTATTATACCCTTCACTACAGGTGGAAACATAAATGTACATTAGACCGACTCACCTTATATGGGCAAAACACAAAGTTAGAGTTGTACCCCCTGAAAATTAACTCTGACATGTTGTATGAAGATTCCCAAAATATTTTGGCTCTAGCGATAATCTCCCGTAAGCTTAACCGCGTCAAAAAAAGGGTCCAAAATGGTATTTTTCATGAATGAAAAGTTCGGTAAATTTTCTTTGTCCAATGAATGACCAAATATAATAGATATTTAGGAATTTTTTGATTCTGCGCTAAAACATTTTAAAAATCTAACCACAGACTCGAGATAGCGAGATGTTTTAGTCAGTTTTTGATGCTTTTCAATTCGATTTTAATAAAAATTTAAATAACTTAACCATTTTTTCATTCCCAATACGTCATTAGAAAGGTGTTTACCACAGCTTGAGATTTTAGTAAAAAATTAACCCTTAACTGCTTATCTTACTTTTTAAAACATTCATTAAAACATCACTAAAAACCCATTTTTTAACCAAAAAAAGTATATACTTGTCCAGGACGTGTTATATAAATATTAAGCTTATATTAAATTAGACTATATTTACATTAGGCAATTAACGCCGCAACTTGCCGCAACTTTCGCATGCAACTTTTTGTTTGTTAGCAAGAGGTGTAGGGAAGAAAACGGGGTTGAAAAAGTTGGCAAAATGCTTGAAAAAAATGTAAATGTAAATGTGAAGAGTTTCGTAGAAACTACTTCAAAAGAAAATAGAAAAAAAACTCGGCGTTAATTGCATAGATGTAAATGCGGTCTTAAACAGTTCATGACCAACATTTTTCAGAGGACATTTAAAAAAATTCGACAACAAAAATTTACCGAATTTTTTATTCATGAAAAATACAATTTTTCGACCCTTTTTTGACGCGGTTTAGCTCACGGGAGATTATCGCTAGAGCCAAAGTTAGTTTTGAAGGGGTACATCAACAACTTTTTTTTTTTTTGAGTCGCTCTAATGTACATACATGTATATATAAAAGTATGTACATTAGGGTGTCCCAAAAATTTTTTCTTTCCGATTTTCATAGGTGCTCAGTTAAAATTTAAAAGCTTATAGTGTAAAGTATTTTTGATTTTTTTTTTCAAAAAAAAACTGAGTTTTCGGACTTTTTTGAACTTTACTCATAACTTGGTTAATACCACGAGTTTCTTTACTCCTGAGGAAACAGTTTTAAAGAAAAGTATCCAAGCTTTATTCCTGTGTGAAAAAGATATAAGTATTGGTGATGAGTTAACTTAATTAGATACCCTTTATTACAATTTTTCGTAATTTTTTCAAAAATTTTGTAATAACGCTTTACAACTTTTTAAGTTTAAATAAAAACGAAAAAAACTAATGATGCAGTTTGAAAGACAAATTAATTCTTATTAATATGAAAAACAATTTTTAAATTTGTTCTTACCGTTCCTGAGTTATACCCGTTTTTTTATAACTAAAGTAAATGCTAAATTTCTTCTTCAACACGTCGGTATATAAATCTGCCAAATCGGTTAAAAAATGGCAGAGTTATAACCGAAATACTGAATCCACAAAAATTACTCTTTTTTATAATTAACTTTGTTAAAATATATATTTACAAGTTTATATAAATGTTTATATATAAATATAACTTAAGTAAATGGTAAAATTCTTCCTTAACACGTCGGTATATAAAACTATCAAATCGGTAAGACAATGGGTAATTTCTTAGCAAAATACTCCAAAAATGGGCTAAAAAACATCGAAATTTAAAAAAAACCTAAATTTTAGGGCCGCCATTTGTCCTATGAATATGACTTATATACCAAAATATCGGAAATTTTAATGAGTTATAACCGAAATACTGGGGTCTAATCACCGCATACGATATCGAGCAAAGTTGATCGAAATTATTTATTTTGGTATCTTGAAACTCGATATCGAATGAAATGTATTGAATTTGAAATAATAGCATTCGACATCGAGTAACTCGACATTACATTTATCGAGTTTTCATTCGATACGCCAGTGTATATCGTATGCAAAAAAATTCAATAGTTTATTCGATACGATAGTATCGAATGCGGTGATTAGACCCCTGAATTCCAAAAAAATTACCTCTTTTATACCCTTCACCGAAGGTAAAAAAGGTATATATAACTGTAAGTTCTACAATATTGATCCTACACCCTATAAAGTATATATATTTTGGGCCCTTATGAAAACCGAAGTTCAAAACCGGTTGTCTCTTATTTTAAAAAATATTTACAAGTTTTATTTAGTTTTTGTCTAGTTGCTCTGTATTCTGCTCGCACAATGGTGAAGGGTATATAAGATTCGGCACAGCCGAATATAGCACTCTTACTTGTTTTATTAACCTTTTTTTTTGTGTTGTATTGAGATTTTTGGTTAAATTGTGATGGATATAAAAACTTTTTGTTTTTCTTTTGTTTTACTTTTATTAAAAAATAATTTTTTTGGCGCAAATTTTTAACAGCTGACTTTTCTGACTTTCAGTGTTGTTAACGCTTATTGGAATTCAAAGAAAATTTAACGTTGAAAATCGCTTCAACCGTGGTGAATATCGCTTCAACCGTGGTGAATATCGCTTATTAGTATATTAGTATGCATTCAATATTTGACACGCTAAATACCCATCAGTGTTGAGTGTAAAACGTAGCTATTATTTTGATCAATTGTAATTTAGAAAAATGTATCACTTTGTATGGGTGCGTGTAACCTGATAAATATATTACACAATTAAAATGCATTATTATTTTTTAGAAAAGAAAACGCTATTAAACGTTCACTTTATGCGCTCGTGCGCGTTGTATGAATTCTACATTTGTTGTTGTTAATGTTATTAAATTCTATTAAATGTGTGTACTGAACATGTGCGTAACAAAATACAAAACAAAAGGCGCTACGCCCTGAATTTGCCTATAGCTGTTTAAGAGGCGATCACAACTTATCTGGCAAGTAAATAAAGAACATGAACGACAAAATCACTTGTCATATAAAGGAAGACATTGAACCAAAAAGACCCGCTACATTTAACAACAAAAATCTATTTTACTTGTTAACAATTCTAACTACTTTTGCTAGTGAAAAAGATAAAGCATAAACAAAATAAAAATAAATTTTAAAGCCGACCAAATAAATATTTATGCAACCAGATAGCAAACATTTGATTTTATGTTGAAACTAAAAATATGAAAAAATAAAAAACTTTTTTTAAACTGCAGTCTGACAGATACATCACACATTCACAGACAAATGAACACACAGATAGATTTGTAAATATTCGTATAAACATGCATATTTATTTGCCATAATTATAGGGAAATGTTTTTTTTTTTTTATAGAAATTATTTATATGAGAGAAAGAAAAAAAAAGCTAAATTACAAACAGAATGTTAAAGTGTGTCAAGTAAAATATACATTTAAAATGCGCATCCATACACACAGACATACAGTGGTGTTCACATAATTAGAAATGAATTTGCAGCATATATGCATACAAATATTTATATATATATAGAGGTATTCTGGAAATCGAAAACACAAAACGCAAGAATTTGGAAGTTGTTTTTAATACACTTTTAGTAAAATTTTTATAATTTTTGTTATAAAATTCTGTTTAATAGAGAAATATTTGTATAATAATTATCATAAAATTCTTTTATTACAGAAATTTAATTAAAAAACGACGTTTAAAATTCTTGCGTTTTGCGTTTTCGATTTCCAGAACACCCCTGATAACTTAATTTTAAAAACTTAGTTCAACATATTAAAACTTATAACATTAGAATAAAATAAGCTAAATTTGGTTTCGTTGCTCCAGAGAACTCTATTCCCTATGTACCTATTCAATTCAACCACAAAGTCCCGAATCATTTAATCACCTTCTTATTATCCATGCAGACATTTCTGCATTTATTGGCTGCCAAATTAAAGCCTTTATTTCACGCAAAAATAGAGAAAAGGATTTCTTTAACTACAATAACTCTATCTTCTGTTGGAGTCTTTTTGAGCCGTAGGCGTTCTGGCTGGAGTTTCGAACTTCTTTGTCTTCTTATACAAGTGAGTTGGCACCAGATATCATTTTTTTTTTTTAGGCAAGCAAGCTTTTGTGATATAGCCGACATTGACAGTTTCTCATTCCGATAACACTGTACAATTAACTCTCTTATTTGTGAAGAACGCGATTTCTTTTCACCCATTTAAGAAACTTAAACATATTTAAATTACTGCAACTCTACTCTATTGTCTTTCAAATTTAACTCACTTTGTCGATTATTAATGTATTAGTGAGTCTGGGTTCACACTTTGCAAGTTTTCTGTTAGAAAGTCTAAGTTTATTGGTGAGAGGGGAGCGAAGAATATCATGTTATTTTCCCATCTCACAAATAAACTCAGACTTTTTGAAGGAAAACTTTCATTGTGTGAACCAAGACTTAGTAAATTTAACCGAAAACTGCAGGTTTCTAAATGCGTGGCCAGCCAAAAACAACTACTTGGGAAATAATTTATGTATATTTTTTTTCTCAAAAGAAACTTAAAGCTTCGCATGGTTTGCATTAACAACAATGCGAATTGTCTTCTCGTTGAATAATGGTTATTTTAAGTTGCAGTAAAGTGGCTTCGTAGAAGTTGCACTGTGATTGTTTTTTTAAATCAGCATTTCTAGTTATATAAACACCACTGTACATATGTTATATGTGAAGATACATTCGCACAAATTGTTTACTATATACATATAGAGATACTAGTGGTGGGTTGAGTGCATACCGCAGGAAAAACCAACAAAAAGAGAAATACACTGCCACAGCCTACAAATTGTATCTGTATGATGACAACAAATATTGCATTTTATGTCATGTGAATGAACATTCAACAAAAATTACAAACAGGCCTTTTTCACCGACACACTTTTGATACCCTACATACCGCTGTATAGACGTTATGGTTTATAATAATTGGTTTGGCTTAAAGCTAGTTGCAACCACAAAACCAACAAAGATATATGAAAGCATCTATATATATAATTTCGTTGTTTGTCCGGATGTATGTCCGGTTCTCTTTCCGCGGCTTTCTGAAGCCGTCTGACGTCGCAGAAAAATGAAATTTGGCATACGTAAAGCTCATTTGCTCCACTGGTGCAAGACGGAGCCCGATTTTTGTTTTTCGGTCTGTGGGCGATGGGCGTGGTCATTGAATAAACCATTCACTTTTTCTTATATTTTTTGCAGGAAACTTTTGCGTTTTCCTAATGAAATTTTTTATATTTAAAGCCCTCTGTCTGAGGAAGGGCTGTACATGTGTCTTATTTCATCATCAAAACCCTCAAATTTGCATTATGTATTTTTTAAAGAATTTTTATATATTCGATATTACAACATAAAATTTGTTATACTGAAAGTACTTTCTCTGCCAGAAATCGTAGTGGAATCAGATTTTAATACTGCTGTTGAAAAGAAGAGATAATCTTATTGTATCACATACATAATTACTAACAAAAATATTGGGTTTTTGTGGTGATTTTCAAGATTTGTTTGTAAAGTGATTAAAAGAACAATCATATTCTAAGAGAAAGTAACTGTTATTGACATTCATCTAAATTAAAAAATAATAATATTGAGTTATTGGAATTTATTCTTCATTGTGCCCATTCGAATTGGGTTGAACTTCATATTTACGGTGCGTTGCGCGTTTTTTAAATTGTCATTAAAGGAAGAAATTATAACTACCTATTTGAAGTGAATTTTTATAATGTTAAAGTTAAAAGCTAAAGTTCTTTTTTTTTAACAAAAATCAACTAATTAACTTAAGTCATTAATAATTTTGAAAGCTACTCAAAGTCCTCTTCAAGGTAGGGTATATTTTGTTATACTTCGCTAACTAAAGCTTCCCTGCATAGCCGGGATGTACATGTACATACAAAAAAATTTTATGCGACATTTAACGAAAAACTTTCGTTGTCTATTATTTCGAAACACTTTTTTACGAATGTTTCGTACAATGTAGGTCAGTTTTCGTATAAATAAGCAGAGATTTTTTCGGTGTTTGGTATCAACTGTTTCATACGTTAACATTTTACTATACTTCGGTTTGATGGATGGTTTATAACCAGCAATATGTAAAACGCCGAGGATTTAAATTAGAGACCGTATATATATAAAAGAGTATTCAATTGTTCGTTATTTTTTTCAACATTTTCCTATAAAAACTAATTCCGTTAAGGGCATGGAAAGACCACTCCCAGTGAATGATCTGCACCTGATTCTATTTTTAAACTCATTGAAGGGACCTACAGTTTAATGCCGGCAGCGAAAGGCTAATGCAATAGCATTATTGAATTATTTAGAGGGGGCCGCACACAACATTCTCAGTTCAAGCTACATGTACCATTGACAGAAACATCAACTTCAAATATGAGAACAAATTCAGTGGATGCAAAGCAGATAAGAAAGGCTAGGTCAATCATTTGGGATGAGACAACAATGGGACCTACCTATGCATTTAACGCTATTGACAAGTTGCTTAAAACATTGATGAAAAATAACAAGCTTTTTGGAGGTAAAGTTGTGCTTCTTGGAGGAGATTTTCGCCAATGTTCACAGGACGGCCATTATCGAATCATGTATTAAGTTCTCTAATCTTTGGTCCATCTTTAAAATTTTATTTACAGAGATTGGCTTTTAAAAATGGGGAATGGTGAACTCAGTTCGGAATTTGGAGAGGACATTATGCATTACCAAACGAAATGCTGGCTGAAAACTCAATCTCAATCTCAAACTCAATCGTTGTAAATTTGCCATTTTATGCTCTCAAAATGATGAAGTATGCCAAATTAATTAAGAAGTTCTAAGTCTTTTAGAGGGTGGATGTTTTACATGTTTGAGCGTTGACACGGTGGAGAGCAATAGCATAGCTGAACGGGAAAATTATCCGGTGGAGTTTTTAAACAGTCTATCGCTATCTGGAATGCCTCCTCATAAGTTGAAAGTCAAAGTGGGAGCCATTATCACGCTTCTGAGGAATTAAAACACTAAAAGAGGTGACACAATTGTCACAGAATCTAATATGCGCAACTTTATTAGCCGGCACTGCAAAACGCCATCCTGCATTTATTCCGAGGATTGATTTGGCTCCCATAAATCCCGACCTACCATTTATTTTGCGTAGGAAACAGTTTCCTTTAAGGTTGGCGTTAGAGAGGGGGGATATATTTACCCAAACCAGTTGTTTTTAAAGAAGTATTATAATTTAGTTACTAACTTATTGTTATTTGTTACATATTTTTTCTTTATATACCTATTAAATGTATTAAAACATTGAACGGGTCGACCGATTTAAACCAAAATATAAGTGTAGTTTGGGGAAAGTCTATAGATGGCTTATGTGAAGTTTGTTCCGGAGATATCGCATTTAGATTTTCCTATATATTCCCATACAAATATCAACATTTTCCATATTTTGATTTTTTATTGTCTCTTGAAAAGTTACCAAACCATGTATCGTAATGCCTTATATGTGCAATAACATTCGGAATGGATCTTAATGTATATTTCATATCGCTAGAGGGCGTCAAAAAGGGCAAAACGGGTAAAAGCTGCCTCTTCCAATATCTTCTTAACTAATCAACCGATTTTCTTAAAATTTTGCAGGCAAATAGTGTAAAATCTGAAAGGAACTACAGCCTATAATTTTTTCAGTAAGAGGGGTAAACGCTCCCCCTCCCTATATCTTCTTAACTAATCAGCCGGCTTTCTTAAAATTTGGCATGCAGACACTGTAACATCTAAAGGAACTTTAAGATATACATTTTTTGAAAATTCCAACATTTAGGGCATAAAATAGGGCAATAGGGGTTAAAGCTCCCTCTACCCATGTCTTCTTAATTAATTCTCCGATGATAGGTTCAAGTCTTGAAGGAACTAAAGGCTATAAGTTTTAAAACTTACGGCGTAAAATTAAGCAAAAAGGGTAAAAGCATCCCCCTCCTATGACTTCTAAATTAATCAACTAATTCTTTTGAGAAGTTTATTAATTTAAAAAAAAAAAAAAAAAAATTTCTCCGGTTATTCTACTTCAGCTCTGCAATGGTACACTATTGGTCATTAAAAAATGTCTGTTTACGGTTTAGATTTGGGCAAGCCATTGAGCTTATTTGTGTCGGCTAAAGACGGACTGACAAAAAATATCGTACACGCAATTGCTCTTCGTATTAAAAATTGATTACCTCTGTTTAATTTATACTGATACTTCAGGATAAAAAATACATCACTTTTTTATGTTTAACTTTTGAATATGTAATGAAAACAAATAAAGAAATAAATGGCTATTGCTTTTTCATCGCCGATCACGGTATAAGCGCTTTATTCCTCTTTCTTTCACTAGAAATAGGTAAGTTATGTTGCAAAACAACGTTTGCCGGGAGAGCTAGTATTGTTGATATAAGTAAACGTTTAATTCACTTGATTAAATTTTTAGTTAAGGCTGGTTTTATTTTTGATTAATTGTTAAATGGAAGAAAAAAAAAACAAAAAATTTTTATTTTAATAACGAAATATTAGACAACTTATTGTAGAGTACTGCAAAAGTCACAAATGTCTGATTTAAAGAAATTTTCTTTGGCTTTAATTTAAATTTTAGCGTTTGCATTTCTGCAGGTATAATTATTGTTTAGTTCTGTGTGCTTTTCGTCTGTGACATAAAAACCTCATATTTACATTTTTCTTTTAATTTATATATTTTTAAATTTCCTTTTAAGTAACCATCACCTTTTTAATTGATGCCTTCTTTGAAAAATATTTTTAAAGACCCCAAGAGAAACGAATAAAATGAAATTTGGGAAATTACAATTTTCTGAAAATAATTAAAATATTGTAAAATAAGGTTGAATTTAATAAATTGTGTAAAAAGAAGTCAGTGAATCTATGGCCGAGAAAAAAGAGTGAACATTCCAATGCATTAAACACATTGATGACAGCAGGCCAAAATGATGCTGGCTGCATTTTTCAGAATACCTTAATCATATCTCTTTAAAACTAGATCTTTGCGATAACGGTATCATTGGAAAGAAACTTCTCCGAAATACTTTTCACATAATGTATTAAATATAACGATTTATTAACCCATTAAGGCTGAACCCAACTTAACAAAAGACAGAACACACTTTTTGACAAAAACAGACCATTAGCTCTTACGAGATAACCCGCACCAAACAAAACAACTGCAAAAATTTCTTTTTAACTAACTGCGACAAATCATTGGTTGCAGAAATACATGTGGTAAGATACAACATACCCACACAGAGTAAGACAGAACAGACTGAAGCGAACCGCGTTGCAAATAATTGCGTGCTTTCTTATGATGTACCCCACATTGATTGAGACAAGTCAATAAAAACAAAAAAAAAAAAAAACAACATTGTTGCATTGCTTTCTGATTACACTACGCCACAAAAAGTGAACCTTAAAAATTAGATATTTTTTAAGCTAAATTGGGGCGGCTGAACACGAATATGGCATTCATTAATTTCTCTCAACAAGCGTTTTCGATATATTCGCGAAAGTCGTGTTTTTCTGCAGTTGTTTTAGATTTTTAAATGTTCATCTGAATTATACAAAATTTAAAATGTTGAATAAATATGTTTTTCCTCTTTCAGCCCATATTTTTTTTCTGTTAGGACCAGCACTCAGGGGATGGCCCCTACTAATGCATTGCATTGTGTTGGAACTAGGAAAATAGGTTGTGGGAAGGAGGATAGAGGGAGTAGTGTTTGTGAACATTCGATTTGAACTTAATCATGTTATAAGTGAGAGGGAAGACTTCTGCAGGAAGGTTATTCCACATACGAAAAGTCCGGGAAAAAACGAATTCTCTCTGTAATGCGTTGTACGATTCACCTGCCAATCGACCACATAAGGATGGGCTCTTGAGGAAAAACGTGTATTACGAACAAACGTACAGATTTCGGGAACCAGATCGGTCGGATATAGGTGGTATATATAGTAAGGAGATCAGATGGAGTGAAGTATATCTTACACCGTCTTAGAAAACCGAGGCACTTGAATGCTTCGTTCGACACCTCGAATATATGTTCTCTCCATTGGACATCACATTGTATCCTCAAGGCCAGAACATCAAGAGATTCTGATTCCTCAATAATTATACCATCCATATATACAGTTCCTCGTTCAGCAATTGCAATCCCTTGGATCATCACATGTATTTTTTCTAGGGTTCTTTTTTGTATATTGTTCAGTGTTGCCGACTTACGCATTAAGGTGCGCTCAGATTAAAACAGGAACTAATTAACGAAATTCTTTAAATATTTTTGGAATATATGATGTAGTTATTACTTTTTAATAAGCATTATAAAAAAAGCATAATTCTTATTTATGTAGTTGTTACGCCACAACATGAAAACAAACAATAACAAATATTCGTTTGTTGATGTTTTTACGAACGACAGAGAAGATTTCTCGTTCTTCGTTCATGCATTGTTCAAAGTAAAAAACAGGAACGATGAACGAAACGCATGACATAGTTCCTTTGATCTTTCGGATCGGTCGAAACGATTCCACAAAAGGAACGATTATGCCCAACTCTATTTATTGCTCATATAAAAAACGTCGCGCACGAATTAAAATTTGCGTTTAGAATGGAAAATTCAGTAGAAATTCGTGATTTTATTTTATATAATAAAAGTTTGCCGGAAAGCATTAGAAACGAAAGCTACAATAAATTGCTCAACTACAATACACGCAATTATCATACCTCAAAATAAAAAATGTAACAATTTGATATCAAATTGAAAAAACATTGTACGTCAAATGTTTATATTCAAATCATTATCAATTTGAATTCAAATGTTAAAATCAAACAATTGAAAAGATTTGAGAATTGTGTTTGATGTCAAATGATAAAGTCATTTCATATCGGTTTGACCACGTGTTTGTTGGGTTAATACATTAAGCATAAGACAAAAACTTAATAAGATGTTTTTTTTTTTGATGTGGGTTAGCATCAAACAATTGCTTTGACAAAAACGTTTTGTTTTTTATTGGTGTGTGCGGAGCTATGGAGTAGTCAAAAATGTATCTAACTCCGACTGAAATTTTTCAAGTGCGACTCCGACTCCAGCACCAACTCCGACTCCTACTTTAACCTTGATACAATAAATATGAGACTTTTTTTAATACAGTACCTTTTAAATGAAAGAAAAAGATTCTTATAAATTTCAAATCTTTATTTTAGTTTTTACACGTGCCGCATTGTGTTTTATTTTAGTTTTTTTTTTTTAATTTCCTAAGCTAAAGCTCTTCGCTTGTCTGGAGGAAAGAAACCAGTGCCTATGGCAGGAATCGAACCCGCAACCCCGGCGCTGATAGGCTAACTCACTACCAGCTAGCCTGCCTACATTTAAATATGTAAAGTAGAATAATTTTGGAGTTGGATTTGGAGTCTCGAGTTTTTGTGGAAATTTCTACTCCGGAACAAAAACCTCAACTACGACTCTACATCTACGACTCCAAGACCCTGGTTTTGGTTTCAATCTATGAGCAAATTTCAAAATTTAACATTTCTTGAAGGAATTTTTTACAAAATTTTCTTTATCTTAAAGTTTTATCAATAAAATAACATTTATTCAAAGACAACATGTTATGGAGAACACTTTAAGCTTTTATGCAGTATAACTTTAGATATCGTATTAAATAAAATACTAGCATTTAACCCGCTTTGTGCTTTGTTGTGATACAGACGTGTATTTTTAGCCCCGCATACGATTTGAACTATTAATTAATCACATTTGATTTTGTAATACATAAATATAAGCAGCGAATGGACGCTTAAAAAAAAAATAATATATATTGTTATCTAAATTACTTAACATAATAGTGAACAATTTAAAACGATAAAATTAAATAAAATAAAACAGTAAAAATATATACATATGTATGTACGTATGAATGTTCATACATGTGTATATATATAGGTATACATATTCTGAACAAAACATTTAAATTCTGGTTTTTTCTTTTGTTGTTGTAAAATACAATAAATAATAAAAATATTAAAGCAAAGCAAAACGGTGAAAAACAAAAACAACTCTTTGCATGAGTACAAACAGTGAAACAACACTAAGACAAAATGAAAGAAACGTTTACGTTTTAGTTAATGCAAATGAAAATAATGCAGAAATAAATAAAACAAAGCAAAACAATATTAACTACCTAACGGCTAAGCCAATTACTCGAACACGTTCCCTCTCACCCTCGGTATTTACACAAACGGTGGATAGTGACTCATTAAAAAAACTACAACAAGATTTGGTGACAAGTGTTGCCAGGCCAGCAAGTATTGCCGTGACGTCAAAAACAAATTTAGTGGGAAATGATACCATGAACTCAAACACAAATGCAATGGAAAACCCCCCTGTAAAAAGTTGTCAAAAGCCTACAGTACAAGTTGGTATGGACAGGTACATAACAGTGCTTAAACGGGGACGCAGCCCTACCTCTGCAGCAGTTGCTTCGGCCTCAAAAGTACCATCTTTTGATAAAATAAATACTCAAAATCGTTTTGCAATTCTGGAGGATGAATCCTCTGAAGCACCAAACGTCATTAAACCATCCAAGCCTCCCCCGATATATCTAAGGGAGCAAAATTCAAATGAGCTCATAAAGAGTTTGATATCGGTGATAGGTGAAAATTCCTTTTACGTAGCGGCTATAAAGCGTGGAAGTATAAACGAGACAAAAATACAAGTCAATAATGAGAATGATTTTCGCAAAATAGTAAACAACTTTGAAACGCTTAAAAAAAACTTTTATACCTACCAACTGAAAAGCAGTAAAGGTCTACAGGTAGTGATTAAGGGTATTGACTCATGTGTGGACCCAGAAGAGGTTAAAACATTCCTAGAAGAAAAAGGCTTCAAGGTAAAACATGTAGTAAATATTAAAAATAGAGAAAAAATTCCCCAACCACTTTTTCGAGTGGAGTTTGAACCCGGCGACGTAAAACTTAAAAAAAACGAAACACATCCTATTTACAATTTAAAATATATTCTCTACAGAAGAATAACTGTAGAAGAGCCGCACAAAAAAAATTGACCTGTTCAGTGCTTAAACTGCCAAGAATTTGGCCATACCAAGGCATACTGCTACTTACCCCCTGTCTGCGTAGTATGTGGTGAACTACACGGTACAGTTTCTTGCGATAAGTCTAAAACCGACCCCAACGTAAAAAAATGTAGCAACTGTGGCGGTAATCACACTGCCAATTATAGAGGATGCCCAGTATATAATATTGTCAAGCAGACGGTTGGACCGAAAACAAATACCCCTCAAATGCAGGTTGCAAATCAGGTAAACACAAATGCAATTCAAGCCCCCCAGCCTAGTAATAACAGAACCTCTTACGCTAACGTCCTAAAATCAAACCATCAGCCAATGCAAGGTGCCTCGCCAAGTAATGATGAAACTCCGGTTTCTAATTTAAGTCGTTTAGAAATAACCATGGAAACATTAGTGCAAACAGTAAATAATTTTACGAACACAATGGGTAATATGATGCAGGAAATGCTTAGAATGCAATCGATGTTATTGCAAGCTGTACTTAACAAACCATGAACTGTTTAAAAATTTGTTTTTGGAACGCAAACGGCATCCGCCAACATAAAAATGAATTAGAATACTTTCTTAAAAATAAACAAATTGATGTCATGATGATTTCTGAAACTCATTTGACCTCAAGAAATACGTTTAAAATCAATGGTTATATGCTATATGATACCAAGGACCCTCGAGATAGAGCTTGTGGAGGTTCTGCCATCTTAATAAAAACTCGAGTCAAACACTACATTATGTGTGATCACCGTGAAGACTATCTGCAAGCAACGACTATTTGTGTTGAGGAGCTAAATCGAAACATAGTAATTTCTTCTTTATACTCTCCACCTAGATTTTCCATATCAGAAGGCCAATATTATAAATATTATAAATCATTAGGACCCTGTTTTCTGGCCGCTGGCGATTATAACGCTAAACATACCTTCTGGGGGTCACGACTTATAACACCAAAAGGTCGTGTTTTGTTTAACACAATCTCTAAAATGGGTTTAAATGTGGTCGCGAGCGGGCAACCAACATATTGGCCTACTGATCAGCAAAAAATTCCAGATGTTATCGACTTTGGCGTGGTTAAAAACATCCCCACAGAAACGATTCATGTTGAAGCTTCCCTAGAATTATCATCAGACCACACACCTACAATTGTTACTATATCGAACCCAAATAGAATTGTATTTCCGTCAGGTTACTTAGCGACGCCAGCCACACAAATAAATTGGTTAAAATATAAAAAATTTCTCAGTGCCCATTGCACAGAAAATATTCCGCTTAGTACACCGGAGAATGTGGATCTCTCTCTTGTTAACTTTGACAGTTATCTTAAACTAGCTGTTCAACACTCCAGCGTTACCCCCAAAAAAATTAAAAATAATAAAATATGTTCTTCAGATGTCGAGCGGCTCTTGACTGAAAAAAGGAGAGTTCGAAGAGAGTGGCAACTTTACAGATCCCCGCAACTTAAGATTTTATTAAAAGAATGCACAAAAAGGCTAAGAAAGTTGCTACAGAATCAGAAAACGGCTTCTCTAGAAAAATATCTTAAGGAACTTGATGCAACTCCACAATCTGACTACTCATTATGGCGTGCAGCTAGAAATCTAAAAAGGCCAGTTATATCTAAGCCACCATTAAGAAACTTGAATGGTAGTTGGGCAAGAAATGATAATGAAAAAGGAAACCTGTTTGTAAATCATTTGAAAAACGTATTTACCCCAAATATATCTCACAATATTGCGGTCGAGTTACCACCTGTTGATGCTAGAGCAGCTATTCCCCTCAGATTTGAGATAAGAGAAATCGAAAAGGCTATTTGTGACTTAAACACTAAGAAGGCACCTGGTATTGATAAAATCAGTAATAAAATGCTTCTGGAGCTACCTCGCATAGCAAAGAAAATTATTCTTTTTATTTTTAATGCTATTTTACGCCTTGAATACTATCCTGAAAAATGGAAGGTTTCCTTAGTTACCATGATACCAAAGCCAGGTAAAGATCATACAAAAGTTGAGTCTTATAGACCTATTAGCTTATTATCAAATATGTCAAAGCTGTTTGAGAAATTATTAGTTTCAAAATTAACACCAATTTTAAGTGAAAATAGATGTATTCCAAACCATCAGTTCGGATTTAGAAGAAAACACAGCACAATCGAGCAGACTCATCGAATAGTAAATGTCATAAGAAAAGCATTTGAAGAAAAGAAATATTGCTCGCACTCTTCATCGATGTTTCGCAAGCTTTTGACAAAGTCTGGCATGAAGGCTTATTACACAAATTGAAGCAAAATTTACCAGCAAACACACACAAGCTGCTAGAAAGCTACTTAGTCGGTCGTCAATTTATTATTAAAGAAGGAAATTTCTTAAGTTCACCTCAGCCCATTGCCGCTTGAGTCCCACAAGGCAGCATCCTGGGCCCCCTATTATACTTAATTTATACTTCGGACATGCCAACAAGCAACTACACACAAACTTCAACATTTGCAGACGATACAGCTTTTCTAAGCGTCCACGAACATCGTTATGAAGCATCGCGTTACTTACAGCAACATATATTTCAACTAGAAATATGGTTAAGACAATGGAGGATAATGGTCAATGAGCAAAAATGTGTACATATAACATTCACTTTGCGCCGGGAATCTTGCCCCCCTATTACAATCAATAAACAAATAATTCCTCAACATTCGCATGTTAAATATCTCGGTATACATCTGGATCGGCGATTAACGTGGAAATGCCATATAGAGGCAAAATTAACTCAAATGAAACTAAAAGCCATTCAAATTCATTGGCTTATTGGAAGAAATTCTGTCCTTAGTCTCGATTGCAAGCTTCTACTTTACAACTCTATCTTAAAGCCTATCTGGTGCTACGGTATTCAACTATGGGGCACTGCCTCGGCCTCTAATATCGACAAAATTCAAAGGCGCCAAAATAAACTTCTTCGAATAATCACAGCCGCTCCCTGGTATGTTAAAAACTCAAACATTCATAAGGATCTCAATGTGCCATTAGTGAAATCTATGATTACAAAATATGCAATAAAATATTTAAAAAGGCTTGAACAACACCCAAATCCACTAGCTCGAAATATTTTAAATCATGGCGGCCACACTCGCTTAAGAAGAAGAGACACTGCAGCACTTACCCAATTAGATGAGCGATAAACACCTATAAAAGTGAACATAACCCGTGATGAAGAAAATTTTGTCTGGCACTGGCAGAAGATAAAATAACGTATTAGGTTAAGATTTGATTAATTACACGGTGCTACAAAATTTCCTTTTTTGCAAGCACTTTCAAAGTGACCTAGTGTATGTTATAGGTCTAGATGAGTGTATTACAAAAGCGGTTTTAAAAGTTTCAATATACCTCCAAATTCCCGAGTTATGGACCAAAGGAATTTTTTTGAGGCTGCTACTTTAAAACTTTTATAACTTTATTATTTATTAACCGATTTTTGAAATTCAAACGGTTTTGAAAAGCAAAATAATTGTTATTTTTAAATATATATACTTCTCAGTCAATATTAGCACAAATATGAATAGATTTTTTCAATTATATGGAAAATTTTTAATTTTTTTTAAACTTTTTAAATTTCAACGAGACTTTTTTCCGAATTTAGTTTAAAGGCAACAAATATATTAAAGACAGTATTTTTCTGAGTAAAATGAGACGTCATTTGTTCAAATCGGTTGAGATATGAGGAAGTTATAGTACTTTTGCGCACAAAAGAGTGGCAACCTGTTTCGATTAGATTGGCATGATTTAATAAAATAACTTTAATCTTAAATAGCTCCTCATAAAAAGTACTATAACTTCCTCATTTCTCAACCGATATTAATAAATGACGTCTCATTTTACTCAGAAAAATACTGTCTTTAATATATTTGTTGCCTTTAAACTAAATTCGGAAAAAAGTCTCGTAGAAATTTTAAAAGTTTAAAAAAAATTAAAAATTTTCCATATAATTGAATCAATCTATTCATATTTGTGCTAATATTGACTGAGAAGTATATATATTTAAAAATAACAATTATTTTTCTTTTCAAGACCGTTTGAATTTCAAAAATCGGTTAATAAATAAAAAAGTTATAAATGTTTAAAAGTAGCAGCCTCAAAAAAATTTCTTTGGTCCATAACTCGGGAATTTGGAGGTATATTGAAACTTTTAAGCCCGGATTCGTAACATGCTCACCAACACCTTTAACGCACACTAGGTCATTTCAGAAGTGCTTTTCGAGTGTAGCACAGTGTTATTGTTAGTTCATATTTAATATATGAAGATTCAATAAAAAAAAAAATAATGACAAAAAAAAAAAAAAAATTTAACCCGCTACTTCGTTGGCGTCTCCTTTTTCTTCGTGGACATATCTGCATGCCAAAACTTATTTTCTCATTCACTCAGGGCCTTGCATGTTTATCTTTCTAGGTCTTTCTAGGTCCAATACCAACTGAAATTCAAAAAGTACCAATCAAAGAATAAAAAAGTACCAAAAAGTTCATTCTTATAGATTCTCATCCATCCAGGACATTGCATATTGAATTTTATGTTTCTAGGTCCAATACTAAAGGAAATTCAAAAAGTACCAGTTAAAGAACAAAAAAGTACCAAAAAGTTCCGTCAAAGATTCTTATCCACTCACGACATTGCATGTTGAATCTTATGTTTTTAGGTCCAACATAACGATAATTTAAAAAATACCAAAAAGATAAGTAAAATATCAAATTTCCTGTATTCCCCCTTTTTGGTACTATTTTTCACCCCATTAAAGTATAAAAAATTTCAGTATTATAGTGGCAGCCCATAATTTAGTACGAATATTTCAAAAAATGGAGAAAAATGTTTTTTAAAAAAAGTACCAAAAATAATTACGATTTTTACCCCTTAAAGGTTCGAATTTTGAAAAAGTACCAAATTTATATTCGTATTTTTTTGATAAGTTTCGAATGCGGTATTAACTTTGTTTCTACGTTTATTGGTTCAAAAGATAGATGGGGTGTCAAAAAAGTACTAAAATTCAGATTTTACACGTTTACTCCCAAATAGGGCCGAATTTCAAAAAAGTACCAGACACCTGTCCGCTTATTTTTCTAAAGAACTACGATAGGTATTAAATTTTTTTTGTATCTCTTTTAGTTTTGGAGATATAAGGTTACCGAATTTTCCCGTTTTTACCCTTTTTTACCACCTAAACATTCGAATTTCCAAAAATCCCGTCTAAGTGGATCGATTTGGGGAGTGACCAATCTCTGGTCCAAATTTCAAGTGTCTAGCTTCAGGCGTTTAGGCTGTGCGATGATGAATCAGTCAGTCAGTGAGTCAGTCAGTAACGTTACAATTTTATATATATATGTACATAGATTGAAGTTGTTAAAAGGTTTGAAAATTATATTTTGGAAAATAACTTAATTCATATATAAGTTTATTGGAGGCGGTTAGGCATCTCCGGAACTTTGGAACCCTTAATTGTGAATTTTTCAAATGAATCATTGTGAATCGCTTATAAATCTTGTAACAAAGAAAGTCTTAACTGTGTAACCGCAAGAATATCTATATATATAAAAATGAAAAATTTTTGTGTGTTTGTTTGTTTGTTGGCTTATAGACTCCTAAACTACTGAACTCCTGAAATGTTTACAGTAACATCAAGTGAGGCGGCTTATTTATATCGCATATCTTAAGAGCCGCTGAATGCATTTTGTTGAACTTTTGGTAGTAGGATCTTCTGAGCCCCAAAATTTAAATAAAATTGCAGCGGGGGAAGTGGTTCCCCCCACAGGACGCCAATGTTTAATATCGCATATCTTAAGAACTTTTAAAGTGAGAATGTTCAAACTTTGCAGAAGTCACTCTTATGATATACTACACTTTAAAAAAAAATAAAGCGGGTAGGCGCAGGGGGGGAAATACCTCCCATAGAATGCATATATTAAATATCGCTCAACTGAAGAACTATTATAGGGAGAGTCTTCAAACGTGGTTAAAGCTACTATTATGGTAAACTATAAATTTCAATATAGAAATGGGCGGGGTATACAGAGGAGGAGCAGTACCCCTCATAGATAGAAATATTAATAAGAGCCGCTGCACGCATTTTGTTAAACTTTAGGTAGTAGGATCTTCTGAAACAAAATAGCAGCGGGGGAAGTGTTACCCCCATAGGACGCTAATGTTTAATATCGCATATCTTAAGAACTGTTATAGTGAGAATGTTCAAACTTTGCAGAAGTCACTCTTATGGTATACTACACTTTTGAAAATAAAAATCAAGCGGGTAGATGCACGGGGGAAATACCTCCCATAGGATGAATATATAAAACATCTCTCAACTGAAGAAGTGGTTAAAGCAGTGTAGCTAAGCGCACCGAGTTAAGCTAGTAATATATTAAATAAGATTATTGGTTTGTTCACGGTAGGCGGATTATCTGGTTATATGGTGATGTAGTTATAGTAATAGTAACAAAAATATTAAAAACAAATTAAATAAATAAAAAAACTGAAATGGCAAATTGAACCAATTTCTTTTTTATTTTATTTTTTCTTTTAACCTCCTTACAACTACAAATCGAGTCGGAAAAAGCCAACCAATTGTAGGGAAATGTAAGTATTGTTGTTATTTTTCCACGTAAAACTGGGATTTATAATTCTTATTCGCTTAACAGTTTTATTTGCTTAAAATCTTTAGTTTTACTAAAATCTTTGGATGAAGTTTCCTGATGATCTGGCCTAAACAACCAGTAAAATGCACATAGGAATAGGTTATTCCATCAACTTAGCTTATCATCAGCAAATTTCAAAAATAAAAATTGTGACTTTAGCACGTCATAGAGAAATCTTATAATTAACTTGTTTGTTGTTGTAAATATAATTAAATACCCCGATAAGCAGCCTTCTGTGTACAACCCATATAATTTTTTATAACAGTTGGTTTAACCACATTCATAAAGTATTTTTGCATATTAACTACTAAGCAGTTCCATTTCCTTGTTTTTTTTTTATTTATTCGTGCATATTAAAACTTGCCCTGTTAGTAAATTGTTGGCGTAACTCAAAAACGGTTTAGTTTATTGAAATTACTTTTTTTAACAAAATAGTTTTTTAGCAACATTTCGAGGTTTTTTTTTATAAAAATTCATTAAAAATCGGAAAATACAGCAAGGCTTCTAATTTTTTTTCCAGACATATAAAAATCGATTTTGAAAAAAAAACAAAGCATTAAGGCTCAGTTAGCCGGGAGTAATAGTAACAGTAACCTAACCGTAAAAAAGTAAGACCAATCTATTTCTTACTGATTGAGACGTAACATCTTACTGCTAACTGTAATCGTTCTAATTGTTTTACATACAACAAAATGAATCAGCTGATTTTCAACGTTACTGTTACTCCCGGCTAACTGAGCCTTTAATGATTAATATACTTATGTAAACAACTTTTTATTTTATTTACAAAAGACGAACAATTTTTATTAATTTAAGAATTTAATAAAACGCCCTTACGAAGTGGTGGCAAAGGGCAAGTATGGCTCGAGAAAATGTTAAGGACAAAAAACTAATTGAGGTCGGTCATACATTATATCCCCCTTCGAGCGACAGTGTTATAAATTATTCGAGCCCTAACCGCAAAAATAGCGTAAGCGCCAAAAATCAAAGTTTACAGGAGAGATTTTCTTTTATTTTATTTCTTATTTGTATGAAACTTGTCGCTTACGATAAAATTTTTCTTGCTATAAAATCGTAAGGGTACCATATGTGACCATGATGATACAAGTGTTGCCAATAAAGTAATTTATTAACACAAACGAAAATTTAAAATGGTGTCGCTTACATTAGATTTTAATAAATATAATAGCGGAGTTCAGTATTAGGCTTGCAAAAGTGCAAATGCAAAATATCGTAACCCTTTTGTTAGATCCAACAACAAAATTCACAAAGTCTCCGTTAGATTTCATTAAATTGCATCGATATTTCTCATTTGCTCTTTTGCAAGCCTAATACTGAACTCCGCTAATGTAAACAATTATGTTGACCTGCTTTTTTGAAAAGATCTTTTACACTAATTTGCAATAAAATATGTAACAAACCCGAATAAAAAATTTTTTATGATGAAAAAAAAAACTAATGCCGCAATAAAAGTCTTAGAAACATCCACATAAATAATAAGTCAACAATATTATTATCGTCTTTCGTTTACAATTACAAATAAGCTTAGAAATGTTTTACAAAAGTTTTTAGATCCAATTAAACGCGCATGTCCATTACGCTGATTCTGATAAAATAAGATGAAGATGATAAAAAAAACAACTACGAAAATAAAAATCATATACAGAAATTTTAAAGTTAAAGAAAGAAAAAAAGAAACAAGTTAACTACGAAATTAAAGATATTTTTTTTGCATATCCCCCTTTTTCAAATGAAGTTGGTGGTAGGAAAACGTATAAATAATAATCAAACTTGACTTGAAGTTTTCGTTTTATCTAATGCGATGCTAAAGACGATGATTAAAATAAAGATGATAGTTAAGATAATTATAGTATCTAAGATCGGATTCAATTTAAACGCAATTTAGTTATAAAGCAAAAAAAAAATGTATAAATCATTTAAATTACTTTGAAGTGATTATATTTACGAGTTTGTCTTTATGTAAAGTTGTTGACTATTAAGTTCTCTGAGCTATAAAAATTAAGAAAATTTCTTGGTTTTCTTATAAAGTTTGTAAAGTTAATAAAAAATCCATAATACGGTATATTTTAGGAGGACGGTTCAAGGACTAAGATTCAAATGGATACAAGTGCAAAAATGAAAATTCTGAGTAATTTTAACTTTTAAGTGCTTTTTCTTATATTTAATTGTCTTGGCGTTTGTCATTGAATGAAATCCATTTAGAAAATTTAATGACCTGGAATACGCTGGTATTTATATTTACTACCACAAATATAGTTTCCAACATATGGAGCATAAAATAAAGGCGCTGCATTTAAATGCCCTTAAAGCTGGGCAGTGCATCAAGTTTACCAAAATAAAGCTATTAAGAATGAATGCACCTCGTGAATACTACACGACTACTGTCGACAAATAACATCATGAAAGATGAAAATCATTCTGCTACCTCGGTTGTAAGATCACATCAAAAAGGCCCGTCAGTCCATGTACCCGCTAAGGAAAGTCTGGATGTTTGCTAACAAACTTTTCAAAACGCAAGTCTTTAACACATGCATTAAGCTTACAAAACCCGGGGCCTATCTTAAAATAACGACTACAAATCTGGCCCACAATTCAATGTTTCTGGCCAAATGCCATAAGCAAAAATGAGCTACTTCGGATTACGAACCCTCAACTAATTCAGAATGGCATCTTTAGAAGAAAATTCGCATGGATGGATCCAGGGCAGCACTACAGTACAACCCATAAGTTTTCCGCCATTGTGGACGCCTAAAAACACCCTGGCGCACTGCAAGAATACATGTTTTCATGGAACGATGCAACAAGAGCAGCTACCAACAGAGTCCGATGGAAGTAATTAATTAGCTCCGGAGCTAAAGAGTAGCGATACATTAATTGTATGTTTACTTAAAATAAACTTTCGGTATTTATCTAAAGCTTCAATGTTAAACAAATATTGACTTAAGCAAAAAGTATATGAAGTATTAAGGGAAGGAATGTATTATACAGTCATGTTCTGCAAATCGTTATCCGAGTATTATTGAAAATGATGGAAATTTTCAGATCAATATTTTTAAAAAATCACCCTCGATTTTAGTTACTTAAGGAGTAGTGCTGATAAAGATAAGTGGTATGTACTTCAAGTAGGAGTACATTAAAGAGAATATTTTTATGATTTTTTTAAAACAGGATCATTTTCAAAATTTGTTGTCTTTCAATTTCACTAGAATATCTACAACAGGGCCCATATAATGCAAACCTATTTTTTTCTTATTAGACATATTTTAATCCCGTAAAGGTTCATTATTTACTTTTTAAATAAATTTGTCCTAGAACTCCCGAAAATGAAAAAGACATTTAGGAATGAGAGAGAGAAATCAGGGAAATAAGAAGATCTTGAATGCGAATACTTCACCTCAGACCAGAGTCCGGCTCTGTGAAATAAGCCCCAGGTGCAATAAGTCCCAGTGCTATAACTCCCAAGGAAATAAATCATAAATAAAATAAATCCCAAACTGGAAACAAGAAATAAATCCCAAAAAAATTAAATAATTTCCAAGTCTTTAATGAAGCAAACCCCAACTTTTGGAGGTTGTTTCATTATGAGATAACTCCTTAAAACATTAATAAAATAACTTCCAAAAACAGTTCATCGAAAGAATTGAAATAAAGCCAAAGAAAAAATGAAAGAACTCCCAAAGAAATTTATTATAGATTTGTTAAGTTGCTTCTGCTGCTTATTTCACCTACTTATGCCTTCTTGGCTACCTCTAATTAAGGCGTCACAATGGACCATATTGGTCTCTGGGTGAAGGTGTGAAGGAAACTTCACACCGGCCTTTCTACCTACCTACCTACCTAAGTTGAATATTTACATATCAGGTTACCAAAAAACTAACGTTGAGTCCTCGACATTTTGACAACAAATGGGGCATTTTATTATATCTTGTAACGATAGCTGCCTGCAGTTTAAGCACGCAGCTATTGCAAGTTTTTAGGTGCTTGTATGGCAAAAAGAGAGCATTTGATTAACTACTCAAACATATGGCACAATCGATTGTACAAGGATTATCTCCTCTATGGAAAACAAACACCGGCTTCGCTGACTAAAGCTTCTTTGTACATATATCCATTCTTCATCCCGTTGCAAGGATTTTCTTCTTCACTCTCCCTCTTTTCACGCTCTTAACATACATCCTTTATCTTTTTAAAATATTCCAAATGTATGAGTAGCAACTGCTTAAACTATCCCGTTATAAATACCGTTTAAAATGTTAAACAATTTTAAGAAATTGCAAAAAATTGAAAATGAAATAACTCCCACAGCAAATGAAATAACGGCTTCATCAAAAAACCCCCCCGCATATAGTCCCCCAAAAAATAATGAAATAACCCCCCAAAGCGTGGGGCCTTATTTCATATCCAAGAAAGCCCCAATTTTGAAAATGAAATTAGCCCCTAACGAAATGAAATAACGCCCCAAACATAAATGAAATAATTCCCTAATTTTTGGGGGCTTATTTCATATGAAATAAAACCCCAATTTCTGAAATGAAATAAGAGCCCAATATATGTAATACAATTAATTATAGTTTTGCTTTAAAGAATCACGCGATAGATAGCATGGTATGATATGCCAAACACAAGCTTCGCCAACTAAGGCTTTTCTGCGCAATGACTTTTTCCTCTATGGTATAACAAACACCGGCTTCGCTAACTAAAGCTTCTCGGCTTAGCGCCAGGATTTTCTTCTCTATATAATAAAAATACCGACTCGACCCGGCTACGCAGAGAAGCTTTAGTTAGCGAAGCCGATGTTTGGTATACTATATAGAAGAAAACCATTGCACCCGGCCGAAGGTCCGTAATGCAGGTCAGCTTTATTTATCCAAGCCGGTGTTCTGTATACCAAAGTGGATGAATCATTGCGCCCAAAAACTTTTTCATTATAAATTTGAATATGAAATAATCCCCCAAAAAATATAGTGGGGCTTTATTTCAAAATGATTTTTTGAGGGATAATTTCATATGAAAAAATCCCCCAATTAAAAAAATGAAATAAACCAAAACAAAATGAAATAACCCCCCAAAAATCTGTACAAACTTTTGTGGGGTTATTTCATTATTTTTGGGTGCGGGTTATATTTGGGGGGTTATATCATGCCGCCGAAATAACACCGAAACCCAAAATAAAATGAAATAACTCCCACGTTTATTTTTTCGGGGACTTATTTCATTTGGATTTTATTTCATTTTGAAATAACTCCCAGACAAAAAATATATATATATAATTTTCAAAAAATTAAATAAAACCGAGAGGGCTGGGAGCTAATTCATTATGAATGTACTCCCACATTTGTATGAAAAATTGTTGGGTCTAATTTCATTTTTTTTTTCTTGGGACTTGTTGCATCTGGGAGTTATTGCACGGATCCCAGAGTCCATGGCGGGAATCGAACCCTCAACCCCCGCATTTATAAACTAGCTCCCTACGAAAAAAGATTTAATAATTTAATTTGAAAAATGCAGTAACTGACCTTATTGTTCTGAAGCCAACATACCGCGAAAAAGGTTTTTATATTAGAAATTTCGCCAAACTTGTACCTTTTTTTGTAAAACATTGAAAACAGTGTACATTTATTCAAAGTATTGGCTATCATTTGCTATTACCCAATTCCTGTATACATATTTATGCTTAACAAAGTCACCCTATTGAAATTGATAGTGAGAATAAGTAATAAATTAAATAAAACCTTCAAAGTCCCGTACGACCTATTTAATAATGGACCCTATTATATTCTGGATCCTTGCGAGTAGCGAAGTTTAATTAACGATGTCCATCCGACCGTTTGTTAATGTGTATGTCAAAATGTGGTTTCCGAAGATCACAGATACGATGGGGACAACGTTGTTATATATTTATATCACATAAAGTTCGGAATTTTTCACTATTAAAATTCAGCCAGGTCGGTCCACAAATGAGGCAGTTCACTTTGTATAATCCCATGTTGTTGTTGTTTTTGCTTTTTTACACATAACATTAATAGAGAAATATGTATTAAACGACCACCGTACTCAATATATTTTATGTTAATGCTTGGCAATGTGGGTTAGTGGCTGGGTGGTCTAAGGTGATGCGTTCGACACGCTTTCTACTGGTTTTAAGTTCAAATATTTATACATATATATACATATTTAATAATATAACTTTCTGTTCTTATCGCATCATGGTTAAGGGTATATAAGATTCGGCATAGCCGAATGTAGGACACTTACGGCCAACTTCACCAAATTCAACTGTCAGTTATAGCTGTCAAAAAAATATTGTTCACTGGAAGTTGAAATTTGCCGTTACTTATTAAAACATATGTCTACAAGACTTATTATGATGTTTATAAATTCTGGGTCTTCTTTCAAAATTCTTGTGGGTTTTTTTTATATTCACAAGTCGAAAAAATTTGTATTCATTTTAATTATCCATTATTGTCAATACAACACAATTAGCACCCCATTATAAAGTGTTCCAAGTGTATTTAGTTTAACAAAAATGGTGTTAAATAATTATTTGTTTTGGCATTCTTTAAACAAAGTCTGTATAAAGAACGCACAAATGTCAGAGTCTACTCTACTACTTTTAGGGAAAAGTTTTAATAAATGAGTTATTGATTTTTAGATTTTAAATACAAGAAAGTGGGGGGTTCTTAAATAATGTCTATAAAAGATTTAAACAATTTTAGTTTATTTTATCCAGCCGTAGATGCAAATTTTAAAAGAGATGTATATTTAAGGATTTTACAAGTCTCACTGAGAGTTTACAAGCAGCTATAATGTACATACATAAGATTAACAAGATAGGAGTGTCGTCAAGTATTTTTAAGCTACACAAAATTAAATTGTTTTTAACTTCAAACGATTTTTTAAAGGTTCGTTAACTTAATTCTATTGAAATCTATTTATGGCTATACAATTTACAAAAAAAAATCAAAAAAATAACGCTTTGTTCGTCCCGTTTCACTCACACATTCTTATACGCAATAATATCTAATTTACCTTTTCACACAATTTAAAGAAACACTCTTACAAACATGTTAATGACAACTAAGTGAAATATAATATCAGCAATTTGTAAGATACAGCACAGTCGTTAAAAGATGTCTGGGCAACTCACCTGTAAAAGAAGAAAAAAAGAAAATTTAATAAAATTATTTTCATTTAAAATTAATTTGAGAAATTCATGTGAATTTAATAGTAATAAATAAAATGTTTAATTAAATTCACGAAAGTCGTATAAGGTTAAGTTTATGAAGATATGACGAAAAATTGTTTAAATATTTTCTTTATCTAAACTTCAACAAATTTTTCCATTTATTTATAAGAGAAAATGTGGCAAAAACGCATAAAGACTTTACAGAAAAATGTGAATGAAAACAGACAGATAATGTTTTTTTTTTATATTATTTATTTTGCCATTTTATACAAAAGAATTTCCACAAAAGGATAAAAAACGGATGCACTTGACTTGACACAAGACTAAAAATAAAAAAATAAATAAAAAAATACAAGTTGAAATGTATTCGTACATAAAACATAAAATCATACATATGTAAGTATGTATGTACCCAGTTGGCCAGATTGCAGGAACGACTTGTCCCCTAACGTAAGGTTTTCTAGAAGACAATTTGAAGGAAATCGTTTTCAACGACAGTATGGGCGACATTGTCTTATAAGTTGTCTTCTTTCAAACTCTATGATGTAAAACAGAATAAAGAACTTTTTCTTAGAAAGTTTTCTTCTGCCGTAGTTGAATGCTTTTCAATCACTTGGTTTTGTTAGCTTAAAATTCTCACATTTTTTTTTTTCAATAGTTGAAGGTATCTAGCATACAATTTACGATAAGCACAAAGCAGATAAACCGAAAACATGATGAAGTTTAAATCCTAATTTTGGCAGTCGTGATCGAATACTTTTTCGATTCGAAAGCAATTTTATTTCTTATTTTTTCAATCGATTCTGAACGAATCCAAACTATTATAATTAAAAGTAAAATTGTTTTTTAATGGAAAAAGTAATCGATCCCTAGACCTGGATGCCATGGCGGGATCACCCATCCCGAGTGCGCCCCCTTTTCCCTTTAAATTCCGATGAAAAAGCTGATATGATTTTTTTTTTGTGTTTATGGGGATACAGGTACGGAGAGGTAGCAAGAACAACTCCCATCCGGAGAGCATTGATGACATTGTCGATGACATCAAAGTAGGAGTTATTGTCTTGTAAAAAGCATAGAAAACATTGTATAGGAGATATTGTCTTTTGTATAGTCGTGGACGAAATTATAAAAGACATTGTCGCTTATCTCGTCTTGTGTGGCCTCTCCGCCATTGGTATGAACATTTCTTCAACGATTTGTATTCAGCTTTCCTCAGTATGTCTTCTACGACTAACTGTTGTCTTGTATCCATCGTTGAAAATGTTTTAAAGACGTGGCCAACTGGGTAGTTTGCACAGATAAGTTTACATTTATTTTTACATACACACATACTACGTACATATATTTATACGTCCAAAAATAAATAAAAAATCTAAACCATTATCAAGTTTTCCGGATATGGCCAGTACTTTTTCGTTGTAATTGTTTTTGTGTGTTTCATGAATGTTGTAAATGGATTAAAATTTCACAATTTATAATAGACCGCAAAACAACCAAGGCCAACTGGTCAAGGATGACACTTAAAATACGCTACATGCAGGCAAAATGCATTCAATATTATTGCAAGTACTTGTTATTGCATCCTGAGCACATTATGTGGATACCACCAACGACATGTTAAGAGATACCAACATACATGCAGCAATTCAAGCACTCGATTATCTAGATCTTGTAAATATCGTTATAATAAGGAGCCGAAGTAATTTAACCTTTAAAGATAAATGCCAAAAGACCGAAAACTGCTTACGAGTTCGATTTCTGCTTACATAACTTGGATAAAAATCGCAGACATGGCACGATCCCCAAAATGACTTCATGAAAAGCCAGTTAAAATCGTATTTCCTTAGAAACTACTAAATGCCTTGTTCCTTTGTTTGGCTTTGGCCCGTTTTAATTTTTAGGTCCAACAAAAGTTTGAGATGTAAGCAGCAGTGTCAAGTGATGATGCTTTAATAAGACGCATACGCTCAACTGCATGGCATTTAAACAGTAAAAACACTAAACTTCATGTTGAACCACTTAACTTTATTTTTTGAGATCTAAAGGAGAATACAAGTAGTTTCTACATGTATAAAAAAAAATAGTCTTAAATCCATAATCTTTTTTTCTCGGCACCCGTGTCAACGCAAAAAACTTGCTTGTTTTCAATTAAACAATGAATCAAAAATAAAATCATTATTAATTTAAAATTTAATCAAGTGAATTAAACGTTTTCTTATATCAACCCTATAGAAGAAAATGTTGTAAATGTCAAAAAATATTTAATTGATACTATTAAACATTCTGTTTACTGTTGCAAATTTAATTAATTTTTTAATAATTAAAACAAATTTTTTTATTGAAATCAATTTTTATTTTTTTCTGTGCTATGCCGAAACAAGCATAATGTGTTTCTCTGCTTTTTCTGTTTCTAACTTTATTAAGAAAATTATCATCTAGTTTTCGTACGCTGTTACAAATCATTCAGACTTGCAATTTTTGGTACTGCAATTTTTCATATTTCTGCTTTGAAATTGTATTAGTGTCTAGATTATGAAATTCTAGTCCATCAATTTTCGTATTCTTATCGTATATTTCCTCTTTTCCTTTTTATATATTATATATAATGAGTAGGGATGAGATTTTCATGCACTAAAATATCAAAAATATGCGCTTAAAATATGCACTAAGAAATCCAAAATGTGCACTAAAATAATAAAAAAAAATGCACCAAAAAAATTTCCATACAAATTCTAAAACAAATGCTAATCGAGAAATTTAGTATTTCTTTTACTTTTTTAACTCCATAATCATCGGTATCAACAAGCTCTTCTGACATTCTTAAATTATTAAAAGTTTTTTGAATGAAATTCTACAGCATTTAGCCAGGCCTCCATCTTGTTACTAGTGGCTGCGGTGGAAGGAGAATCACGGTATGCATTTCATTCAAAATTGCAATATGTATTATCGAATTGGCTTCTAATTTCCTCTGCAACGGGGTATAACCCTTGCGCCAAGCATGCAACTTGCAACACTTTTGGATACAATATTTTAAATCCATAGGAAGGTATGTTAGAAATAAATGATTGAGATGAAAAATAAAGTGGGGTTGGTCATACCCATCTAGGGGCATCCTAGGCGCTGCAGGGGCCAAATTTAAGCATTTTATTAAACCGCCATATGGTTGAAATTATTAAATTTGGCTGCTGCAATGTCTACGATGCTCCTAGATGGGTCAAATGTATGACCAACCCCACTTTATTTTTTATCTTAATCATTTATTTTAAACATACCTACCCGATATCTCCATTCCTTAAGGGGGCTCCCATACAAAATAGTCAATACAGATTGGAAATATATTGAAGAAAAAGACCCATAACTGTCAAGGAATCGCCGCTAGGGGGATAAAACGTATGACCGACCTCCATTATTTTTTTTTGTTCCTAACATTTTCTTAAAACATACTTGCCATATATCTCCACCTCTTAGGGGTGCTCCCATACAAATATTGCGTTTTATGAAATTCTTAAATTAATTAAAATTTTTTAATATCAAATGTTAGAAACAGATTTTAATTATTAATGGCTTGTTTTGTTGGCAGCTTCGTTTTTTATATGTCTGCATAAAATTTAATTTAATATTTCATGAATTTTTAAAAAAGAAACATTTCGAAATTTTGGCAAAAAAATTAATTTTTTTGTTAATAAAAAAAATTATGTTTCAAAACCGACTGCTCATGTTATTTCTTAAAGGAAATTTTATTGCGGGATTTCGGTTTGTGGCTTAAATCTAGTTTAGGAACGCACACCCAAATTAAAAAAAAAGTACCTAGTATTGTGATAAAAAATTGAAAAATAAGAAGAAAAAATAAAATAAAAATATTGGCGCAAACGCTTAGTTTTCGAGTTATGGCCGTATTAAGTTTTCAAATCTATGTTCGATTTCACACTATATTTCTAAAGTTATTTGGCCAAAAGTAATATTTTGTTGGTTTATTATCGTATTTCTTGCTATTCAGAAAAGTTTTAGTTAGCGAAGCCGGTGTTTGTTATACCAAAGAGGAGAAAATCCTTGCGCCCGGCCGAAGGCCGGCTATGCAGAGAAGCTTTAGTTAGCGAAGCCGGTATTTGTCATACCATAGAGGAGAAAATCCTTGCGCCCGGCCGAAGGCCGGCTATGCAGAGAAGCTTTAGTTAGCGAAGCCGGTGTTTGTTATACCATAGAAGAGAAAATCCTTGCGCCCGGCCGAAGTCCGGCTATGCATAGAAGCTTTAGTTAGCATGAAGTTCTTGTTTGCGACATTGGTGTTTGTTATTTTATAAAATTTGTATTACACTTTTCTTTAAATAAATTATACACTTAGTACACAAAAACTGTAATGTGAGCTTAAGAGTAAATTTTTTTTAATAAATTCTATATATCCAGAAAGATCTAGTCAACACCTTCAAAATGAGACCAATATTACCCATATAGCTTTAGAAATGTAATGGAAAATCGCACATATATATGAAAACTTAAAACGTTCATAGCTCGAAAACTAAGCGTTTGCGCCAATATTTTTATTTTATTTTTGCTTCTTATTTTTCAATTTTCTATCATCCTAGGTACTTTTTTTTTTTATTTGGGTGTGCGTGCCTAAACTAGATTTGTTCCCGGTTTGTTTAGTGAAATTACTAAATTGAATTACGCGAGTTTATGTTGTGCAACCTCCTCCATTTTCGCAATAACGGTATACCTCGAAAACCAGAGCCAATCTAAAAAAAAACCGAGAGCACTACTGGATTCAGTTTACCCGAATTATGTAGAAACGCCATGTGCTCGTCTTGTCTGTTTTTTCAACTTGCAAAGTGTGATTTTTATGAAGAAAGGAATTTTACAACATGAAATGAATTAAAATTTGTATTGATAATTTTTCATTCTTGACTGGACTGGGAATCGAACCAAGGTTTTTACCCCTGACGTTTCGATTGTAACCACACAATCTCTTCAGAGGAGTTTACCGTTTAACCCTCACCCTCACCGCCATTGACATCTACAGCTAACTTCAAGTTTCGTAGCAAAAGGACTACAAGACAAAGCAGAATTACAGAGAACATAAAACGTAATACCTCTCCCCAATATTCTAACATCTCTCAGCAATACACTCAAAAATTGCAAGTCTGAGTTGCTGTGTTTACGTTCTTTCAAAGCACCACTGTTGCAAACTTTTTTCCAAATAATATCGCTAAAATAGAATGAAAAATAGGTAGAAAATAGCTAATATTTTCATATCTTATTTGGCCTTCTAGTTAATATCAAAGCAATACTTTAACAATGTTGTCAAAAAAAAAAAAAAAAAAATTATCAATTTTACACAAGCGTCAATATGGGACTAAAATGTTCGTTGACCTTCGTTTTTTTTTTTAGTATCAATACAGAAAACTGACGGAATAAATTTCATGCAAATATAAACAGCTCGCCATATTTCGCTAGGATGGGTTTATATTTTAGACCAACGATCTCCTAAAAGGGCTCTTCTCTTAAAACCAAAAAATTATTTAAAATTAATTAGTATTGTGGTTATTTTGTTGAACTATTTATGGTTTTTAATCCAAATTTTTTTAATATTTTTAATTAGGCTTAAGTTCATGAAATTTAATTTTTATTAAATTATTTTTATGAAGAAAGGAATTTTACAACATGAAAATCAATTAAAATTGTTATTGATAATCTTTCATTCTTGACGTGGCTCGGGCTCGAACCCTGGCCGGCAGGTTACCATGACATGTTTCGATCGCAACCACTCGATCTCCTCAGATGGATTTGCCGTCTTACACTCGCAGCCATCGACGACTGCTGACGTCACTAGTCAAACATCAATCCTTAAACCAATTTGTATTTTAACATTTGGTAGATCGAAATTTGCTTTCCTGAATGATTATTCATTTTAATTGATTTTACATGTTTTTTCCTTTACTTCTGTTTTTTCGTACTTTCGTCAAGAATTTTTCTTGAAGTCCAAGTACATTTTTTGTTTTTTCACTTTCTCTTTCTCTTTTCCGTTGACCTTTTTCAGCACAACTTGAAGGACAAATGTACACATAGAGCTCGTGCCTTAGCTTTAACAATAATTAGTATTGTGGTTATTTTGTTGAACTATTTATGGTTTTTAATCCAAATTTTTTTAATATTTTTAATTAGGCTTAAGTTCATGAAATTTAATTTTTATTAAATTATTTTTATGAAGAAAGGAATTTTACAACATGAAAATCAATTAAAATTGTTATTGATAATCTTTCATTCTTGACGTGGCTCGGGCTCGAACCCTGGCCGGCAGCCATCGACGCAGCCATCGACGACTGCTGACGTCACTAGTCAAACATCAATCCTTAAACCAATTTGTATTTTAACATTTGGTAGATCGAAATTTGCTTTCCTGAATGATTATCCACGAGCCACGTCAAGAATGAAAGATTATCAATAACAATTTTAATTGATTTTCATGTTGTAAAATTCCTTTCTTCATAAAAATAATTTAATAAAAATTAAATTTCATGAACTTAAGCCTAATTAAAAATATTAAAAAAATTATTTAAAATTTTTTATTTCTAAGTTGCCGAAACTTGTCTTTATGTAGCTAAACCGAAAACCTTGCAAGAAATTTACGTAAACAAAAAACCTCTGTTTCATTATCGTGCGTTAAACAAAAATTTCCTTTTTTTAATTTAAAAAGTAAAAAAGCTTTTTTTTTTAAACTCATGGTAAGTAACCAAAACGAGCACAAATAAAATATTTAACATTAAATATTTGCAAAATAAAATGCTCAAAACTATTTGCAAAAACATTTATGTTTGTATGCATGTGCATGCATTTGTAAACATCAGAGGAAATAGCGAAAAGGAAAACAACAAATGGAAAAACCATAAATAGCGAAGTAAAAAAAAATGGATGGATATTTAACTTGAAATCAGTTTTATCAAAAACACATTTTAAAACACACACAAAAAAATAGTCCAGCAGACTGAAACACTCTAACAGACGTTGACATAAATACATCAAAGATCCGCCAAATACAAAACTCAACAACAACCAACAGTAAGAAAATTTAGAAACCTTAAAGAGAGGGCGAGAGGGAGAGACACAAAAAAATATTCCAAAACCACACAATCAATTGTTGGCTGATTGATTTTAGTCAAACATTTAAGCCAATAAAAAGGAATGAAAAAAAGTTCAGAAGTTGCAGTAAAATATAAAAAAAACAAGCAAGAAAGTATAGAAGGCCAAGCCCGACATTTTGATACCCTATACCACAGTTTTACAGACAAATTAAATATAGTGTACCCTATTTGGGCGCGTGTGCGCAATAATGAACCCGGCATTACAAAATTTTAAGATTCATAAACGAGTTCTTTGTGCCGAATATTTATCTTTATAATAATTTTTCGTCTTGAAGGGATTTCGGGGTGGCGGTTAATAGGCGTTCTATGGTTGGTTCTGGCCCTTTTAGCACAATTTTTAATTTTTGCCAAGTTTTATACCACTATTCATAAGAAAGTTTTGGTATTAAAAGCTATTTTCGGGAGTTGTACTTGCGCAGAAGGTCACATGGACAGACAACCAGATAGCATCCGGACGGACATTATAAGATCGACTCAGAAAGAGATTCTGAGGGTCAAGGACCAATATATTTAGGTGTGCTACACATCTGCATAAACGCATAATACCCATTAGACTGTGCTGGTGTGTGTATACAAACCTTAATAAATGTTGACGTGAGATTCGAACTTGACGGCAAACTTAACTAAAAGTCACACAAGCTGACGTATGTATTTACGTACACACAGTTAAATCTAACAAACAATAATACCTTCCAACGATTTTCTAATTTCCCTTGATTCCCTCTTTTATCCATCTTCAAGGTGACTTAAACGCATTTTCTTGCCGATAGCAGTTTAATGGAAAAGTGTTTGTGGGTGACTTTAAATCTTCATTTTTACTGCACTGCGGATTAAACTGCAGACTGTTGAAGTCAGTTCTCAGACGGTATAGTACACAATTCAATCCATCCATAAAGTAGAAAATGAAATTAAAACAAAACAACAAAAACAACGCAGATATGCTGCTTCTTGTATTTATTTATTTTTTTTTTTTTTTTTTTTTTTTGTTTATTTATTTGCTGTCAAATCGGTTTTTGCTTTTTTATTTTTCTTACTGATGTTTCTTGATGCAACATTCTACTGCTTCTTAAATCGCTATTGCAGGAATATTTTAACGCAATTTAGCTACAGAAACTATTTGCAGTCGCACATTGTGAGTGTGTGGGGTTCCAATTCGCAAAACTACATGTTACAAATCTACAAGAAAAATATATTTGAAACAAAAAGCGTAAAATTTTTGCTTGTAGAATTGGAACTTGTAGTTTTGAGAAACAAGGCCCAGGTGTCCTATCTAAAACCGGTAAAGCTTACTCCTTGAGACAAAAATTATTTTTATTAGATTTCTATAACCAAAATTTTCAGCAGTATCTACATATCCTTGAAAATATTGCGTAAATTTTTAACACCAAAAGTATTTTAGTCGTGAACACGTTATCCTTTTGCGTCCTCACGCAGAAAAAACACATTTTTTTGATATGGTCACCTCCAACAAAACTAGTTTAAACGTATAAGGTTTAAAAATAAGAATACTTCAACCATATTATTGCCACCGGCAACCATATTATGGCTTAATTAGTCCACCATTAAGAAGCCACAAATATTTCGCGGGCATGTTTGTGTGAAGGATTGCTGATATGCACATTGGTTTGGTTTGACTTATTTTCAATAAGAAACGAATCTGTCGTTTAGGAAGCTAATTTTATATAGTACGGGACCGAGAAGTTTTTACCTTTCTGCTACAAATCAAACAAGTAAGAAGGTATAGTCGGTCAAGCCCGACCGTATGATACCCTACATATAAATATGGATTTATCTATGTTTATAAACTTCATTAAAATCGCGTTGAACGTTTTTGAGAGGCAGAAATTCCCCCCTACCTCCCCTTGTGGTCCTATTTTTGAAAAAATGCATCCCTTTTGTGTCCATAAAGATATGGTTCTATCAATGTTTTAAATTTCATTAAAATCGGTTTGATAGTTTCTGAGAGGAAGAAATTTCCCCCTATCTTCCCTCGTGGTCCCACGCTTTGGCCCATTTTCAATAGGCTTGGTCCTTGTGCCAATAAGAACCTATGTCCCAAATTGTATCAAATTATCTCCAAAAGTGCGACCTGTACATTGCGCACAAGGTTACATGGACAGCCAGCCAGCCTGCCAGCCGGACGGACATAATTAGTTCGACTCAGAAAGTGATCAATCGGTATACTTTAAGGTGGGTATAGGATTTTAAGGCGTTACACACATCAGCACAAATACATAATACCCTCTCCACTATTGTGGTGTGGGTATAAAACTATTTAAAAATTATCCGCTATGCAACAAGAAATTTAGATGCAGCAAGGTAAGTGAACGAATTCTTAACAAATTAAAAAAATATTTTATGAACCACGGCATTCCCTTACTACAAAGCAGGTTCGCAAGGAGGAAAATTAAAATATCCCTGTAGCAACAAAAAAATTGGGACATAAAGCTGATCGTTACTCTCACGAGTTTCGTACGCGTGGAATAAAGCGCTTTTCGCATTAAATATGTATTGCTTCAAAGTTGAATTTCAGTGTTTTTGTCAAAAATAAAAATTGGGAATCAGGCACGACAAACAAAATCTTGTTAATTGAAAATTTTGTATTCGCAAAAATTACTTTGATGGTTGAAAGTCACTATCAACGTTACCACTGTGATACTTTTCTTAAATTACCCTTTTGTACAATTTTTAACTATTTCGTGCCACTTTTTCAACCCCTTTTATAAGAAGCACTAACATTTTGTTCTTTTGGCAGCACTTCTGTAACAGCTTAAGTATACTTAAGTTTTTTGAGAATTTTTTGTTCGCTTATAAAAATCCTTGTCTTATTTTTCTCTTTAAAATGCCTTTTTGCGGCCTCTTTATTGTTAAAAACCAGATCCGTTTTTATGAGGTAGCTTAAGTTCTCGATTGCGAGCACGAATTGGTGTTTTTGTTTTGTATGTTTTGTTTCTATTAGGGTGTTCAATTATTCGGGTTTAATTTTTGTTCGATTGAACGATTAATCGATATTTGGCATTTTTAACTTATTCGAATAAACGAATAAAATCTTAAAATTAATCGAATAATTCTAAATGCAGAAATTTTATTATTACGAGATTTTTTTTTGTTTTTGATAATTTTAGAAAAAAAATTACTTGAGTAAATAAACAAATTGTCAATATAACTTTGGACTTTTTTATACTTTTCACGGACATTCCATCTTCTACTATGCTTCTGCAAATAATTTCCTCTAGAGAATCGATCGAAGTATCATGTTTAAAATATTTATTCGTTGGACCACTTTGATTTTGTTGGTGGAGCAGCGTCTTCACGTACTGTCTTATAGTCACTGTGCAAGTGGTCAACTAGTGAAGTTGTTGAAAAACATTTACGTTAATACCTACATTTTTGGACACCTGTTGCATTTAGCATTATAAGATTTATCCTTCGTACAATATTTTTAAGCCAAACTCATTCTAAAGCGAGAAACGCATGAACTATTTTGTTAAAAAATACGGGCGTGTTCTAGAAATCGAAATGAAGTGGATTTTAAATCGAGCAAGTTTTAAAAACGACCCATTAATGAAAGTTCATAAAAATATTCCATTTAATCTACTTCATTCTTTAAGTATCTATTTTTTTTGCAAGAACAACACTTAAAACCACGAAAAACTACGGCCATTTTGTAAATAGTAATTGAATTTAAATTATCGTTCGATTTGAATTTCACTTCATCTCGATTTCTAGAACTAACCCGATAAATAATTATAAATCCTTGAGTTAACATACCTTTGTTGTTTTTTCTTTTGTAAAATGAATTATTAAATTGTGTTGTAAAATGTAACAAAAATTAAAGCGGAATAAAATTAAGGTTTTTTTTTTTTGGTTTGTTTATTCGACTAAAAACTTTAAAAAAATAATATATTTAACAGAAATACTATATATTATTCGATTAATCGGTATAAATTCTTTGATTAACCCTTTAAACGAAATAAGCAATTTTAAATTATTCGAACAATTGATCGTCTAAAATGGTTCGATCAATCGAACAAATATTAGTCGACTGAACACCCTAGTGTCTATGATTTTGGCCGCAGATATTATAGGCTGAAAATTTTTTCAAGCAAAATTTTCAATGATACAAAATCAATAAACTGTTAATTGTTCCAAACAAAAATATAGATTGTTGATCGCTGAAACTTAATTTAGATGGACGACCAAAAGTTTTTGACCATTTAAAGTGTTGGGAAATATTTTTATTTTAAAATATTTTTTTCCATACATATTGGTACTCTTGCAAACTAAAGAGGAGATATGGCAAAAAAGTAAAAATAACAGCAACAACAAACAAGTGTCAGTCAAAGTGAAATGCATCTGTGTAACATTTATTGCAATTTTTCCCGCTGTTTTAATAAAATCAATAATATTTAAGTCGGATTCATTCATTTAAATAGAAATACTTAAAGTAAATTAATTTTAATCCTTTTCAATTTTTATTTATATGATTGTTGAATGCAATTAATACATATTAATGAATAATCGTAAATCAAATAAAATTTTTAATATCATTGATACCTTTAAATTCAATAAATAAATGATATTTAAAATTTAAAGGCTTTCATAATTTCCATTTTATATAAGACTAGCATTTAACCCGCTACTTCGTTAGCGTCTCCTTTTTCTTCGTGGACATATTTTTATGCCAAAGTTTATTTTTCTAGGTTTAAACTTGCTTAAATTCTAGCATTTAACTCACTACTTTGTAAGCAGGCCTTTCCTTGCATGAACATATTTATATGCCAAAGTATTTGTATCTAGGTTTTAGCGAAAAAATTCCAACATTTTTTTTCTCATAGGTTGATATTCACACAGGAGTTTGTACCTATAATATTGTGTTTTTAAGTTCAATATTATAGAAAATTAAAAAAATACCACTTGTAGGACACAAAAGCAAATGAAAGAAAGTTAATTTCCAGTATTATCCTTTTTGATACTTTTTCTCCCCATTTATGTATCAAAAATTTCAGTGTTATTGTGGGAGCCAATAATTTATTACATGTATATCATAGAATGAAGAAAATGTTTTGGTTTAAAAGATAGATGGCATGATAAAAAGGTTCCAAAATATGTTCAGGTCGTACGCGTTTGCTCCCCAAAAGGACCAAGTTTCAAAAAAGTACCAGGCAACTGTCCCCTTATGTTTTTTAACGAACAACAATAAGTGTTAAATTTTTTGGATCTCTTTAATTTTGGATTTTTGAGGTTAGCGGGATCGATTTGGCGAGAGGCCAGCCTTTGGTCCAAAAGTCAGCTTTTTAGCTTCAGGATTTTAGAATGTGTTGGAATTTCAAAAATTGTCCAAATCTGTTTTGTATTTTTTAGATAAGCTGAAAATGTGATACAATATTTATTTACCCTTTTACACCCCAAAAAGGCCGTACTTCAAAAAAGTACCAGCTACCTGTCCGTTTATTTTTTTAATGAATAATAATTAGTATTAAATTTTTTGTATCTCTTTTTGTTTAGGAGATATAAGGTTAGCGAATTTTCCTAATGAACAACAATAAGTGCTGATGTTTTTTATCTCTTTTAGTTTAGAAGGTATGAGGTTCGCGGGATCGATATACATAGGTACAATTTTCACCCCTTAAACGTTCGATAAGTTACAAATGTTAGATAAGTTACATATGTTATATAATTTTTATTTCTATACGTTATGGTTTAAAAGCTAGATTTACTACCTAAAACGACCGAATTTCGTAAAAGTATCACACACCAATTTGCTTTTTTATTCAATGCTCAAAAATAAATATTAAATTAAAAAAAATACCAGTTTATTTAAAAAAAATAAAAGTTAGAGAACGAAAAAGTAGCAAAAAATCCCTCTTACAGATTCTCATTCACTCAGGAACTTGCATGTTTAATTTTATGTTACTAGGTCCAATACTAACGGAAATTTAAAAAGTACCAGTTAAAGAACAAAGAGGTACCAAAAGCTTCCCTCTTATATATTCTTATCCACTTAGGGCATTGCATCTTGAATTTTATGTTTCTAAGTCCAATAACAACGGATATTCAAAAAAGAAGCAGTTTAATAACTAAAAAGCATCAATAAGCGCTTTTAGAGATTCTTATTTACTCAGGACCATGCAGGTTTAATTTTATGTTTATAAGATCAACATTAGCGAAAATTAAAAAAAAGTACCAGTTAAAAAATTAAAAAGTACCAAAAAGATATCTCTAACAGATTGTCATTCACTCAAGACCTTCCATGTTTAATTGAATGTTTCTAGGTCCAATTCTAACGGAAATTCAAAATGTACCAGGTAACGAATAAAAAAGTACCAATAAGATCCCACTAAAAGATTCTCATTGACACAGGATCGTGCATGTTTAATTTTATGGTTCTAGGTCCAATACTGACGGAAAATCAAAAAGTACCATTAAATGAACAAAAAAGTGCCAAAAACTTCCCACTTATAGATTCTTATCCACTCAGGAACTTGCATGTTTAATTTTATCTTTCTAGGTCAAATACCAACGGAAATTCAAAAAGTTCCAGTCAAAGATTAAAAAAGTACCAAAAAGTTCACTCTTATAGATTCTCATTCACCCAGGACATTGCATATTGAATTTTATGTTTCTAGGTCCAATACTAACAGAAATTCAAAAAGTACCAGTTAATGAACAAAAAAGTACCAAAAAGTTCCGTCATAGATTCTTATCCACTCAGGACATTGCATGTTGATAGGGTTGCCATACGTACTGTTTTAAGCAGTACATGTACTGACTTTTTGCAATTGTACTGTTTTATGCACAACTCCTAAAACAGTACGCAAATGTACTGTTTTTTACACTTTGTACTGTTTTTTGTACTGTTTTTTTTTTTTGCTCAGTCTATATTTAACAGAACTGGCTTACAAAAAATTATGTTGTGTTAAAAAAAAAGTTCTAAAATAATAAGAGTTTTTACGCTGTGGTCATTGTTTTCTCATAAATACACAGTAGAAATCTAAATTATAATGGGTGGCTCGTAGCAGTGGTATATTTTCGTGTTGTAATGATTTTATGGCTACCTCTTCCACACCTGAGAAAGACAAAAATAAAATCTAAATTTTTTTAAGTACTAAATAATACTTATTCCAAAACAGTTATCGTTAATTTTTAAAACTTTTTTAATTTTCTGGCATGTTCTGGAAATCGAAATCACGTAAAATTGAAAACAAACAAATTTGGAAAATAATCCGTGTTCAAAATTTATAAAAATACCTAATACCTTTGAGGACCACTTTTCTTTACATCAACTACTGAAATAAGAAAAAGATAAGTAAATTTTTACAAAAATTTTTTTGAAAATATTCATCGTTTTCAATTGCACTTGATTTTAAATATTTTCAGATTTTCTGAAATAAAAATAAACCAAACTATTTTTTTTTGGATTTTATAGATAATTGGCCAATTTCAGCAAGTTCAGGTTTAATTAACTTTCATTATAAAAGTCAAAAAACCTATTGTTTTAGTAATAGTTAATTATAGCTGAACTTGGTAAAATTAGCCGTAAATAATTTAAAAATTATTTAAAATTGGAAAATTAATTTAGGAAACAAACATTTTCTCAAATTCTAGATGATTTGTGCAACTATGTGTGTAGTGAAATTTGCTTTAAATACGAATATGTTTAAAGAAAATCGTACTTACAAAATCAATGAGTTGATTGTTTTGAGCTAAGTAAGGCTTTTCTCCTTTCTTATATGGCTTACAGCAATGTTATGGTTTTCCTGGCCAAATGCTTCGTTTGTGGTGTTTGCTTTTTAAACGCAAATGGAGTAATTTCATATGTATATTTATGAAATGCCATAAACTGGAAATAATTCCTTTGACGTTATACATTTTAAGTGTATTTCTTTCTTTATATAATTGTTGTTGCATATTCAATCAAAAGTTTAAAATATTTACCCCAATTTCACCAAGTTCAGTTAAAACTAACTATTACTTTAACTTCCAGCTTACAATATGTTTTGACAGCTTGAACTGATAGTTAATTATAGCTGAACTTGGTAAAATTGGGGGTTACTTACTTAAACAAATGGTAATGTTGTCGTCAAAAAAAATGTACTGTTTTTTTCTTGATTGTACTGTTTTTATGTATTCAATGTACTGTTTTTCCGAATTTAAAATCTGGCTACCCTACATGTTGAATCTTATGTTTTTAGGTCCAACATAAACGATAATATAAAAAATACCAGTTGTAGCTTTTTGGTTCTACAACTGGTAAAGAAAAATATCAAATTTCCCGTATTTCCTATTTTTGGTACTATTTTTCCCCCCATTAAAGTGTCAAAAATTTCAGTATTGTAGTGGGGGCCCATTATTAAGTACGAGTATGTTAATGAATGGAGAAAAATGTTTTGTAAAAAAAGTACCAAAAATAGCGACGATTTTCACCCCTTAAATGTTCGAATTTCGAAAAACTACCGAACTAAATTCGTATTTTTTTGATAGGTTTCGAATGTGGAACAAACTTTGTTTCTATGTTTATTGGTTCAAAAGATAGATGGAGTGTCAAAAAAGTACCAAAATTCAGGTTTTACCCGTTTACTCCCTAATAGGGCCAAATTTCAAAAAAGTACCAGACACCTGTCCGTTTATTTTTCTAAAGAACAACGATAAGTATTACATTTTTTTTGTATCTCTTTTAGTTTTGGAGATATAAGGTTACCGCATTTTCCCGTTTTTACTGTTTTTTACCCCCTAAACATTCGAATTTTCAAAAATCCCATCTTAGTGGATCGATTTGGGGAGTGACCAATCTCTGGTCCGAATTTCAAGTGTTTAGCTTCAGGCGTTTAGGCTGTGCGATGATGAATCAGTGAGTCAGTCAGTCAGTAACGTTAGAATTATATATATATAGATATTTTATTGAAAAGGGATAAAAAGGAAGTTATTAAAATAAAAGGATTTGATCCCGTTTAAATTGATATGAATCAGCAAAAGAAATTTATTTATTTTTCTGTAATTAAATTTAATTAAAATAAAAAGTTCAACACAATAAAACAGTTTATAGCCTTGAAATATTTTCGCAACTCAAAGAAACGCGCAATTTCTGTCATAAATGAGAAACATTTTTAGTCCCAATAATAGCTTTTCACACTTGTCAACATTTAACATCTGACATAAATTTGCGAAGATGTTGAAAATAAGAAACAATACATAATTAATAAACATTATTTTTTAACTTTTACCTTAAATAAGCCTAGAAGAATAGTGGTAGAAGCAATTTATTATGTTTATTTTTTCTTAACATACCTACCTAATCGATTTGGACCACACGATATGAGCTAGGAGGTAAAAAATTTACTCATATAGGTACATTTTATATTTTTATATAAAAAAAAGCATTTTCAATTTACTGCAATCAAAAAATATCTAAAGATTTTACAGCAAACCAGATAATCTATTTTTAAAATTTTCTTTAATAGAATCTTGAACATATTAATTCTATAGGTATTTCATTAATAATAGTCTTATAGGTATAAATCTTATAGAAATTGTTTACAAAATAACTTACCCCAACTTTCATTTCCAATATCTTTTGCTTAATTTAATCGCTTTAAACGACCGAACCGATAACCGTTTTTTTTTTATTTCACACTAGTGCAACACTATTACGCATTATTTGCTTTTAGTTAAAAACAAAAACACCAACAACAACACTTGATTTTTTATTTTGCTTTTATTACTCAGAGATTTATTTGCTACTCTTTTATTTACAACAAAAAACGATATGCAATTGCAATAACAAAAACCAACAAACGCAATTTACTCAATGCATTAAGAGATTTTAACGAAGAACAAAACGAACAAAACAACAAGAACCGTTAAAACACAACAACAAAACTTAAGAAATTTAAAGATACTTAAAATTTACGATGTAAATTTATTTTTTTTACTTTTTATTGAAAATAAACACACAATTTAACTTCTTAATAATACCATTTAATGTATTTTAATCACATTACACGATTTAAACCAATTATTTATTAATTTTTTTAGATTAAAACACTTGAACTTTTTTGTGTTACATTAAAAGACGGACGAAACAACTAAGCGACCGATTTTATGAATGATGACAAGAAAACTAATTTGAAACTGATGTTTAAGAAGAAAAAAAGAGTTACCGGGTGCAGTGATGTTAACATTTATTTTTTTATTATCGTAATGCCCTCTAAAAATACCGTTTTTGAAAAGAAATAACCGTACCAAAATATTTTTTTATTAATAACAGTATTCAGAAACAATTTATTTAAATTGAAATGTGTTTTAAGGAAAATTTGAATAGAAATTTTCGTTTTAAAACAGGAACATTGTAATTTATCACATTACGGCTAATTTATATGTATGTATGTACCTATGTATGTACCTATGAAAGAAAATGAAAAATCGCCCAAATGAAGAATCGCCCAAAAGAACATGAAAAATGAGGTAGCTTAAGTTCTCGACTGCGAGCACAAGCGCGTCTATAGCAAACATATGTGCTGACATCGCTACATAAAGATCCAAAATAGGTATATATGTTTTTGGTTTCTATAAGGGTGTTCAATTATTTGGGTTTTATTTTTGTTTGATTAAACGATTAATCGATATTTGGCATTTTAAATTTATTCGAATAAACGAATAAAATTTTAAAATTAATCGAATAATTCTAAATCCAGAAATTTTATAATTACGAGATTTTTTTTTTTTTTTTTTTTGATAATTTTAGAAAAAAAGATGCTTGAGTAAATAAACAATACTTTTTAAATAAAACTTGTCTATGTAGCTCCAAATTGTCAATATAACTTTGGATTTTTTGAAACTTTTCACGGGCATTCCATATTTTACTATGCTTCTGCAAATAATTTCCTCTAGAGAATCGATCGAAGTATCATGTTTAAAATATTTATTCGTTGGACCACTTTGATTTTGTTGGTGGAGCAGCGTCTTCACGTACTGTCTTATAGTCACTGTGCAAGTGGTCAACTAGTGAAGTTGTTGAAAAACATTTACGTTAATACATACCTACATTTTGGACACCTGTTGCATTTAGCATTATAAGATTTATCCTTCGTACAATATTTTTAAGCCAAACTCATTCTTAAGCGAGAAACGCATGAACTATTTTGTTAAAAAATACAGGCGTGTTCTAGAAATCGAAATGAAGTGGATTTTAAATCGAGCAAGTTTTAAAAACGACCCATTAATGAAAGTTCATAAAAATATTCCATTTAATCTACTTCATTCTTTAAGTATCTATTTTTTTTTTGCAAGAACAACACTTAAAACCACGAAAAACTACGGTCATTTTGTAAATAGTAATTGAATTTAAATTATCGTTCGATTTGAATTTCACTTCATTTCGATTTCTAGAACTAACCCGATAAATAATTATAAATTTTTGAGTTAACGTACCTTTGTCGTTTTTTCTTTTGTAAAATGAATTATTAAATTGTGTTGTAAAATGTTACAAAAATTAAAGCTGAATAAAATTACTGTTTTTTTTTTGGTTTGTTTATTCGACTAAAAACTTTAAAAAAATTATATATTTAACAGAAATACTATATATTATTCGATTAATCGGTATAAATTCTTTGATTAACCCTTTAAACGAAATAAGCAATTTTAAATTATTCGAACAATTGATCGTCTAAAATGGTTCGATCAATCGAACAAATATTTATCGACTGAACACCCTAGTGTCTGTGATTATAATTTCAAGCACTTTCTACTTTTGGCCGCAGATATTATATTAAGGCGGGGAGTATAACGATGAAATTACTGAGTTTCTATTTAATTCCTCCACGCAAATATTCGTTGCTTGGAGATAATCTTCACAATGATCACACATTAGGAAGTGTTTGACTCGGCTTTTTATTAAAATGGCAGAACCTCCACAAGCTCTATCTCGAGGATCCTTGGTATCATATAGTATATAACCATTTATTTTAAACGTATTTCTTGAGGTCAAAAGAGTTTCAGAAACCATCATGACATAAATTTGCTTATTTTTAAGAAAGTATTCTAATTCGTTTTTATGTTGGCGGATGCCGTTTGCGTTCCAAGAACAAATTTTTAAACAGTTCGTTAATCAAATACAATTTTTAATATCATTGATACCTTTAAATTAAATAAATCAATGATATTTAAAATTTAAAGGCTTTCATAACTTCCATTTTATATAAGATATTTTAATGAAAAGGGATAAAAAGGAATTATTAAAATAAAAGGATTTGATACCGTTTAAATTGATATGAATCAGCAAAAGAAATTTATTTATTTTTCTGTAATTAAATATAATTAAAATAAAAAGATCAACACAGTAAAACAGTTTATAGCCTTGAAATATTTTCGCAACTCAAAGAAACGCGCATTTCTGTCATAAATAAGAAACATTTTTAGTCCCAACAATAGCTTTGGACACTCGTCAACATTTGACATAAATTTGCGAAGATGTTAAAATTTTCCCATAAGAAATACAAAGAGCTAAAAATTAAAATTGTTCAACATCTTTACAAAATTTCCATTCTACATCTTTTGATTATTTAAGTGCCACACTCACAATATTATTACAGTAACGGACTGTAGTTTATTAAAGAAATATTCCGTTCAGTCATTTTTAAATAAATAAACACATTTAAAATTCCAAGCAAATTTATTTTTAACTGATTCTAACAGTTATTCAAAAAACTAAGTGCATATTAATACGGATTTTCAGTTGCAGTTAATATTGTCCGTTGATTGAGTTAAATTCTTCTTTATGTTAAATTTTTACTGTCAAAATTCAACCGCGAATTCCGTAAAAACAAATGTATATTCGGTTATCTTATATAAATTAATTGTCAAAAAATTAACTACATATTCCGTAAAAACAAATAAATATGCAGTTATTTTATAAAATTTTACTGTCAAAAATTCAACACCATATTCAGTAAAAACAATTAAATATTCAGTTATTTTATATAATTTATGTAACTACCAAAAATTAATTTTTACTTATCTATAAAAAATTAATTGCTTGTTTTGTGTAAGTAGTTCCCATTTTCTATTTTTTAATATAATTTAGTTAAATACATCAAATTTTAAAAGTAAAATAATTGCGAAGCCATATCGGTCATGCTGCTGGTGTCTTATAATTGAGAGTTCTTCTGTAAACAACGTGGTCAGTACAGCAAAAGTAAAACAAACGTGTGTAACAGGGTAAGTAAATAATAATAATATTCTCCCTCTCTCGCTTATAAAAAAATCAAGCGGACAGGTGTCTGTCTGGTATTTTTTAGAAATTCGGCTCTTTTGTGGATTAAACGAAAATTTAATGAAATAAATGAATATTTTATTGTTTTTACTGAATATGGTGTTGAATTTTTGACAGTAAAATTTTACAAAACAACTGAATTTTTATTTGATTTTACGGAATATGGTGTTGAATTTTTTACAGTAAAAATTAAATGGACTTTTTGTTAAAAATAAGTAGACCGGTTTTTAATTGAAGTTTCATTTATTTTATATTACAATTTCAGTTAATTTTACTTACAGAATATTGTGAGTGCATCATTAGAAAAGTGGTAATAAATTCTATTATTAATGTGGCATCACTGACAGAATGGCGTTTGCTTTGAAAGCAGAGTTACCATTTCTCAACCTTTTCCTTTTTTGTAAGCCTTATTTTGCTTAATTTTTTTTTATATTATTAAACAAAATAAATTCCAAATACATTTTGCTGTTATTTTTTAAAATTTTGGCACTCTTGTAAAAAAGCATATAAAAAAATAAAGTTTTTTTTTCAGAAACGGTGACATTTTCTACTGATAGTAGATGTAAGATGTTTCAAGTGTGAGAGCATATTTCACATTTTTAACGTCTTCCATGCGTTGCTGCGAAATGTCTGCAAGTGTACAAGGGTATAAGTAACTCAATCCCATTTCAAGCTTATTTGCATTGATGCTTTGGGACATATAAAATATGATTAAGATTGAGACATACCTATCAATAAGATAAAGTTTTGAAAGCGTATAAAGGGACGCTTTTAGGCCTCATCACACTGCTCCTGATTATACAGAAATTATATATTTCAAAGGAAACTAAGCTTTTATCATTTTTAAACAAACTCCACAATAGTGTAGAGGTTACTATGCGTTCGTGCTGATGTGTGTGTAACGCCTATAAATATTCGTCCTACACGTAGAGAAAACATATGGTTGGGCATGTTTACGGCAACAACACTATGTTTAATGTAACAATATATTGTTGTCGTACACAAATAATTGTTATTTTAATTTAATATCAACAATATTATAGTAACTGTAAACATATCAATGTTTATCGCAATTATGAATTTGAGTATTGTTGACCGAAAAATAATTATTTTTCTAACAAATTTATTATGATAACTTTCTAAACATATTATATTTCTCACAACCATATCATGATATTTAATAGCCATAACATGATAACTTTCTATACATTTATCATATTATGTTAAAGATGCAATCAAACTATTTTTACTCTAATCATATTATGCTAGCGCCATTTGAAAAATAATTTTGAAGCAGTTGTGTCGTTTTTTTATTTGTGAGCGGTTAAACAATTAAAAGATAAAATTCCATAAAAAAAATAAGTTTAAAGAAATTAAAATATTAGCGGAGTTCATTCGGTATTAGTGATGTAATAGGGCAAATGCAAAATATCATAGTTTTTTTGTAAAATCCAACAACAAAACACACAGAGATTTCGTTATATTTTATAAAAGTGCTACGATATTTCATCAACATCTTAAAATCGAAAAAATGGACACACGCGGTTGCCCATGAAAACCACAGATTTTTTATTTGCTCTTTTGTAAGCCTTATATTGAACTCCGCTGTTTGATTAACATTAAGAAAAATTGTAAAAAGCCACAAAAAAAATCGATGCAAAAATATTTAAATTTATTTTGAAATGGTTGAAAATGTTGTTATATTTTTAGATTATGTTTGGTCGAAACATTTTTATTGCAATCTAAATCGTCTCAAATAAATTTTACTGGAGTCGGCCCACTACTCCGGAAAGTGGCCTGAGACATAACCTTCTTAGAAATGTTGGCATAAAGATAAAATTTGGCGGCGATAACTTCTACAATAACTATTATATCTCGGCAAATTTTGTTTTTTAAGGTCCAGAATCGAACATAGGTTCTATAAAACTCCTCCATAAAATCACTTAAAGACAAAAAAATCTCATATCGATGAAGTTATATAAATAATAGTTATAAGGTACAAAGTACTTTTGCAAAAGTCCTAATCTCTTAACATAATTTTTTTTTAGGCGAAACTTCATTGGTGTTTCTCAAGCTTTTGATAAAAAGTGGTAAGAAGCCTTTTTGTATAAATTAAGGCGAAATTAAGCAAAAAAATGCTCACAAGCTGTTGGAGAACTATTTGAAAGTTCGAAAATGTATTGCGAAAGAACCAAATTTTTTGAGTTCACCTCAACCGATTGATGGAGGAGGAGTTCCACAGAAAATCAATCCATGACTTTTCGATAGTGCTGCAGCAATTTTGCTTGCTGATTGTTGTAAGCGAAGGGGAATTGATGGAAACGAACTTGAAGTAAAGAGTGGTTTAGGCAACGAGCGGTTTAGTGGCGAACAACTCTGCTTAAAACATAAGAATTTAAGAATGAAAATTAATGAAATGTTCTTCTTCAAAGTCTTTAATCTGCAAAGTTTCCGCTGAAATGATAATATTGAGCACTAGACAATACAAAATGTCTGTCAAATATTTAACATTTTTAATATTTCATCAAAAATTACTTCAAATGTTTGTCCCAACAGCAAACACTCCAATTAACAACACAAAATATTTGTACAAACGTAAAATTTTGACATGTTTGCCCAGCAAGTTGTGTGGTTTATTTCGCCTTTCAGTCGTCAATAAGCAAGCGACCAAGCAACAAACTAGCGGCCAAGCTTTTTTTGTGGTTTATTTTTCCTTTAGTGTGTACATTTGAGTGCATGTGTTTAGCCACAAGTTTTTTTTCTCATTGTATAGTACATATATACTTTTATAAGAAACTAGAGTAACCCTGCCCGCGTAGCTGGACAATACAAAATAAATGTAATTCTCATAAGATAAAAATACATTTTATATAGGGACAACACACCATCATATAAGTGCGCGTATAACGCACATTCGTAGAAATTTTTTCATGTTTTTTTTTTTTATAAACCATCAGTGAAAGTAGACTTTTCCAACGCAGGTACTCGTTTAATCGGTTGAGTGGTTCTAAAATGGCGAGCATAGGACAACTTATTTTTATATATATAGATAAATATTTTATAAGAGTAAAAACTTGAACAAGAAATACATTTCTTATAAAATATTATTGCTTAAAAGAATGAAAAAAACGCTAATAAGGAACATTTTCGTTTTTTGTTTTAATTCATTATATCCGTCACCTACTGTACCTCAACGGCAGGTTTCAAAAAGCTATTTTCAAATAACAATATCAACGCGAATGTAGTTAGCCAGAGCTCGACACAGACCGTGATTTTTAAACTAAAGAAATGGAGTGATGTATGAACAGCTCTTAAAGTTTTCTATAAATTTCGATTTTTTAACTGAAATGCTGTCAAAACGCATATAAAAAAAACTTGTGCGGAATATCTATGAAATAATGTTGACAGTTGTACTCTGTTCATTTTGTGAAAAAGTTCCGAAAAGTTTCTGGCAACATTTTTTTAAAACTGCGAATTAATGTAAGCTGGACTTATTTCACGTGGAATTTTAAGCAAAAGCAAAAAAGTATGAACTGATTATTAAATTAGTAATAAAAAACTAAAATAACAAAACCGGGAACAGTTTTTTATCAATATTTACTTTCTTTTTTATTAAATTTTTTATTATTTTTAGTAAAGTACATGTGGGGTTTGTTTACATACGCAAAACAATGTTGCATACTTTGCTGGAATAAAAACTTTAAATTGTACAAACTCGCATGATTGGAAACATTGACACATGTCCAAATTTTCTTGCGAAATAATTAATGTTGCTCAAAATGTTTCACAAATTTGAACAGAGTACTAGGCTTAACACAACAAACATCTTGTGAAAGATATTCGCCTATAAGAGTTTTTACTGTATATCCTTTCAATATTGCGTTTTTTATTTCATTTTACTTTATTTTATTTTATTTCATGAAAAGAAACTATAAATACAACACAATCTTAGAGTCTTAAATAAGTTAAGTTCTTACTTATATTTAATTTTTAAAAAACCGACACTATCCCCCCATTATCCTGTCTAACTAACAACTCCTTAAAAAAATTTAATATTATATTGAATTATTTACTTCAGACATTTATCAGTTATTGACTGAATTCCGTACAATATTATTTTCGTTCTATTATGTGTGAAGAAAAAAAAATGATTTTTTAGCACTTCATTTGTAAAACAAACAACAATTGAGAATCAAGTTGAAACGGAAAAAAAATAAATATCAAAACTATGAAAATATAAAAGTGTATCCTTCTTCCCACCCACCAGTAAAAATAAAAATACGAATATAATAAAAAAATAAATAAAACGAAAAAGTAGACCACATCGAAGGACTCTGTAAGGTTTGTTATGCTTTTCACCATCATAAAAGTTGAATGTATTGCGTTTGTCATTCTTCGGGTAACACTAAGAAATGTTTATAGAAGACCCCATACGCACATATTTCGTCTAGGTCCTTAAATAACTCTAAGTTAATTTAGTCATGTTCGTTTGTCTGTCTGCTGAAAATGTTTTTGTCAATTTGTCTCTGGATTTTCTCAGCGGTTTGCTATTGAAATCCATCTAATCGTTTCAGTATGAACAGAGTTTAAGACGCAAATGATAACGAAGCTCCCATAAAAATTTATATTTTTGCTCTGTTCACACAATATATAGTTACTATTAAGAACCAACATAAAAGCTTTCTTAAATGTATCTTGATGATATTTCATTATTTATGACCCGCCCACTTGGGCTGCACTACATCACAAAAACCCTGATTACATGTATTTACAAAATTCTGGAATCGGATTGCAGGTATTGAAATTAAATCTGGCAAAAATTCAGTCTATATGATAAGAAATTGTTATTATTTTAATTTTTTTTATGATGATTGGCCCATAATTTGTCCATAATTTAATATATTGACAGGAATCAGTGTTGACAATTAAGGCAACTACACTTTTGAAGCAAACCAACACACACACACACACAACCAAAAAATAGAGGTAGTAGAATTAACTCGCATTGAAATTGAGTACATAAATATTTCCAAGTTTATTACTCGTGGAGACCGCATGTAACATTTCTGGTCTGGCAAGGGTGTTAACTGCTAATAGTCGCCATCTGAAGTGTCATTTACGGCCATTTTCACCAAGTTCGGTTAAAACTAACTTTCAATTAAAGTTCCGGTTACCAATACGTTTTGACAGCTATAACCGATGGTTAATTATAACCGAACTTGGTGAAAGTGGCCGTTAAAGAGAGAAATATGGATCGTTTTACAACCGAAGAACGTGTAAAAATAACAAAAACTTACTACAAAAGTGATGGTTCAATCGTGGCCACTTTTCGAATTTGTGGATTTCATGGCGTTCTCAGCAATTGGTCTACCACTTTTTTGGACCTGCAATTGGAGATGATTAACTGGACGATATATGGTTTCAACCAGACGGTGCCACGGGCTATACAACACGACCGATTATGGGTTAATTGCATGGAAAATTCTCAGAACGCGTAATTTCACGTTTTGGCGAAAATTTCCACCAAGATCTTGCGATTTGACGTGGTAAGGCGTTTTTGTGGAGCTACGTTGGAGACCTTTTCTACGCGGATAATCGCCTACCGTTGGAGCATTTTAAAATCAACATTCGTAAAGTTACTGTCGAAATACCGCCCGAAATGTGCGAAAAAATTGTGAAAATGTACCTTAAAAGCATCGACGTTTGCAACAAATTTAGAAGCGGTAATTTATAGAACATTATACTGTATACTTATTGCCAAGGTCCGGGAATTATAATTAAATAAAAGTTTCAGCGAAACCGAAAAACCGTTTGTGTGTAAAATTGAAAATAAGCCAATGTTTGAAAAACAAGTTTTACTGTGAATGACAAAAATGACAAACAATCAATATACGAAAAAAAACTTGGCTGTTGAAAATTTATTAACAAAATTAAAAGTAAAGTTACACACACAGAATTCACATGAAACTAATTACACATTGACTACACATGCGAATATAAATTACACAGATTGGCAGCACTGACAAACATGCAAACAAAGATTAATAAAACACCTCAAGAAAAATTCATCTTCATACTGATGGTGCCGTAACATCAGAATTGTGACATCAATGTTATTGCAAATGGCATCAATGAGGCAAAAAGTGACATCAATCCAATGACTAACGTCATCATAAAATTTTGTCATATTTTGTGCTTCATCTTAGCTACAGTGACATCAATTCAATGACAGACTTTGTGTATTAATTACATTATTTTGGTTTTTAAAAAGTTACTAAGAAGCAAAAATTCCCATATTCTATTTGTTTAGTTAAATACATCCAATTTTTCAAGTAGAATCATTACGAAAACCATATGAGGCATGCTGCTGGTATCTTATAATTGAAAGTTCTCCTGTAAACAACGGGCGAAATACAACAGAAGTGAAACAAACATGTGCAACGGGTTAGTAAATAATAATATTCTTTCACTTTCACTTAAGTCAATCCCAGTGTCAAACTGTCATTAAATTGAGCCCAAAGAGTCCTTTCTCCGATGTTACTGAGTCATCGCACTGATGGTATTTTTAATTAAAGTGATTTCGATTCGTCTATTCTGTAATGCCGGTGTGTCACTGCTGACATAATTCTCCTGATAACAATTTGGCCAAGAGATGTTAAGGCTGACATCACAATGATGAAAAGTGTCATGGGGTCAAAAACGGAAATACTTGTCATAGTGCAGATGTCAAAATACATCAGCGATATGACGCCTTTTCTATCACTGTATGATTGGTTCACAGAAAAAATTATTTTTCCAATTCAAACAAAAAATTTGTAGAATCAAACAATTTTTTGTCTGAAATCGGTCCTATAAACAAATTTGCATATTCAAGCAATTTATTTGCATTTTGTTTATTGAAAAAAACACTGATTTTTTCAAACAAACAATTTAACTGAATCAAACAAAAAGTTTACTGAAATTCATATACTAATGGCGATTTCTTTTCTGAGAAAAATGTTGCATTAATGTTACATGTTCTACATTTTTGTGTTCGTTTGTACAAAAAATACAACTGTGGGAAAAATTTTCAAGTTCTTTTGTGAATATGTTAATGAAAAACGTGCAAAACATGTTGCATATTTTACCCTTACTTTTACTTTAGGTGTTCATACTACCCTGTTCTACAACTTTGGTACTTACTACTTTCTTTGTAGAACAAATGCTTTATTTTGTTTGTCATAATGCATAACGCTCATAACTTTGTAAACAATTTGTTTTAGAACAAAATATAAAAATATTTACACATTAAAATCAAAAAAAGTCTATTTATATTATAAACGTTTTAATTTTTATACGCCATTAGTGATGTTAATATTTGTTTCCAACCCGTAATAGCGTGCAGAAACCGATTAAATAGCTTTAAAAATCGCTCATTAAGTACATTAATGATGAAAGTGTAATAGTTGTAAATAAAAGCACTAATTGTGTTCTATTGAAATTGCACAACATATAACACTTCGAGTGATTATAGGTAACATTAGAAAATGTAACATGTATATACTGTAACATATTTTTCTCAGAAAAGAAATCGCCATAAATTTCAAAATAAAAAAAAAAAAAAGTTTTTGCACAAGCAATGACGCGCACACAAGTAAGCAGTGTATGAGAAGATGACGGCAGAGCAGAGCCGCCGGCTGGCTTTGAGACACATTTTTTTTATTGGAATAATCAAGGTCTATTGGATAATTGGATATATTGGATAGGCCTTGGGAATAATTTTTGAACGAAGTTTTATTTATACACACAACACAATGTTTTTCATTATCACTCTCTGTTGCTGTATCGTTTCCTTTGCTAAAGAAGAAATGTGTAACCAAAAACGGCAGAAGACCGGGATTTTGTTTCTTGTAATGTTGTTTCTGCTATTGTTTTTCTTATAGTTGCACTTTTTTAAAGCGTTCAAAAATAGACTGTGTGTGTTTTTTGTTGTTGTTCTTATATTTCACATAAAGAAGTGTTGCTTACGATCAAATAAAAAAATGCAAAAAGATGACAACATTAATGAGCGTTAAATATTTCATACAAAATTATGAAAACTTGACACCAATAACGCGTTTAATATATTTTTAAGAGTTGTCCACATTTTTGTTGGTTAAATAAAAATCAAACAAAAATGTTGTTTGAATCAGTAAACAAATTTATAGAAATTAAAAAAATTTTCAAACAAACGTTTGTTTGAAAATAATTCGGCAATAGTTTTTTCTGTGTTTAAGCGTGGTACTCTGTTCAAATTTGTGAAAAATATTGAGCAATAATTATTTCACACGAACATTTTGGCATGTATCAATGTTACCTATCTTGCGAGTTTGTACAATTTGACGTTTTTATTCCTGTGACATTGCAGCCACACGATCAAGATTTTCGTGATAGTCTTTTACATATGTATGTGACAGCGCATAGAGAAAGGGACCAGTAAGATAAAGGGAACAGTAAAAACCAAAACCAAGAAAGTTAATATGGATGAAAAACCGTTACCGGTTGTGTTATATTAATTTTTTATTTCTTATTAAATAATCAGTTCACATTTCTTTGCTTTTGCTTAAAATTCCACGTGAAATAACTGCAGCTTACATTATTTCGCAGTTGCAAAAATATTGTTGCCAGAAAAATTTCGGACCTTTTTTACAAAATGAACATTTCACGTGAAATGTTGAACAGAGTACCAGGCTTTCGAAAGAAATGTACTTCTTTGTTGTTAAATTTCACACGTACGGAATTTCGAGAGAATTTCTTTTTGTTTTATTTTAGGAGAGTTACGATTCTAGTGTTAAAGTTTACACAGAAAAATTTTGTTATATAATTGAACACACTTCAATTTATAAAATGTATGTGACTGAAAATTTTGATAAAAATCGGTTTATAATTCGTCGAAGATTCCTAGTAAGGTCCACACTTAAATGCCTGCAATTGAAGCACAGCCGCGAAAAACGTTGTAAACGCCACATTTTGCAAAAACTGTTTTTTTGCAGATAAACGTTGACTTTACTCTCTTACACAGTTTAAACATCAAATCAACCAAAACTATGCACCTTAACGCCTTCAAAATGGCGTACAAAGTGTCAGCCAGTGGAAGAACATTGCAAGTTACTAACATAATGATGAAACCGAAATGGTTTTGCAGTGCGGAATAATGTTTTAAAAGCCTTTTGCATTAAAGTTTTTATTATCACTATTTTAAATAATAGAAAAAAAAATGTTTAAAACAAATAATGCTGCTTGTCAAAAAACGTTTTTTTGCTCTCCTGAAAAATTATTATTTTGTAACTTAAAACGTTATTCGCGGCTGTGCTTCAATTGTTGGTGTCGGGTATTACAAATTCGTCACTGTCGAGTTTAGCGTTCTAAGTTGTTTCTATATGCAGAAAAGGGCATTACATGCCGAAAAAATATTGGTTGAAAACTTAAATTAATTAAGTAAAGTCACGTAATAGATTAAAGAAATTCGTTTAAAGAATTTGAATAAATTCCTAATAATTATTTAAGAAAATTTTGAAGTTCTTATTGTGTAAAAATGTAACCAATATTTAACAAATTTTTAAGCAGTTTTAGCAGCTTGGGAAAAAAACTTTAAAACGACTTTTGTTGGTTTTTTTAATGAAATTTCATCAAAGTAACACCCTAACAATAAAAATAAGTTTAAACTATTTTTATTTTTTTGCTTATTTGCAGAGATTTTTTTATAAAAAATCTTAAAAGAAAAAATTCCCCAGAGTACAAAAAAAAACACTAAAAAGCTATTGGGAAAAACAATAACTTTGGTAAAAACGATAAAAAGGAAATAGAAACTCCTCTCACTTTCTAAAGAAAATCAAAACAACAATTTCATAAATATCCGCACAAAAACACACACCCACACAAGGAATTTTACCAACATCAAACAAAAAAAAGTGATAAAAGAGAAAAAAGTTTAAATGATATATTCAGCTTTGCCGAATCTTATATACCCTTTAATTTTAATCAATCTTGTTTGTTATATTTGGCCCCTGCAGAGCCTAGAATGGCCCTAGAAGGGTCAAATGTGGTCTATTTTTCATCCTTATCATCTGTTTCTAATATACCTACGCCCTACGTCGGGCATACATTTTACCCCTAGGACATCAACTAGTTTTTAGTCCTGAATATTTTCTCAAAACATACTTGTCCTCTACTTCTACCCCTTAGGGGGGGCTCCCATATAAATATGGCATTTTATGAATTATTAAGCTTAACTAAAATGTTTCATCTTTTGCGAATAAAATCATAAGTTTTAGACAGTTTTTAATCATTTATGGCTTGCACCGCCTCTGATAAAATCCCAGACCGCCGACTGTTCTGCAGAAATTATTGACCTAATTACTATAAAGATTTTTCGTGAGCTTTTATTTTCTTATTAAATTTCAAAGTGTTTCTGCTGGAATAATCAAAGTACTTCCTTAGCAAAAGTTCAATAGTTTTCTTACATAAGGGCTGTACATTAAGGTGATATGATCAGAAATCTGGTGGATAAATACTAGAACGAGATACTTGAGGTAAATGTTCGCAACTTTATTACAACTTTTTTCTACCCAGCTCAATGGAGATGTGACTTTCTTTCTTAGGAGGGCAGTATAGGTGACACTGGGAATTGCACATGTCCCTTTTTAAACGGCAAATCATGTATGTATGTGTTTGACATGTGTAAAAAATTCAACATTTTTAAAAACAGCAATAACAAGGGATTTTATGTGTACAAATAAGGGAACATACACATAGACAGACGGTCAGACGAACATCCTTAAATCAACTTCGCTACTCATAGGGACCCACATACTGTAATATTGAAAAAAATTACAAACGGAATGATAAATTTATTTGTTTTTTTCACCTGTAGTGAAAGGTATAAAAACTTAAAAGGAAAAGGAAAGGAATTTCATAAAATGGAAAAAATACAACAAAACTTTTTTTTGTGAGGAATTCTATTTATTTTTGTTTGATTTTTTTTTTTTTTATTTAAAAGACTATTTATTGATGATTTTCCAGGAACTAAATTCAATATGTTGGCATGTGTTTAGTACAAACATATGGATGTATGTATGTGAGTAAGAATGTGTGTGATAATAGATGTAATAAAGAAATAATATTGGTAAAACTTAATCAAGTGTAAGTGTTTGTTGTGTGATGAGGTGAAAATTGATATTGGAAAAACAAAACATGAAAACACAAATAAGAATCATAAAGATCATAAAGTGTAATAATGAAGATGGTGATGCCGATGCCCAAAAAAAAACAAACATGTATTTATACACAAACACTATTAAACTTATAACAAAACTAAATATTGCAATCAATATTTCTAAATTACAACTGTTTGAGGTTTTATTAAATATTTTTTCTATCCCTTTTTCTTATAAAGTGAATAAAAATATTTAGCACTCGTCTAACGAGCAAAACCGAAAAGAAGTCATTCAGATATAAACGGTTAAAAGTTATGAAAAAGAAAAACCTTCTGAAGCTCCAGTTTGTAAATGTATACATTGTTTTGCAATAATATATCGTAAGAATCGTAATTAAAATTACAAAATTTGTAAAAAAAAACTTTTAAACAAACTATCAACCGATTTTAATGAATTTGGAATCATTGATAAAAACATGTTTATATTGACACAACATAAGCTATGAAGTTTTTCAAAAATAGGACCACAAGGGGAGGTAGGGGGCAATTTCTGCTTTTCACAAACTTTCATACCGATTTTAATGAAGTTAATAAACATAGATAAATCCCTATTTATATGTACACATCAAAGAACTGCAAAAATCACTATTTTTGTTGATTTAATCATACGCTCAAATTTACAGTAACTCCATGCCTGCAATACAGAGTTCAACGTTGGTTTTTTATTGAAAGTGCTTTGTTTGCATTTTTTGTTGCGCACGCAATATAACACAATTGTGTAAAGTCAAAAGGCACACATTCTTATACTTTGTTAACATTAACAACAATAGGAATACATTGTACATACAGAACTCGCTTACGCCCAAGGCGAATTCATGTAAACGGTGGTGTCGATACTACAACAAGTAACAACACCAAAAACACAACAATGTATTTTGTTGCTGCTTTCGTTGGCCGATATGTCAAAAACACAAGTAACTTTTGACATTTCTCTCTCTAATTTAAAAAAAAAGCAGCACAGCTGTGCTTTCAACGCCACCTGAAAAATTAATTCGCCTTGCTTACTCCCTTTTATTTTGCGAGCGTAAAATATAATTGTTTACTGAGAAACACTCTCATTCAGCGCGAAATATTGCAAATATCGCAAGGCCTGTTTTGAGGCCTCTAAACAGAAATAATAATAAGGGAACAAAATATTGTAATTAAAAATTTAATTTTATTTACATTGAAGAAATTTAGGCCCTATTAGCTTGACAAAAATAATATTCATAATATATTTATAGTTGAGCAAGGCGAATTTATTGCAGGTGGTCTTAAAAGCCCTGCTGATAACTTTTTTTTTTAGCTTTATCATTGTTGGATGTCAAAATTTTGTTTATTATCTTTGTTTCCGTTTTGTTTTATTTCTGTTTTCTTTAGAAAAGATCAGTAATTAGGCCTCACAATAGGCCTCGCAACCGCAAATTTCACCAACTGGGAATGCAAGAGATAAAAGAAATCTCACCAACACAATCATTATTGACACCACTGGTTAAGATTTACTTAAATTTTTTTTCTTGTACTACATATCAACTGCTGAATGCCTACATGAGTAATAATTGCTTGATTTCTGTCGTTTTTGTTTGCATTTTTTTTTTCTTTGCCAAAACAATCATTGTCGGACCAAACACACAAACATCTTAATTGACAAACGAAGCTAAACGATGGTAGAAATAACAAAGCACGATGAGCATTATTTGAATGACCACTGTTGCCAATTTAGAGATTTTCCCGCTAAATCTAGCGTTTTTGAAATGTCAATCGCGGGAAAAAATACGTTTTAGCGGTAAGCGGGAAATCTAGAGATTTTCAAACAACAAGTTTTAGTGAAATGAAGATTGTATGACATTTTTTTTTTCGATTTTCAGTTAGTATTTTGTTAGGGCTGTATGTAACAATTAACAACTTTAAGAGTGCTTAAAATTTTGGAACAAAAGGTAAGAGGTATTGATCAAAATTGTCTCGATAAAACTTAAGCAATATACATAATTCACTTACTTTCATGTAACTAATTTTATCTAATTGCTTAAAACGGCAAATAATTACTAAAAATAGCGTAAATGTTATAAATTTTTTTGGCGTTTACGTACTTACGTACTAAGTTTGTCATTCCGGGTGAAACTGTTTTAATATTCATCTAAGACCCCATAAAGTACATTTATTCTGGGTCCTTGAGTAATTCTAAGTCGATTAAGCCATGTCCATCTGTCTATCCCTCTATTGTCGCTTTCAAACGACTCAAAAGGAAATATAAATATTAGCATCAAATTGTTTAGAATTCACCTAAGCAGTTTGGGATGGAAATCCAGCACAATCAGTTCAGTAGGAAAAGAATTATAAATTGAAATGTGGAACAACCACCCTAAAAAATTTATCATTTGGTACAAAAACTAGCATAACTAGTGGCGGAATGCACATATTGATATAAGATTATGCACAGACTCGTTCTATATGACTAAAAATTAAACTGTTAAATCGGTCCATAATAAACGATAGGCCTTATATAGTATGCCTAAAAACGTAACAAATAATGTTATTGTAATACATTTGGTCCGCCACAGTTTTATATGACTAGAAATCACACTGTCAATTTTCGTGATTATCAGTCCATATTTTACCATAGGCCCCATATAAAACCTACTATTGAAAAACAGTACGTCTAAAGTTCTAACAAATAATGCTATTTTTATAAATTTTGGTTTCTGGTCATACAAAACGACTAGAAATTACACTGTCAACTATCGTGCAGATCAATCAATAACTTACCATAGGCCCCATATAAAGCATACTCTCGGAAAAAGCTTTAGAACGCGTAGAACCGTAAAGTGTTCAATCTGTGTTCTATTACAATAACATTTGGTCAGTCAAAGTTTTATAAGACTATAAATTACTTGTTAAAATTTTGTGAAGATCGGCCCATAATTTACCATATGACCCATATAAAGACCACTTCGGAAATATTCTAGCTGTAGGTGGAGGGTATCAAAGATTCGCACAGATGAATAAAATAACTAGGGTAGTTCGAAACCTTAGTATGTAACTTAATTTGAGAGTCGTATACCTTTGAAAAAGCAGCGTATATCTAGGTTTATATGAAAATTTTAAAAATGTTTAGGTTTTAGCGGTATTTAAAAAAAAATCACGCTAAATTAAATATTTAGCGGTTTCTAGCGGTTTTGACGTCCGATTTGGCGGGAAATGTTCAAAAAAAGTTGGCAACAGTGAGAATGACTGCAAACCAGCAGCGAATGTTTGCGGTTGCGCAAGTTTGATTGTATGACCGCAAGCGAGTGTATTTGTTGGTGTACATTTAACGCGATTTTTTGCAATCGCACTAAGCCGTTCTCTGGTACACATAAGCATGATGTGTTTTTAAATACTGTGGTAAAAGGGTATCATATGGCTTGACCGACTAAACTTTATTACTTGTTTTATTAAGGACAATATGAAAAAACTGATTTAAACATTTGTGTACGTGTGACATTTTTCCCCACTCATACTTGTGAACTTTAATATACGTGAATTTAATACAAAATTGCAAGTGCGTTAGTTTATAAGTTTTGTATGTGTTAGTTTCAATCAGCAATTTCCTGTAAGGCCTATTGAACGTCGGTAGAGAGTATGTCCTCCGTTTATTATAGTCAGACCAAAAAGTCCTGGCTTAGGAGCAGGTTGACTCAACTGTGTAAGTCTAAAAAACTGGCGCTAAATAAGTGACTTACAGTGAGCCAATGGAAAGCTAACGAATTGAATTGACAGACGTGTATTTCATTCAGACGACCACCTTCTTTGACAACGACCCACAAACGCCTAGGGAAACTTATTGACACCCTTACCATCTGAAGGAAAGGTTAAAATTAATAAGCAAAAAGTAATTAAAATTTAAATTATATTCTTAAATCAGCAATTAAATTCATATTTTTGGTCCTTTTGGTCTTTGAAACGTTTCGATTTTATAACGACCTCTCATTAAACTTTTAGAATTTATAAGACATTTTAATTATTTGAAAAATCCTAACATGCCCTAAAAAACTTGTAATGTTACATTAATTAGACTTTTTTTTTTTTTTTTGTTTTAGAGATTAAGTCAAATACATTAAATATTTCCATAAATATTTTGTATTTTTTGGCCCATTAGCTGAGAAACAACAAAGAAAGTTCATTAATATTTATGCAAAGCTGTTTAGAAAAACTCATTAATTTATAATTATGAAAAATAAAAGATGAAAATAATAGAAATACAATAAAAATGGATAAAACTGCAGGGTACAAGATCTACAGCAACAGAAAAGTTGTGTCCTTAACTTTCCCAAAACACACAAAAATTATCACCGTTGTTGCAGGCAATTGTAACAATTAGTTAATGACAATTATTATAATGGGCATCATCATCATCGTTATCATCATCGTCATCATCATAGTCATTGGCTGAGTAGAAGAAAAACAATGGAAAAAGTTATCGAAAGGTTTCCTGTGAACTTTTCACTTTTTCCATCTTTTGTTTTATTTGTCTTTTGGATTTCCATTTTAGGGTCTTTACAATTGTAAATGATATTATTTTTGTAGTGATGTTCCCTTTTTCTCACATTGTCACTTAAGCAGCAAATAAAAAAAGGAGAAAAAGAATTGTAATGAAAGGTCAAAAAAGGCTTTATGCTGGTTAATTATTTCAAATAAAATGAATTGTATATGACTGTTGTTCAAAACAGCTTAAAGGAGGGCAATTAGAAATTCTTAAAGAGAAATACATAATTAAAATTAATTTAAGCAAGGTGAAATGTACCCTTAAGTGATGACCAGGGTAAGTTTTTCCAGCTTTTTGCTTGCATATAGGAAATAATAATTACTAAAATTAAAATTAAAAATTAATGCCCTTATTGCGGTTCTCCACTCAACTCAGTTTGGTCGTGTTGGAGTCAACCCAACTTATGCACAACCAAACTCATTTTAGGTATTGTGATACCCAACTGTTTTTAGTTGAGTTTGCTATAAAGTTGCCAACTTAAAATATCGATTTGCCAACTTTAAATATAACGTTTGACAAGTGAAAATTTTATAAAATTGTTTAATTTTTTAAAATAAAGGTATTTTTAATTGTTGTGTTGAATAAAAAGTATTTATTATTGATATTAGTGTCGACTTATTTTATGATGATGAAAAGGAAAACTCTTGTGTAGATGCGCTACGTACAAGAAGACAAATTCGTACTGATTCCAACCCTCTTGAACTTCCCAGTGCCAAGTAAGAACTTCTAAAAAGTAACGAAACTTTATTGTGCCTGATGAGTTTTTCTTCTGGTTGGGGTAGCTGTTGGCCAATCTGCTGGTTGTCACTTGATGGTGGAATATTTTCAACACCAAATACTTGGCCGTACTTGCAATACAAGAGCTGCGAAGCAGTATCCTCAAGGCTATTAAACGGAACTTCTTGTGGTAGACCTCCTCCTGTCGCTTGAGAGTTTCTCTTATTTTTGCCAAGTTTTTTCATTATACTTGCCTTGTAGTGTATCCAAACCTGTGCCAAGAATATTAAAATTAGATTAAGAAGATTATAAGTGTTTAAAAGAAGTTCTTGTCGTGGTCCCAAACTATTTAACTCCACTATAAACTCGTCCCATAACTGCTTACAGGAATTTTTCATCATACCAAACAATTTCTAAGTTTCTCTAAATAAGCTGGACGAACCGCTCAAATTGAGCTTTCGTTTTTATTTTTAAACTAATAAAAGTTTAAAAAAAAAACCGAAAAAGTTATTACAAAAATTTATACGATTTCTCCATTTTGATCGATTTTCACCGAATTTAAAAAAAATAAACTTTAACTGCCAATAACACAACTACTTTTTAGCAGTTGTGTGTATTTAACATTTTTGTCGACCAAACTTTTGCAAAGTTGAAAACGGTAATACCACGAAACAAACAGATACTGAATAGCCAACTGCCCGTTGAGTTTAGAATGGCAATGTGAATTTATCAAAGACAACCAAACTGTTACAAGAGTGGAGAGCCGCAATAGGGGCATAAATTAAAAAAAGTTATACCCACACACCACCATAGTGGAGAGGGTCAAAATGGGAAAATTCGGAAGACCTACTTTCGTATAAAAGATACACATTCCATATTCCCTGCTATGAGAAAGGAGAAAAGAAGTAGTAAATTTTTTGTTTTTCCAAAGTAAAAGGAAACGAATTATTTATTTCTTTTGATGCAGTTACAATTCTTATGAAACTGCAAAAGAAGCGAGAGCGAAAAGATATGAGTACATCCAAAGAAAGAGTACAGAGGCTTTCCAAAAGGCCGCCACATCTCTAACGAAGTTTTTGATTAATTTACTCATGTGACATGGATCATTATCTTGTTGCAATCAGTTTGTCACCCGTGGGGAATGCGTAGTCATTTAAAACTTTTAAATGTATTGATTTTGGTTCATGGAACCAGCGATCCGTACCAAATCACCCAAGCCACTGCGTGAAATGCATGCCCAGAACATAACAGAGCCCCCACCATGGCTAACATTTTCACAAACTGGCGCAGTTTTTTGTCTTTGAAATTATGGAAGTCTTGCAAAAATCTTCTTTTTCGATGAATTGTATTCGAATGAGCTTTCATCAATCTTTTCTCCAAAATTCTACCGGCTTTTGGACATGTACATTAGCAAAAGCTAAACGCTTGAGTTTGTTTTGTTGTGATATGTATGGAATATCGCTTGCTTTATAAAAGTCTTAAAACATGTTTCTCTCAAGCGGCGCCGAATCGCCCGCTCACTAATTGAAGTCCTAGATGACTTATTCGAATAATCTGCCGCATCTTCAGGTTTTAACTAAGCGTCTGTTTTAAATTTTCGCAAGATGATTCGGTCTTTACTTAGAGTGGTTTTGCGTTTCGCTCCGGATCGCGGTAAATTTTGTAAATCTTTTTTGATTTTAAATTTGTTTATTTCATAACAAACAATTTGACGCGACAAACTAAACTCGTTAAGCGGCTCATACACTTGCAATAAAATTGTTAAATTTTATGTATTGTACGTATTTTATCGCCAATGTGTATGTTATATTAGAAGGTGGCACAATATATTGGCAACCATAAAAAAAGACTTTTAATTTTTATTTTACAACGAAAAGAAAGTACAATGCAGCTTATGTTATTCCCCTATAGGTTATGTTCACCTTTTTGTTGAATGAATGAAACCATTGTGCGACTTATTGCATAATGTAAGACAAAATAGAAATAGATAATATAGCGAATATCATATACAATAATTACCTTGAAGCCGGCATTGAACTTTGCTACTATTGAGGCTCTAACAGTATTAGTTAACTCCCCCGTTTTCTCCATATTTTCAAATCACTGATGAATCAAAATTATAAGCAAAGGCACAAAAATTAATTAGGACATTTTCAGTTGAGGTAAAGAACACGCAAGAAAACTTATGCCGTCATTTTTCTGACAATGGTGCCATTGTCAGATGCATTAATTTTACACATCTTCCAAATGAAAATGAGCTTACAATGTTAACACAGTTGCAAGACATTTTTAGGCAATTTTAATGACAACATTGTAAGATCTGACCATCGTCTGCACGAAGCTTAACAGTTCAGAAAAAACTTGTTATAACTGGGAGAAGCATAAAATCAGCGAATAATTAGTACTTTTATTTTTTTTTTTTTTGTCCTTGTACGCCTAATTGTATGCATTTAATTTATATCAACATTTTATAATTAATTTAATCTGTGCATAATTTTGTTTTCATAAAATTGTTAATTATGCGGCATATTTTCAATTAACCGTATATTTTTACAGTAATTTACAATTTGCTGTGGTTTTTAAAAGTGTTTCAATAATGAAAAAAAAAAATTTAATTAATTTATAACAAACATGGAAAATAAGTGAAAAAGTGGGGGAAGGAGCAAAATTTTTAAATTATTGCAAGCCACTATTTGAAACTTTGGAAATTTAAAGAAAAGAGTTTCCACTTTGTTTTCTTTTTTAACTTTTCTATTCGTAAACAAACTAAAAGTTTTATTAAAGGTTTATTAAACCCATTTTTGTAAAAGTTGAAGAAACTTTCTTTACCACAACCAGGCGGTCATGTACAATAGGGTGGATCGAAAAAAGGGTAGTAACGAATACCGATACCGATATATCGGCGATATTTTTATGTCAACACGACGATACTTTTTTTTTTTTTTTTTTTTATTTGGAGTATTTTTGAACAAACAATTTTATTTTCTATTTTTTTTTATTTTTTTTGCATAGGAACAAAGAGAAATAACACATTAAAAAGACAATCGACTTCAATTGTATAGAAAAACGTCTTACTGAGCTACATAACATGTCTCTGCATTCCGAAAGTGTTCAAAATACGGGCACCCCTACAGGTGGTACAAGTTCTAAAAAAAAAACTGGCATTTGGAGCATTTGTAAAAAATGAATAAGAGAATCTGAGGAGGATAAGCCTCTTTCCATCCTATGCTTTGATTCTGCTAAAGAAAAAATCGAAATATACCTTAGATCTTCTTTTATTTCAAGAGACGCAGATCAGCTTGTTACGAACGCAATGACATGTTGTACCCAAACTTGAAGAAAATGGCGCAGAAATTCTAAAAGTCCCGTCGCATTTCAAAGACTATTCTCCACTGCAGGTCTGGTTCAAACGGACTTAATCTTCTATCTCACCTGAGAAAACTTTGTTTTTTTTTAACAAAAATCTTATTTATGTCAATTTCAAATATTTAGAATTAATTTCTTATACCGTGTTCAGATATGCATCTTAATTGAGTTTTACTCAAAAAATGCCACTAATGAGCTCAATTATACATACAAATTTGCAATTTAGTTATTGCTCAATTAATACGAAATTGTTATAAATATTGAGTAAAATTAATATGCGACACTGTAACAAGTGTGTTTATTAAGCAAAACACAACTTACTAAACAGTGTTTTGACATTTGGCAACTGAAATTACAACAAAAAAAAGGCCCATCCATTAGATCTGCGCAAAAGCCACATGTTTATTCCTTAAAGATGTCAAAAGTTGTTTACATTTTCTTATACATGTACATTTTTGTTTACGTTGAATGTTATATGTAGTAGTAATATAAATTGAGTTAGCTAAATTGTGTATATGCCCTGCAAATAAAATTGGACCACCTGATCCATTTTGATAAAATGGACTACTCCATGGACTGGTCCGATGTAATGCAAGCATGGACCATGTCATTGTTAAAAAGTGTTTGTAGTGAGCCGACATGTCTTCGTTTTTTAACGACGTGCTTTCGTTTTGAAACGACTTCAAAACTAATCCTCTTGAGTATACCATGAAGTAGTTTTAAAACTACTCCTTAGTGGTCCAAAGGTGGGTAATATGGTCCTAGGACATCGTAATGTTAAATAGACCAGGTTTTTTCCATACGTTTGGGTTACTTTTGGACTAGTCCTGGTCCCTTGTGGACTACTCTTTACACGCGTGTTTGGACTGGTCCTATTATTTGCAGGGTGTGAACAGGTATATCTGAACACGGTATTACGCTGTTATTTTTGTAATAAAAATTTACTTTTTTTGTTGACTTTTTATCGGTATCAATATCGATGTAGGCGATATTTTATTTTGAATGTTGGTATCGTATTGTATCTTCCTTTTTTATCTTTCAAGTAGGGATGTTACGATTCGCCTTCATCCCTAGTTGAAAGATAAAAAAGAAGATTTTAAAAAAGCAAAAAAAAAATGTTCACGCTGCATTTTGTTTTTTGTTTTCTCTATATTACGACGTCATTTTAAGACCAATTGGAATATTCGATATAGCGTTGTAAATGGTTTAATACCGCTTTGTTTTCAAATCTGACAAAAAATAAAATTACCTCTGTTGATTTGGACTATTTCCCAAATAGTTAAGTTTATACGAACTAACAAAAATACCTTTTAGAATTCTAGAACAAATTTAGCAATTAGTCCTTTTAAAGTCCACAGTCGGCCCTAGGATTGGAAAAAGTTTATACTTATTTCTCAATATATTTAAAGTTATCAAAAACTTTCTTTTAATAGATTGAATTAGAAAAAAAAACAGTTAAGTAACAGCACCAGCACAAAACATTATTTCCTTTCATAAGCAATAGATTTATTTAAATGTATAGGGTGTTTTTTAGGCCACATAAAACTTACGAAAGGATTAGCGAACTGTCATACTGCGCTCACTTTTCGACATCAATCATCAGTATTCTCTAGCAAATCATCATGAATAGATTCACGCTTCGTTATCCAAATTTGTTTTGATTACACCAGGAAACAAGGATTTTTTTGATTAAGAACTGAATGTTGTTTTTAAGGTTATTTGGGGCGCTGAATGCAAATGTCTACTCTATCAGCCGACTTTTCGAGATATACCGTTATTTCCAAAATTAAGACACTTTCACTACACATATTGCAATAACTTGAAAACAGTGTACCATATGCAGTTGAAAAAAAATCTAAATTCGATAACAATATTATCGTTAAGCCGTGCTTACATTGTTTAAAATTTACCCAGTAGTTTCAGAGTTATCGTTAAAGTTTTTTTAAAAAAAAGGAACAATTAATTAGTTTTGGGGTTATTTTTGTAATTTTGATATTTTTAATTAGGCTAAAGTTTATCAAATTTAGTTTTCATTAAATTATTTTTATGAAGAAAGGAATTTTACAACATAAAATTAATTAAAATTGAATTATCCAACTCAAAAAGCGAAAAGTTGTACACAATGTTTTTTGCTTCACTTAAAAATGAGGTACCTTCACTTAATTGTGAATAAAAGCGAAACCCATTCATCGATTTTTGGAAACTGTGTCTAATTTTGTTTATGGGTTATGAGATTTAACGTGAGAGTAATAAGACTTTCAGGGGTGTGCTAGAAATCGGAAACGTAAAACACAAGAATTTTAAAAGTCTTTTTTTAATATAATTTCTGTAATAAAAATATTTTATGACAACTATTATACAAATATTTCTCTATTAAACAGAATTTTATAAAAAAAACTTTAAGAATTAGATTAAAAATGTATTAAAAACAATTTCCAAATTCTGGCGTTTTACGTATACGATTTCCAGCACACCCCTGTTGGATTTTTTTTTATGTTTTGGATTTTTAATGATTTTAAAAAATAAAAATTTGCAATTTCTTGGATTTTGTCTTCTTCTTTTTTTACGTAAACAACAATTTCTCCGCCATTTTGTGATTTGCAAACATTTCATTGTTTTTCAAAGCTAACGAATAACATCTTTAAATAATGAAGTCAAGAATTTTTGAACTTTTAAATTCGAAAAAAGTCAAAAATTCGCTAAGTACCTGTAAATTAAAAATGCGAGCTGATAGAGAAAAACGAATATTAAATTTTAAATCAGCGACCTCAAATAAGTAAAAAAAAAACTGCATTAAACTTCTTATCAACACACAAAAATTTCCATTTTGTTCCGCTGTGTCATCAGTCGTCAGTCATCGATTCGATTTCGTGATTTCAGTGGCTCACGGCTCTAAAATGCGCTTCTTTTTATACCCACCCCACAATATAAAAGAGGGTATTATGCGCTGGTGTTTATATTTGTAACAGCTGAAAATATTGGTTCTAGACCTGCGATCGGCATACGTACGTACACGCAAAGAAAAAACATGGTTGTGGTAAACATATTCTAAGAGCAACATATTATGATAAGATTCATGATTGTATTCACCATATTAAGATTATTATTGAATTATATTCTGACTAAATATACTCGTAATATGACATCATAATATTTTTCCCTTAATCATATTATTATTCTGTTAATCATACTAAGTTAAGAAGTAATCAAATTATTGTCATGTTAATCATAATAAGTTAAGAAGCAATCATGTTATTATCATGTTATCATAATAAGCTAATAAATTAATCATATTATTGTCATGCTAATCATAATAAGCTAAGAAGTAATCATATTATCATCAGGTTAATCATATTAAATTAAGAAGCAATCAAACTGTCAAAAAAATATAAAATAAATAAAAAAAATGTTGATCGATTTTTTTATTTTGTGGCTTTTAATAATTTTTCTTTATGTAAATTAAACAGCGGAGTTCAATATAAGGCTTGCAATAGAACAAATGCAAAATCTGTGGTTTTCATGGACCACCGCGTGTGTTCTTTCCGATTTTGAGATACTGCATAATTTTAAACGCTTTTTACATGTTTCTAAAAATGTTTGAAAAAAGGTGTATCAATTCCGATTTTTTAACGTATTGACAAAGTTTAAAAAGTGCAATACCTAGCCCATAGTTTGATCTAGAATGGGTTTTCGGCTCTCCTGAAAAATTTGTTTTAAGACATACGCGGTTGCCCATGAAAACCACAGAAATATCGTATCACTTTTATAAAATATAACGAAATCTCTGTGTGTTTTGTTGTTGGATTTAACAAATAACGACGACATTTTGCATTTGCACTATTAAATCACTAATACCGAATGAACTTTCTTTAAACTTATTTTTTTATAGGAATTTATCTTTAAATTAATAAACCGCTCACATATAAAATAAACGGCACAACTGATTCCAAATTATTTTAAAATGGCGCTAACACAATATTATTAGAGTAAAAATAGTTTGATTACATCTTAAACATAATATGATAAATGTATAGAAAGTTATCATGTTATGGCTATTAGATATCATGATATGATTGTGAGTAATATAATAAGTTTTAAAAGTTATCATAATTTAGTTGTTAGAAAACTAATCATTTTCCAATCAACAATACTCAAATTTATAATTGCGATCAACATTGATATGTTTACAGTAACTATAATATTGTTGATATTTAATAAAAAATATCAATTATTTGTGTACGACAACAATATATTGTTACATTAAACATAGTGTTGTTGCCGTAACCATGCCCAGCCATATTTTTTCTCTGCGTGTAATAAAAGAGTATAAAAGATAATAATATAGAAAAGAGAAAACGCGGCGCCCTTATTTTGCCGATCGCAGTTCTAGACCAGCGGTCATCACAAAAAAAAGACAGTTAAAAATGTGTGTGAAGTGGTGAGTGCAATGAAACACTAATTCTGGAAAAGAGAGGAAAACAAATTTACTCGTTTGAGACATTAGCTATGTGTTTTGTTCTTGTTTTTAACACCAAAGGCGACGACAACCTGCTTGTTCGAAAGCTAGCATACAACTGAATTAGAGTTGGGTAGTTCATGAACGAACTAGTTCAATTGAACTAGTCAGTCAGATGAACGTTGAACTGTCATTCAGTCTGACAGTTCCTTTTAGTTCAACAGTTCACTTTTCGTCACTTTGTCTTTTGCGTCAGCAGTCTTTTGATAGGGTTCATTTAGTTCAATTCATTTAGTTCAATTCATTTAGTTCACAGGTTCATTTACTTCAGTTGCTAGTCCACTTGATTTCTTATTCTTTACCGCACTGATTGAAAAGAAACAACAATAGTATTAGTGTCTCTATGTTTAACATTATATTGTTTCTTTTACTCATTGCCAGATAACTTTAAACATTTTCATAATAAAATCAAGGCTGCCATACTTAGAGATGTCTAGCTGCGATTTTTTCGGCAATTTATAAAATATTTTTTATTATTAATAAAGGGTCACATAGACACATACTTATCATGCTCATGCAATCAGCATGTGTTTGTAAATTTGAAATTTTTATATATGTATGCGTCACACAGAGAATGCAGTATGAAAAACCAAAATAGGTTTGATTTCAAAATGAACTCATACTGCTGACAGTTGTTCAATGAACAATAAAATAAATTATTAATTTTATGATATATTTTTCTTTCAATTTAAATTAAAACAAATTTAAAATAGTTTCTGAGAAAAAACGTGTGAAGAAAGTATGGGTTCTCTTGAATTTCACGAAATGACATTTATTTTAAAATGATGATTGATAGGTGTGTAGTAAAATATCAATCACACACGTATACGAAGGATTCATCGGCAGTAGTTGTCAACAGTATGTGTCTATAGGCCTCTTAAGATTTCCGTAGGACATGCTGAAATTTATTGTTGAGGTGATTTTGTCGGCATTAACATAGCGTTTTCACCTGAAAATTTTTTGTCATACCAAATGTCAAAATCTATATAAAAAAACTCGAAACTTTCTGTCAGCGTTTTTTTTAATATGAAGTTTGACGTTTGGAATGACAACAATTTGTCAGGTGAAGACGGTTTGTAAGATAAGTCATGAATTTGTCAACGCAAATATTTTGGGAGTAAAAATTTATATTGTGCATTATTTGTCAGTGCTTTATAAACAAATGTCTCTATTGTGAATAAATTGTCAGTGCTTGTATTCTGAAAGAAAAATATACAAAATAAAACACTAATAATTATATGATAAAATAAATAATGAATAATGTTTATCTTAATTTTTCTTATTAATACTCCTTCAATAAAAGAAAAAAGTAATTTAATTGAGCCCTACCTTAAAATGCAAATTAAAACTTACATGTTCCCTACATGTTTTTAGTTTGGGAATTCGTTCCCATAAAATTTGTTATAGGAATCATTCACAATACAAAAAAAAAAAACACACAAATAAAAAAAATATAGGAATATTTTCATGGGAGTAGTTGTTTGAGGTAGGGGTGCTTATTTTGAGCAAAACGAGTCAGAGTGTTTCCATTATGTAATAGTATTTCACTTAAGCGGCTCATACACTTAGAATAAAATTGTTCAATTTTACGTATAGTACAATTATATCGCCAATGTGTATGTGATATTCGAAGGTGGAACAATATATTGGCAACAATCAAAAGACTTGATTTTTATTGCACAACGAAAAGAAAGAGAAGTGTGTTGGCAACATTGTACAATGCTGCTTATATTATTCCTATAGGTTATGTTCGCCTTTTTATTGAATGAAACTATTGTGCGACTTATTGTAAAATATAGGACAAAATGGAAATGATATGGCGAATATCATATACAATAATATTGCAAGTGTATGGGCCGCTTTACATGTTTTGGGCCACAAAACTACATTTGCAGCAAAACAGGTGTTCTGCTACTTGCTACTTGTTTTCCCATACATTTTTCATGTTCAAAAAACTCAAATAAATACTAGTTTTGCTCCAAAAAATGTCGAAAACCATGAAACAACTCAGAGTTTTATTATTGGTGATTAACAATTTCGAAAAAAATTACAGATTTACCAAAATAACAAGACTTATTAAATTATATGTATAATGTGTATTAAAAAACATATAAGAAAATATTTATTATTTTACAAAAATATTTTTTGCTTTCAACATTAATGCCAAATTGATTTCGAAAACCAAAACCAGTTTTACATAATGGAAGCACTCTTGACACGTTTTGCTCAAAACAAGTTGACAACAAGCTGATAGTGGAAACATAGTATTAGAGTCTCAAAATAAATTAATAGCTTATCTAATTTCAGTGTATTTATCAAAAATAATAATTGGAAATTTAGCACGTCGTACGGAAATCTTTTTAATAATAAAAAAATCGCCATATATTTTATAAATCGCCGAAAAAAATCGCAGTGTAGTCAAAATGTTTGAAAATTGCCACATATGGCGAGACATCTCTTAATATGGCAGCCCTGATTATATTATGAACATGTTTTAGTAATCTGGCAATGAGTAAAAGAAACAAGTATATTATAATAACATAATAACATATAGAAACTTATAATATTGTTGTCTCTTTTCAATCAATTCGGTAAAGAACATGAAAAATACTATGCATTTTGTTTTTGTAAAATGAGTGAATGCCAAATTTATTTGTTGAAAAACAAAGAAAAGGAAATTTTATAAAAAATACACAATTGTGTTTTTGAACTTTATTAAAAATTTATATTTATTACATTATATTTAAATATTTATTAAAAATTTAAATAAGTTTTTTTAAGTATTTAAATTTTTATTAATTTTTTCAAAGCTTGACACACACAAAAATAAACAACAACAGAATAAGAAATCAAAACAAGCAACTGAAGTAAATGAACCTTTAAACTACATACATGAACTGACTTAAATGAACTGACTGACGAAATATACAGCTGGCTCAAAAGACTGACTGACTAAAAGTGAACTACTGAACTGGAAGAACGAACTAGTTCACTTTTTTTAAATGAACTCTATTGAAACGTCACTTAAATGAACGATTAAGCCCAAGACTAAACTGAATGAAATTATGGCTTTTTACAATTGTTTCGTTAACATTCGTGTTGTGTGTGTGAAACTCACGAAAAGTGCTCGGCACCCGGGGGCATAGCGTGATGATCGTTGTTCTCAGTGATGCCAAGTTTTTGAGAGCAAAAAGCACTTTAAAATTTAAAAAAAGCACTAAAAAGCACTATTTTGAACAAAAAAAATCGTAAAATAGCACTAAGCCATTTTTTAAATTTAATTAAACACAAAACAAGTTGCATTCGTCTGTGCCGAATATTATATACCTCCAAAATTAAAAAAAAAGCGATGGCGTTGATGGGTGACCATTTTCATTTAAAATTAAATATACAGGTATGTGATGAAAATCGATTTCAAAACGAATGTTTTTAAAAGGTGTGATGAATTTCGAACGATTTGAAAATCTATTTCTGAATTAGAGTCTTAAATTTTCGTTCAGAATACACTTCAGTTAACGTATATAATATAAAATTTTAAAGAGTAAACACTGAAAATAAAAGGAATATGCATTTAAAATCCATTTTAAAAGATTCTGAAAACTATATTTTCGGTTTCAAATCGTATCGTTTTTAAAATCGATTTCCAGCACATACCTGATAGTTACATTTGTATATAAACATTTTTAAATTTATTATTATTACCTTCAATAAAAATTAGATCAACCAAATCATTTGGATCATCATCAGCTGAGTTGGAATTGGTCATAAAACAGTAATAAAGTGCGAGGTAGATTTTCGTAGTTAGAAAAAATCTGGCCTGTTGCAATTACCGAAAATTTGCAGTGACCGACCAGTCTTTATAAAACTTAATGACAGCCGAAATTTTAATAAAAAAAATATGTTGTCAACGCTAAAAAGTAAACGTTTTGTAAAATTTCCAAATTGCTAGGAAGCCTAGCTCTAACCTCGTAAATAAAGTTTTTAGTAAAACGAATGCAACTTTCTTTTATCACTTTTTTTTATCATTTGAAACCTTAAAATCTTTACAGGCCTTCCCGAAATTGTACCCCAAATAGCAAATCTCATCTTAATCATCCTCAATAAAATCGAAGTTTTAAAAACTGGTACAAAAAAAAGTAAATATTGTAAAAGGCACTTAAAAGCACTGTGAGAAATTGTTAAAAGCACTATAAATACCCGCTTTTCAAAAACGGGTGTTTAACAAAATTTCGGGTATTGCATAAGCAAAAAAGCACCAAAAAATACCCGAAAGGCACCAAAATGGCAACGCTGGTTGTTCTAGACCAGGCATTTCCAAAAATTTTTTTGTTGTGTATTAATGAGTACCAGAGAGTAAAAAAATTGAGAGAATGCATTCATTTACAGCCGAAATAAAATGTTAGTAATATATTTTATAAGTTGTATAACACAAAGGTACAAAATTAAAATTTTTTGTGTTGATAAAATATTTGTAGCAATTCTTTACCAATTCAATGTCGCTGATTTTAAAACTGCACTTTTTTTTATTCGGAAGCTTTTGGACTCGAAATCAGTTTCAAATATTTTATCAAACAATTGTAAAAAAATTAATGATTTTTATGTTTTAAAAATTCATAAAAAATAAATATTGCACGCAAATCACAGCTGATAGAAAAAAGTGCAGTTTTAAATCAGCGACATTGAATTGGTAAAGAACTGCTACACATTTTCTAGCAACACAAAAACCGTTTAATTTTGTTCCCTTGTGTTATAAAATAAAATCTTTTAAATTTATACTTTTATGGCAGTTTCGTAATGGCAGAATGCTTTTCAAATGGGATGAACTTAATTTAATTTACGTTGCTTGGAACAAATAAATTTTAAATCCGAACAAATTTGTTCGCATAGGTAAGTAGTGCCGAATAAAGACAGGCACTTAAATTAATTTTTTTCAGTTCAGGATAGAACTCGCCATCCAAATCTTTCCAGAACTCTACAATATTATTTTCGTCTAGAGCATTTACTTCGCTTCGTAGTATGATTAGTTCTGATTAAATATCAAATTCGAAGTTGCTTACATCGCAACGAAAAGGGTTTTCGAAAAGATCTAATAGCGGTTGTAAAATTACAAAATTTGAAACCTGTCTTGAAAATTATTGAAAAGTGTTTCAAATATTTCGGCATATTCATATCTTTTGTCGATTTCGAGATTTCTATAAACAAGTGAAGTTTTTGGAAAATTGGAAAAATCACCAGTTTGAATTTGGGAAAAAATTAGAACCTGCTGTCATATTTGCTTTTATCTGTATAGGATTACACATAAATTGTAGGAGAACAAGACTTTATTAACTTGTTTTTTAAATATTTTTACTTACTTAAGAAAAGTGTTTTAATAGAAAAAAACCCACCGACGCGATTGGTACAGAAACAAAAATATTTTTACAAGCACAAAGTACCAACAAATTCTTGTGGCTATTTTTTTCTTAATAATTTCTGCATTTAGGTACCTCTTTTTAACGAAAGAAAAAGGGACCCTTTTACAGGCATCAAAGAATTTTTTTCACAAACAAAACACAAATCGTTAGCTTAAATGCAAAACAATGTAGATATTATTTGAAAATTACAAATTAATAGAATACAATATTTTTTCCTTACTAATATATCGGTTAACGCATTTTTATCTAAAATATTAAAAATTGATTTTAAATCTCAAATAATTACCATTTTACAAAGTTCTTTGCTTTGCATGTAAACTTATGAAATGTTATATTATTCTACATTTAAGTCTTAAAATTTAAACACTAAATAAAAATTGCACGCAAGGTACTGGATGTTACCAAAAGCATTTTTGACCGCACAATATTTTTTGAGTGTTAGCTGAAACAAAATAATACAGCATCCGCTAGACATGTACACTTGTCTAAGTCACATCGAAGACTGAATTGAAGAGCATAAAAATATGTGTAAGTATTGGTGTGCACAATTGTGCAAAGAAATGGAAATCCCTGTTCTAGACCCACCTTTAAGCATACCGATCGACTCAGAAGGTGATTCTAGCGATGTCAGATTGTACATTGTACAGGTTCAATTTAGTAAACGGGCTCTCATTGCCACAAGGACCAAGTCTATTGAAATCGGTCCATAATTTCCCATAGCCCTTTTACAAGTTTTTTCCGCAATAGAGTCTTTGTGCCCATAAACCATTTAATAATGTTGGGATTTAGATGTAATTTGGTCTAAACTTATTTGGTTGCAATCTTAATGATCATACAAAATTTTATTGGACTTGGTCCATATTTAACCATAACTCCCATACAAATACTACTTCCGAAAAGCATTTTTAAATAAAACAAGTAAGAATGTACAGTCGGTCAAGCCCGACTATATGATACCCTACACCACAGTATTTTAAAACACATAAACGAGAGTGCACCCTATTCGGGACCCATGGAGAATCATGCTTATGTATCCATATAAATATGGATCCATCTTTGTTTTAGATTTCATTAAAATCGGTTTGAAAGTTTTTGGAAATGATTTTTGATTTTCTTTTTTTGGTTTAACTAACAAATTTTTCTTTTTGCTACTGCAAAAAGTATTTTCTGATTAATACTATTGAGTGTTTGTTTCAGATTTATTTCTAATGAATTTTTTTTTTTTTCTTTGCAAACTTTTGTTTTCTTTTGCCCAAACAAAAGTTTTTCTTTATTTTATAACTTTTTGCTTTTACCAAGTTTAACCAAAAAGTTATTCTTAACTAAGATTAATTGAACTGTAATTTATACACAGTATTTAGACTGTGTGTTCAATGGAGTGCGTACTAAATACATGTGTCTTAACTAGGGTTCCTAATTAATAAAATCCAAGTTTAGAACACCCAGGAATTTTTATGACAGTTTCTATAAAACCCGAATGTCTGAACAGATCCCAAGCAACACAAACCATTCAGTAATTCCTTGTAATTGAATTTTTTTTTTTTTACATAAATAAACTAGTTAATTGTGCCATTAAGGCCCGTTTTCACAACTTACCGATAGCTTAAAGTCTTTTAAAAACTGTTCCATTATTAAAACTTTACTTTAACCAAAAGTGAGCGATAAAGTTAATTAAGGTCCATCCTACTTGGTAGGTAAAAGTAAAGTTGCAATAATGGAACAAGTTTTATACGTCCGATAAAATCCTACCTTTAGCTATCGGTAAGTTGTGAAAACGGGCCTAAGAGCCACTTTTTGCGGGTAATTTAATTCTATAATTAGCTAATCTGGGAATTAAGTTATAACTTAACTTAGACTAATTAGTCTTGTATAAATTGAATTTGATATGTTTGGGTGGTGTTTTAAACCATGTAGCGCTACCATACTGAGCACAAATGAATGGCAACATTTTTTGCAAATATCGACTTTTTATCAAAGCAATATGGATGTTTTCAAAGAAGAAGAAAATGCGCGAATTTAATATTGTTTACAAGGTAAGAATTTTATGTGTTTAAAAAATATAGAATGGAAAAATTATATAAAAGTGCTAAGCAATATATCATGTCTTAAGATGTATATTTTTTCAAAAGTTTTTTATGTTAAACATGTGTATGTTGACAGTTTAAGTTTAGGTTTAAACCACCACCGTTGGCAACTTAAACTAGCAAAAAAAAAAGTTAAAAAATAATACAACTCAAAAAGTAAATGCGGAGATGAAAGTTAATTTAATCGTTAAACTCTAACCCAAAAAGTGGCTTAAATTAAAGTCGAAAAATTTGTGAAAAATTCCCGAATTTTTTAAACATTTTTCTGGGGAAATTTTTTCCATATACATATAAACCCTAGTCTAAACATGTGTGTGTTTGTTTGTTTGTTTATCCAGATTTCAAGAGTCTTAAATTCAATTCTAATTAATGCTTGTTTAACTTCATAAAATACTTCTTAAACAATTTGTTAACCAGATTATGAGTGAAATAATTAAATACATTTTTAAACATTATCGAATAAAAGCATTAAAGTGTGCCAGTGTAAGTATATATTTATGTGTGCGTGAGAGTTTAAATGTACGCGTATTTAAATTTCTAAAAATAATTAAATGATTAGACAGACCCCAATCATGTTTGTGGTTTTGGAAAAAAGCTGTTACAAGATACAGCTGTAATAACCAGCAATCTCAAAAAAAAAAAAAAAAAATCAATGAAATATGGAAAAAAAACGTAAAAGGAGATGGCGATTAGGTTACAACCCTTTAAATACATCTGTCTTGGCTTGTTTTATAATAACGACCAACATATTTTGAATCTAGCGCAGTAACGTTAGTACAAGGTGGCGCAAAATTCATCACGGTATCGCCGGCTGCTATAATTATTGCAAATGGCGGTAAATGTCAGTTCTGCTTTGAAATTTATCAGCCCAATTATAAATAAAAATTCCCCGGGAGTTTTCTCCCTTCTCTCATTTTTCCTATGTTAATTCAATTGTAAAAGTGGGAAAACGGGAATTTTTAATTCATATTTGGGCTGTATAACAAGTAAATAAAAGCAAAATACACGTCAATAAGAAATGGAGCAATGTACTCCTTAATTGTACGAGGGGGACAACTTTCAATCATAAATCATAATTTTTTTTTTTTAAGATTTAAATTTATTTTTTTAATTTCCTAAGCTAATCCCGCGAAGCTCTTCGCTTGTCTGCAGGAAAAAAACAGTCTCTGGCGGGAATCGAACCCGCAACAACGGCGCTGATAGACTATATCACTACCAGCTAGCCTACCGTGGCACGCTAATGTGCAATGATACCCATTTCCGTCTTTGTGTTAAGCGAATAAGCACAATTATCGCTTATGGGCTACCGAAAATCCGCCTGAAACACGCAAGAGCCATTACAACCGCTCAAAGCTACTTAGTGGTGTGTTATTTATGCTGAAGGCTTCGTCGGGCCTTATTTTTTCGAAAACGCCGCAGGCCAAACGACTACTGTGAATGGCGACCGCTACAGAGCCACGCTCAACGAATTTATTGTACCTCAACTATACGAATTAGGAACGAAGGACATGTGGTTCCATCAATATGGAACAATGGTACATACCGCACGATCTTCTAGACTGCATCTTACTAGGATTCTTGAAGGCACAAGGCTATATTAACAAGCCTTGTACACTTGAAGTACTCAAAGAGAATATCCGTCAGGAATGGGGGAACCTATCGCCAGAAGTTTTGGCAGCAGAAATGGAAAATGGCACAGATCGGGCATTAAAGTTTTTCATTTGTAAAAAAACTCCGGTCAGCGAACTTCGGGTTAAAACTTATGCCCCACCTTTGGTAGAATGTCTTAATGTCCAGTGACATAGTGTCCATGGGCATTATGACACACTTAAAAGTGTCATAACACTGCTCATTTTAATGAATGCTTTTTCAAAGAAAACATGACAAATTTCAAGAATTTTTCTTATTTACGCAATTACAAGTATTTTTGCTTTAAGGACTTTATTACGATAATTTGTTTTTAAACCAAATAAATTTTGCATATATAAAAAATTTGTATGGCACGATATATTTTCTTAAGTTTCCAAACTTATCAAACAACCTACCGAACATTAAATTAATAAACTTTTTGGGCAAATTAAAGAACGACATGTGTATGGATTTGTTCGCAAACTTTTAACTTGAACTTTTGTTATATGTATTTATTTATGTAATGACTGTATAAATGTACGAATACTTAAGTCCTTGCTACCCAGCCGTTCTTGAAGTGAACATATGCTTCAGCTAGGAAATGGGCTTTGTGGTTGATTAGCTGACCGGTACTGTGATACCAACGTTTACCAAGAAGCATTAAGCTATTTAAAAATATGCGAAATGCTAGTTTGGTAAAATTTGAAAGAAAATTTAAATTTTTACATCATATAGCCCAATAAAAATTTTTATAATCTTGCGAAGCACTAATGGTACATTTAAAAAAATAAGCGCACAATTATGCGCTACGCAATAAGACATACAGAAATGCAGTAAAGTAAGTGAAAAACTCTCAAGAACTTAAAAAAAAAAAACATAACATTTCAAGTGCTACGGTATTCCCTTACTACGAAGCAGGTTTATAAGGGAGAATACCTAAAAATAGCTGTATCAAAACATTTAGTGTGTAAAGCTGATCATTACGTCCAACAATTTGTATATGCGCTGAATAATGCGCTTTATGTGTCAAAAATGTATTGCTTCAAAGTGGGAACTCGGCATATAAAATTCATGTCTTCCGTAAGCGCAACGGTAAGCGAAACTTTTATGTTTTTCCCTTACAAACCTGATTCGTTGGAAGCTCCATTTTTTATTGGGAGGTTTGCTGTTCATTTTGCCTTCATTTGCCTGTTCATTCGCTTACCATTCATGTTAAACAAAAACAATATTTAACAATTTGTCTTTGTTTTAAATGTAAGTTAAGCGAATGCAGTCTTCTTTCCGAAATATATGAACAGGCTGTAAAAATTCAATAGTAGGAAAGGGTAAATTTTTCATTACATTTGTAATTTCTGCAATATTGATGTTCGACCCTCTAAAGTTTATATATCCTGGGTCCTTATGAAAAGCGAAGTTGATTTAAAGATGTCCGTCTGTCCGTATGCATGTTGAAATAGGTTTTCCGAAGACCCCACAAATGATGGAGACTAGGATGTTATATTTATATGTTATATATTCTCCGTTAAAGTTATCTTTTGCAATTCAGCTAGATAGGCAAAAAACAACGACTGCTTCTAATTTTACCCATAAATCCCTCCCTATTTTTAAACCCTTTACCCCAGGTGGAAAAGAGTAATTTTGTCATTCCGTTTGTTTTTGCTACAATAATGATCTGATCTATGAAGAATAAATAAACTGGGTCTTTATGAGCAGCAAAGTTGATTAAACGATGTCCGACTGTATGTTGAAATTAGTTTTCCTAAGATCCCAGACATGATGGGGACATGTATGTTATATATTTCTGTTACATCCGTTCCTTATAATTTTGCTATTGAAATTCAGCCAGATTAATCCATTAATGAATGAGATATGACCAAAAAACCACTACTACCTTTTTTTCATTAAATCCTATGTTGTTGTTGTTTTTTATACCCATTATGAATGAGATATGTCCAAAAAACCACTACTACCTTTTTTTCATTAAATCCTATGTTGTTGTTGTTTTTTATACCCATCAACGAAAGCAAAAAGGTAATATACCGTGTATAAAGTGCTTGTTTTTTTGCGTTTTTTCACACACAACAAGCATCCTACGCGCTGAAGGGGCAACATTTTAGAATTTCAAACATACAAATATGGCGGTTTTAAAATTCTTAAATTTGGCCCTCTTACACGGGTCAAATGCAAGATCAACCCCTCTTTATTTTTCATCTCCATAATTTGTTTCAACCCGCTATCTCCATTTCTTAAGGGGGCTCTCATACAATATTTTCAGTAAATACAAGAAATATATGGAAGAAAAAGGCCCATAACTGCCCAGGAGTCGCCTTGCCGATAGAATGCACGAACTACCTCAACTCGTTTCTTGTCCTTGGAATTTTCTCAAAACAATCCCTTCGGTCCGTGATTGCCCATAGGGTATACTCTAGACAATTTATTTTTAAAAAATTTGGTTTATGGTATCATCTGGTTCGGCTTGACTATATTTGTTTCTTACTTGTTTTTAACTAAAAACAATTGTTTTAAGATTTTTAAATCGATTTTAAGTAAAAAAAATTTAAGTTCTTTTAAACGAATATCTCTAATTTATTGAAAACTTTTTAATTAGCTTGATTGTTAAAAAAACAAACAAAAAATATACACAAATATTAAAGTTTATGTTCACCACTCCTTCACAAATTCTATACATGTTAATTAACTGCTCTTAAATAACACTTTTGCAGAATACATATTCAAATCCATGATGTATTCCAAAGTCAGTTGACATATGAATGTTTACGCAAAGAAAAATTGTTCTTGAAAATAAAGTCCTGCTACTGTTCCATATATTTTCACTTAAGGATATAAATAAGTGTTTGTGCACATTTGCTAGAAGGATAAGTGTGAATATGTAGAGGATATAACTAAGCAAACATTCTATGAATACAAACATACCCATACATGCATTCATACGTACATAAAATGATGATACAAATAAAATAAAATACTCGTAGATTTGTACAATTTAAATTAGAAAACTTTTTGAATACTACAAGAAAACTGTTGTAGGCCTTAATGAAATTGGCGTTCACATGTGTTTCTTTGCTTTATTTGTTAAAACTTTTCCTTTTTTCGTTTTATACCTATTCGTTAAGTTTGTATGTATGTATGTTTGCCAACAACAATAGTTCTATAGATGTTTACTTTGTAACCCAAGGCAAGTTAGTTGTTATTCAAGCAATATTGTGAGAGTGCCTAAGTCAAGCACTACAACATACACATTCTTAAGTTTTTTCAAACATCCATATCCTTATGGTTCATTTGTGTATGCTCGTTCTTAGTCAAACACATTTGTGCAGTTTGTTAGAGTATATTGGCTTTTAATAAATGAATGAGTAAAGGTTGTTCACACTTAACAAATATTTGACGAACAAATTTCTTAAACAAAGTGTGACCACTAAATTGATCAACCATGCACTTTTTCTAAAATTTTTTTATTAATTTGTGTATGTTAAATCAAAATTTTAATATTTTAATTAGCCTCAAGTTCATTGAATTTAATTTTCATTAAATTATCTTTATGAAGAAAAGAATTTTGCAACATGAAATGAATTAAAATTTATTAATAATTTTCATTATTGACTCAGCTGGGAATTGAACCCAGGTTTTCACGGACAGGTTGCCCTAAATGTTTCAATTGTAACTACACAATCTTTTCAAAGGCGTTTGCGTTCAACACTCACCGCCATTGACGACGGCTTGCAGTCAATAGTCAAACATCAATCTTTAAACCAAATGGTATTTTAACTTTAATTTACTTTAATTGATTTACATGTTATTCCTTACTTCTATTCGTTGCATACTTTTTGTCAAGAATTCTTCTTGAATTCCAAAGTACATTTTTCTGTTTTTCATGTTTTTGTCTTTCTTTTCCTTGCTGACCTTCTCACCACAATTTGAAAGACAAATGTAAACATAGAGTTTGTGCTGTTAACAATAATTTGTATTGTGGTTATTTTGTTTAACTATTTTATAGTTTTTAATCCAAATTTTAATCAAGCTTAAGTTCATTGAATTGAATAACTACAATAATTCATTTTCATTAAATTATTTTAATGAAGAAAGGAATTTTGAAACATGAAATTTTTTTTTCATTTCTCAATATTAATTTATTGAATCTTCATATATAAATAAATATGTTCAGCCAGTGCTAGACAAAATTTTGTCATCACGGTTATATGTACGAATTTATGCTCATTGACCATTATCCTCCATTGTCTTAACCATATTTCCAGTTGAAATATATGATTCTGTAAGTAACGAGATGCTTCATAACGGTTTTCGTGGACGCTTAGAAAAGCTGTATCGTCTGCAAATGTTGGTAGTTTGGGTGTAGTTGTTTGTTGGCATAGCCGAAGTAAAAGTGAAGTAAAAATAGAGGGCCCAGCATGCTGCCTTATGGGACTCCAGCGCCAATTGGCTGAGGTCAACTTAGGAAATTTCCTTCTTTAACACGTTCGCTGCCATGTGACCCACCGGTGGTTCAATTGGCTGAGGTCAACTTAGGAAATTTCCTTCTTTAACAATAAATTGAAGACCGACTTAGTAGCTTTCTAACAGCTTGTGCCTTAATGCCCGACTTTATCAAAAGCTTGCGAAACACCAGAAAAGAGTGCTAAGCTAAATGAAATGAATTAAAATTTATGGATGATTTTTCATTATTGACAGAGCTGGGAATCGAACCCACTTTTTCTAAAAATATCTTAAGAGAACGTAATTATTAAACTGTTAAATGATTTCTAAGCACAACAAAATAGAGCTTTTTAAAAGTGGCTTAGATAAAAATTAGCTGAGTGATAAATGTCAGTACATCTTTAAAACTAAAAAAAAGCTGCTAGAAAAAAGTCGAAAGTCGACATCAGCACTATCAATGTAACCAAAAACAATGGACAAAAGTCAGACAACTTTTGTGTTCAATTCAGCAAGGCTTTGCAAAATCAAATAAAGGTTTGGTAAAATAGTGGTTACGTGTAGGCCGTCAAATATGTACTTGTTTAGTGCACATTAAATTTAAATTTTACATAGTTTCGCATATGTGCGTACTACGTAGATAGAAAAAAAAAACTATTACCTACTCATATTGTTTGACTAATTTTTTAACCCATTATTGCCCAGCCGGTAATTTTACTTACCAGCTCTAAGTCAAGTATAAATCCTATCGTGTAAAAAATATCTAACTTTCGTTTGGTTGATACTTTAACTTTATGTCTTTGAAGAAAACAATTTGAAGGATTTGTTATTTACAATTTGAAGGATATTTATTTGTTGTTATCCTTTCGCGTTTGGGAAGAATTTGCGCTTAGCTCCAAAAAGACCATATTTTGAATCAAGAACAAAAATTATATAAAAAATAAAATTTGTTTTGTACTACCTGTTTCTAATACCTCATTTCGGCTACTTTAATTATGTACATAATTAAATATAATTTACTTCTACCGAAAGTTTGAAATAACATCAACTATCCTTGTGATAATTTTACTTACCATTGGTCTGCCCAATATATATAGCAAATTAGGCAAGATTTATTAGAATCGTGAACAAAAGCATATCTTTTTTTTTTAATCGCTATGGTTGCTTCAAGACGCATTGAATTAGGTGGTGGCAATGGCGAATTCAATGCTCCGTAAGCTAAATTCATCAGTATTTTTACATGGTATTCAAGGCGAATTTACTACATTTGAACTCTAGAGATCAGCTGACTATATTTTGCTCTGTGTATTTTGTTCTAATTCGCCTTGTATGTTTGCCAAAAATTTTAATTTGCCTTGGGGTTTTTAAGAAATAAGCTAGATATTTTTCAGAGCGAATTCGGGCGTTCCAAATAATATGGTCTAATAAAGGGTGATTCATCGTGAGGTTTGATTATCGGTTGAAAGAAAAATTTTTGTCATTTACTGTTTGAAAATGATATAAGGTAAATAACGGCCATAACTCAAATGAAGTCCAATTTAGGGCGACTCGTTCGAGCATAGCGATTGGCTTCCAAAGCGTCAATCGTAGCTGGTTTATTCCTGAAGACCTCATAATTTACATATCCTCAGAGATAATAGTCCAAAGGTGTGTTATTGTACGATCTAGGTGGCCAATTTACCGTCGCAAAACGTGAAATTAAGTGCTCACCAAAATGATTTCTCAACAAGGTCATTGTTTCCCGCGCTGTATGGTTCGTAGCGCCGTCTTGTTGAAACCAGAGCTCACCGAGACCATGGTCTTGAATTTCAGGAAGCACATAGTCCGTTAACATGGTAAAATAACGGTTACCATTGATGAAAACATTCTGATTTTCCTCATTTTTGAAGAAATATAGACCCATGATTCCACCAGCCTATTCATAAATCACACCATACCATTTTTTTAATGGATGTAAAGTTAGCTCTTGGTACTCTTTCAGAAATGTGCTTCATCACTTAACGAAATTTCACGATAAAACACCGGATTTTCATTGAGTTCCGAATGAACCACCTCAGACGTAGTCATGGCCTACATTTACGTGATAGCATTTTCAAATAGTAAATACCACAAATTGTTTTTTACCCTTTAATAACAATTTTAAGTTCCCCTTCAAAGTTATGTTTTTATTTTACATAACACTATGGAACATTTTTGGGATTATTGTCTGGGGGGTGAGAAATTCCAAGTCAGGGTGATGGTACTAGGTCAGTATAGTAAAACCCTCAAAGGGTTAGGCGTTCGTATGTGTCAGTTTTTTTTTATGACATTTTAAATTTTTTCCTTATCTTGATGTTTTTTTGTTTAACATAACTCGAGAACCACTTGTCCGATTTTGCTAAAACAAACTCAAAAAAATTTAGAATTACAATTTCTGTAATCCGTTCATATAACGTTTTTCTTTATAATCAACAGTTTTGCCGGTAAATGTGACTTTACATGAAATTAATAACACTTGATCCTTTTTTCCGTTTTGGATTTTTTATGAATTAAAAAAAAAAAATTTTTAATTTTTAGGCAAAAAAATATTTTTTTTTCTCCACAAATTTATTTTTACCGGCAAAACTGTTGATTATAAAGAAAAACGTTATGTGAACGGATTAAAGAAATTGTAATTCTAAATTTTTTTGAGTTTGTTTTAGCAAAATCGGACAAGTGGTTCTCGAGTTATGTTAAACAAAAAAACATCAAGATAAGGAAAAAATTTAAAATGTCATAAAAAAAAACTGACACATGCGAACGCCAAACCCTTTGAGGGTTTTACTATACTGACCTAGTACCATCACCCTGACTTGGAATTTCTCACCCCCCAGATTGGCTGTTGTACTGTGTAATTAATCAAACCTCACGATGAATCACCCTATAATCAATTGGCGTAATAACACCCGCCACCTGGTTATCAATTATCCTTTGGTGGATTGATTTCTTACTTAAACCGACTTGAAAACCAGGAAAATTCCTTTTTATCGCTTTTAGATCTGCGAGGTTGGATTATTGTATTATACCAAAAATTGTTAACATATCGGCCCACCGGTAAGTAAACTTACCAACTCATATCTCAGAAACCAATTGTTCCATTTTCTTGAAAATATATTTTAGTTAAACCAAAAAAATAATATGAGCAAAGTTTCAACGAAATTGGTTCACGTTTTCGGGTACCGGGCAATAATGGGTTAACTTTTGCATCAAAAAAATAACATTTTTCCAAATTAATTATAGAAAAATTTTCTCAACTTTCAAATGTCAAACATTTAAAAATAATTTGAGAATAGAAAACAATTTTCTTTTTTAAATTAAAAAGTGCAAATATTTATTGTGAACTTATTCTCAAATGTATTTGTAAACTAAAGGCCTGCAAATGTTGATCTATATAACATAGCGACATGTTTGACATCAGTGTTTTGTCAATTTATGCAATGCCTATAATACATGTTTGACAACGACATACATTAATAAAAAGCCACTGTCGATTAATTAAAACTAGTGTTCGCCTAATGGTCAAAATTCGACCATAAATTTTTAGGTTCATATATGAAGAAAACATAGCACATCTAAGTTTATATGAATTTACATGTTTCGAGCATTTATTTTTTCCATCTTAGTGGATCGATTCAAAAAGTATCCTTTATAGACTGTCATCTACTCAGAACATTGCATGTTTAATTTTACGTGTCTATGTCTTATATTAGCGAAAATTAATCAAAGTACCAGATGTTGAACGAAAAGGTACCAAAAAGCTCCCCTTACATGTTCTTTTTCACCCAGTTTAACGTATAACTTTATCTTTATACATATGTCGAATATTAACGAAAATTCAAAAATTTGCAGATGAAAAACAGAAAGTACCATCATTTTTCATATTATAGGTTTTCATTCACTCAGGACCCTGCACCTACTTATAATATTATGTTTATAATTTCAATTTTATAGAAAATTTAAAATTATCACGTGCAGCACGGAAATGTAAAAGAAATAAATTTAATTTCCCGTATTTTCCCTTTTTGAGAAATTTTTCTCCCCATAGAGGTTCGGTTGACAAACACAGGAGAACCTTCTTTATTGTTCCGTTTTATATATAAGATTCATATAGTAGAAATATTCGAAAACCGTTTTCTGAAAAATGTGGAATAATCGACCACCCTATTTTTTATTATTTGATAATTGAAAACACAAAATTTTTATTATATTAGTATCAAATTTAAACGCTTATAACTCTGAAATGATTTAATAAAATATATATTGTGCACTTCGGTGAGTAAATACCTTTCAAATGGTGTATATTTTGTTCAAATCGGTTGAAATACAGATGAGGAAAGTGTTCTTAACTGTTTTGCCTTAGCCGATTGATATATAGATTAACAGCCTGGTCCATGATGTCGACCGCTGTCGTGTGCTTGCATTTTCAAAGACAAGCAGCTGATTTGCGGACCACTAACAATTTGCTGCATGACAAGTCGATCGAAAATGCAAGCGAACGCTAACGCAGCGGCCCACCAAAAAATATAATGCGACCACAAATTTCAAATTCAGATACTTAAATTGTGGTTGCCGACAGAGGCATTTTGCTTAGATATAAGACGAGTGTTAAAAGGCAACGATTTCTGAAGTTATAATTTGGTTACTATCGAAACATGTCAAATCAACTTGTCCGTAAACGTGGGTTCAATTCCCCGGTCAGCCAAGAATAAAAAATTATCAGAAAATTTTAATTAATTTTATGCTGTAAAATTCCTTTCTTCATAAAAAAAAAATTGAAGAAATTTAAATCGCAAAACGCCAGATTTATTTTATGGTGCTCTGAAACTCGTGCGTTTTGCTTGTTCTCTGCCGTAGTTTCTTAAAGTTCCCTTGAGCATACATTTCGGTTTTGAGGTCACGAAACTTCTTGCGATTGCGATTAACAGTACCCTTTTATGCAATTTTAAGTCAAACTTGCAAATGTGAAGCGTTTTGCGATTGTCCGAACATGCCTGATGGTCTAGGGCTGTGAATTAGTTTTGAAACTATTCCATTATGGTGTCCTCCCGAGGATTAGTTTTGAAATCGTTTATAAACGAAAACATGTCGTTTTACCACAAACTCTTTTTTAGCAATGACAGGGTTCATGATAGCACACTCAAAAGAAAAATCAATCCATCGGTACTCAAATCAATCCGATGCGGTATTAATAGTAGGTTGATTACGGATTTTATTGAAAAAAGTGCAGAAAGATGGATTCAAGTACGGATTTTCCATCGCAAAATAATCCCGATTTCTTACTTGAAATAATCCTTAAATGAGACTGATTTAAGTAAAACTAAGATTGAATCGATCTCAAAATGCATATTATAAAGTTGTTTCAATCCCAAATTCGTACTTGAAATAAACCAAAAGTGAAATTATAAGTAGAATTTAAATATGATTGATTTACTTAACCCGTTTAACACCATACAGAATTTTAATTATAAAACAATAGCATCATTCCCGATATGATGTTTACTTTAAAAACTTAATGTACATATATAACTAAAAATATAAACTAAATGAGAAGCAACAGTTCTAAATTTTACTTTTTAAACATGAAAATAATGTGTTTTCGTTTTGTAATGTTGTTTTTACTACTACTTGTGTGGTGTTGTTGCAGTAGTCTACAACAAACTTTGTTAAGTTAATTTTGTTCTCAGAGTGGCACTACCAACGAACAGTTCAATCTCGTTTTTTACTTGGTTGTACTTTTTTTATGAAATTCCGTTTAGGATTGTTTTAAGTAGGTTTTATTGTTATTCATACTTGAATTTTTAAGTAAGCCTCGTGCTTAAAGTAGGTATAAACAAGTACGACTGCTATATTCGGCTGTGCCCATTGTGCGAGCAGAATACAGAGCAACTACACAAAAACGAAATAATTTTTACTTCATTATAAACTAAATTTAAAAAACGTTTTTAGAACATAAACATAGAACATAACCAAAATGATTGAATCTTATTTGGAAACTGTGGCTCTTGCCGTTCCCCAGAAATACAGAAAATAAACAACAATAAAATCAAGGGATTTTTGGGTAAAATTTGAGTCAGCCGTGGTTTTTTGCTCACATCTCCGTAATTTTTGGACCGATCTGGCTGAATTTCAATAGCAAACTTAAACGGAGTATATGTGACATAAATATATGACAACCTAGTCCCCATCAGTTCTGGAAAACCCATTTCAACATATACATACAGACGGAAAACAAAGTTATATATACCCTCTTACCTTCGGTGAAGGGTATAAAAACTTAATTTACACCGAGTGTTTTTCTTTCTGTGCACTACATTGGACCATGTTGAAAGTAGTCTACTTTATTTAAAATGGATCAAGTAGTCCAATATTATTTTCAGGGCCGAAACGAAATTGATTACTTTAGGAAATAAACTTCTTTCCCTGTAGTCTTTTAAAATTTAATTTATATATTTTGGCGATTTTTATTTTTAAACTAGCGCTTTATTTCTGGAATTGTTGATGTGGCGATACGGTCATTTGACAATAAATAAATGGATTACATTAAAAACGCAAAAACGATTGATTACACAAGGGAACAAAATTGAACTTTTATTGTGCGGGCCGGAACTTTATTGCAAAGTTTTACTAATTTGAGGTCGCTGTTTTCAAATCTAATCTCCATTTTTCTCTATCATTTATTTCCAATATAAAGGCACTTTCACTACACATATTCGAGTAACTTAAAAACAGTTCACCATATTCATTAAAAAAAAAAATCCGCAACTTGGCAACAATATAATCTCTAAGCAGTTCTTACATTGTTTTAATTAATTAATCATTATCAAGTTTGGAAAGACATGATATTGAACAGAACAGCGAACAATTGCTTAGCTAAGTTGCAATGACATGACAGTATTTTTAAGTTGGCATAACATGTCATAACACCTTGTTTAAGTTGACTTGATATAACAAAGCATGAAAATTTTAGCAAAAATATTTTTACAGAACATTTTGAATTTTGCAGGGGTTTATTGCGAACTTACCTGGCAGGTTTATATAAGAAAAACAATTGTTAAATTTAAATTTTAAAAAAGTAACAGCAATACCATTAAAAATCAGAACTCAATACTAAACTGAGGAAATCTTGTTCAGTTCTCTAATCAATCATTTGATCTTTAAATAGCGAATTGATAATTATTTACAGTACGTTTAGATTTGACAGTATTGGCAAGACAGTAAGAAAAGACATATTAGTTTCAAAAAACACTACTAACTGTCTTCGTGACGTACACAGAAAAAAGTAAAAAACGGTTTTGATCACCAAAATAATTAAAACAAGCAAAAAATTGTTTAATTTTGCACCTATCACCGAAATGATTATACCAATTACTCAAATTTGCAAAAATAGCAAAACAAGGATTTTTATTCCAATTAAAAAGTTTTTACATTTTAATTACAAAAATAATTGAAAGAATTATTAATATTAAACAATATTTTAATTGAATGAATTAACAAATTAATTAAAAAAAAATCAATATTTTAATTGAATGAATTACTAACGTAATTGATTACAATACAGAAAATTAATTATTTTAATAATTGTATTGATTAAAACAGTGATTGAATTTTTGCATTAAATTGATTAAATTTTTAATTGAATAAATTAAACAGTGTATTTGAAATGCACTCTAAATTCAATTACGCAAATTATTCAATCAAACAAATTGTTAATTGAATAAGTTTGTTAAATCAATTCAGTTGATGGTTAAATGAAGCAAAATAATAATATTTAAAATATATGTTTTATTTAAATATGGTTTAAAAATAACTTGTTTTATTTGTTTAATTGTAATAGCTCATGCTTAATTGTACAAATTTTGGAAGATTTTTTTGACAGAGGAATTTCATACACACAACTTTGTATAAAATTGTAGAATAACTCTGATTCTTCAGGGTATTAAAGATTGAAAACAAAAAACTGTTTTTGTTGTGTTATTTGGCTGTACTTTTGACCTATTCACTTTAAACGCACAACATGAAATGACGCCAAAAATAATTCAAGAATTAACAAACAAAGAAAATAAACACCAAATTCGATTGCGACCATAACCACCGTCAACACTGTAGTCAGCCACAAGGCGATTTTTTATTTTACGCATAATATACATATGTATTTAGGCTCATTATTGACATTGTTGGTGGTCATAATTGTAATTCGCCTATAACAAATTTCAGTTAATTTTTTACTTGTTGATAGTTTTTTTTTAACACGCGACGCTTACTGTTCTTTTTGATGATAAAAACATGTGTGTATGTTCATGTAAGGGCAACGACAATAAATTTATAAAGATGTTGGTTGCACTTGTAACATTTTTCGCAAACTGTTGATGAGGGAGGAAAGCAACAAGGAGAAAGCAACAAAGTGTTCAATTCAAACAACCGAGTTGATTGATTCAATTAAACTTATAATTAAAATTAAGCTTAAAATCAAGTAAAATTTTAGTTGAAAAAATATATTTTTTTTTTAATTCAATCAATTAAGAACGTAACCAAAGTTATTTTAAAATTCAAAAATCACTATTAATTGAAAAAAAAACTGCCAATAATTTTTTCTGTCGTCCAGACAGTAGTTAAGACAGTTCACTTTTAAAAATACCTCAAACGTGAATGTTGCGGTTTAAGTCCAGCTAAACGTGTTTTACATGAACTAAATAAACTTAAAAACAGTTCAAAATAACTATATTGTGTTAACAATCATAACACTAAACTAAAATATAAAAAATCAAAGCAAAAAATGTTTAATTTTTTTCCCTTTTGCTAACAAAACTTCAGATTACTGTTAGCAAATGTCAAATCACTGTCCAATTTTACTGTCTGCAAAATTTGCTAGACAGTACCCTGTTGGCCAAACTGCCGTAGACGACATTGTCGTCAACAATTTATGCACGACATGTCTCCTATCACTTAGGATTTCTGGAAGACAATTTTGAGGAAAATGTCATGGGCGACAAAATACTCGACATTGTCTAGTGCACCGTCTTTAGAAGAAGTTAATAAACGACGACATGACCGACATTGTCTTTCAAGTTGTCTTTTGTTAAAGCTTATCCACGACAACATGGCAGACATTTTCTTGTAAGGTATCCTGTCTCAACAACTATACACGACAGTATGAGCGACATTGTCTTGTAAGCTGTCCTGTTTTAAAGTGTATGCGCGACAACATGACCGACAGTGTCTTGTAAGGTGTCCTTTATCAACTTCTAAGCACGACAATATGAGCGACATTGTCTTGTAAGCTGTCTTCTTAACAAACAAAAATAAGTTGTTCCCAATAAAAAAATAAAAATAGCCGTAAAATAACGATAATAATAAAAAACAACCAAAGCAAAGTGAAGAAAATCAGTCAGTCAAGTCTGAGAACGCAAAGACTAAAGGTGGTAGTACATAGCACGCGTTAGTTCGTCGACAAGTATCGTGCGTTTATAAACTTTAGCGCGTCAAAAACTGCAAGTTACACAACACGCGTTACAAAAGCCATTCCTGTCAGCTGTTTTTTATTTGTTTACTTATTTCTGCATTAAAAACGGGTTCGAAAGTATATCAAGATTTTGTTATTTTATTAAATTTATTCTTTTTGTATAAATATTGTATGTTTTTTAAGCACTTCAATAAGTTTTTCTTTCATGATTCACAAATTTGTTAAATTATTATTTTTGTTGTCAGCTGATTACTTGTCAAAAACACACAACGCGTTAAAAAGTTCAAAGTTAACCAACTTTCTGGCGCAAACGCGTCAAAATATTTTGCATGTAGCTTGTTCTATGAAAACACACTAGCTTAACTTTTTTTGACAGAAGACGGCAGAGCGCGCGCGCACTAACGCGTGTTATGTACTTCTACCTTAAGGTATGATTTTAAAAACATGTATGTGCTATTGTATATTTTTATTTATTCATTTAGGTTTATAGGCGACATTGTCGTGTAAGCTGTAACTCCTGTAACTTCATCGACATTGTCTTCTACGCAGTCCTTGACGATAAAGTAGAATCCATTGTGGTCTATATAGTCATCAAAGACAATACAAATGATAATGCCTTTCATGTAGTCATTAACGACTATATGGACGACAATGTCGTGCATGTGGTCATCAACGACAGGCTGAGCGACATTGTCACTCTTTGTGTCGTGCACGATTTACGCGACACTTGTTTGAAAATGTCATCGACGATTTGCATTAGTTGTCCCTTGCGTGGCGTGCAGGAATTAACATTGTCGTGCACGTTTCATCAATGATTCGTGCACGACATAGCCAACTGGGTAGATAAGACAGTTGGAAAAGTGTGCATGTATTATTAGTGAAAAAGTTTGTATGTATTGCTACTGTCTTGCCAGTACTGGCAAATGTAAACGCCAAGTTAGAAAAAGTTGTAAAATTGTGCAATTGTTATATGGGATCAACGCGCTATGCGACCTTTTCAAAGTTTATTGTTATTGTTACACTGTGTTATCACCAAAAAATATAAACAAAATAAATCATGAATGAAATTGTTTTTAAATACCCTGCAAATATAATTGGACCACCTGATCCATTTTGATAAAATGGACTACTCCATGGACTGTTCCAATGTAATGCAAGCATGGACCATGTCATTATTAAAAAGTGTTTGTAGTGAGACGACATGTCTTCGTTTTTTAACGTTTTTTTTTTTTTTTTTTTTTGAAACGACTTCAAAACTAATCCTCTTGAGTATACCATGGAGTAGTTTTAAAACTACTCCTTAGTGGTCCAAAGGTGGGTTATATGGTCCTCTCCCAATGTTAAATAGACCAGGTTTTTTCCATACGTTTGGGTTATTTTTGGACTAGTCCTGGTCCCTTGTGGACTACTCTTTACGCGCGTGATTGGACTGGTCCTATTATTTGCAGGGTAGTTTTATTAAGTGTCCAATTATCTAATTGGTTATTATACCTACACTACAATATTACAGAGGGTATTATGCATTTGTGCTAATGTGTGTAACACATAAAATTATTGGTTCTGGTATACCGAACAACTGAGAATCAATTTCTAAGTCAATCTAACGATGCCCGTCCATTTGGCTGTCAAGCTGGTTGTCGGTCCATGTCACCTTGGGCGAAAAGTACAGGTCGTAATTTGATAAAATTTTGTGCATACTAGGGTATTCATTTAATCGGGCCTTTGCTTTAATCGGTTAATCGCTCGATTAATTAACCGAGGTTTTGGTTTAATCGGTTGATAATCGGTTAATTTTGTGTTTGATCGGTTAACCGATTAATAATGTTTTTCTTATGAATTTAGTAATTTCATTTAATAAAAATTTTTTATTATTTGGAGTTTATAAGTAAAAAAAACAACAATAACAAAACAAACATAACATTTCTTGATCTCAAACGACCAAACAAAAAAATAATTCATAAATATGTAAAACATATTTTTTAATTAATGCTGTGAGATCATTTTTTAGTTATTTCAATAGTTTAAGGAGATCTTATAAAATAATCTTTTAGAAAAACAATTTGGTTTTTATGTTATGGATTTAGGCGATTCTTTTCATTTGTTTCGATTAAACTTTACTTGGAAAGCACTCTTTCATTTATCGTAGATGTTGGAGAAATCGAAAGTAACGTATAATATCTGTGGCATTTTGACAAAACACCTTAAGTCAAATTTAAAAAATTGAAAAAATGTTGTTAATCGTACAAATTTTCATTCAAAAAATATTTTTGCTTACGTTTTTAAAATTTTGTATTACAAACGAAATTATTCTTTAATTTCGGTGTATTTAATTATTTGGTAAAAATCATTTTTTCACCGAGTTTGTTTTAAAAACTTTTTTGCTATCTTTTCTCTACTTGTCAAAATGCCACAGATATTGAAAAACTAAAAATCTTCCATTATGCCATTAAAGTCCTGTTTTAATTTTTTTTAAATTTTTAACACTTCTAATGGTTTACTCTGATTCTGGTAAAAGGTTGTTTGCGTTATTATCGAAAGTCTCTTCTGTTGTTAGGTCATCATATGACTCATCCTAGCAAAGCTCAGCACAAACCATTTTGCAAAAAATTTATTTCCGAATTTCTAAGTTTCTTTTTGTACTGTACTTTAAGAATGTAGGAAATATATTGTATGAAAAAATATTTTCTAATCACATAACTTTTGTATATGAGATGAAAAAAATAATTAAAAACACAAAAAAAATATTATGATCTACAAAAAAATTCAAAATTTTGTTACATCGGTTAATCGGTTAACCGATTGAAATTAACCGGTTTAATCTTTAATCGAAAATAGCCAATTTTAAATTAACCGATCAGTTAATCGGGTAGTAATTAATCGGTTAACCGATTAACGGTTAACCGAATGAATACCCTAGTGCATACGTTTCAACTGTTAAAAGAACAAAGCGTATTGAATACAAATTTCTTTTCGGAGTAGCCTTTGTGCCCAAAAACTATCAGATTATGTTGGAATTTATACTAAATTTGGCCCGAAAATACCTTTTTGCTAAAATAAATCGTCTTGCTATTTTTCTCTAAATCGATCTTTATTTGATCAAAGCTCCCATACAAATACCACTTCCGAAAACAGCGTTTAGTTCCATAACATCCATTAAAATATTGATATTGGTATAAAATTTGACAGCGCTAACTTTTGAAATATTTTTATGTGATGGCTAGTAGGTCAAAAAATTGCCCTACGTCGCATATAAGCCCCCACTTTAAATTTGCTTAAAGACGAAAAATTCTAAGATTGATGTTTAAGAATAGTATTGTGGTAATTTTGTTGAACTGTTTATGGTTTTTAATCCAAATTCTGAAATTTTAATTAGGCAAAATTTCATCAAATTTAAGTTTCATTAAATTATTTTTATGACGAAAGGAATTTTACAACATGAAATTAATTAAGATTTATTGATAATGTTTCATTCTTGACTGAAGCCGGGCTCGAACTCAGGTTACCCTTCCATGTTTCAATCGCAACCACTCGATATCTTCAGAGAGATTTGCCGTTTAACACTCACAGCCATCGACGACTGCTGGCAGTCAACAGTCAAACATCAATCTTTAAACCAAATTGTATTTAACACTTGGTAGATCGAAATTTGCTTTTTTGAATGACTATCCATTTTAATTGAATTTCATGTTCTTCCTTACATCTTTTTATATCTAACTAGCTGGCCCGGCAAACGTTGTTTTGCCACATAACTTATTTCTTTCAGATGTAACAGTGTCTGCTAGCCAAATTTTAAGAAAAAATTATAGGCTATAGTTCTTTCCAGATGTTACACTATTTGCCTGCCCAGTTTCAAGAAAATTAATTGATTAGTTAAGAAGATATAGGGAGGCGGAGCTTTTACCCCTCTTGTCCTATTTAATGCCCTGTCCTCTTTCCGATGTTGCAGTGTATGCATGCCAAATTTTAGGAAAACCGGTTGATTAGTTAAGAAGATATAGGGAGGGGGAGCTTTTACCCCTCTTCCTCTATTTCACGCCCTAAATAATAAAAACTATAGGCTATAGTTTTTTCCAGCTGTAACACTATTTGCCTGCGAAATTTCAAAAAAATCGGTTGATTAGTTACGAAGATATAGGGAGGGGGAACTTTTAGCCCTCTCACCCTAATTCACACCCTATTCCCTATTCTCTTACAGATGTTACATTGTCTGCATGTCAAATTTTAAGAAAACCGGTTGATTAGTTTAGAAGATTGGGGGTGGGAGCTTTTACCCCTATTGCAATATTTTGCGCTGTCTAGCGATATAAAAAATACTTTACGACCTATTCTCATATTCTCATCAGTCAAGCCGTTCCGGAGCAGTTCAAAATGGAGGGCATTTTTTGGATATTTGTATGGGAATATAAATACATGTTTCGGAATGAATGCAGTGTTCACTATAATGGCTATAACTCATGAACCAATACACATTTGAAGACCGTTGCTACATAAAATAATCGGTTCACGCATTTCAGAGAACATCAATTACTAACACAGTGCAACTTATTTTTATATATATAGATAAGAACAAGAATCTAATTTCGGCAAAAAATCTTAAATTTATGAATGTTGACCTCATGACATAAATTAATTTTGCCGGTTCCATGAGTGGCCAAGGGTCCCATAAATTCTACATTCTCGAGAATTTGCCTATATACTGTGGTATAGGGTACTAAACAGTTGGACTTCACTTTCTTACTTGTTTTTCAATATGAATTAAAATTTAATTAGGCTTTAACTAGCGTATTTATCAATATTGTTTAAACAATATTAAAAAGAACATAATTGGCTTGCCATTAAAATAGTTTATTCAAAACAATTGATATCGTCGTACATAATTATAATATTTGGCAAATATTGTTCTGAACTCATTTAAGAAAAAAAAAGACAGAGCAAACATTTAAAATGTCGCATTCAAAGCTGGTAGTATTTTTTGTGCTTAACGTCATAAGTTTAACAATTAGTACAATAAACTTTACCAACATAAAATGCTTGGAACATGAAAAGTCCTTTATTACAATTCCCATCTGTAAATTAAAATGCTTGCAACGAAATATTTTCGCAGTGGACATGTATTTAAAACTGCATAAAGTACCGCTAAACAATTTATCTGTAAGTTAAAAAAAAAAAAAAAAATGTAAACAAAATTTCTTATAAATTATAATTTTTTTTTATATTCTTGACTTGAGGTCAACGTTGAAGTGATGCGTAAGAACCAGATTTATCGTCCGTTTTTGTACAATTTCACTGTGGACTTTTGTAAGGTGATGAAAAATGCCAAACGTTTTCCCATCTTTAATTTATTCATTGTTATCGCAAGCAAAAACACAAACGTTAATCATACTTGTCCTTTTGATGTAAGTAGTATATATTTTATGTAAATAACAATTAAACAATAAAAAGTTAATTGTATTGATAAAATTTTTACATTAATTAAAGCATGACATCATTTTACGCAACACAGTATTGAGAGGTGATCTGATTAGTCGTTTTCCCTTTTATAACGGGGACTATTTTTTGAACTTTAAAGTTTCAGCTTATAACGAATTAAAGTGTGGTTTGCAATTATATTTTACAGTGTTTAATAAATAAAATAAATTTTAGCCAAAATTCATCATCAAATTATTTAAAAATTTTTTTATAACAAGCAAATGTTTACATAATTTAAGAAGCTTAATTTTGTATTCGATTATGAAAACATGAGGCAAATTACTGCATTCGATATCGATCGAAATTTCAAAAGATTTCGTATACTGTTATTTGCTACCAGTGCCCATGTTCCGTAAGTTACGCGTCGATAAACTTATCGATTGAAATGTTAGAAATGAAACTAAATTGCCATAAAATTAAACAAACAACTATTTTTCTTACTTTGGCGGGTATAAGGTGTCACGTAAGGACATTTCGAGCCCTTACCGCAAAAATAGCTTAACCGACATCATTTTTAATTTTCGTTTTTTTCTTTAATAAATGACTTTATTGGCAGCACTTGCATGATCTCCTAAAATATCAAAGTCACATAAGGTACCGTTACGAATTTATAGTAAAAACAATTTTATCTTAAGCGACAACCTTCAAAAAAATTTTTTATGAAATAAAATAAATCAAACCTTCTCCCGAAAACGGGATTTTTGTCGCGTAAGCTTTTTTTGCGGTAATGACTCTATATCTTGCGAAATTGCAGAAAAAGTGTATCTGTTAAATTTTTGTGAGAAAGTTCGCGCTTTAAACTATCAGCCTGTTCAACGATTTCGAACGTTAACGTTCGCATAGAAAATTACATTTGAAACAAAAACAAATTTTAGAATATTGTTTTTGTTTTGGCTGTATATAATAAACTCACAAATAAAAATGGGTTATTTTGTTCTTAAATGTTCAAACAGAACTGAGTCTTCAACTCTAGGCAATAGTTCACAAGCCTATAATTAAAGCGTCTCATTTTATTGTTTTAATTTTTTATTTTCGTTTGTTTTTTTAATTAAAACCTCTTCTTTAGCTTCACTTCGGAAAATCATATCTTGTAACGTTAATTTAAACGCCTTTTACTCAATGCAAATGGATGAAACTTTGCAGGCATACATATTCCCAACGACAATACACGAATACATTGGCGTAGCCTGGATAAAATCTAGGGGGGGGGGGGGGGGAAATAATGAAATAATTATGTTATTTCCGTCCTCTACACCCAGAGAAAAAACATGTTTAAATATGGTCACATCCAACCAAACTATTTTTAAAAACAATTTTAAACATATTTTATTTAATAAAACCATATTATTGTCAGCGGTAACCATATTATGGTTAAATTAGGCCTCCATCAAGAAGCCCCAACCATATTATTGTTGTCTCCAAACATGGTATGATCAATATTAACTAAAATCTGTTTAAAACTAACAATAGCATGGTTGGTTTTCAATCATATTATGTTGCTCTTGAAAAAGAGGAAAATACTATTTTAAATTTAAAAACAAATTATTGTCCTATTTAACCAAAACATTTTTAGAGGCAACCATAATATGGTTGTGGGTTCTTGATGGAGGACTTATTTAACCATAATATGGTTGTCGCTGACAATTATATGGTTATATTAACCATAATAAGTTTAAAATTTTCTTTAAAAATAGTTTGGTTGGAGGTGACCATATTTAAACATGTTTTTTCTCTACGTGTAATTATTGGAAAGACAAACTGCTTGGCTCCCTTTTGTTTTAATTTTTTGTTTACAAAACGTTTGAAATTGAGTGAAAATATGGCAGTATTGTTAAAAGAATCACAACAGATTCAAACGATGATGTTTCCCCATGATTATGGTGTTGATTTCTTCCCGTTATTGGTAATTCTTTTTTACCCCGGGTCTCCACGTAGCAATATTTATTGCGGCAAACGTCAAATTTGATTGCTCCACAAAATTTGCGACGTATAGACCGCAAATTGCCATGAGTGGCAATCCATTGTGCAATGATTGCTTTTCTGATTGCTTGAGCAATTATTGCTTAGCAATCTGCTGTAAAATGAGTTGTCATTTATCTGACATTTCATTTCTCTGTACGTTTGTTTATGGCAAAGCAATTTCACGTGTTCTCCAGCAATATAGTCAGCAATTATTGCTCCATTGTTCTGTCATTGTTCTGCCGACGTTATTGCTTGTACTTATCAATAAATTTATTGCTACGGTGAGACCCAGCGTTACTTGCTTATTGGTAAAAATAAACTACAGCTATTTCCGCTAAAAATGCTACTTTTGACGCAATTAGATGGGAACTCCATTAAGCAGTACTCTGTAAATTGAATCGCCGACGCAATTAAAACGAAAATCTCTTAACTGATCAAGGTGTGCAATAAAGGGAAACACCCATGTGTAGATAGAAAATAAAACTCATTTCTTTATTTATTTTATAAAACATAACTTTTTTTTCGTTTGTGGAGCAAAAACACATTAAGTAGAAGGAAACAAATTACCGAAACATTTGCTCCTGTTTTTCGCAAAGCGATCTTGTTTTGCGATCTTGTTTTGCCCCGGTAGACTAGCTAGTAGTGAGCTAGTCTATCAACCCCGGGGTTGCGGGTTCGATTCCCGCCAGAGACTCTGGTTTCTTTCCTGCAGACAAGCGTCAAGCTTCGCGGGGATTAGCATAAGGAATTAAAAAAAAATAAAAAAATTAAGCGGGTGACGCAACTAAACGGAACTCAACTAAACCGGTATTTTTACATAGACAGTTATTTTGACATTAATAGATTTTATTTCACGATGGCTTTCTATATCAAATTTTGATGTTCCGTTTAAACACTAATCGCCATTTTCTCAATGTATCGACAAAACGTCTGTTACTTAATGTCAACATAACTTTATTAGACCGATAAACTTTCCGTTAACGATTTTGGGTTTCTCAATATACCGACAAAAAACATTGTTTATAGTTGGAAACACCTCTCAAAATACATATAAAAGTTGGGAGTCAGCTGATTGAATTTATCTGTACGACAAATAAATAATTGGCAGATCAGTGCCGGTTTTTTTTTTATTTATTTATTTTTTATTTTTTTTTTTTAATTTCCTACGCTTATCCCGCGAAGCTCTATGCTTGTCTGCACGAAAGAAACCAGAGTCTCTGGCGGGAATCGAACCCGCAACCCCATAGACTAGCTCACTACCAGCTAGCCTACCGGGGGGTTGGCTTTGCGACAGAATAGAAGCAAATGAGACATTGAGAAAACCAAATTTCTTTAATGTGCAGTTTTTCGTTGGGGAAAAAGATAATCGCGTAATGAGAAAACGGCCGTAAGTGTCTTTTTTATTTTGAGAACACTTTTCCCTAATGCTCTCACATATAGACACTTATTCTCAGTGATGCCAACTTTTTAAGAACAAAACGCACTTTAAAATTTAAAAAAAGCACTATTTCGAGCAAAAAAAGCGTAAAAAACCACTAAGCCATTTTTACAATTTAATTAAACACAAAACAAGTTGCATTCGGCTATGCCGAATATTATATACCTCTAAAATCTTAAAAAAGGCGACGGCGTTGATGGGGACTATTTTCATTTAAGATTAAATAATAAACATATTTACATTTGTATTTTTCTAAATGTATTATTATTATATTCAATGAAAATAATATTATCCAAATCATTTGGATAACCATCAGCTGAGTTTAAATTGGCCATAAAACAGTTTTAAAGTAATACAGTGCTAGCTAGATTTTCGTAACTCGAAAAAATCTGGCCTGTTGCAATTACCGAAAATTTCCAATGACCATTGTTTATAGAACTTAATTTTATCGTTTAAATAAACCTAAACTAAAATCGTGCCAAACCTTTTTTCAATAGCACTAGAAAAAGAAGTGCATAACACGTGGAAAACTAAAGCGCATGAAAAATGGCAGATCACACAACGCTCGTTATAAAAGTATTTTCTGTCACCTGTTTTTAATTTATTTAACGCTTTGCTTATACCAAGCTATTTTTTGTTTTTAAACAGCCCAATTATGAATAAAAATTCCCCGGGAGTTTTCTCCCTTCTCCCATTTTTCCTATGTAAATTCAATTGTAAAAATGGGAAAAGGGAGAAAACTCCCGGGGAATTTTTATTCATAATTGGGCTGAAAGTCTTTGCGTTTTTTTTACGGTTTCCGACTGCATGTTTTTTAAGAATTCCTAATGTTTTCTAAGCCATATTCTATTTTTGAAACAGTGTCTTCATCTTTAAAAAAATGTTTACCAAAAAACATAGTTTTTATTACGATAACTAAATATGTTGTCAACACTAAAAAGTGCAACGTTTCGTAAAATTTCCAAATTGCTAGGAAGCCTAGCTCTAACCTCTTAAATAAAGTTTTGGTTAAACGTATGTAACTTTTTTTTATCATTTGAAATCTTTAAATCTTACAAGCCTTCTCAAAATTGTACCCCAAATAGCAAAGCTCATCTAAATCATCCTCTATATAATCGAAGTTTTAAAAACTGGTAGAAAAAAAATTTTAAAAAGCACTAAAGGCACTGACGAAGAATTGAAAAAGCACCAAGTTAGTGCTTTTTCTTAGTTTGGCACTATGGATAACATTTTAGCGTTTCGAGGCATCAAAAAGCACCATAAATAGTGCCAAAAGCACTAAGTTGGCATCACTGCTTATTCTCCTCCCAACAACGCTACCATACTTTCATTAAATATCATATATTTTGTAAACAGAAAATGAAACACAAACGAAAATAATAAATAAATAAAAATAATAATAAAATGAGAGAGAATTTGAAGTTACTGCCAACGTTTTGATTATGGCCTTTAGGATTTTTGCCCGAAGTTGAAGACTTAATTATATTTGAACACTAAAATTTTTGAAAAATAAACGAATGTTTTGAAATCTTTTTTGTAAACAACAAACATTAAATTATTTCTTATAGCAAACGGTGGTATTTTTTAATTTTGGTCGCCATCACCGATATGTGTGATTGACGTGCTCAACATGTGCAATTTCATATCGGCTTCGAGTGGAATATTATGGCATTTATAACGAAACGACGTAATCTTTTTTGATAGTTTTCAACATGGGTTAAAGACATACAGTTTTTCACTTTTCACATCTTTTCGATGCAAGAATTTCTCACCATTTTGCCGACCAGTGTTATCCGTGGTGTTGTAGAAACTCGTTATTTTCCAAACCCCTTTTTACAAAAATATACTGCCAGGCCTACAATTACGACAAGAACATTTCTTTCGCATATTTATATTGAAAACAATAATAAAAAATTAAAATTTGTTTTTGTTTTCAATATCAATATACGAAAGAAATGTTCTTGTCGACATCGTGGGCCAGGCAGATAGTTTTTTTGTAATCAGTAAAAAATCATTATACATTTTTTAATTGATAACGTGGATTTAATAGAAAGCGAATTTAATTTTTTTTCTAATTAAGGGTTAAGTTAAGTATAAATTGTGCTTTCTAGGGTTAAAACAAATGTTTGTTACGCTTTGTTAAATTCAAAATATATTTCAGTAAATCATAATATTGCAATCAGTATTAACTATCAATAAACAAAACTAAATTAAACAAGTAAAATTGCTGTTAATGTTCGGCTAAGCCGAATCTTAAGTACCCTCCAACGGGGCCGAACTCACAGTGATTAAATTCGTTGCGACTTTAGGCGTATTGCAAAAGTACGTTTTCGAGAATTGGCTTTATATGAGGCGTGATGGTAAATTATTGACCAATCTTCACGAAATTTGCCAGTATGATTTATAGTCTTATAAAAAAGTGACAGACCAGATTTAATTACAATGGAATTATTCGTTACGGTTTAAGGCGAACTAAAGTGTCTTGTGAAAGTGAGCTTTATATGGGGCCTATGGTAAGTTATGGGCGGATATTTACGAATTTGTGCAAAATTTAATGTTGTTAGTTTTTGAATAGAAAATTGTTTGGGGGGTTGTCCCACATATTTGGTTTTACAGCTCTTTTCTTACAGAATTTCATTGCATTTCATCTTAAGTTTCCTATGAGGCCTAGAAACAGTTTGACACGAACATACAGGCAGACGGCAATACGGAATGAAAAGCTTAACAAACGCTATTTTGTTTTATTCAGTTTCGCATTTTAAACTCAGCTTGTTTTCAATTTACATATCGTCGGTTGATTATTTAATTGTCGTATGTGGATACAAATTACATACGACATACGACAATTAAATAATCAACCGACGATATTTCGAACGAATAAAATTGAACATGTCGTTTGCCATAATGCCGATTTCTAATTTGAATTTGGAACAACGGAGAGGGGAGTAGTTTACATGCCCCAGCAATGTTAAATTTCTTCACGAACCTGTGAATAATGCTTCGGTGATAATAATATATTATACGATGTTTTTTTATTTTGCTTCAGCGAAATGCTCTTCAAAAAAGCCAATGGCAATCGACCCTTTTCACATACTTTCTGTTATATCAGGCCAAAAGCTTTAAAAAATAAATATGAGTTTTAAATTTTTGGTAAATTTTAGCATGACATCATAGTGAGATATTTGATTTTAAAAAATGAGATGTTTAATTTGTTCCATTGGTCTCTTAGGGTCATTATAACAACTTGCTGTTAGTAATAGGTAGGATTTTGTGCCCCGTATAAAAAGTTCCCGCTATAAACACTTTGCTTTAAAATAAAGTGAGCAACATGTTAAAGGCAAGTTCATCCTACCGGTTTAAATTAAAGTTGAAATAATAATAAATAACTTGATATATGTCAGACAAAACCCTTCCTTTAACTTACGGCAAGTTCACTCAAAAGAAAAATCAATCCATCCGTACTCAAATCAATCCGAAGCGATATTAATACTACGGTAAGTACGGATTTTCTTAAAACAAGTACAGAAAGATTGATCCAAGTACGGGTTTTTAATCGCGGAATACTTAACTTATCCATATTCAATCCCGAATTCGTACTTGGAGTAGTCCGAAAATGAGATTGACTTAAGTGAAACTGATATTGAATCGATCTCAAAATGCGCTTGATTTAATAACTACTGTCCGGCACTCGTGCGATCCAGGGCAAATTGTCGGGGAGATCATTACTTCCAAGGTCTCGGAGAAGTCTCCGGAATTGGGTTAATGAGACTCCTAGCATTCGTCAAGAGAGTTTGGTACCATTACATCGGAATGACATTTTTTAAAATTCTTCTGTGGACTATCGTACAACGTGGTAACGCTAGGGACCTATTTGGTCTATGCGGGGTCTTTGTGACCGGCCACTCTAACCTAACCTAACCTAACGTAACCTAACCTAACCTGAGAATTAAAAAGTTGATTTAATACCGAATTCGTATTTAAAATAATCCGATGTAGAAAATGTGAAACACTCGTTTACATTGCTCACATCTTACATCTACCATCAAACTTAAATGTCACCATTTTTGAAAAAAAAAAAATGTTTTTAAATTAAAAAATGTTTTTTTTTCTACAAAAGTGCCAAAATTTAAAAAGAAAACACAAAAATGTAATTGAAGTTCAATTTGTTTAAAAATATAAAAAATACTTAACAAAAAAACATAGCAGTAAAAAAGAAAACTTGACAAATGGTAACGCTGTCTTCAAAACAAACGTCTTTTTGTCAGTGATGTCACAATAATAATAGAACTTATTGCCATTTTTCTAGTGATGACACTAAAATAATGGAAAGAAGTACAATGGAATAAAATGAGATAGGAACATCTTTTAAAGATATTGGTTTTAAGCCTTATAGGCTTTTTACACTGATCAACATCTAACATCTACCATCAAAGATGTAGAAAATGTGAAACACTCATTTACATTGCTCACATCTAACATCTACCATCAAACAAAATGTCACCATTTTTGAAAAAAATATTTTTTTTAATTAAAAATGTTTTTTCTCACAAAAGTGCCAAAATTTAAAAAGAAAACTCAAAAATGTATTTGAAGATCATTTTGTTGAAAAATATAAAAATACTTAACAAAAGAACATTGCAATAAAAGATAAAACTTGACAAATGGTAACGCTGCTTTCAAAACAAACTTTTTTTTGTCAGTGATGCCACAATAATAATAGAACTTATTGCCACTTTTCTAGTGATGACACTAAAATAATCGAAAGATGTAGAATGGAATAAAATGAGATAGGAACATCTTTAAAAGATGTTGGTTTTTAGCCCTATGTATTTCTTATGGAAAGATGTTAACATCTTCGCAAATGGTGGCAAATTGATGGTAGATGTTAGATGTGGATCAGTGTAAAAAAGCTATTATGTATTTCTTATGTAAAGATGTTAACATCTTCGAAAATTGTGGCAAATTGATGGCAGATGTAAGATGTTGATCTGTGTAAAAAGGCTATTACAGAAATTCCATTATAAAACACCAGCATCATTTCGGATATGGTTTCTACTTTAAAAACTTAATGGAGTACATATATAATTGAAAATATAAACTTAATGAGAAGCAAGAGTTCTCAATTTTACTTTTTAAGCCAATGGTGGGCGCTCCATAGCACATGAAGCGGATGCTTAGTCTGTGTTCATACGGCTCCTGTCTTATTGACAAGATCGTTACTTTATAGGCGAGAGGGACGAGGGGAAAAGAAACGAGTACACAGAAGCATATACTGTCTTTACGTTTTGCTTTTTTGCTTTATTTTGTTTTTGTTTTCAATATCAAATAAAACAAAATAAAAAACATGTCGTCAACATGACATGACTCATTTGAACGCCAATTCATGTTCAAAGAAGAAAAAGAAAGAATTGTGTTAATAACACATGAGCCGTATGAACTCAGACTTACATATTTTCTTATATTTTTTTTTCAAGAGAATTTACCCAGCAAACACACGTGTTTTTTTTAACTAGTTCATTTTTAATTGAACCTTCGTTTTACATAAATTAATCTGGTTTTTACTTTTTTCTCTGCAATTTTAACTATTAAAAAAATGTTTTATTTTACTTCAAATGCGTAAAATATTAAATAAGGAAATATAATGCACCATTATATTTCAAACGCTTGGCTTTGTGTTTGGTGGGTACTTCTACCATCTGACTAATACTAATAAGCATCAATACAAGCACAGTTTTAGTTGTGCCCACTTCTGTTTTAAACGTGAAAATAATGTGTTTTCGTTTTGTTATGTTGTTTTTGTTGTTTCTACACACAACAAGCAAATCGTTTTGTAACTACCCTGCAAATAAAATTGGAACACCTGATCCATTTTGATAAAATGGACTACTCCATGGACTGGTCCGATGCAAGCATGGACCATGTCATTGTTAAAAAGTGTTTGTAGTGAGACGACATGCCTTCGCTTTTTAACGACGTGCTTTCGTTTTGAAACGACTTCAAAACTAATCCTCTTGAGTATACCATGGAGTAGTTTTAAAACTACTCCTAAGTGGTCCAAAGGTGGGTTATATGGTCCTCTCCTAGGACATCGTAATGTTAAATAGACCAGGTATTTTCCATACGTTTGGGTTACTTTTGGACTAGTCCTGGTCCCTTGTGGACCACTCTTTACACGCGTGTTTGGACTGGTCCTATTATTTGCAGGGTACTTGTGTGGTGTTGTTATAGTGTCTGTGGTGTTGTTATAGTGCTTTTGGCACTAGCTATGGTGCTTTTTGATGCCTCAAAACGCCAAAATTTTATCCATAGTGCCAAAACAAGAAAAAGCACTAACTTGGTGCTTTTTCAACTTTTGGTTAGTGCCTTTAGTGCTTTTTACAATTTTTATTTTTTTCTACCATTTCTTAAAACTACGATTACATAGAGGATGATTAAGTTGAACTTTGCTATTTGGGGTACAATTTTGAGAAGGCTTGTAAAGATTTTAATATTTCAAATGATAGAAAAGTGATAAAAGAAAGTTACATCATTCGTTTTACCAAAAACTTTATTTACGAGGTTAGAGCTAGACTTCCTATCAATTTGGAAATTTTACGAAACGTAGCAATTTTTAGCGTTGACAACATATTTAGTAATCGTAATAAAAACGATGTATTTCGGTAAACCTTTTTTTTAAATGTTAGCACTGTTTCAAAAATATAATATGGCTTGGAAAATATTAGGAATTGTTAAAAAAACATACAGTCGGAAATCGTACAAAAAAAAAACGCAAAGAATTCAAAAAGCGAAAAAAGAGCCGTAGCTTGGTATATGCAAAGTGTTAAACAAATTAAAAATAGCTGACAGAAAATACTTTTATAACGAGCCAATTTTCATGCGCTTTAGTTTTCCACGTGTTGTGCACTTCTACCTCTAGTTAGGGATGAAACGATACCTCTAAGGTATCGATACTTTTACTCGATGTGGCATCGCTCGTAAAGTATCGATACCTACTCAGTATCGAAAAAAAACTATCGATACTTACTTGAATCGGTACTTGTATCGGTTTGTATGATAAAAGAATAGAAAGAAGCATTTATAAACGTTCTTATTAGTGTTTTAGTACTATATTATACAATAAGAACTACGACCCTTTAACATTTTTGTGCAAAATGAAAAGTTTAAAAATTGAGACCACTTTTTGTTACCACCTAGTACCAATTCCCTTCCGAAAAGTCTTTTTTTATCTTAGGAAACCTTTTCACCTTTTATTCCAGAAATTAACAATGTCACTGTGTATTTATTTTAAATGTTAATATGTATTTTATTTTTAAATTGGTAAATATATATTAAAGTGTGGTAAAACCATAATCTACGATGTTAATTGTGAGTCACACCTTAACGTCAAGTTTTTTGCGTAACTTAATTTGACCTTTCTTTATTTCAGTATTTGACATCTTCTACCATTGAGAGGTACACAATTCAGCAGCGCGTTAAGATTGTTAAAGCCTTTTACGAAAATGGTCGTTCAATCAAAATGCATTTCGTGCACATCGTGATTTTTTTGGTCAGCATAATCGACCAAATGTTTCCACAATCGGGAGAATTGTGCGCAAATTTCAGCCAACCGGGTCTGAATAAAATGTAAAAACAAATGTACATGCTCGCCCAGTTAGTTCTGCGGCTGGCGGCGTTATCGTACTTCTTCGAAAATGAAGTCGGCCAAGCCATTAGCGCGAGATGATAACGGACTTCCTATAGCCATAAATTGAGGAAATGGACCTAGATGATTTGTGGTTTATAGGTGTTAACTGGTCAAACGGTTTCTTGACACCGTTACTGCTACTCCAGCTTTGGAAGAAAAAGAAAAATTTAAGATTAATTTCAATACCAAAGTGAAACGATTACTTTTGACCGATACCGAGTATTTTTTACCGATACTACTTGTTACTCGGTTGCTAAGTATCGATTACAAAAATACTTGGTGCTTATATAAATGTATCGAATATGTACTTGTATTTACTCGTATCGTTTCATCCCTACCTCTAGTGCTATTGAAAAAACGTTTGACTAAGTATCAGAATGCAAACATACATGTTTTTTCTATTTTACACCTTATGTGTGTTCTTTATTCAGAAGCGTACATATGTTTAAATAATTGGATAATGCCATAAGGCAATTGTTTTATTAAACTTTGCACGATTTTAATTTAGATTTTAGATTTTCGTTTAGATTTAAACGATAAAATACAAGGATGTTTATTGAAATATATGCTGTCATTAAGTTTTATAAACAGTGGTCGGTCATTGCAAATTTTCGGTGATAGCAACAGGCCAGAATTTTTCGAGTTAGCTCGCACTGTATTACTTTAAAACGGTTTTATTGCCAATTTAAACTCCAAATGATTTGGATGATGTTATTAATAATAATACATTAAAAAATGTTTATATACAAATATAATTTTAATTTTGGAGGTACATATATAATCTTCGGCACAGCCGAATGCAACTTGTTTTGTGTTTAATTAAATTGTTAGGATTGTTTTAAATACGTTTTAGTGTTATTCGTACTTGAATTTTTTAGTAAGACCCGCACTTAAAGTAAATATAAAAAACTTTATTTATCCCGAGAGTTTTTCTTTCTGTTTTTTAATATTGACCCTTAATGATTATTCAATTTTTGCTTAAACTTTTGCTTTTAATTTTATAAAGGTAAGTATTAAGGTTTATGTTGCAGTGCGTGGAAAATATAAAATAAATCAAAAATGAAGTCATAGTAAAAAAATATTTGAATGACGATGAATTTTGGTTAATTTCACACAGAAAGAATTCCCGCAAATTTGTTTTTTCAATTCAGCCATGAATCAAAAATGAAATAAATTTTAATTAAAGATGTAATCAAGTGGATTAGGCGTTTGCTTATATCAACATCATTACTGCAAAAAAATGTTGTTAATATAAAAAAATATTTAATTGACACTATCAATTTGTTTAGTGGTGCAAATTTAATTAATTTTTTTAATTACAGTATTTTTCAGATATAAGAACATCTCATATAAGAACAAAACGCTTATAAGAAACATTTTCAAAAACACCATGTCTTTTTTGCGATTTTTCTAACAAAAAAGGTTTCATACAAGAAAAACGCTTATAAGAAAAAAACTGATAAAAGAACATTTTTCTTAAACGCCAAAATCACAAAAGAAAAAGAATTTATATAAGAAACTTCCAACGGCAACACAGAATTTATGTAGTTTGCATGGACAACTCTGTTTTCTGACAGTTTTACAACAAGAACAAAGATTTTTTTTTACTTTTAAGCTGGAGGTCCACACCACGCGTTACTCGCTTTTTCGCAGCATACTCAGATGTCAAAAAAGTAGAATATGTGTAGTTACACGTAGTAAGTTACATGCACAAAAGCGTAGATGTCTTGAGGCGAAAAGTAGGTTTACTTTTTACTTTTGTAACATAGCGTCTTCACCTGACAATTTTTTGTTGTCATACCAAACGTCAAAGTCTATACAAAAAAAATTCGAAAATTTTTGTCAGCGTTTTTTTAGTATGAAGTTTGACGTTTGGTATGACAAAAAATTGTCAGGTGAAGACGCTATGTAAGAGTCACAAGCAGCGTTCGAACAAATCAGCTGATTTTGACAAATTAAATTTTATTTTTACTTGTGCTGCTGCTGCATAAAAAGCGTTGCATGTAACTTGAAACGTAGAACGCAAGTAAGGTTATAAAAGCATGCGCTGCGTGGAGGCGAAAACGCGTATTATGGACCTCCAGCTTTAGTTTTAGATGAGCGTGCTGGTACTCATGAGAAGCTTTGTGTTTTTTGTCAATAAAAACAAAAGTAAAAAATTTTAAAAGAAATACAAAACGGTATAAAAAGAAGCGAAATTGCAAAAAAAATATAATATTGGTCTTTCAACGTTATCATAAATAGTGAAAAACTCAAAAGACATAGACAATAATTATTTAAAAGTTAGAAACGTTACCATGGGGTCTTCACCTGACACTTTTTTGTCATACCAAACGTCAAAGTCCATATAGAAAAAACTTTAAAATTTTTGTCATCGTTTTTTTTATATGAAGTTTGACGTTTATTACAACAAAAAGTTGTCAGATGATGACCCTATGTAACAAAAAAAGAGACAGAAACCCAAAATATGAAAGTCTAATGGCCATAGCTACTTATATAAGAAATAAGTTTCTTATATAAAATAGTTGTATATATGAAAGAAACGCTTATAAGAAACTTTTTTCCTGGATTTTTTAAGTTTCTTATATCCGAAAAAAAATGTAATATCAATAATATTTCAACTAAAACCAATTTTTATTTTTTTCTGTGAGCCATAATCATTAAAAATATATTTCGAATTTTTTGTCGCTTAGGGCCTTTTAGATATTAGCAGAATTCTTGTCAATTTATTGAAAAATTTTAATAACGAAACCTTTTTGTAGATATTCGACTATTACACTTTTAGATACTAGATAATTAAATTTTTTTATTATTAATTACACATTTTAATTAAAAATTAGTTCCAGTGGTAAAAGCTAAAAACATTGTTTTACTAACTTTTACTTCATATACATACAACAGAGGCAGGCTTTCAGAACTTAACATGAATTTGCTGAATTCAGGTTTATTTTTACTTCAACTGGCATTTTTGACGCATGGATACTTTAAATTTACTAATTTAAAATGTATAGAATTTGACAAAACATTTGCCACAATACTGATCTGCAAATTGAGGATTGTGCAAAGAGGCACAGTGGCCGCTAATGTGCACGTTAAATTGCATCAGGTTCCGGTAAATAATGTCCCGGTAAGAGTTTCAAATAAAATTAAAAAATTCATAAATAAAAGAAATATTTTTTTCTCTTCTAAGGTGAATTTCGAGCTTTTAAAAAAGGCCAATGGTTATAAACCTTTCCTGTACAATGTCTCGGCAGACTTTTGTAAATACATTAAAAAGTACAAAAAGTTTTCATTTATAAAATTTGTTGTCGACATATTGATTAAACATTCAAACATAAATCACACATGTCCTTATGACGTAAGTAAAGAATTATTAGTTCTAGATTAACCACAAATTAAGTTAAGGATAAAAGTATGTGCTGCCAAAAGCTCAAAAAAGAACAGAGGTGACAAAGTGACGTAAGAAAAAAGCCTACATCAGCTGTACGGGCTGCTTTTCATAACAGTTAGAGATAAAAAAAACGGAAAAACGTTAAAACGAATTACTACATTCAGCGCAAAATACAAGTTGAACGAAAGTATTACAGTATTTATCGCTTTAGTGTACACTGGTTTATCGCTTAGATGCTTTCTAACTGTTATATAACGAGCCCTAAACGCAAAAATAACGTAAGCGCCAACAAATTAAATTTTACAGAAGAGAGTTTTTTTATTTATTTCATTTACATTTGTGTAAGAAATTTGTCGCTTACGATAAAATTGTTCTTGCTATAAAATCGCAACGGAACATTTTGTGACCATAACATTTCAGGCAGTGTTTGAAAATAAACACTTAATATCGTTTCATAATGTTCGGTTCGGTAGTTTTGTGGAAAACACAAACGCTGATAGTGTTTGTGTAGAAAATCATTAAAAAAATAACGTTCCCCTGTTAGTCATCTTTCGAACACAAAAATATTACTGTTTTTATCAAACTCAACAAAAGATGTGAACATTTAATTCCGTTCGGTTTTTTTTGAAAATCCACAAACTTCAATGTGTTCGGTTCGGCTCGTTAATGTTTGTCGCTTTTTGCTGATAAAAAAAAACCAAACATTTTTTACAAAAACAAAATGCACACACGAAAAAAACATTATAGAACATTAAAATATAATGTTTGTCTTCAGTATCACTACAATTGTTCTGTTGTTTAACGAAGACAAACATTATATAATGTTCGGTTCTTTCTTGAAAATAGTTACGAACGTTATTAAGGGTTGTGTATGTCTACACAATCACTAAAAAAATAGATATCGTTCTTGGGTGTGTGAGCCGAACGTTAAATAATGTACTGTTTATTTTCGAACACTGATTTCAGGAGATAGTGTAAGTGTTGCCAATAAAGTCATTTATTAAAAAAACGAAAATTGAAAATGATGCTCGATTTATAGTTTGCTATTTGAATTCGCTTATAAGCATATCCTCCAATTATACATCACAGAATAATACAGTTTTAATAAATTGCCTTAAAAAAGTATCATAAAAGCAACAAACTTGAATCAATAAAAAAAAAAAAAACTGTACAAAAAAAATTTCCATCAAAACTTAATTTGCTCAATATTAATTAAACTTTTTAATGTATACTATTGATGCAATATAAAAAGGTTTTATTTATGATAAAATAAGGAACGTTTTATATAAGCGCTTTTTAAGCTACAAATAGAGTTTTTAAAGGATACATTTCTCGTTTAAAAGCATCAAGCGTTGTGCACAAAGTTTTGAATGCAATTATACTGCGGTTCAACAAACGTTTTGTTTATTTTAGTGTGCGCATACACGACATGTTTTTAACTTCAGACTTTTCAACTCACATACATATAATTCTGCCTAACCCCAGAGAAAAACCATGTTTAAATATCGTCATCACCAACAAAACTTTTTTTAAAGAAAATTTTGTACATTTTATGTTTAATTTAACCATATTATTGCCACCGATAACAATATTATGATTAAATTAGTCCTCCATCAAGAAGCCACAACCATATTATCGTTGCCTCCGAATATTTTATGGTAAGTCGTAACAGAAATATGTTTAAAACTTATAATAGCATGGTTGTTTCTTAACCACAGCATGTTGCTCTTTGAAAAGCGAAAAATACTATTGTTATTTAAAAACCAATAATTGCCATATTAAACCATAACATGTTTAGAGGCAACCATAATTTGGTTGTGGCTTCTTTGTAGAGGACCGATTTAACCATAGTATGATTGTCGGTTACAATAATATGGTTATATTAAACATAACATGTTTAAAACTTACTGTCAACATTGTTTTGTTGGAGGTGACCATGTTTAAACGTGTTTTTTCTCTGCGTGGCAGTTATACATCAGATTCATAATATTCGGTCGCAAACGTACATGTTAATTGCTTTTGACATAGTCTCTGTTTCTTTTCGAATAGTTTTTGCAGACACCAAAGGCGTTCTCGGTTTCGAAATGGCATACTGCCGCCGCAAGACTGTTTCTTTGTGCCGTAAAAGAGGTCAGCAATCTTAAAGATTTAAGATAATTGCTATTAAATGGTTAAAAGAACATACACTTTTTGTCAAATATCAATTTGTCATACGACTTTGCGTCTGTCTTTTACAGAAGCTGAAATACTTATTAGCCCAATTAACGATCTTGTGCATTTAAGACTGAAAATTTATGCAATTGTAAATATTTTCTATCAATTGTGATTGAACCCTTTGGTTTAGTTTGCACCGCTTGTTGCAAAACCCGAAATTCACAGCTGGTTGATAAAAATAATTATTTTCTACTCTCTAAAAATATCTTTAAAGAACAATTACCTTTTGTCCACTTTTTATTGGGCTAATCCGGTTTCATTCGTTTGTTATTTTTTTTAATTTTCCATGGTACTATATTTTAATTCGACCCGAGTTTGATCCCCAGCTCAGCCAAGAATAAAAGTTATCAATCAATTTTAATTAATTTCATGCAGTAAAATTCTTTCCTTCAGTAAAATAAATTAATGACATTAAAATTTAATGAACTCAAGCCTAACTAAGGCCCCTTTTACTGTTTACAACTCAACTGTGTTATGGTGTGTTATGGTTTACAACTTTGCTAAATTGCGGTGAACAAAACCATAACAAAAATTACAACTGCTCACAACCAGTTGTCTTTATTACAACTCAACTGAGTTGAGTTGTAAACCGTAAAAGGGGCCTAAATATCAAAAATTTCAAATTAGTTAATACTTTCTTTTAAATTTACGTAGCCACCAAAAAATTAAAATAAAATGGAGTTTTTCGCTAATGTGACTAAAACAGCGGTCATCACAACCCTGCAAATAATAGGACCAGTCCAAACACGCGTGTAAAGAGTAGTCCACAAGGGACCAGGACTAGTCCAAAAGTAACCCAAACGTATGGAAAAACATGGTCTATTTAACATTACGATGTCCTAGGAGAGGACCATATAACCCACCTTTAGACCACTTAGGAGTAGTTTTAAAACTACTCCATGGTATACTCAAGAGGATTAGTTTTGAAGTCGTTTCAAAACGAAAGCACGTCGTTAAAAAGCGAAGACATGTCGTCTCACTACACACACTTTTTAACAATGACATGGTCCGTGCTTGCATTACATCGCACCAGTCCATGGAGTAGTCCATTTTATCAAAATGGATTAGGTGGTCCAATTTTATTTGCAGGGTATTGTGTGCAATGAAACACCAATTATACAACTGAATGAAATTATGGCTTTTTACAATTGTTTCGTTAACCTTCGTGTTGTGTGTGTGATATTCACGAAAAGTGCTCGGCCCCCGTGGGCATAGCGTGATGATCGTTGGACTAAAAACGGGAGTGACTATAAACGAAAAGTACTGTATTTTCTGTTAAGTAACGACTCTGTGTACTTTGGGCCATTTTGGACTAATCGGACTGAATTTTTTTTATTTTTTTGTTTTATTACATTATATTTTTTAATTCTCTCTTTTTTTTCAAAAAACTTTAGCATGACATCATAGTCAAGAACCTTATTTTAAAAGATGAAATGTTCAAAATTCTGCCTTTGCCCTTTGGAGATTATTTACTCAATGTCAGGGTGGCCGCTTATAATGACTGGAAGGCGTGTGTAACTGGTTATTTTACAGTGCTTGCGTGATAAATAATTAAACAATTTTGACAATCGAGAACCAGTAACTGAGCTAGGTACCTTAATAAGATTGTCAAGCGTTTTTTTAACATGAAAATTCTATTGACAATATTTTTAATAAAACAAACCAACCAGTGATCTGCTAAATAAGATTTTTTAGCCAGAGGGTGTTGAATTCGCGTTCAAAAGGTTTGTTTCGTATTAACTGTATGAAAACGAGAATTTTTTGCATAATAAAAGCTCTTATTTAGGTAGCTGATTAAGAAAGTTTAGGTCATCAAATACGAGTACTTGTTTTCTAAGAACATATCTAGCCCTTAGCGCCAGAAAAGCTTAAGCGACACATCATTTTCAATTTTCGTTTTTTTTTTAATAAGTTAATTTATTGGTAACTTGCATAATCTTCTAAACCATTATGACCACACTTGGTACCGTAACGATTTTATAGCACAAACAATTTTATCTTAAGCGACCACCTTCATACAACATTTTTATGAAATATTATAAAAAAAAACCTTCTGTACGATTGTGGTTTGTCGCTTAAGCTTTTTTTGCCTTAACGACTCGATATGCTATAATAGATAAATATTTAAAAAGGCCTAAACATAAAAATAATAACCAATTTCCGATGCGCGAAAGAATTCTTTCTTTCGAACAATTACATTTAAGACAAAAACAAGTTTTAAAATTTTGTGTCTATCTTTCGGACATCGGAAATAAGCAAAACAAATAGATTTTGTTTTCCTAAAAATATTTGTAAAGATTTTATTCTGCTAAAAATATCCACAATAAAAAGGTTGGTTTCTTTTAAACAGAAAAAATATTTAATTAATGCAAGCAAAAATTTTTATTCAAACAATCACTAAAGGGTTGTTTACACGATTACACAAGTTGTATGTACTTTGAGGAAGATACAACCCTGCCATGATAAGTTGTTGTTGGTATTTGAGCAATTTCGAACAATAATTAGACCAGGAAAGCATTTTCGTCGAAATACATACGACTTGTGTGATGGTGTAAAATACCCGTTAATGCTAGAAGTGACAAAAGTAACTCAATTACACTCACAAGGAAAAAATACCAATGTTAAATTAACATGGCGCAATGCACATCATGCCATTCAGCGCGGAAAGCCATCACTTTGTCGAGCTAAACATTTGGGACCCTTAAATTGGCCACCTTGTTTGTGTGGCGCGGTACGTCAAATCTCTGGTCTATGCTGGTAAAGCAGCAATGATTGATCATTTCAAGGCGAATTCAACTACAGGGGGTGTCGGAACGCTATCTGATTTTGACAGTTCGAGCAAATTTGTTATGATTTTTAAGTGTTTTGTAAGGAATAGTTAACACTTCGAGCAGTAAACACTAACAATGCTATGCAAAAAACTCTATGTTGTTTCCGTTGTATTTGGATTGTTGTAGTTTCGACACCAATTCGCCATGGATCATTTTGAAGTCAAAATTCAGCGTAAGGAAATATGGCCGGTTATTCTCAAAAAGGCAGGTTGGCAGGAAGCCGTATAGGATAATTTTTAAACATTAAGGTCCAAAAACACTGATCAAAATACTCACCAAGCATTGTTGTAGTATTAGTAAAAATGTGTTTGTGTGTGTCACACTGACGATGATGGATGGAGAATCAAAAAATTTGGATAAGACGGCGAATATAACGTCCAGCACACGTAGACGAGTGAATTAGCCTGCTGGACAAGCATTTGACATGTGTATTTTGGCCTTTAAATGCCATGAATCTTATGAACCAATAAAATAAAAATTGTTAGTAATTTTCATTGAATAAACACCCGTTACAAACAGGTAATCTAAGCGTTTGACTATTGTGGCAATATAAAAAGTTTTTGGTTGACATTCATTGGACTCTAATAGCTTATAAATCAGTCAATGCTTAAAAGCTGGTTTAGTTAAACTAAATTTAACTTTATATAAAAGCTTAAACTTAACAGCAGTAAATCAGTGTCCCATATATTATACGTAGTTTAAATAATGACATGTGGCAGCACTACGATAAATGTTGTCAAATTCATATGGTCTGTATTGTGAGTTTAACGCCCGATTTAATACCTTTTAAGCTAGTTAACACTCTCTCACAAGTCTTACGTATTCCATAATACTTTGTGAGATAGATATCTTATGAGTTTTGTTGCGACTGTCAAAAAATCTAATTTAACATGACGGTTTGTGTTCACACCATTACACAAGTTATAAACACTCACACATGAAATAAAATGCAACCCTGATCTAATGAAAAGTATTATTGTTTAGAAATTTTTCAAAAAACGATGAAGTCGTATGGGATGTCAAACTTTTTTCTTAGTACTTGTCATTTTCGTGACACATGCATTAACACTATCACACTTTGTTTTATAACTTGAGTTTTTGACATGTATTAATACAAAGTATAATAGTGTAATCTAGCCTTTAGCGATGGTTTGTATGTTAACTGATTTATAAATTTGTTGGTTTTAAGACATTTTAAACAAAAAAGAGAATTTAACTTGCTCTGATTTATTCGCCCTTAATGTGTTAAGCAATTTGCTAAGTATGATGTGCATGAAAAGTAGATTAAATACTTTTTTCAAAGCACAATTTTTCCACTGACATTCACTAAGTTCCGAATATTCAAAAATATTTATTTTTAAATTAAAAAACTTACTTATTTCAATACTGGGGGAAATATTTCATAAGACTCACCTAAAATAAAAGAATAGAAAAATCAAAATAAGAATAATGTATTTGAGCACTGCTATAGAATACAGGGATATAAAATTTGTAAGTATAATGGCCATTTTCTCAATGTATCGACAAACTGCCTGTTACTTAATGTCAACATAAATTTATTGGAACGATAAACTGTCCGTTAACGATTTTGGGTTTCTCAATATACAGACAAAAAACATTGTTTGCAGCTGGCAACGCCACTCAAAATACATGTAAAAGTTGGGAGTCAGCTGATTGAATTTATCTGTACAGCAAATAAAAGGAAAATAAATAATTGGCAGATGAGTGCCGGTTAGCTTTGCGATAAAATCGAAGCAAATGAGACATTGAGAAAACCAAATTTCTTTAATGTGCAGTTTTTCGTTGGGAAAAAAGATAATTGCCTAATGAGAAAATGGCCATAATAATAATAAAAATAATAAGCCTGGCTCTAAAATGATTTTAGAGCTACCTCATTGTTGGCACAGGCTTTCAATAAGAAATCTCCGTCTGGAGCGTATATTTTCAATACATCTTAGTTCTATCAATTTAATTGTCTTTCTGTCATTAAAATCAGGCAGCTGGTTGATTTCGTTAATTGTTGAACGTCGCCAAGAGTTGTTCGGCCTTCCTCGTCTTCTTGCACCTTGGGCGTTATATGTTAGCGCCAGGGAAGATAAATGCGAAAACCCATATCGTACCAACGAACTTTTAAAATAGTACTTTTTCGGGCCCAATAGTACTTAATCTTTTTTATAATTTTTTTTTAATTTTATTTTTAAAAACACCAATTTAATACAACAAAACAAAAGGTGCATATTATTCATTTGTACATTAATTATACATAATAATAGGGTGGGTAAAATTTTTTCGCGATTCTTGTTCTATAAGACATTCCGAGAATTCCGGATTTTTCCAATATATTTAGTTTTCCAAAATATTCAAGAGCAGAGGCAAACAAATTGTATTTGAATTAGCCAGACCTGTATCATGCGGTTTTTAGGGTCAAGAAATTCATTAATTTTTATTTTTGATTGCCGCCAGAGAGCGTTTTGATGCACTTTTTAGAATTTATCGTCTTTTTTTGTGGAAAATTGCCGAATATTTCTCAAAATGAAATCTCGAATTTTAAACGAAAATAAAATTTTTAAGCGTTCCAAAAATATTTACATACGAACATCTTCGGATTGCATTTCCAAATTTATTGTCTTTACAATCTTCAATATGTTCTGCAGAAACAGGAAAGGAGTAGAAAGTCCGAATAAAAAAAAAATTAATTTAGAGCTTGCAAAATCTCCTTCAAAATAATTCGGAGTAAAATAACAATGGAGTGGGCTCCCGCTATTCCAAAATTATGTTAATCACTTCTTGACGTGACAACCATTTTGTTTTACGATTATTTGAATATATTATGAGTCCGGTCTAAAATAATCTTGAATTGAGAGGTATTCGTCTCTTCTACTATGTAGAACTTTTGCACATGTGGTTTTCTATATCTTTTAAAAACTTGTCAATATCATCAAGCAAGCAAGCTTTTATGCTGCCGCTGATACTAAATTTAGAAAATGGCATAAGCAATCGTTCAATGCGCAAGGGCCAAAATCTATTGACAGTAGTGAAGTTCAGTGTTTGGTGTAAATGGTCTTGCAAAAGAACAAATGTAAAATATCTTAGCTGGTTTGTTAAACCCAACAACAAAAAATAGAGTTTCCTATAGATTTCATAAAAAAGCTACGACATAGTACCAAATGAGTCACGGGGGTACCAGCGTACTTTTAAGGTTTTAATTGTACCAAAAAAAGTACAATTGTACCAACTTTATCAACCCTGGTTAGCGCTCTTTGGCATATGTTGGCATCTTCTCTTCTAAGTTTGTGCCTTACTCAGCAAAGTTTACGTCATCGGTTTTCACAGTCAATGTCCTTCATATTTGTTCTGGCGAGCAGTTGAGCATTTGCAATTGTATTGGGCCAATAAATTCCAAGTATTATGCGGAGGCATCTGCTGGTAAAAACTAGCAGGCTGGCCTCAGACCTGCTATGTCCTGTAAGGAACAAATAAATACGCTCTGAATAATCATAGAACAATCTTTGGAAATGGAGTCACCCCTATATATGCAGTTTGTTGATTATCAAAAAGCATTTGATTCAAATAAATAGAAACTGTATTTGGGCTCAGCTAACCAATTTTGGCGTACCGGACAAAATAATAGCATACAAAATTTAATCAAGTGAATTAAACGTTTAATTGACACTATTAATTGGCACCAATGAACAAATTCACTTGATTTAAAGTTTAATTCATTTGATAACATTAAAACTCATTTTATTTTTGATTAATGCTTTAATTGGTGAAAAAATTATTTTCTGTGATCATACTTCCTAGGCATTGAAACTCACTTACACTTTCTGTTACATCATTGTCAGTGATTAGTTGTTCTGTGTTCTGTTGACTTTGCATTAATGCGTGTATCCTTTGTTTAATTGATATTAATTTTCAACCAAGCTTTCTCTCGTTTTAAATATATATTTGTTCCTTTTAACTCCTACAAGGAGCATAGGACCGTAGCAAGATTTTTCAAATATAATATAATATAATATAATATAATATATTTGAATATATAATATATAGGGGTGATTCCATTTCCAGAGATTATTCGGAGCGTATTTATTTGTTCCTTACAGGACATAGCAGGTCTGAGGCCAGCCTGCTCAAGTATTTACTTGTTATTAATACACTCAAAATAAAAATCAACCCATCCGTGCTTAAATCAATCCGAAGCTGTATATATAGTACGGTGAGTACGAATTTTCTTAAATCAAGTACAGAAAGATTGACTTAAGTAAGGATTTTCATTCGCGAAAAACTTAACTTATCCATATTCAATCCCGAATTCGTACTTAGAATAATCCGAAAATTAAATTAGAAGGTGTATATTTTTATGATTGACGTATTTATCATTTTACACCTTACAGAAATTCAATTATAAAACACCAGTAGGGTAATTCTGCAACTTTTTTCTGCAAATTTTTGTCGTTAAGTAGAAAATTTTTACTTCAAAATACTTAAAATTTACTACTTAACGACAATCTTTTGTCGTTAAAAAGTTACAGAATTACCCCACAGCTTTATTTCCGATATGGTTTTTACTTTAAAGACTTAATGTAGTACATATTTAACTGAAAATATAAACTAAGTGAGAATCAAGAGTTCACAATTTTACTTTTTAAACAAATTATGTGTTTTCGTCTTGTTCTGTTTTTTTTTTTTTTTTTGTTGTCTCTACACACAACAAGCAAATCGTTTTTAAGCTACTTGTGTATTTTGTAATAATTTTACTCTTTTACAGAGTGAAACTACCAACAAAAAGTTTAATATTTTTTACTTGGTTTAAGAATTTTTAACTTATGTTAAAAAATTCCGGGATTGATCTTCGAAAATAATCCTATTTACGATTGTTTTAAGTACGTTTTAGTGTTATTCATACTTGAGTTCTACTTGTATATAAGCAAGTATAAAAACCTTTATTTATCCCTAGTGTTCCTTCTGTGTATGGGTAATTCGCTCGAATATTATTTACATCAGTATTCCAGTCACAGAGCACACAGAGGCGTCACGAAACAGAAAATATGGTGTTGTGATGTGTTGATAGAAGCGGCATGTTTTTACTCATTGCCACTTCACTGCCAAAGAAAGGTTTTCTTTCTCTTTCTTAGAAAGCTGCCTTCGCAAATGATTTATGCATTTTTCATATACGTCACTTTTTTCATCTCTGTATGCTTTGTGATTCCAGTGGCCGTATTCTGTAATTCGCTAAAACTAAATCTCTATCGCTAAAAATCAAAAAATTTGTTTTAGAGATTTTTGGCTACGATTGCAATACTGAAACGTGCTAAGCAATGCAATGTGGCAATGCCATTAAAACTTAATTCGCCGCAATTTTAGCTTTTAATATCATCGCTAAAATTTTTAAATTTTGTATACTCTAATGGCCAATTTTCAGGATTGATATTAAAACATGTTTATTTTTAAAATCGTTTTAAATACAAAATTCTCTTCTTCACTAAAAACTTAAGTGAAACTTAAGTCACCGATGTGGTGCACTTAATTCCAACTTAAGTTTCCATTGTAATATTTTAGCACGTTGGCATCAGCATCACAACAATACAACAACAACAGGCAAAGCATTAAGAGTCAGCTGTTTTTTTTTCAGACCACTTTGTAAATAAATACACTTTTTTATATTTTTTTTTTTTTTGTATTTAGTGGTGCTACCATACTTTTATCTTAATTAAATAAGACTTTTCAAATAAAACTCAAAAAACCAATCTGTTTTAAATACGATTTAAGTTTGTTATGAAAATTAACTTAATATTTAGGGTAATCACGATGGTCATTGTCCAAATTTGCAATGTGTAAATTTGCAGTGCATATTATGATTGATCGTGAGCATACCACTTTTATTTTTGTGCAAATATGCTATTTTTCTAAAAATGTATTCTGGCAACACTTAAAACTTCTGGCAGCACTGTAAAAAATCTGCATTTGTTTACAATTATACACAAGCAAATTAAAATAAATGTTTTCTTTATAACTAATTTAAATTTAATTCTCTATTTTATTTTACAATCTGCGAAAATGTTCAATGCCAAGTGGTGGCTAAGTAGCATGTAATGTGTAAAATTACATACTACATGGTACTTACTGCCTCGGGAAGCATAGCTGAATGCTATCAGACGCGTCCACGGGTTGCGGATAGTGGAAACCCCAGCAGATATGTTGGGATGCTGCGAATAAAATAAGCAGTCGCGGACAACTCAGCGGTCCCAAGGGGAGAGTCTCGGGGGGTCTCGTTTAGAGCACCTGTAAATACCCGAGTTGCCAATGATCCTTGGAACGGCGTGGCGAGTAATTGGCGCCACTCAATAGCCAATCTCAACAACTCGTTGAAAAAACAGCATTTCTGGATGCTACAATCGGCAATCCCGGTACCAGAATCGGATGCGATCGGCTAATCACCGGTTCATCTTAAACTCTTCTGATTACAGAAACCACAACGAATGGAAACCAAAATGATCCCCAACTGTTGACGACTTTTAGCTTTAAATCAAGGACACGATTCGGAACATGGAATATTAGAACGCTTCTGGAACCATCAAGATTGGCCCAAATTTGCAAGGAATTCAAGAACTACAACCTTCTCTTCCTTGGTTTATGTGAAACAAGGTGGCCTGATAATGGCACAATAACAACCGACGGTGACATAACCTTTTTATATTCTGGCAAGCCAAGTGGACTCCCTCGATCGAGCGGCGTAGGATTCCTTCTTTCTAGAGAGGCCAAGAGCGCCCTAATGGCATGGAAACCACATTCTGATAGGATTCTATCCATACGTCTGCACACCCGTGCTCGTAACATTACATGCATTCAATGCTACGCCCCCACTGAAATCTCAGACCCCAATGACAAAGAAGACTTCTACAGCCTCCTGGAAAAGGTAATAAAAGACACACCTAGTGGTGATATTTTACTTCTAACCGGTGATTTCAACGCTCAAGTGGGCTCAGTTAACACGAATATTGAGTCCGTTATGGGAACTCATGGACTGGGGCAAATGAACGAGAATGGCGAATTATTTACCGGGATATGTGCAAGCAGTGGTCTTACAATCGGTGGCACTATTTTCCCTCACAGGGACGTGCATAAAGTAACTTGAGTTTCCCCCGACCACAGAACAGAAACCCAAATTGACCACATTGCGATAAGCAAGAAGTGGCGGGGTTCATTACTAGATGTGCGCAATAGGCGTGGGGCAGATGGAGCGTCAGACCACCATTTACTTGTAGGAGAGATACGATTAAGGATATGTGCAATCCGACGACAAACAACACAGTCTTTGCCAAGACGATACGATGTATCCAAATTAAAATCCTCAAATACTCTCGAAAGTTACGTAGGCTCCCTAACGACTCGCTATGAAGATATCCCGAACAGCAATAGAGGCCAATGGAATGCTATAAAAAACATTTTCACAGACAGTGCGAAGCAACATCTTGGTCATCCTCAACCTAAGCGTAAAGTATGGATCTCAGACGCTACCTGGCAACTTATTGAAGATAGAAGACAACTTAAAGGCTCCATTAACGTTGCCCGAACAAGAGCTTCTAAATTTATCCTTCAGGCACAGTATACCAGTCTAAATCGCCAGGTTAAACAAAGTGCGCGACGAGACAAACGGGTCTGGGTGGAAAATATGGCCATAGAAGCACAGTCAGCTGCCGATACACATCGAAGTAGAGATTTGTACAAAATTGCAAAGCAAATATCAGGGAACTACCGTTCAACCACATATCCCCTTAAAGATCCGTTGGGAGGAACTGCCGCGTCTGTGGAGCGGCAACTGGCAATATGGTCCGACTATTATGCCGGCATACTGTCAATTCCGCAACCCACAACAGTCTGGCAATGTCACTGTACTTCACATCAAATCAGATCCGACATAAATACAGTTTGCCCAGACGAAACTGAGATCGTCACTGCAATACGTGCACTGAAGAATGGCAAGGCACCAGGCGTAGACAACATTAACCCTGAACTGCTTAAGGCTGATCCGACTCTTAGCGCTAAAATAATCTACCCTATTATCAGAGACTTTTGGACATCACACTCTCTTCCTGCTGAACTAAGTGAGGGAATGATAATAAAACTACCCAAGAAAGGAGACTTAACAGAGTGTAAAAATTGGCGGGGTATAACTCTTTTAACCATGATTAACAAGGTGTTAGCGAGTATAATCCATGCTAGACTGGCATCATCAATTTCAGCAGATCTTCGAAATGAGCAAGCTGGTTTCAGACCACACCGATCTTGCACCGATCATATAAATAGTCTAAGGATCATAGTGGAACAGTCGGTGGAATGGAGATCTCCATTATACTTGATATTTATCGACTTCGCCAAAGCATTCGATACGATCCACCATCAGGCAATTTGGCACGCACTTCGATGCAAGGGAGTTCCACCTGTGCTAATCGACTTAATCAAAGCTTTGTATGGCAACTCAACAAGTCGAGTACTGCATGAACGCACGTTAAGCAATCCGATTGGTATAAGCACTGGGGTACGACAGGGATGTATCCTATCTCCGCTGTTATTCAATATTGTATTGGATTCAATTATGCAGCAAACAACCCGAATAAGAAGAGGCATTACATGGGGTATGAATGGTCGATTGGAAGACCTTGACTACGCTGATGATATTTGCCTGCTCGCACATAACTTTACCGACATGTCAGCCAAATTGGATCAGATACATCAGCTAGCATCTGGTGTCGGTCTTCACATTAACTTCGACAAAACTAAGGTTCTACGTATCAATTCGACTAATCTCTCCAAGTTCCGAGTAAACAACATAGAACTCGAGGACGTCCAATCGTTTTGCTACTTAGGAAGTATCATATCAACAACAGGCGGCTCACGTGATGATATTGCATATCGCATAAGGAAAGCAAAACAGTCTTTTGGTGCATTACAAAGAGTATGGAAGTCACCACAAATACATATAAAAACTAAGCTTCGCCTTTTTTCCTCTAATGTTCGCTCTATCCTGCTATATGGATGTGAGTCCTGGAACTCTACTGCAAGCGACATTCAATCCCTGCAAGTATTTGTTAATCGTTGCTTGCGAAAAATTTTGCGAATATTTTGGCCGAACGTAGTTTCCAACAGAGACCTCTGGCAAAGAACAGGTGAAATACCAATTCGCATAGAAATTGCAAAGAGGAAATGGAGCTGGGTTGGTCATATTTTGAGAAGACCCCATGATGATATATCAAAGATGGCAATTGATTGGAACCCTCATGGCAGCAGAAGAAGAGGTAGACCAGCTAACACCTGGAGAAGGCAACTAGAATCCGAAATTAGCGAAACAAGAAGAACTTGGTCTGAGATCAGACAAATCGCACAGGACAGATCCCAATGGAAGAATTTCGTTACGGCCCTTTGTTCCAACTTGGAACCATAGGAATCAATATATATATATATAAGTTTTCTTAAAATCAATATGGCACTTAATATGTCAAATGTTATTGTTTACATTTGATTGCAACTGAGCAAATATGCACTAATAACTTTGCTCATGGTTTTTTTAGTGCAAACGAAGTAAAAAAGTGCAAATTGCAAATACGTACATTGTGTTGTTGTGTTGTGCAAATGTGTGTATTTTTGCACGCATTTGCATCGTTTGCACACTTTGCACTCCCCATCGTGATTTCCCTTATTGATTTAAATACTATCCTGAAAACTGGGCATAAGGCATTTTAGCGATCGAGATTTAGCTTTATCTAAGCGAATTACAGAATACGGCTGCAGTTCTAACATCTTGTCCTATCACCTTTCTTTGGATATTTAATTTTGCATTAATAGAAGTTGATTAATTCCATAAGATCAATCCTTGATTTTCTGTTACTCTAAATATGAGAATATTTTACACCGATTTCCAATTTTTTCCCCTTCATTTAAAAATATTTTTAAAAATTATTTTCTTTTTCTCTCTTATTGCGGTGTTATGCAGATTCCCAATGTTGTTAGATCAGGATTAATATCTTTACTTTTACATTCTTTTGGAAGAGATTGTCGTTGTTTTTTTTTTTTTTTTGTCGTTGAATAATCATAAAATATAACAACCAATCAATCGATTTTGCCTACAATTGCCTTTATGCCACAAAATATAATAAAAATTGCAGAAAAAAAGCTGACAATCTCATAAAAAGTGTAACAAAATTTTATGAAAATTACTTTAAAGAAAAATCCGTATTAATGTTGTTGTTGTTGTTTTTCTTTAAGTACCCCTTATATTTTAAGTACCACAAAAGAAAACTGAACAAACAGTAGCAAATAAAATAATAATAAAAAAAATTTAATAGAAAGCAAGCAATTTTTGAAATTATTATATATTAAAAAAAAAAAAAAATTATGTATTTATGAATTTATATAAAATTGTCATATGCGCTCAAATACTAAAAAACATAAAAAAAAAGATAAAAAGTTACCATATTAACGTATTGTGATAAAAAAATTCTGCAACGCGAGAACACCTAATTTTTTCTTTTTTGGGGAGTCCCCAACCTTAGCCTTGAAAACTATTTATATGCAAAATTTTCTTATACAGTTATTTTCGGTTAATTGAGTCCCGCTTAATTGAGCTTCCCTTTTGATTGCACTTAAAATCATGTACCGAAATCATTCAGTGTAATTGTCTATGTAAAAATACCCGTTTAGTTGAGTTCCGTTTAATTGCGTCACCCGCTTAATTATTTCGCAAAATAAGACCGTATTGCGAAAAACAAGAGCAATTGTTTCGGTTAATTGTTTCTCTCTACTTTATGTGTTTTTGCTCCACAAACGTAAAAAAATTATTTTAAACCATTTTTTAACTTATTAAATAAAGAAATGAGTTTTATTTTCTATCTACACATGGGTGTTTCGCTTTATTGCACATCTTGCTTAATTAAGCGATTTTCGTTTTAATTGCGTCGGCGATTCAATTAACTGAGTACTACTTAATTGAGTTCCCGTTTAATTGCGTCAAAAGTCGTGCATTTTTAGAAATTCAATTAAGCGGAAATAACTGTATAGTGAATTTAACAATAAATGTCGTATAAAATAATCTTTCGAGAACTGGCTTAATAGGAGGCCTATAGTAAATTCTGGGGAGTTACCGCGTATTTCGATTCGAAAGAAATCATTTACGGATTCGAACAATTTGTACTGTGTATTACGATTTTCGTAATCGTTCGAAACGATGACAGAGGTTGTATTTTTTAAAAAATGGGAAGTTTGATGAACAATTTTTGTTCGTAATAGAGAAAGTGATTTTTTTGTTTTCAATAAAGTATAAAAAACTTCCGTTTATTCCAAACAAATATTACGAAAATCGTAATACACAGTACAAATTGTTCGAATTCGTAAATGATTTCTTTCGATTCGAAATACGCGGTAACCCCCCTGGATTGGTGGCTTGATTTCTTGTCTTTTAAACCAAAGTGTACTAAAAAAAGCATTATTTGTTATTGGTTTAAGCGTATAAATATCAGTTTTTTTGGTGATTGTTCCACATTTGATTTCATAACACTTTATCTACTAAGAACATTGTGCTGGATTTCAATCCCAAGCTGTTAAGTATAACTAGAAACAAATTGTCTCCAAACTTTATTTTTCTTTTCTTTTGAGTCGTTCGAAAGTAAGCGTGATTTTAACATATGAACACAATATAAATTATGTATGGGGCCTCGGATGAATATTAACAAAGTTGCGCACAGAATTACAAAGACAGTAACCCTGTGAAGGATATAAAAAGTCGAATATCTTATTAATTATGACTGCATTTGTAATAATCCTTCAATCTGAATATATACAAAGCCGATATTTATATTTTCAGGTCAATACTTTTATTAAAAATATAACAAAAAGATAATAAAACTATGTTCACACCTATTAAATATTTGACGTCCTACACGTTACCATTAAGGTAGAAGTACATAACATGCGTTAGTGCGCGCGCGCTCTGTAGACTTCTGTCAAAAAAAGTTAAACTAGTGTATTTTCAAAGAACAAGCTACATGCAAAATATTTTGACGCATTTGCGCCAGAAAGTTGGTTAACTTTGACCTTTTTAACGCGTTGTGTATTTTTGACAAATAATCAGCTGACAATAAAAAGAATAATTTAATAAATTTGTGAATCCTGAAAGAAAAACTTATTGAAGAGCTTAAAAAACATACAATATTTATAAAAAAAAGAATAAGTTCAATAAAATAATAAAATCTTGTTATACTTTCGTCAATCGCTGCCTCAGACGAATACTTCGAATCTTTTGGCCAAATGTTATATCGAATAGTGAGCTACTTCGTTAATCAAATCAGATAGATGTGGCTACTGAGATTCGAAAACGAAAATGGCAATGGATTGGTCACACACTTCGACGTCCAGATGAGAACCCGTTTCATCAAGCAGGCAAAGAGTTGGAAGGCCTAAAATTACTTGGAGACGTTCCACCGAAGCCGAAATGAGATCTGTGGGTTTAACATGGAACGAAGCTAGAAATGTAGCCCAAAACCGAGTACGTCGGAGAACGACTATTGTTGGCGCCCTATGCTCCAGTGGGAGTTAAAGGAACATATATATATATAATACTTTCGAATCGGTTTTCAATGAACAAATGAGTAAACAAATTAAAAACAGCTGGCAGGAATGGCTTTTGTAACGCGCGTTGTGTAACTTGCAAATTTTCATGCGCTAAAGTCTTTTAACGCACGACAAACGTCGACGAATTAACGCGTGTTATGTACTTCTACCTTTAGTTTTATTAAAAAAAAAAAAAAGATATTTGCTTTTACAACACGTTTGGAACACAGTATCAAAATTAGATAATACAATATCTTTTTGCAAATAATGTTTAGTAAATCAATAGAAATGTTTTTAAATAAAGTTAAAGTTTGATCTATTTACTGGTCACGTTTTTTTTTTGGATTTTTTCGTCAAATATTTCTGAGGTCTAAACACACATTAATGGTGTTTTCTTTTCTGACAATAATGTTCCGTATATGCTACCATTCGGGCGGGTTTTGTTCTATTCTAAAAAAATATACAAAAGGGTGAGAAGTTGTCGTTTTCCTGTCTAAATATGTTGCAAAAATAAATGGCAAATTTGTTGCATTTCTTACCCCTCAGTTGTAATTGAGTGTGAGATAATAACCTTTTTTGCATCTGCGTTAAGTTCATTTTTATGCAGGCAAGTATTTTTCTTATTAACTTTTTTCTTGTTTTTGCGTACAACTTGTGTTGTAAAGTATTTATGGGTATATTGTGATGGATAAAAAACTTCTTTGTTTCTCGTTTGTTCTACTTTTATTTATTTATTTATTGATTTATTAGTTCAGTTTTTTTTTGTGTATAATTTTTAACAACAGCTGACTTTAATTATTAAAAATCAGTGTTGTTAACGCTTATGGGAATTCAAAGAAAATATAATGTTGAAAAGCGCTTCAACCGTGGTGAATATCGCTTATTAGTATAAACTTTTCAATAATATTTACCACGCTAAATAAACATTAGAGTTGAGTGTAAAACGTTGCTAATATTTTGTTCCATTGTAAGTTAGAAAAATGTATTACTTTGTAAGGGTGTGTGTAACCTGATGACACAATTACAATTAGGCTTGCCAACCGTACTTTATAATAAAGTATTGTACGTTATTTCGAGTAATTGTACTCTATACTTTATGAGAATAATAAAGTACGCGAAAATACTTTATTTCGTATGATTCGATTTATCTAGAACTCAAAATAGATTCAGGTTATATTAGTCAGGTTTTATTAGTCATAAAACTATAATACTTATTGTACAAGAAGTAATTTCAATTTTTCAATAAAAACAACAACAACTTACAAAAGATGTTGTCAATTAAGTGTTTTTTAAGCCGTGCACTTGCCTGATTATTATCAAAAAGTAATTTCAATTTTTGGGAATACAAAATTTTTAATTTCAAAAGATTTAGCTTTTCGTGCTTAATTCCTAGTTTTTATTCTTGACAAAAACACTTGAAATTTATTGTTGATGGGATAAGCTATTCCTATGCATTTCACTGGTTGCTTAGGCCAGATCATCAGGAAACTTCATCCATACTTTTTGATAATAATCAGGCAAGTGCACGGCCTAAAAAACACTTAATTGACAACATCTTTTGTAAGTTGTTGTTGTTTTTATTTTGTTTTTCTTAACCTACTTACAACTACAATTAATGTTGAGAGAATTTCAACTAATTGTAGTGGGGAATGTAAGATGAGATAAACCCATTGTTGTTTATTGTTGATGTATTTTGTTCAAGCTTTGATATTGTTACAAGTAGAACTGTTGCTATAATTCTTATACGTTTAACAGTTTTATTTGGTTTAATATCTTTAGTTTGTCTAAAATCTTTATGGATGAAGTTTCCTGATGATCTGGCAACCAGTGAAATGCATAGGAATAGCTTATCCCATCAACAATAAATTTCAAGTGTTTTTGTCAAGAATAAAAACTGGGAATTAAGCACGAATAGCAAAATCTTTTGAAACCTATTGTACAAGTTTTTTTTTAGAAAAACTAAAGAACAACTAATTAATATTAGTCAGGGCCATTTGTTGATGTTTTTTAAATTGGCAGAACGATTTTTCGAAAAAAAAAAATAATCTGACAGCACTATTTTGTCACTTGTTTGTTTTGTTTAAGTACAATAGCTGCCTATTTTTAAAACACGAGTGCAAAATTCTTTAAAATTACTGCCTGCCATTCCTGAAGGGGGCTCCCATACTAAATGTTAAATACAGACTAGAAATATAATGAAGAAAACGTACCATAAAAGCCAAGAAGTGGCCTTAACAATTTCTGGAGACATAATTGCCCTTTATCACCACTTCATAAGGGGGCTCCCATACAAATATTAAAATTTTTCGATTTTTGTGTATAAAATCAAAAGTTTTTAAAAGATTTTAATCGTTTATAGCTTGTTTTGTTTGAAGCTTTGTTTTTTATATGTCTGGAATTTTTTATACATTTTTAACAAACAAAAATTTCGAAATGTTGCAAATAATTTTTTGTTGCCAAAAAAAAGTTATGTTTCTAAAACGACTGCGCAAGTTAGAAAAAAATTTAACGTTTTAAGGAAATTTTATTGCAAATTTTCGTTTTTTCTTTAGTTATTTCAATAAACTGAACCGTTTTTAACCGGTATTGGATTCAGCGTACCCAAATTGGGTTAAAGCACCAGTTGCCCGGCTTGTCTTAAGAAAACAGTGTAAAATTCTAGTACAGTGTAATTGTTTGATAAAACTGGCGGAAAGCAGTAAAAAACGTTTTTAAATAAACCAATAAAAAGAAATTAATTGTACTTTATATTTATACTGTGTACTTTTTTTTCTTACCCTTTAATAATCAATGTACTTTAATTGCAACAAAAAAAGTTGGGAACCCTAATTACAATGCATTATTATTTTTTAGAAAAATAAAACACCATAAGTAAGTATCACACTGTAGCTTTTGTGCCAGTCGATTATCATGACAACGTCTTTTTTCCTTATTCGCACTTTGCCATCAATTTGGGTTGCACCATAGACCAGTGCTGCCACAGACCTCTAAATAAACTTGTTAAACTTTTGTAGAATAATGTAAATTGAATCTGTTTGAGTGTGAAAGGGATCTTTGTTAAAGTAAAACGACTAAAAATTAGAAAGTGTTGTATTACTAAACTCGTGGTGCCTTGTGGTTACCCGTCTCTTATAAATTAAAATTCTATGACATAATATCGCACATTTATGGTTAATAAATGAATCCTTTAAAATGTACTAAAATTTAATATAAAGTTGCAAATATCTTTTCTAAATATCATAAAGGTACGTGATTATTGCGTACTACTGATGTTTGCACAAAAGTTTTTGTAATAATAAGGGTAAGTTTTTAATACTTTCTGCATGAAAATATGCATTTGCCCCGGTAGCCTAGCTAGTAGTTAGCTAGTCTATCAGCACCGGGGTTGCGGGTTCGATTCCCGCCAAAGACTCTGGTTTCTTTCCTGCAGACATGCATAGAGCTTCGCGGATATTAGCATAGGGAATAAAACAAATTACGTTTTGGAATGCACCTATTCTAATCAAAGATCATTTTAATTTGAAAACCTGGAAAAAAACATTCAATTGTATTTTGTAATAAACAGTTGTTCAAATAAAACTAAAGATTTCAAAAATGTTAGTTTGTGTTTTTTCGTGCGCATATTGTTATGTTTTTTATATTTGGAGGCATATTTTTTAAACATTTTTGCTCATATTTAAACTTGCCCTGGTAATAATGCTTGTGTTGTTTGTTTTTTTTCTTTTGAAGAGAAGTATAACTTTATCTTTAATTAAAATTTAGCTGGAAGAGAATTTTCAAAAAAAAGTTCTTCCGCGTAAACAAAACATATTGAAACGTGGCGATACTTCCCTTCTTTATCTACGCACATGTATATAATCCTTATTCGTATGTTTGTTTGTTGCAGGTATGTATGTGAGTGTGCACATACTCCTTTTGTGGCATTTAATTTTCGTCTCTTTTTTTCGTTTTACCATAAATTATTAGGTTTCTTAATAGCTTGCAGCACTGCGTCAGTTTTCTGTTACAGATTCCCGCCATCTTTAGTTTGTGCTGCTTGTCGTTTAATGCTGATTTTAAATTTTTAATACACTTACACTAAAGTTGTTCATAAAAATATTTATGAGTTGCAAAACGACAGACAACAAAAAATATGATATGCGGAAAATGTGGCAAAATTATGTTAACAAATTTATACGCTTACGCGTTTGTAAATGTAATTTATGATGTTTAAAACTGGAGCAGGCGCTTAATATATTTTATATAAAAATTTAAAAAACATTCACCCCTATCGTGATTGGCGAAGATAAGATTTGTACTTTTGCGACTATTTGGTAATAGATTAAAGGAAATTAGTTCACGGTCTCTTCTAATCTATAACCAAACAGTCGCTGGCGTACTTTTAATAAGTGTTCGAAAATAAACACTAAATATCGCTCTTTAGTGTTCGGTTTCGTAGATTTGTGGAAAACAAAAACGCTAATGGTTTTTGTGCAGTAAATCATTAAAAAAAATAACGTTGCCCTGTTTGTCATCTTTCGAACACAAAAATAATACTGTTCTTATCCAACTCAACAAAAAGATGAGAACATTTAAGGCCCAACAATTTTTCATAAAAATGTGGGAGTAATTTGATTATGAAATAGCTCCCAGCCCTTTTGGTTTTATTTAATTTTTTTTTAAATTATTTCATTCTTTGCCTGGGAGTTATTTCATAATGAAATAAAATCCAAATGAAATAAGTCCCCGAAAAAATAAACGTGGGAATTATTTCATTTTATTTTGGTTTTCGGTGTTATTTCATTTGCTGTGGGAGTTATTTCATTTTCAATAATTTGCAATTTGTTCAAATTGTTTAACATTTTAAATGGTATTTATAACGGGATAGTTTAAGCAGTTGCTACTCATACAGAGCCAAAATTTAATTCCGTTTGGTTTTTTTTTTTAAATCACAAACTTCATTTTGTTTGGTTCAGCTCATTAATGTTCGCCTCTTTTGGCTGGTAAAAAAAAACAAATATTTTAAAAAAAACAAAAAACACATACGGAAAACCAATACAAAAAGCCAGCAAAATAATGTTATAGGAACACAACATATAAACAAAACACACACAAGATGTCGTGCTGCGGTCGTTGCTAAAATTTGCTAAGATCTGGGCTAAGCAACCAGTTAAATGCGCACAGGAATAGCTTTTCCTTTCAACAACAAATTTCAGTATTTTTAACAAGAATAAAAATTGGGAATTAAGAACGACAAACAAAATCGTTTAAATAAAAATTTTGTATTCCCACAAAAATTACTTTGATTATAAATTATATTCTAACTTAACTAACCGAGCAATAGTAAGGCAGACCTTCAGCCCGTTGTATTGAAACAGACCAGATTCTCTGGCGGGAATGGAACCCGCAACCTCCGCACTGATAGACTAGCTCACTACGAACTAGTCAACCGGAGCACACAAAAAAAAACAAATATTTTGTTATCCAATGCACAAATGCAAAAGATATTTTTGGACTAATGAAAAGTATAATTTTATCCCAAAAATTGCTTAAGTTGAATTCTTGAGCTATGCAACACTTTATATCGATATAAACAAAAATTTTTTTAACAATTTCGCATATTCTTGCTCAACTCCACAGTAAAATTTTAACAAAACAAAGTTAATTTAGCTACAATAAGCATTTTACGTATGCTTCATTATGCGTACAGATATTGATATGAAACTTTTCACTCACATCGTCTCACTCATCCCATATCAATTTATGTATTTCATTTCGGTTCGTCATGTTTATGGCACATTAAAGTTCTATAGAAGAAATGACTTTTAATTTTATTACAAACTCTTATTCACCAGCCACCAATGACGCAACCAGCAACGCCAAATGGGAAAAGGAAACGTTGAACAGTGGCGCCCGTAGAGCAAACGAGGTTGCAAAAATCAAAATATTCATGAGCGCCGACGAAGTTTTGAATAAACCCATATTATAGGAAACTTTTCAACGATTTCAAATATGCCATTCTTAATAATATCACATTTTTAGTTTAGAAGATATAACCGTTCAAAGTTGACTGACTTTCGGTTTTCAAAAAAACACACAAATTTTAGTCAATTTGTTGCGTTTTCAGGTGTAATATCACGAAAAATAGGTAACGAATCGCCTTATTTTTTGTTTGTATTGATTGATGTATTTATTAAATGTATAATGATAAAAAAAAATTAACTGTTTGCTTTGTGTTTCTCCTGGCAAATCACTATTTAAACACTATCCGTTTTTTCACTATTTTCCAACTTTGACGGAAAATAAAAAAATCTATATTTTTCTATATTTGCCATATTTCCGAAACCTGTTCTTTGATTATTTCTTTACATAATTCAAAAGGTTTTATCTGCCCGTACGTGCCCGTTTGGCTTCTAGAAGTAAAAAAGGTTAAAAAGACATGGTTGCAGAAATTGTATGGCGTCCATCCCTTATATGTTTTGACTGACAGTAGTTTGAGCTAATAGTTTGAAAAAAACTACTCATTGAAATTAGCAGGTACGTACCTCACTTAAACAATACTTTGGCGTACAAATGGTCAAGAACAATATTGACTTATGCTCCCTACAGGTAGGCACAAAAAGAAATGGTTAGTCTTTTGGATATACTTTCTCTTACGAATTGTGATGAATATTTTACAGAAAATTGAAAAAATTAATTTAAAAAAAAATTATTTTTTTTTTTTTAATTTGTTGGGTAATAATTTAAAACATAAAACCCTAATGCTATGTTCATACGACATTATAAACCACTCGTTTCGCTCGTTGAAACTAGTTTGCCAAACATGCTGTTCATACGATTCATTCCTGTTTCATTTTAACATTTTTTTTGTGTTGTAAGTGTGATTTTTTTTAAATAGATAAAAAAAAGTAAATAAAACTTAAACATATATTATTTAACACTTTTATTGATATTATTATGTTATAATTATCACTTTATTTTATTAGACATCCATTTTTATTTTGTTTTTTTCTTTGTTTTGCTTTTTTTTGAGAGCTAGTTCAGATAAACTAACGATAAATTTTATCAAAATTGGAGATGATAGTACATTTTTCCTGTTTCGCAGCCTGTTTCAAAATGAAACGACCTGTTTCGCTCACAAAATTTTGTATGGGAAAACAAGTCGTTTCAATCATGTTTGGGGCGCGAAACAGGAATAAGAGAGCGAAACACGAATATTGCTGTCCGTGTGAACATGGTATAAAGAAAAAAAAAATAAAAACAATCTAAAAATGTAAAAATAGTTTTTTTTAGTTACCATAAAATTGATTTTTCTACTAATTTTTGATAACCCATAAGTAGGCCCCTACAAAGCGTAGCACCCTTTCCAAACGCTCATTTCATAGGCTGATCAGTTATCTATCATATGCTGTTTAAAGTGTTCAATTATCTTATTCGGTTCAAAAGATATGATTTTTGCAACGAAAAAACTCAAATGGCGCCACTGTGCGTTGGGTAAAACGCACAATTGTTTAAGAAAAACTGTTTTCTTTTGAGAGCAACAAAATATTTAGGACCATAAAATATTTACAACAAAATAAACTGTAGCAAAAGTTATTTAATAAAAAGTTTTGGATAAAAAAAATACTGAAATAAAAAGAATATTTCAGGAGAGTGTATAAAATAATGCAAGAATATTAAGAGGAAATAATACTAAGGCCGGGTTTTTTAGATGTGGATTAAGTTTAAACTTAGTTTAAAATATCGGCGAAATGTGATATTTTTGATTATTTCATAAACGATGACCAACAAGCAAAACTTCACAGAAAAAAATAAAAATAGATTTCAATTAAAAAATTTGGGATATTAATTAAAAAATTAATTTAATTTGCACCAGTCAACAAATTAATAGTATCAATTAAACGTTTAATTATAGTGATTAAACTTTGAATTCACTTGATTAAACCTTTAATTCACTTGATTAAATATTGAATTAAAACTGATTTTGTTTTTGATTAATGCTTTAATTAGTGAACAATTTTGGAGAATTTTTCTGTGTAAGCTGTTCCGTCAAAATTTTGTATACAAACTTGGTAATGGCGGCGCAAATCTGTTTTCAGATTTGCTAAACCTAGTTTAACTGAGATCTCAAAAACCCAGCCTTAATATTTATTACGCCTTTGTTTATTTAATGTTTTGGTACTAAATTATGTTTCGGTTTTTAAGTACTTTTAAGTCTTTTATACAATATAATAAGCTTTTAAACTGGCAAACAAAACATTTAAGGCATTTCTGTTCAAGAAACAATATGAAATGATTCGCTTTTAAAAACAATTCGGCTGCTTTAAAACTTTTTCGTTTTCTTTTGCCATTTTTTCACGTTCTATTAAAGAAATAGTCACAATTGGTATTTAAAGGGTGTTTTTTTTTGTAGGACTGGTAGAAATTGAAATTGAAACGAAAAAATTTAAAAAAAAATTTGTTTTAATAAAAAAAATTTTATTCAAAATTTTTTATTTTTCGAGTTAAATCTATGAGCTAAATTTCAGTTTTGTATTTTATAAAGCTTTTTTGTAATAGTTCTATTCTTTTCAATTTTTAAGAAGAATTTTATAAACTTACCATAAAAAATGTTGAAAATAATAAAGTAACTTATGAAAAGAAATAATTCCCAGATTCTATTTGCTAATAAAAAAAAGTTTTATTAAAAAATTATGAACTAAACCACACAAATGGTTTGGCAAACATGTCAAAATGTTAAGTTGGTAAAAATATTTTGTGCTGTTAATTAGGGTGTTTGCTGTTTGGACAAACATTTGATGCATGTTTGTAGAAATATTAAAAATTTTTTAATAGCTGGTTGGCAGACATCTTGGATATTTGTTAAGTTTCTTGGGGTGCAAAAAGGAAAATATAATCATTTTAGTGAAAACTTTTCAGGGCGAAAAGGTAAAAGAAGAAGTAATTTTCTGCTGTAAATTCAAGTTCTTAAAGCTGCATCGTTGGCCCCAAAACAGCTCGTTGTTGATACCACTCTTTAATCTAAATTATTTTCCTTTCTTTAATATTTCTCCTCCGTTTAAAGCAAATAGCGAACAAAATTGCCGCAGCACTATTAAAAATTAATGTTTGTACGAAATATGTTTGTGTTGTTTATTTGCAAACAGATGGCGTTAGTCTAGCCAGTTGTGTTGTTTATTTTGATAATCTTAACATTTGAAAATGAATTCGGGCATACGGGCGCCGCAGCTAATATTGACAAAGCGCATACTGATCGTCAGGGCTGCGAGGTACTTTTTCCTTGTCCCCAAAAAATAAAAATAAAATCCCCAAAAATCCAGAAATTAAAAAATAAAACCTTAAAAAATTAATATTTTGTTTAATTAAAATTAGAAAAATTATAATAAGAAATTTCCAAATAAAAATGTTTAGTAAATAAAACTATTTTATTTTGTTTGTAGCGACTGGTTTCGCGGCATATTTTTTTTAAATTCTTTTTATGATATTTCAGTGAGACATTACAAGCAGAACAATAAATGAATGAAGAATTGGCTAATTTATAAGAATTTGGAGCAACAATAATAAAAAAAAGGTAAAAACGATCGATATATTAAAAATGTGTAAAATCCCCAAAAAACCCCCTAATTTTTTTTAAGTCCCCAAAAAATCCCCAATCCCCAAATGACTTCCTTTGTCCTTTTTGCTCGCATGAAATCCCCAAGTCTGGCAGCCCTGTTGGTCGTCCAATATTAGGCCACTTTTTTTTTTGTTCATGTTCAATGTTCACTTTTAAAGCGTCAATTGTTGCTGGTTTATACACATAAGCCAGTGACTTCACATATGCCCACAGAAAATAATCGCGAGATGTCAAATGGATCGATCCCGATCAACTTGTTTTTAAGCTCTTTAACTGTTGTGGGATTATTGCTGTACACTTTCAATTTCCAAAAAGTCCACAAAAAATAATCTAAAGCTGTCAATTCGCACGATCTTTGTAGCCAATTCGCTCCTGCTCTACGAGAAATAATGCGAATTTCGATTTGTTCTTTCGAAAGAACTATTTTTTTCTTACTGTGTGTCAAGTGACACCATCATGTTGAAACCACATATTCTCCATGTCTAAATCATCAATATTCCGCCACAAAAAGCTTCGGATCATCTCCCTGTAGCGATTTTCATTGAACGTTGATACCTCAATTTTGGACACCTCTTATTTCCGTATAATTCTCAACAAATGTCGTACAAAACTAAGTTCATTACTCAAAAACTTAAGCAGGAAAAATTTCAAAAGAAAAAATAATTCAAGAAAGTATATGTAATGACGGTCGTGGATGACTGTGATTGCTGCAAAGGTTCATCTTTATTAGCTGACAAAGCTTTACGACTTGACCTTAAAATTTAAGACCACAAAGGTTTCCTAAGAAACAATATGGCAGAAAGACTAAGCTGAACAATGGCTTAGGTAATTTATCCAACAACAAAAAGCAACAAACAGCAATAAAAACAAAGTACTTAATTTTGTATTAATACAGGACTTCTTTACATGTATAGAAGTTGTATTTGTGGACTTGTGTGTAACAAATATTCCTACAAGCTTAATGTTAAGTAATAGAGTGTGTAAATAACCGTAAAAAAACAAAACAAAATAAAACCAAAGAATAAACGAAAGTAAACAGAAATGTATGGAAGAATAGAAAGGAAACGGAAGTGGAGTGTAAAAAAATTAATATTGTTTTATGTACCGCTGATGTTGAAGTATTATTTATTTTTTTTTTTTTTTTTTAATTTAATGCTTAAATACATTTTAAGAGAAACTTATAAGTGGTGCAAAAAACAATTTATTTTTGTGAATTTTTTTCAGATTTTTCTTGTTTTCGTTTGTTTCCTAATAAGCTTAATAAAAGTTCAACAACGATACGTTTTTTATTTCAATAATGTTTTTAAATTTTTAACAGTTTTTGTACCTTTAAATAAAGTTATTTGCCTTTAAGCCAAAGAAAATTTTAAAGTTTATTTAGCACTTTAAGGATGCGGATGTTAACATTCATCAGGAAGCTGTTGAAGACATTACTGACTACCAGGCATAGCACTGGTATTATATTTTGTGATAACTAAGAGGGTTGTACTTTATTGTATATATAGAAAAATAAAAAAAATACAACAACAAGGCATTTATGGATAAAAATAGTGGCTGTCGTGCATATTTGCTCATATCTTAGTCATTTGTGGACCGATCTGGCTGAATTTTAATAGCAAATGTAAACGGAATATATGTGAAATAAATGTATAGCAACCTAGTCCAAATTATTTCTGGGGTCTTCAAAACCCCATTTAAACAGACACACGGACTGACGGACATCGTTTAATCAGCTGCGCTACGCATAAGGACCCATAATATTGTTACGAAAGTAACTTTAGTAAATAATTAGTTGTAATTGTTATTTATCTTGTATTTATTAGTTGTTTTGCATTCATAAGTAATTTTATTAGTTAACATTGTTATTAAAAATTGTTATAATTTAGTACACTTCAATCCCAATATGCAGAAAGCCCTAGTAATGACCGTTAAAAACGCTTTAGTATAAGTGGTGAAATTATGGCTGACTCCCAAAACGTACTAATAAAAAGTTTGTATTAAGTTTAACTACTGTATTTTAACCATGCGCATGGAAAAAGTACCGAAACAATGCAACTATGTGTTCTGTTTATTCAAACGTTTTGAAATGTAATATTAAAAAAAATAATAGACGATAGAGTATTGAATAGTAAAGCCTCGAACCTTCGAGAAACATTTCGAATGTTCTAGATGGCTGAATTACAGTATAAATACTTGCGGCGGCTACCATCAAAAAACAGTATTAGTTCAGACTTTGTCAAGTTTACTATAAACATTGAAGTGTGTTGATTACAATAGTGAGTTGTAAATAAAAGCTGTAAATTACGGTTGTTAGATGACTAAGTTCTTAATAAATAAGTGTTATACATTAAAGTGTTGTGTTTATTTGTTTTATTTAAATTGCAATAAAAGAACTCGAAACGGTTTATTATAAAGGAAATAAACCCAAACGTTATTGAAAGGCAGTAACGTAACAATATATATATGTACTTTATAAGGTATAAGATCAATACTGTAGAAATTACAAACGAAATGACAAACTTATATGAACCTTTTACCTTTGGTGAAGGGAATAAAGACTTAATTAAAAAATATTTAACACAAAACCACTAAGGTTTGGCAAAGCCTTGTTGTCTCCCTGTACGCAATGGTTAATGCCCATACCACAATAGTGAAGAGCGTATTACCTTCGATTCCATTGGGATAGCGGAAGTATCCCAATTCCAGTGGGATAGCGGAAGTATTTCTCTGGACTCCATAGTGACCACTCATCCCTCAAAAAAACTTGAAATATTAGAATTTTTTATTTTATTTATTAAATTTCTAAAGTTCTGAAATTATTTGAGAAAAACCGCTACCCTCATTCGATAGACCGTTTTTCTGCCTGTCGATTCAATGTAGTGGGATAGTGGTAATATTTCCCTGCACTCCATAGTGACCACTCATCCCTCATAAAAACTTAAAAATTAGAATTTTTAATTTTTTTTATTAAATTTCTAAAGTTCTGAAATTATTTGAGAAAAACCGCTACCCCCGTTCGATAGACCTTTTTTCTGCCTGTCTATTCCATGTAGTGGGATAATGATATTTTATTAAATTTGCTGTATTTTTTAATTTTTCCAATTTCTTTAATGTTAACATAGCCCTGTTAAGTATGTAACAGTGCAATGTTGGCTTTCAAATCATTGCATGTTAAAGACGTTGGTTTGTGTCTTGGGTTTATAAATTCGAATTAATCTTCACACACATTGTGTGCATTAATTTCCACAATTGTGGTATGTGCTGGACATCAATGCTTTTAACTTAAAAACCATTTTGTTATGTTGTTATTTAGAATAAATTTGACAAACCAATTTCTGACCAAATTTTATTGGAATCGGTCCATATTTGACTATTGCTCCCTTACAAATACTACTCCCGAAAAAAGCTTTAATCTTATATAGATGAAGATATCTAAATCCTAAAATTTGGTTTTGTTTCAAACATAAGTTAAGCGAAAAATAAATTTCAGTGCATTTAGCAAGAATAAAAATTGAGAATTTAGCACAATAAAATAAAAACTTATTAATGAAATTTTCACTCCCAAGAATATGTAGCTTTGAGAAAATTGCATTTAATAAAACTCATTGAAAAATTATGAATTTTCCCTAAGAAGTGCCTAATGGGATGATAGTTTCACAAATAATCATCATCAAAATTCTTAAAATTTACAAAGGCTCATTTTGGCAACGCGGCCTACTACAAATGGATTCGGATATCGATCATTGGGTCGGGTTAGAAGCAGGGCTGTCAGATAAATTTGTGAGGAAATCTTCAATTTCCTGAGAAAAAATAAAAAAATTGTCTTTCACGGTTCAAAAATCGTCAAAAAAAAATCGGACAACTACATTTTAAGTTCTTTTTTTTTAACAATTTTTGTTTGATTTAAAAAAAAAAAACATTGAAACAATAACAAAAACTACTTCATTCCCAGCTAGCATCTTTAATCGTGTAAGAGACACTGCGAGTCCCATGAAGACCGTCGTTGATCGTCGATGACCGCATTTTTTAATCGTAAAAGATGCCTCACACGGAAAAAACTGTAACTCGACTGACATTCATCCATTGAACTGCGAAAGACACTTCTTCAATCGTTGTGGGAATCGTTTAAGACTTGGGTAAAGATTATTCATGTCAAGAATCATATGAAAGTCATGTAGATATTATGTGAAATGTTCGCCGAATAATTGTTGAAAATATGATTTATACAGAGATTCGTAAAAGATTCATTCGATGATGGTTTGACGAAAGATAAACAAAACATTGTGGTTTTTGCTCTCTTAAAATTATCATTTCAATATTTTCTTAAGACTTGCAAATAACAGTCGTACCTAAACAAAAGTGGCACGCGTTTGCAATTGGAAAACCCGATTTTGACAGCTCGTTAATAGCGAAGTTGGCTGCTATTGTTAATTTATAATTTCAATTTAGCTATTTTTGGTCAATCTAGCGTTTTTATCGCTATTTTTATTTATAATTTGCGGATTTTATGCAACAAGAAAGATATCACTACCGTTCTTGAAAAAACGTTGACGCTCTTGTTTAGGTATGGCATATCAGCGTAAAAGCTAAGCGAAAGAAAATGTTCAACCTTCCGCTCTTGTTAAGGTACGGCTGTTCCAAGATTAAATAACGAACGAGTCATAAAATTTAATGTTTTATTCAGACTTTGGAGACTAAAAAAATCGTCACTTTTTAGAAAAATATCAGCAAATCGGCAATTTGCTAATTTTGGAACAAAAAATCGTCAAAATGACGATAAATCGTCAAATCTGGCAGGGCTAGAAGGGGGTTAGAAGAGTTTTTTAATGACTGCTTTCTTAACTGTAAACACATGGCGAATTAAATTTGGTACAATATAAAAATATTCTCTTTATAACATAAACCGTTTTACAATTTTCTTTTAAAAAATTAAAGTTTCCCATTAGCCTCTGCCTAGAACTAATTTAATAAACAATTTTTAAATATCGGTAGATACCAAAGTGATATTTTTTTTTTTTTTCATTTTATCTTGCCATGTTTTTTCTTCTTTTACAGTCATAAATATTTAATTATTTTACCTCAAATGTCCATAAAAATAAAGAAATATTTCATTTGCAATGTGTCATGACTACAGAGAAAATTTGTCAAGGCAATTGAAGTGACTGAACTCAAGTCTTGTTATGTCTTACAACTGTCAATGGATTTTAGTTTTTCACTTGGCTTATTCCCAGTACATGATGATACGTTCTTTTAGCTATTTGATGGAACAACATTGAAGCCAGGGATGTCTATCATAGTACAATTGTACTTTGTTTGGTTCAATTAAGACATAATTGGTGAGGTACTTTCACAACTTACGGGTACAATGAAGACCTATTAAGGCATATGGTGGCGATAAAACCCAGCTGATTTTGACAGTTGGAGCCATTTTGCTTAAGCTTTCAATCTTTTGTTTACAAATGGTTGACATTTCAAGCAGTAAGCGCTAACAATGAAATGCAAAAAAAAACTTTGTTGTTTTACTTTTTACTTAATAAGACAATGAAGTTAAAGTGCCGAATCTTTGATTCCCTTTACCGACAGTTCGAATATTTGAGGAGTGGGATCTATATGATATATATTTATTATTAATTTATCTTTTTAAAAACAGACGTCAGCATTAAAATTAGATTAAATTATTGACCGACAATCAGAAAGTTTTATGCTTATTTTTTAAGCAATTTTAACTAGCTTGAGTAAAATATCATGAATCGTTTAAGTTTAAGCCAAACTTAAATGATTTTCAGAAGGAAAATTTATATTGGAGCCATGGTAAGTTATGGACCACTAATCCCAAAATTCTGCAGAGTGTTTTTTGGTATTAAAAAACATAAATTTGAACAAATTTCTTTACAGCTGTGAAATTAGTTTTAGCGTTTACAGAGAACTTCAGAACGCTGCTAAATATGGGATCTAAGGTAAATTATAGACCGTATATCACAAAATTGCATGACATTTCTTCTGACCGAAATTTTACAGAGTCATTTCTAGTCCTTTAAAACTGTGACGTACAGAGACCTGCGCCGTGGGATTTCATCGGCGGCGGCGGCTGACGCAAAAAAATGCTCGGCGGCGGATGGCTCCGGCTGTTAGCTGATGTGGCTGTCAGCCGATGGGATATGTATATTAAAATTATATGTATGTACATTTGTGCAAACATATTTGTATATGTTTATATTAAAACATTTTTCATTCTATAATTCACTACCCATTGAAATAAATATATGTTTTTGTTTAAACAAGAATCACATGTTTTCAATGACACAGGAAATAAAACATTAATTGAATAATTAGCTATTCCAGAGGTACAAAATTTAACATTTTTACATATAAAACAGTTATAATAAAACACACCATCTGTTTTTAGAACTTCTATTTATCTTTGTTCGGCTTGAAAACGGTCTCTTAAAAAAGGACAAAATGTGATACAGTACACACCAAATTTTCGACCACTTTGAAGGCTTGTCTTGGTGTGTTGACCGCGTACATGAATACCTCAGTAGTGACGCAAACAAACATAAAGGGTGGTTTAATTTCAAGGGCCGATGTTGATTTTGAATAAAACACAAACTATTTAGGAAATTATTGTAATTTTATTTTATTATGATATATTGGTATTACTCAATTATGTATGGAACAAAATATCGGCCAAATCGGCGCCGCAACCACGGCGGCACACCTCCATCCGATGGTCCAAATTTTCGATGACCCTGAGGCATAATGGAGGTTCTATGCCGTTAATGTGCCGAATTATCTCATCCTTTAGCTCTTGAATTGTTGCGGGCTTATCGACGTACACCTTTTCTTTCAAATAACCCCAAAGAAAAAAGTCCAACGGTGTCAAATCACATGATCTTGGCGGCCAATAACATCGCCATTACGTGAGATAACACGGCCATTGAATTTGTTGCGCAAAAGAGCCATTGTTTCGTTATCTGTGTGGCAAGTGGCACCGTCCTGCTGAAACCACATATCGTCCACATCCATATCTTCCAATTCGGGCCATAAAAAGTTCGTTATCATCTCACGATAGCGAACACCATTCACAGTAACTGCCTGACCGGCCTCATTTTGGAAAAAATACGGCCCGATGATGCCGCCAGCCCATAAACCGCACCAAACAGTCACTCTTTGTGGGTGCATTGGTTTTTCGACAATCACTCTTGGATACTCATTCGCCCAAATGCGGCAATTCTGTTTACTGACGAATCCACTGAGGTGAAAATGTGCCTCATCACTGAAGATGATTTTCTTCGAAAATTGATCATCCACTGTTGCCATTTCTTGCCACCATTCTGCCCATTCACGACGTTTGGAATGGTCAAGAGGCTTTAGTTCTTGAGCCAATTGCACCTTGTAAGCGTGTAAATGCAAGTCTTTATGCATAATGTTCATCAACGATGAGCGTGAAAGGTGCAATTGTTGGGCACGACGACGAGTTGAGGTGGACGGCTCTTCAGCCACACTATCGCGAACAGCAGCAATATTTCCTGCAGTACGAGCTGTACGAGCATGCACTGGTGTTCTCACATCTTCTACAGACCCGGTTTGCTCGAATTTTTCCACGATTTTTGCGATTGTACGCACATTTGGACGATCAAACTGACCAAAAAAATCACGAAGTGCACGATATGCATTTTGATTTGAACGCCCATTTTCATAATAAGTCTGGATAACTTTAACACGTTGTTGGATTGTGTATCTCTCCAAATTGAGTAAGTCTGAAATAGAGAAATGTCAAATAAAATTCGGAAAAAAACTTGGCGTTTAGCTGTGGTTCACATTCAACATCGGCCCTTACAATTTAACCACCCTTTATTTGCGTTTTACTCTTAAATTCACTTTTCTTGTTAAGCATATTTTCGTAATGCACGAAATCTGAATTGAACTCGCTGATCTCGGCAACCGTATCGCTGGAGTCAATTTCATCCTCCATTACTTTTGATGCTTTAAAAAATCTGTAATTTTGTTATTCTCCCACATATTGAGTTTTAAAAACAATCAACACTTAAGGCTGTTTAACAAAAGTGATTTGGTCAAATTTTTACAGAGCTAAAACTTTTCGGCGGGAAAATACACTGAATAGTTATCACAAAAAATAATCAACAATTGCACCAGTGTTCACCCATTTTCCTATATGTCGTTATTTTGAAAATTCTGATGAAATTTTGGTGCTTTATAAACAAGAAACTAAGAGTTGCACTTTTTAAGAATACACAAACAAAAAAGAATGTGGCAAGGTGTTAAAAAAAGAGAATAAAAATTATTTATAAAGTAATCGGTGGCTAAGCTGCAGCCGATTTTTAGCCGAAGAATTTTCGGCGGCGGTAGCTACAAATATCTTCATCGGCGGCTGGCTAACAGCCGGCTAAGCCGCTTCGGCGCAGGTCTCTGGTGACGTACCAAATTCTATTGTGTTAGCATTATAAATAATGGTTTTTTAGGCGTACCAAACAGTTTTTCGGGAGTAGGGTTTATATGGCGCCTAGGGTAAATTATTGACCGATCTTCACGAAATTTAATAGTGTGATATTCAGTCGAATAACACGAATTTGTGCGAAATCTTATATCATTTTATATTATTATATCATATTCTACCATTTATGTTAGTTTTTGTAACAAAAAAATCAATTTTTTAGGGTGGTGGTTTTACATTTTTATTAATATCTCTGATCCTACTGAACCGATTTTGCTGGATTTCAATCCCAGACTACTTAGGATTACTCAATTTAACACCAAGTTTGTTTATTTCCTTTGAGTTTTTCAAAAGTGAGCGTGTTTTCAACCATCAAACAGATAGACAGACAGACGGACATGTCGGACTCAATCGACTGAGAATTACTCCAGTAGCCACAATATATATATAATATATGGGGTCTGAGATGAATAATAAAAAAGTTTCACACTGATTTGTGGTCAAGGGTATAAAATAATTTCGGTTGACCAGAAATTTCAGAAAAGCTATTTTCCATCCCTGGATGAAACCTTAAAGCATAAAAAATGATTGAAGGAATTTTCCCTTTTGAAAAAAAAAAAAAAATTTACAAAAACTTAAAAATGTATTAACTGCCGCTGATAAAAGTTTGTCAGCGAATTAAAAAATTTATTAAAAATGATGATGAAGAGGATGACGATGTGAAAAAAATTATTTAAGAGTTTTGAAAAGCTTTTTAGTTTATTAAAAAAAAGTTTCCAATGAAATAGCAGTTATGGTGACATTTACGAAAATTAAAAAACATTAGTTTCAAAGTACGAGTAAATACTAATTGCAAAGTTATTGAATGTGTCGAAACTTTTACTTATGTCGTTAAAAATATGTATTAAAGAAATTTACTGAGATAAAAGAAATAATTACAAAAATTATTACTAACTGCCTGTTTTTAGAACGCGAGCGCCAAAGTGACTCACTCAACTAACATTTAAAAAAAAACAAATTTTGAAATTTTGTTTTAAATGTCAGTTAAACGAGTCACTTTTGCACTCGCGTTTTAAAAACAGGCAGTAAGTTTAATCATAATTTGGTATCAATGGAAATTTCCTTTACTTTTAAAGAAAACTTACTATACGAAAAACAAATTTCTGGGGTTCCGGGAATATCAAATAGGACAGAAAATTTCTGGAATTTTCCCTCAAGGTGACAGTAACTTTATCAATGTGGTAAAAAGTTAATGAAGAAACAACGGCTTAACTTCGGCTTAAAAAATCTAAAAACTTTAAATATATTTCTCGAAGGAAATCGTAGTATTTAACTTCATGTTCGAAATATTACCTTGCGAAAACTTATTTTTACAACACTGAAAAAATAGTTCCCATTCCTTCAGTATTGACTGAAATAATTAGATATTTAATTGCTTTCGAATCGAGAAAGTACTCGATCACGACTGCCAGAATCACGCACCAGTCTTAAGCTTTAATTTGTTTTTAACTTTAAAGTTCAAGAAATAATATTTATATTTAATTAAATCGGTATAGATAATACAAATAAGATTGTATAGTCACCTGTAATACAAAAGGGCCTAACAACCAAAAATATATGTGAATCTGAAAAGGGCAAAAAAGAGCGAGCGGACCGAAGGCCCAAGTAATGTTAAAGGTAGCACACACATCTTATTAAATTTTTTTTTTTTTTTTTTTTTTTCTTCATTATTTATTTATTGAATCTTCATATATTAAATATGAACTAACAATAATTAATCAAATCTTAACCTAATATTATTTTTTGTCCTGCCAGTGCCAGACAAAAATTTTGTTCATCGCGGGTTCTGTTCACTTTTATAGGTGTTTATCGCTCATCTAATTGGACAAGTGCCGCAGTGTCTCTTCTTCTTAAGCGAGTGTGGCCGCTATCATTTAAAATATTTCGTGCTAGTGGGTTCGGGTGCAATTCGAGCCTTTTTAAGTATTTTACTGCATATTTCGTAATCATAGTTTTAACTAATGGAACATTGAGATCCTTGTGAATATTTGAGTTTTTAACATACCAAGGGGCAGCTGTGATTATTCGAAGTAGTTTATTTTGGCGCCTTTGAATTTTTTCGATATTAGAGGCCGAGGCAGTGCCCCATAACTGAATACCATAGCACCAGATTGGCTTTAAGATGGAGTTGTAAAGAAGAAGTTTGCAGTCGAGACTAAGGACAGAGTTTCTTCCAATAAGCCAATGAATTTGGATGGCTTTTAGTTTCATTTGAGTTAATTTTGCCTCTATATGGCTTTTCCACGTTAAACGGCGATCTAGATGAATACCGAGGTATTTTACATGCGAATTTTGAGGTATTATTTGATTATTGATTTTAATAGGGGGGCATGATTCCCGACGCAAGGTGAATGTTATATGTACGCATTTTTGCTCATTGACCTCTATCCTCCATTGCTTTAACCATAGTTCGAGTTGAAATATATGATCCTGTAGGTATCGAGATGCTTCTTGACGGTTTTCGTGCACGCTCAAAAAAGCTGTATCATCAGCAAATGTTGAAGTTTGTGTGTAGTTGTTTGTTGGCATATCCGAGGTATATATTAAGTATAAAAGTGGGCCCAGGATGCTTCCCTGAGGGACTCCAGCGTCAATTTGCTGAGGAGAGCTTAAATAATCACCTTCTTTAATAATAAACTTTCGACCGACTAAGTAGCTTTCTAACAGCTTGTGTATGTTTACTGGTAAGTTTAGCTTCAATTTATGTAATAAGCCTTCATGCCAGACTTTATCGAAAGCTTGAGAAACATCGATGAAGAGAGCGGAACAATATTTTTTTTCTTCAAAGGCTTTTCTTATTGCGTTTACTATACGATGGGTTTGCTCAATTGTGCTGTGTTCTCTTCTAAAGCCGAATTGGTGGTTAGGAATACATCTATTATCATTTAAAATTGGGGTTAATTTTGATGCTAACAGCTTCTCAAACAGCTTTGATATATTAGAAAGTAAGCTTATAGGCCTATATGACTCAACTTTTGTGTGATCCTTTCCAGGTTTAGGTATCATGGTGACTAAGGAGACCTTCCACTTTTGAGGATAGTATTCAAGGCGTAAAATAGCATTAAAAATTAAAAGAATAATTTTCTTTGCTATGCTGGGTAGCTCCAAAAGCATTTTGTTGCTGATCTTGTCAAACCCAGGAGCCTTCTTGGGGTTTAAATCACAAATAGCCTTTTCGATTTCTCTTATCTCAAATCTTAGCGGAACAGCTGCTCTAGCAGCAACAGGTGGTAACTCGACCGCAATATCGTGAGATATATTTGGGGTAAATACGTTTTTTAAATGATTGACAAACAGATTTCCTTTTTCAACATCATTTCTTGCCCAACTTCCATTCAAGTTTCTTAATGGTGGTTTAGAGACAACTGGCCTTTTGAGATTTCTAGCTGCACGCCATAATGAGTTGTCTGATTGTGGGGTTGCATCAAGTTCCTTAAGATATTTTTCCAGAGAAGCCGTTTTCTTAGTCTGCAGTAACTTTCTTAGTCTTTTTGTACACTCTTTAAGTAAGTTCTTAAGTTGAGGGGATCTGTGCAATTGCCACTCTCTTCGAGCCCTCCTTTTTTCAGACAAAAGATGCTCGACATCTGTGGAATATATTTTAATAGTTTTTGTTTTTTTGGGGGCAATATTGGAATGTTGAACAGCTAGTTTCAGAAAACTGTCAAAATTGTCAATAGAGCGATCTACATAATCCGGTGTACTGAGCGGAATATTTTCTGTGCAATGGGTACTGAGATATTTTTTATATTTCAACCAATTAATTTGCGTAGCTGTCGTCGGAGGAACAATTCTATTGGGGTTCATTATAGTAACAATTGTAGGTGTGTGGTCGGAAGATAAATCTAGGGAGGCTTCAACTTGAATCGTTTCTATGGGAATGTTTTTAACCACGCCGAAATCTATGACATCTGGAATTTTTTGAAGATCAGTGGGCCAATATGTTGGTTGTCCGCTCGCTACCACATTTAAATCCATTTTAGAAATTATGTTAAATAAAACACGACCCTTTGGTGTTATAAGTCGCGACCCCCAGAGGGTATGTTTAGCGTTATAATCGCCAGCGGCTAGGAAACACGGTCCTAATGATTTAAAATATTTACAATATTGGTCCTCCGATATTGAAAATCTAGGCGGGGAGTATAACGATGAAATTATTAGGTTTCTATTTAATTCCTCAACGCAAATGTTCGTTGCCTGGAGATAATCTTCACGATGATCACACATTAGGTAGTGTTTGACTCGGGCCTTTATTAAAATGGCAGAACCTCCACAAGCTCTATCTCGAGGGTCCTTGGTATCATATAGTATATAACCATTTATTTTAAACGTACTTCTTGAGGTCAAATGAGTTTCAGAAATCATCATGACATCAATTTGTTTATTTTTAAGAAAGTATTCTAATTTATTTTTATGTTGGCGGATGCCGTTTGCGTTCCAAAAACAAATTTTTAAACAGTTCATGGTTTGTTAAGTACAGCTTGCAATAACATCGATTGCATTCTAAGCATTTCCTGCATCATATTACCCATTGTGTTCGTAAAATTATTTACTGTTTGCACTAATGTTTCCATGGTTTTTTCTAAACGACTTAAATTAGAAAATTGAGTTTCATCATTACTTGGCGAGGCACCTTGCATTGGCTCATGGTTTGATTTTAGGACGTTAGCGTAAGAGGTTCTTTTATTACTAGGCTGGGGGGCTTGAATTGCATTTGTGTTAACCTGATTTGTTACCTGCATTTGAGGGGGATTAGTTTTCGGTCCGACCGACTGCTTGACGATAGTATATACAGGGCATCCTCTATAATTGGCAGTGTGATTACCGCCACAGTTGCTACATTTTTTTACGTTGGGGTCGGTTTTAGACTTGTCGCAAAGAACTGTTCCATGTAATTCACCACATACTACGCAAACAGGGGGTAAGTAGCAGTATGCCTTAGTATGGCCAAATTCCTGGCAGTTTAGACATTGAACAGGACCATTTCTTTTGTGCGGCTCCTCAATAGTTACCCTTCTGTACAGAATATATTTCAAATTATAAATTGGATGCGTTTCATTTTTTTTGAGCTTAACGTCGCCGGGTTCAAGCTCCACTCGAAATAGTGGTTGGGGATTTTTTCCCCTATTTTTGATATTTGTTACGTTTTTGATTTTAAAGCCCTTCTCTTCCAAAAAAGCTTTAATTTCCCCTGGGTCTACGCATGAGTCTATGCCCTTGATTACTACCTGAAGACCTTTACTGCTCTTCAGTTGATACGTATAAAAGTTTTTATTCAGAGTCTCAAATCTTGTAATTACCTTTCGAAAATCATCCTCGTGATTAACCTGTATTTTAGTCTCGTTAATGATACCGCGCTTTATTGCAGCTACATAAAAGGAATTTTCACCAATCACCGAAGTTAAACTTTTTATTAACTCATTAGAGTTTTGCTCTCTAAGGTATATCGGGGGTGGCTTAGACGATTTAATGACGTTTGGTGCTTCAGAGGATTCATCCTCCAGAATCGCGAAACGATTTTGTGTATTTATTTTATCAAAAGATGGTACTTTTGAGGCCGAAGCAACTGCTGCAGAGGTAGGGCTGCGTCCCCGTTTAAGCACTGTTATGTACCTGTCCATACCAACTTGTACTGTAGGCTTTTGACAACTTTTTACAGGGGGGTTTTCCATTGCATTTGTGTTTAAGTTCATGGTATCATTGCCCAGTAAATTTGTTTTTGACGTCACGGCAATACTTGCTGGCCTGGCAACACTTGTCACCAAATCTTGTTGTAGTTTTTTTAATGAGTCACTATCCACCGTTTGTGTAAATACCGAGGGTGAGAGGGAACGTGTTCGAGTAATTGGCTTAGCCGTTAGGTAGTTAATATTGTTTTGTTTTGTTTTATTTATTTCTGCATTATTTTCATTTGCATTAACTAAAACGTAAACGTTTCTTTCATTTTGTCTTAGTGTTGTTTCACTGTTTGTACTCATGCAAAGAGTTGTTTTTGTTTTTCACCGTTTTGCTTTGCTTTAATATTTTTATTATTTATTGTATTTTACAACAACAAAAGAAAAACCAGAATTTAAATGTTTTTTTTCAGAATATGTATACACATGTATGAACATTCATACGTACATATATATTTTTGCTGATTTATTTTATTTAATTTGATCGTTTTAAATTGTTCACTATTATGTTAAATAATTTAATTAACAAAATATATTGTTTTGTTTTTTTTTTAAGCGTCCATTCGCTGCTTAGATTACAAAATCAAATGTGATTAATTAATAGTTTAAATTGTATGCGGGGCTAAAATACACGTCTGTATCACAACAAAGCACAAACCGAACTGTAAATTTGTATGAATTTTATTTGACCCTAAATTAAGTTTTACTGACTTCAGCAAAGCTGTTGATAAAGTCAATCACAAACTTCTTATAAAGAAATTGATGGAATTTGCTAATCTAAGCCTAATGTGGATTTGATATGACATAGTGATATATGAACATTTTTGCAACAAGATTTTGAAGTGCTACCGCCTTTAATTTTGCTAGGCTTGCAAAAAAATAGCATGTGGCAAAAAATTGGGGAGTTTGGTTGAAGTCCTCATCGAGGTCAAAATTCAAGGGAAAAGTGAAAAAATTCATAAAAATGTTCAATAACTGCTGCGGAGTCGCACCTAGAGTAGTAAAATGTAAGACTGACCTCCATTAATTTTTCTTCCCCAACATTTTTGTACATCATGCTTACACCCTATCTCCGCTCCTTAAAGGGCTTGCCTTACAAAAGTAAGGTTTTTATAAATTTTACCCCCATCGTCCTAACAAGTTACAGGGCGCCTATGGAATTTTCAATTGTATGACAATCCTCATTGATTTTTTTGTCCCCAACACTTTTGTTGAACATTCTAACCTTCTATATCTGCTCCTTAGGGTACTTTCCCTTCGAATAAAGATTTACAAATTTGCCCCCCTCGTTCTAACTTCTTTTAGGGCGCCCCTAGAGGGGTCAAATGTATGATCGACCATTGATTTTTCTCACACAAAATGTTTGTGGAAGACACTAACCTTCCATATCTGCTCCCTAGGGCACTTCCCTTCAAATAAGGTTTTATAAATTTGCCCACGCGACCCAACTACTTTATTTGCACCTCTGGAGGAGTCAAAAGTATGATCGACCATTGATTTTTGTCACACAAAATTTTTGTGGAAGACACCAACCTTCCATATCTGCTCCTTAGGGTACTTCTATTCAAATAAAAATTTACAAATTTGCCCCCCTCGTTCTAACTACTTTCAGAACGCCTCTGGAGGAGTCAAATTTACATACCGAACCTCTTTCTCTGCTCTATACAAATCTTTAATAAATGTTGAGGAGGAAAGTTAAATGGGGGGTCAGTCTTACATTATACTACTCTAGGTGCGACTCCGCAGCAGTTATTGGACATTTAATGAATTTTTTCACTTTTCCCTTGAACTTTGACCTCGATGAGGAGCCATTTACCCTCAACCAAACTCCCCCATTTTTGCCACATGCTATTTTTTTCAAGCCTAACAAAATAAGAGGCGGTAGCGATTCGAAATCGAAAAATATTTCACTATGTCATACTTAATGCGGATTTACTCATATTTAACAAATAGAAAACATAGCGTTATTTTAAAAAATCAATCATCGAAAAATATAAATGTATCATCCGGGGTACCACACGGCAGCCACCTTGGACCGTTTTTATTTTCCTTGTTTATAAACGATTTACCACAAGTTATTCAGTTTTCAAATATTTTAATGTATGCTGATGATGTGAAAATTTTCCTGAGTATTAGTGAATACTCCAACCATGTTTTACTCCAAAATGACTTGGATTCGTTTTACAAATGTAAAATGGTGTAATTCAAATTTAATGGAGCTGAACATAAAAAAGTGCAAATATATGCGTTTGGTGCGAAAGCGACCGATATCTGTAAATTACGTGCTGGACAATTATCAACTAGAAAACGTGGATAGCTTTTTATATCTTGGTGTTTTATTGGATCCTAAACTAAGTTCCATTAATCATATAACAATTATGGTAAACAGAGCCAGCGGAGTACTTGTTTTTATAAAACGGTGGGCTAAAGAGTTCAATGACCCTTATGTAACTAAAACGTTATATACATCACATGTGAGACCTATTTTGGAGTATGCTTCCATAATTTGGGACTCTTAGAACCAAACTTATATCGACAGGATCGAATCTGTGCAAAACCAATTCCTGTTGTTCTGTTTACGAAGTTTAAATTACAACCCATTAAATCTTTCATCATATCTCGTTTCTACTTAATATTATTAACGGTGATGTTTGTTCTGGTTTTCTGATCAACAATATTTCGTTCAACATTCCTCAAGGAACAACTCGTTAATTCTCACCATTATCCGTTCAGTTTTTTAGAGCTAATTATGCAAACGCTGACCCTCTCAGCAGAACGTGTATTCAATTTAACGAGCTGTATAGATTTATAGATTTTTCTTTAAATACTAATGTTACTTAAAGTAAAATAATAATTGTTTTTAAATTCATAATTAATTAGTTTATTTGACATGTAAACATTTATATCGTATAAATAGTCTGTATATTTCTTCAAAAATTTAATTAATATCACTCATACGCACACGTCCTCATGAACTTTCACTTGTAATCGAAATCAATAAAAAGAAAATCTTTTAATGTATTTTCACACACACGCCGGGCTTTACACATGTAAATCTATTATATAAGCTAATAATAATTTATGATGTAATTTCTTTAAGTATTCTCCCATAAAAGAAAGCATATTACCAAATATTTTGTTAACTTTTTTATTTTCCTTTGCCGGTGAAATGACACAAAATAATGTTCTCTATTCTGTTGTTAAATGTTGATGACGCTGATTCTAATAATAAATTTCGAAGAGTATTCAAACTCGTGGCTAATAAAAAATAAATTGATAAATACTGAAATTTATACAGGCAGCAAGAAGATTACCCAACAAAAAAAAATATTTATTAATTTTTTTTAAACAATATCTTTGAAACAATCTACACTTATGGCTGATGAAGGAAATTGATACACGGAAAGAAAAACACTCGGGATAAATCAAGCTTTTTATGATTATTTTAAGTACGTGGCGTACCCAATTCAAGTACGAATAACACTTAAACGTTCACAAAACAATTATAAATGAAGTTACTTTTGAAAATCAATCCCGGAATTTCTTGAAATAAGTATAAAATTCTTAAACCAAGTACCACGAAGGGTTAAAAAGTAAATTTTAACACTTCCCAGCCAGCAAAATAATCCGACGTCGCACAGAGGAGTATTTGGCCTGAAAAGCTGGCCAAAATTATTAAACGTGTTTTTTGAATTAAAAGTTTTAGTTTTTTGATAGTTTTAGGTGTAGTATGATATAAAAAGTCTAGTGGCAGATTTTGAAAAAATTACACTGCGCAACAAAAGTACACTGCGCAACAAAAAAATTTTTCTCTACCCTAGAAATAAAAGTATGTGGACTATATGGATTTTGATGCCCTTAATTCAAATCTGTTTTCCGTTTTTCTCTAGTACGTAAGGATTTTCTTTTAAAGGCGTGGCATACTTCACCCCCTAAATCGTTGGGTTGCCTTATATATTTTGCCATAACTTAAAAACGTGTTCTCCGATTTCAATAGTAGGAGGATCAGAAGATGCACCGGAAAATTCTGCTTTTCAACATGCAATAAAAAAATTTAAGAACCAAAAAATTTAAATTTTTAAGATTTTTTTTAAAAGCCACATTCCTAAAGCTTCGTACAGACGATGGTCAGATCTTACAATATTGTAAGCAGGCGTTGCCAACAGCAAAATTTTTCTGACAATGGTCCATTGTCAGATGCATTAATTTTGCACATCTGCAAATACAAATGAGCTCACACAGTTGTAAGACATTTTAGACAATTTTAATGCAATTTAAGCAACGCTGCTTACCAATATTGTAAGATCTGACCATCGTCTGTACGAAGCTTAAGGAATAAAAGTTGGTATAAATCGCAAAACTCAATTAACAAATGCTGATTTTAAAGGTTTAAACTCATTCTTGACATACAGTCTACAACTGACATGAACTGCTTAACATTAACACTAAAATGATGTTAGTGTTAAGTATAGACTCATCATGTTAGAGGTTTTCTCATGTTATAACACGGTTGTTAATGCAAATGTTTTAACAACGCTTTTATAACATCATGTTATAACAGCAAATGATGTCAGTTGTAGACGGGGAGTGACAGCCTGTATGTACATTAGGGCGGGTCGATTTGTATAGATGAAAAAAAAAAATTAAAAATCGTATAGCAAAAACGTAATCTACATAAAATTCTAAGAAAATTCTCCGAAGAAACCATGGGTCTAAAATAAAATCCTAATCCGCGCCTCTCGACTTGAAAATTTTTTACTTGGGTGAAAATTTTTTTTACATTACATTTTTACATGTAAAAATATATAAAGTCCAAAAGAACTACCCCAATAAAAAATTTTATCATTTTGCGAAGCACTAAAGGTACATTTATAAAATAAGCGCACAATTATGCGCTACGCAATAAGACATACAGAACTGCAGTAAAGTAAGTGAAAGAACTCTTAACAACTTTTATAAAAAAAAAAATAACATTTCAAGTGCTACGGCATTCCCTTACTACGAAGCAGGTTTGTAAGGGAGAATACTAAAAAATAACTGTATCAAAACCTTCAGTGTGTAAAGATGATCGTTACATCCGACAATATTTATGTGCGCTGAATAATGCGCTTTATGTGTCAAAAATGTATTGCTTCATATAAAATTCATGTCTTCCGTAAGCGCAATGGTAAGCGAAACCCTTATGTTTCTCCCTTACAAACCTGCTTCGTTGGAAGCTCCATTTTTTATTGGGACCTTACTAAACAATTTTATTCAAAAAATTCGATTTCATTTTGCAAAAAGCTATTTTTTCAAAAAAAATTTTTTTTTTGGGGATGTGTGGGACGACATTCCCTTAAAACTATTAGATACGGATAATTAAGAATTTTTGCAATTTATAATTACATATAGGCAGGTATTAATATTGTGAAGTGTTAAAAGTGATGTGAATAACAGTTGAAATCAATAATTCAAAATACATAAAAGTTTATGACGATATGAAGGTATAAGAAAAAGTGTCCCATGAGCAAAAATAGAAGAAATGTGCAAATTTAAAAAAATCGTCAAAAATAATGGCGCAAACTTGCGCACACTTTTTTTTTTGGTTTCTAAAATTAGAGATTCCAAATTTTACTGTGGTATCAAACATAATTCGTAGACATGCTAACCTCACTTTTAAAAACCTCTTCTTTTCCTTTTTTTGCAAAAAAAAAGTGTATAATTGGTTTTTTTTTTAACTTTTGAACGAATTGTTTCAACATGAATATTCAATATATTTTAAATTTTTTTTCTGTTTTAAATAACTTTTGATCAAACCTTTCAGCGAAAAAAAATCTTTGTTAAACCTCTATTCGTTTAGCCGCAAAAAAAATCATATAAGCATCCAGAAACCGAAAAAAACATTTAAATCTCATATAATTTTCTTCACTTTCCTGACTTTAGCAGGGTCTCAGAGCTACAAATCGCTACTAAAAGTCTTCAAAATTTACAATATAATGTAAAATATTGTTGTCTGTCGAGCTGCGTACTTAGTTCTTAAGATTTCTTAAAATTTAGTTTTGCCTTTTTGGCCAGCTTTTCAGGCCAAATACTCCTATGTGCGTCGTTCAGATATCTGAGAAAAACGTCGGCAAAAAACTCGGAATCGTATACGAATTCTGTCAGATTTCTGACCCAAAAACATATGAAGTGGTTGATACGAATTCTGACAGACATGTCGTGGGAAATTTTGGTTTTTTGTCGGCATTTCTGATAGATACCTAACAGAAATCTAATGAAGAAGGCATGGGAAGTTCTAATGTGTTAGCCGAGATTTTTTTGCTTTCGAACTGATAGCTAAGAGAAATAATTTTATTGCTAAATATGTACATAATTATAAATTTTACACGTACGTACCTTTTTTATGATTTTTATCTTGAACAAATAAAATAAAATTAAAATTATTTCCAACTGAATGACAATTGTCATTATTTTAAAAAAATAAAATGTTTCTTTAGACAAATCTTAATGAATTCCGTCGGAATTCTATTGGACATATCTGTACATAAATTCCACGCGATATATCCATGCGAAATCGATCAGAAATCGGCCAGACAGTAAGAATATTCAAAGTCTGACAGAAATCTGAACGAAATCTCTAAGAATGAAGTCAGACATTTGCACGAAATATCTGATTCCGACAATGTCGAAGTATTTTGCTGGCTGGGTTGCATCTCATTTAGTTTATATTTTTGGTTAAATATGTACATAAGATTTCTGAAGTAAAACCCATATAGGGAATGATGTTAATGTTTTATCATTCTGTAATTTTATCTTTCTAATTTAATTTTTGGTTTTTTTCAAGCACGAATTCGTGATAAAAATCTATTTTATAATACTTGAATCAAGCACGTTTTGAGATTGATTTAATCTTGGTTTTACTTAAATCAATCTAATTTTTGCATTATTTCAAGTACGAATTCGGTATTGAATATGGATAAGTTAGGTATTTCGCGATTGAAAATCCGTACTTGAATAAATCTTTCTGTACTTATTTCAAGAAAATCCGTACTCACCGGACTATTAATACCACTTCGGATTGATTTGAACAGGGCTGTCAGACTTGGGGATTTATCCCCAAAGTTGGGGATTTTATGCGAGCAAAAAGGACAAAGAAATCATTTGGGGATTGGGGATTTTTTTGGGGATTTAAAAAAAAAATTCGGGGATTTTTTGGGGATTTTACACTCTTTTAATATATTTTCCCTTTTATTATTTATGCTTATTTTTCTTTTTCTCGTATTAAAAATATGAAAAAAAGTAGCAAAACTTTTATCTTACTCTTATCAACAACTTATACGGTGTAAAATGTCCTTATTAAGATTATAATTCTAGTTAAAAGGTAGTGTTGAAGGTACTTTAAAAATTCATGTTATTTTTCCTTCAGGGTACAAACAAAAAAAATAATTTTTTTTACAAAAAATTTTTATTTGGGGATTTTTGGGGATTTCTAATTAAAATTTTTCTTACTATTTTTACTTTAAAAAAAAAAAAAATTTAAATTTGGTCAGAAAAAAAACAAACAGAAAAATATTTACTTATTAAGGTTTTTTTCTTAATTTGGGGATTTTTAGGGATATTTTTTTAATTTTTTGGGGACAAGGAAAAAAGTACCTGGCAGCCCTGGATTTGACTACGGATGGATTGATTTTTCTTTTGAGCGTAAAAAAGCTCCGACTCGTATTTTTAATGGATAGTACAGTGGTTTGATAACTCTGGAAAATTACAACGTTTAATCTTGGACCGTAAAGAGATGCGAAGGCTTAAAGGGGCTATGCCATCAAGACATTAGCGAAAATGGGGGGCATACCAGGGGTCTAATCACCGCATTCGATACTGTCGTATCGAATAAACTATCGACGTTTTTTGCATACGAAAGACACTGACGTATCGAATGAAAACTAGATAAATGTAATGTCGAGTTACTCGATATAGAATGCTATTATTTCAAATTCAATACATTTCATTCGATATCGAGTTTCATTATACCAAAAAAAATAATTTCGATAAATTTTGCTCTATATCGTATGCGGTGATTATGTATGCGACATTGTTTTGCGTATGTAAACAAACCCCACATGTATTTTACTAAACCTATTTTTTTAATAAAAAATTCAATAAAAAAGAAAGTAAATACGTATAAAAAACTGTTACCGGTTGTATTATTTAAATTTTTTATTTCTTATTTCTTATTCATTCTTTTTTGTTTTTGCTTAAAATTTCACGTGAAATAAGTGCAGCTTGCATTATTTCGCAGTTCTAAAAAATGTTGCCAGAAACATGTCGGAACTTTTTCACAAAATGAACAGAGTACAACTGTCAACAGTATTTCATAGATATTCCCCAATAAAATTTTTTATCATATTGCGAAGCACTAATGGTACATTTAACAAAATAAGCGCAGAATTATGCGCTACGCAATAAGACATACAGAAATGCAGTAAAGTAAGTGAAAAAACTCTCAACAACTTTTATAAAAAAAAAATAACATTTCAAGTGCTACGGCATTCCCTTACTACGAAGCAGGTTTGTCAGGGAGAATACTAAAAAATAACTGTATCAAAACATTCAGTGTGTAAAGCTGATCGTTACATCCAACAATTTTTTATGCGCTGAATAATGCGCTTCATGTGTCAAAAATGTATTGCTTCAAAGTGGGAACTCGCCATATAAAATTCATGTCTTCCGTATGCGCAATGGTAAGCGCAACTCTTATGTTTTTCCCTTACAAACCTGCTTCGTTGGAAGCTCAATTTTTTACTGGGTCCGCACAAGTTTTTTTCATATGCGTTTTGACAGCATTTCACGTGAAATGTTGAACAGAGTACCAGGCTTAATGATAGATACATTTTCTGATAATTAAAGTGAACAATAGCTTTAGTCAACGATAATCTGACCCTTAAGTTTTCTCCATTATTACAACTGTCAGATAACATAAAAAATTTAATTTATTTACTGTTGCAACATTGCAGTAGATACCGACCACTTTTGGTTGTTCAAAATACGAAGTGGCAACGACTTACTTTTATTTATATCTTTTATTAAGGCCCAAATACATTGATCAAAATACTCATCAAGCATTGTGGTAGTATTAGTGAAAATATGTTTGTATGTGTCACACCGACGATGCTGGATGGAAAATTAAAAAATTTAGATATTACGGCGAATTTTACGTCAAGCACACATACACGATGAATTCGCCGGCTGGACAAGCATTAGGCAAGTGTATTTGGGCCTTTAAAAGCAGAAGTAAGTTTTATGTGCATTATTTTTGATTTTTTTATGGTTAATTGTTTTGGGCTTGTGTTATAATCACCACTATCGTGAACAAAAATTCCTTGGCAGTTTTTCCATTTTCCAATTTTTTCAGTTGAATTAACAAAGGAAAAATAGGAGAAGGGAAAAAACTCCCAAGGAATTTTTATTCACGATAGGGGTGATATGTTTTTTCTCTATCACGTCAGGTTCTCAAGATACATTTTTTACAAAAATAAAAGACACATACGAAAAAAAAGCAAAAGCCAACAAAAACATTTTACACAAACAAAACATATACACAATACACACACAAGGGCTGACTTCCAAAACGTCCCAGCGGTAAACTTTTGAAGACCTTCATTTATAAGGCCTTCTGTAAGTCCTTCTTAGACCTTTTTTAAGATCCAGTACTCATGCTCGCTTGCCTTCTCAGGAAGGCCTTATAGAAGGCCTCCCTACTCCCTTCTACATTCATGAGTAGTTTTTTTATTATGTATGTATATGTATGCATACATTTTGTGCGCCTACTACGTTTTTAGCAAAGTGTATTTTGCATCATTGCTCGCAGCAACAAAAGTGATAAACCGTTACCAATGAGAAAAAAACACATTCCATAGACAAAACAACAAACACTTTAAATAAAAAAGTGAAAAGAAAAAGAAGTAAATTTGAATTAGTTTTCTTAAATTCTTAGATGAACGGTTGTGTGCTGTGTAATTTTTTTGTGGTAATATTTAAAATATTTATTTAATAAAACAAAATGAATAAAAGATCGCTTAGACGTTTAACAAAATTAGAAAAAGAAAATATTTTAACGAAAATTGATAAACAAAGTGATATTAATATTTTAACGAAAATTGATAAACAAAGTGATATTCATAAAATAACAAAAAATAATAACACTATAGTGGAAACAATAAATGAAATAGAATTTACTCCAAGTGAATTGAATGAAAATTTAGAAAAAAAACTATTGCAGTGGTATAGGGAATTTCATCCTACGCGTAGGTGCGTAGATGGATTACTGAGAGTTTTAAAGTCTGAAAATCTCGATGTTCCTTCTTCTTTCAATGGGCTTGTAAAGAGAAAAAAAGAAAAAATTGTGGTTAGGACAGTTTCCCCTGGTACATATTACCATTTAGGTATAAAAAATCAACTCCAAAAACTCGACCGAAATCTAGTTGAAAATATAGACTCTATACAAATAGACATTGGAATAGATGGGTTGCCTTTATATAAAAGTTCCGCAACATCCCTCTGGCCAATAATGGGCAAACTTGTAAATATTAAAAATGTGGATGTTTTTTTAATTGGTTCTTTTGTTGGAAATAAAAAGCCATGTAGTGTAGACAATTATCTGCATGATTTAATGTACGAGCTTAAATCACTTAAAAGTGACGATATAGTCTTGCACGGAAAACGGGTCAAAGTTTCAATACGAGCATTTATTTGTGACACTCCTGCAAGAGCTTTTTTGTGCAATACTGTAGGACACAATTCATTTAATGGTTGCCCAAAATGTTATCAAAGAGGTTCAAAAATAAATAACGTAGTAACATATTCTTCCACGTTGTCAGATCTGAGAACAGATGATGATTTTTTCAATAGAAAACAATCAGACTTTCATAAAGAAATTAACCACAGTTCATTGGAAATGTTTGGCATACGAATGGTAACACAATTTCCTCTAGACCCAATGCATTTAGTTGATCTGGGTGTCACAAAAAAAATTTTATTATCTTTAATTAATAACAAATCCAAAACTTTAATGACAACCTCAAAAAAATCCAGTTTTTCAAAAAATTTAATTGTACTAACTCCTTATCTTCCAGTTGAGTTTCAGCGGAAGTCACGAGGAATTGAAGACATTTTGAGGTGGAAAGCAACAGAGTTCCGGCATTTTATATTATATTTTGCACCACTTGTGTTAAAAGGCATAGTAGACGATGATTATTATTATGAAATTCTATTGCTTCATGCAGGATACCGATTAATTTCTACACCAAAACATTTTTTTACAAATATTAATGCAGCTAACGAGCTTTTGCAGTTGTTTGTAGAAAATTTTAATAAAATATTTGGGGAAAGCAGTATCACCTTTAATGTTCATGGATTGCTTCATTTAACACAATGTGTCAAACAATATGGCATAAGTCAGGATTTTTCAGCGTATGCTTTTGAAAATTTTTTACAAGTCTTAAAAAAAAGAATTCGAAATCCAAAAAAAATTCTAGAACAAATTAAAAACATTTTTAGTGATGCACCCCTTGCAATCAAGACGACAGAAAAAAAGTTTAAAAAATCTCGTAATAATAAAGTTTTAGGTTATCAAACCGAGGAGTTTTATTTAAGCATTTCTTCTCCAAATAACTATTGCTGCATAAGTCCTTTTGTTCCCATCATTATAACAGGCTTTTCTGACGAAAACCCAGGATATATAAGAGGTAGAAAATTTCAAAATTTGAGAAATTTTTTTGAAGAGCCTGTAGAATCATCTAGCTTAGGAATCCAAATAGGAGATTTAATAATGAATAATGAAGAAATTTTTGAAATTAATGACATATATTGTAAAATTATAGCATTTCCAATTGACGATTCATTTCTTTTAGTGCCACTTCTTCACTCCTGCCATTAAAAATACATACATATATACCTATACAAATCAAATTATATAGAAATTAGTATGGCTGCAAAACAGGTGAACCCCAAAATCGATGGTAAGTTTTTAACAGTAATGAATTTTAAATTTTATTAGTGGCACTTCCAATATGCCAATATTTGGACATAGTCAAAGTGTCAGTAAATATACGGTTACATATGGCAAACATTTGGCGAAAAATCCGGAACCTCTACGTTTGCTCAGTACTCTAGTAATTTAACTTTTATTCTATATTAAATTAAGCTGCAAAAGGTTTATTTTATATAATTTGTAATAAATATGAAAACATATTAAAAAAATATATTAGAATTAAAGAAAATGAATTTAGTTTGTTTGTTGGTTACTTTTTTTGTCAAATGTTTGCCATATGTGCGCGTGCTATAACTAAACAATTACCAAATTTTCAAGTTTATTCTCTCAATTTTTTTAATTGTAGAGTTGGAAAAACAATTGGAAGTCGTAAGAAATGAAATGAAGAAATACAATGAGGTAGTCATCGGCGAGTTGGCGCAAATAAAGGTTTATATTGAACAAATTATTAAACGAAATCTATACGACAATCAATTCGATGAATTTTTCCCTTTAAAAACTTTGGAAGAACTTAGAGATTTTGAACAAAAGATTCCAGATTTTGATGAAGAAAAACTAATAATGACAATTGCTAAAAAAATGCAGCGAGGTGGATTAGTTAAAAACCTGCACAATATACTAGGCGATCAAATAATTCGAAATTTTAACTATGACGGGTTACAAAATAAAAAAGCACTTAAAGTATACACAAACCTTGATGCTTTAATTTTCAAAGCTTCCAAATTAGAATCTTTTGAAATTTATAGAACAACAATAAAGAAAGCGTTTAAAAATAAAAAAAATCAAATATATAAAGAAAAATGCTTAAAAGATAAAGAAAAACAGATAAAAAATCAAGCTAAAAATTGAAACAAAAATGATAAAAATCAAAGTGAATTTAAAATATTATTTTTTTAGTGTCTATGTGCACATACTTATGTATAATTAGAGTAAGATGTAAATGTTCTTAATAAAATCGTAAGAAATAAAAGGATTAATATTTTTTTGTTAAATTATTTCTTTCATTTAAGACAATGTTTTTGCATTTCTGAAGGTAAGTATTAAATAAACTTGTGGTAGGTTTACCATATTTTCAGTCAGGCCTAATAAAGAAGGGTCTAAGCAGGCCTGCTGAAGAAGGCCTACAATCAGACCTGCAGAAGAAGGCCTTCTGACAGGGCTACTAAGGAAGGGCTTCAGACAGGGTTACCAAGGAAGGCCTTTAGACAGGTCTACTAAGGAAGGCCTTCAGACAGGCCTACTAAGGAAGGCCTAAAATCACACCTGCTGAAGAAGGCCTCTAATCATGCCTGCTAACGAATGGAACGCAGAAGGCCTTGGCTGGCTAGGACATCGTGTGTAAAAAATGTATGAATATGGAATGGGGTAGAAAGGCCTTGTGTCTGAAAAATAAGGGCTTCCAGAAGGCCTGCTTACTCCTTCTTTTTACCGCTGGGGTACTAATACAAAGTTTGTATACAGTTGTACTACTGTATTTTAACCATGCACATGTACAAAGTACCGAAACAATGCAACTATGTGTTCTATTTATTTGAACGTTATGAAATGTAAGTGATGCAAAGCATAGTATTAAAATAAATCTGTATTGCTTGCAAATTAAATTTCAAATATCACAAAGCATCAACTTTAAAACCGATGCTCTGATTGCTTTTTTGCTGAGTTACTAATACTTACCATTGATGTTTTGGAAGGGTTTGCATTGCATATATATTGTACTGCGGCGTTATGAAACACTATACTTTGTTCTTATACAAAGCATTTGACGTTTTGGAAGTCAGCCAAGCTGTTCGTGCTGTGGTTGTTGCTAACATTTTTTGTTTGTTCATTTCTTTATCAATGTAAAAAAAAGAAACATTATAGAACATTAAAATATAATGTTTGTCTACAGTATCACAGAACACCATATAATGTTTGGCTTTTTCTTCAAAATAGTTACGAACGGTATTAAGGGTTGTGTTCGTCAACAGAAACACTAAACAAAATAGATAACGTTCCGGGGTGTATGGGCCGAACGCAAAATAATGTTCTGTATAGTTTCGGACACTGGTTGAGAAACTGGAGCATTGCCTATGCGTATGTCATGGATTTGATTTCATAAAGAGCAAGAAATTTAAAAGGGTTAATTTACCAAATCTTTTTAAGATAAAATCAAATTTCTAGCTTATATAAAGGGGAAACTCTCGCTAGAGAGCGCACAATATGCCAAATTTTCATACACTCTCTCTCTTTCAACCATACCTATATCTGAAAACAGAAAATCTTCTTATTTTTGGATTATAATTAAATTTTTGTTTTCAAAATCTCAGAAAAAGTTTTAAGAGGTTTTATTTCAATATCATACATTATATCATTATATTATATCATTAGCAGCTGTCATATTTAATTTAATCAATTTCAATCACAATAACGAATATAGATGTCGGTTGATTATTTCTGAAATATACTAAATTATTTACATATACATATTTAGTTGTGTGTGTAGCCCATATTATAACATACAAAATTAACAAGAAAATATTGAAATATGTATATCATTTATTATGGAATGATTGTCATGAAGTTGAAAAGAAGAACAAATCCAATAAATAAACAACATTTTAATAAAAAAAAATTCATAGTTTTTTGAATAACAGCGTATGTCCGCGTTGTTTGGTTTTATGTTTTTGATGTTATGTATATTGCATTTTTTAAAGCTAAGATCACACTATCGGCGCAATGTTCCAAATTTCGTTGAATTTCACAGTGCAACACGAAAAAAATAACCACATGCGGACACCGCTAAGTGATAAAAGACCAAAAAAAAAAGACCCGTATCTCCCAGTTTTGCTCAAAGTCATGCACTTTTTCTTTAATGGGCCCCCAAAGAATTGGGGTCTCGGTGTAATTTTTGCAAAAAATTATCATTTTCTCAGGTTCATATCTTGCAAACTTTTCGGAATTTTGATTTACCCTCGTAGACAAAGTTGTAGCTCATGCCATAAAGAACAAAAACTGTGCAAATATAAAATCAAAAAAACTTCATCTTCAAGATCAAAATCACAAAAAGCTTTAAAATATTCGATTTTTTTACCATTTTGCCTTTGTTCAGGTCCATAGGTAGCAAACCGTTCCAAATTCAAGGAAACAATTTACTACGAAAATGTACCTAAGATCTCAATAAACAACTTTCTGGAGCATTTGAACTTTCTAGGAATGATTCTTAACACCGTTTGGGTAGCGCTTAGGTAGCCGCAAAAGTAAAAAATTTCCCGAAAATTTTTTAATTTTTAATTTTAGGGAAATTTTTCACTTTTGCGGCTACCTAAGCGCTACCCAAACGGTGCTAAGAGGAAGTTCATATGTTCTAGAAAGATTTTTATTGAAATCTTAGGTACATTTCTGTAGTTGATTGTTTCCTTGCATTTGGAACGGTTTGCTACCTATGGACCTGAACAGGGGGAAAATGGTAAAAAATCGAATATTTTTAAGCTTTTGTGATTTTGATCTTGAAGATGAAGTTTTTTTGATTTTATATGTTCACAGTTTTTGTTATTTAAGGCAAGGGCCTACAACTTTGTCTCAGAAGGTAAATCAAAATTCCGAACGGTTTGCAAGATATGAGCCTGAGAAAATTATCACTTTTTTGCACAAATGACACCGAGGCCCCAAATTTTTGGGGACCCATAAAAGGAGTGCATGACTTTGGACAGAACTGGGTGACGCGTCTCTTTTGTTTTTATCACATAGAGGTGTCCATATATGGTTTTTTTTCATGACTTAACAAATTACGCACAGTGTTTCATTTGGCGATAATGTGAACTCACGTTATTTTTAATATACCAAAATCTGCGCCGAAATCGTGCTAACTTTTTACAATTAAAAGCAACCCTGATGTACCTATAATGTAAACCTTCTTTAGCAGAATGTTAAGCTCTCAAAATGTTACAAAAGCATTGATTTTTATCGGCCGATCTAAGTGGACAGACAGCGAAGTTATAAGCGAATATCTGTTTGATAAACGAATTTAAACATCATATTAAAATTTACTTTTTATAGAAAATTTAGCTTTCTTCTAGGAAAGTTCCTAAAATTTACTTTTTATAGGAAATTTTGCTTAAATTTACTTTTTATAGAAAAATTTTACTAGATTTCCTTGTTATAGGAAATTTTGTTAAAATTTACTTTTTAAAAGAAAAGTTTGCTTATATTTACTTCTTATAGAAAATCTTGCTAAAACTTAAATTTTTTAGGAAATTTTGCTAAATTTTACTATTTTTAGGAAATGTTGCTAAAATTTACTATTTAATGGAAATTTTGCTTAAATTTACTTTTTATAGGAAATTTTGCTTAACTTTACCTTTTATAGGAAATTTTGCTTAAATTTACTTTTTATAGGAAATTGTTGCAAAAATTTACTATTTATAGGAAAGTTTGCTTAAAATTACTTTTGATAGAAATTTTTTCTAAAATTAACTATTTATAGGAAATTTTCCTAAAATTTACTATTTATAGGAAATTTTCCTAAAATTTACTTTTTATAGGAAATTTTCCTAATTTACTTTTTATAGGAAATTTTGCTTAAATTTACATTTTATAGGAAATTTTTGCTAAAATTTACATTTTATAGGAAATTTTTGTTAAAATTTACTTTTTATAGGAAATTTTGCTAAAATTTACTTTTTACAGTCAATTTTGTTAAAATTGATTTTCTTTTAGGAAATTTTGCTAAAAACTAAATACAAACTACTTATAGGAAATATTGCTTATATTTACCGTTTATAGAAAATTTTTCTTGAATTTACTTTTATTGGAAATTTTGTTAAAATTAACATATTATGTATATTATTTTTATTTTCTTTTGTGAACGTAATCCATTTTGAAAATATTAAATAAGGTACAAAAGAGTTACCATATTGTACCGATTATTGTCTCGTTTTTGGTTTAGCCAATATGTGGCGAAAAAAATCGTCACAATGAGCGACGATAATGTGACCGCTCAAAAATTAATTGTGCAATTTGAAGAAAATGGTGCCGACGAAGCAAAAAAAAATCTTCGTAGATTGTCCGTCTCAATTTTTTTTAAAATTCACGTACTTGACTTGAAAAAAACCTAACTTAAATAACAAAGTTTAAGTGTTAAAAATATTATAAATAAGTTAAATTTTTAATTAAATCCTCATAAGAGACTGATTTTTGTTCAAAGACACCCAGCAGCGTAGAGATACGTTATTTTATCTACATACACTTTTGGTGTGCCTATAATTTTGCTACTTTCTTCTTTAATTAGATTTAATTTGTATTTTAAGCTTTAACCATACAATTATTTTCATGCTGAGCACCTCATTATCAATATAAGTTTTTTGGTTTGTAGCCTATTTCAATAAATATCAATTTAAGACATACGCGCTTATTCAAGAACTCCCACATAACGTATAATAATAATAATAATAAATTAATACGGTTTGTCATTTTGAGTGACACGAGTCATATTCTTTTGAACTTGATTGTTGTTTGGCGCTCGCTTCAAATAAGATAACAAGCTTCATGGGAGATTTTTGTAATTTTTTTGTATACTTTTTTCCAAAAAAATAAAAAAAAAATAGCAAAAGGAAAATATAAGTAGAAAGAAAAATATTTTACGCTTTTCATAAAATAAATGATGATTTAAGGTAAGTAGTTGAACAGTGGGCTTAATAATCAGTAGTTCTACTTTACTTGTTTACAATTCCTTATGAAATTTATATAAAATTCACCGTAAGTAATACTGTTAATACACAACGTCTATGCATGCCTTTGTTGATATCAACTTTTCGAAGTCAAAATTGTACGAGTATTTTGTTATATTTTGTCTGAAACTGTTTCTATTTTTACAACACAATATTTTCGTATTGACAACGCATTTTTCTTATTTCGACAACGCAATTGAAACATTAAATTAATTAATCTATCTTACCAATTCCAGAGTTAGAGTCGATAAATTTTTTTTTCAAGTTTTAGGAACTCGTTATAATTTCTTCAATATGATTAAAGTTGCCCATTTTGAAAATTTTTCAGTTTTAACAAAAATTTTAAAAGCATCATTTGAATAATCAGTGTTGTTATTATTCCAGCTTTTCAATTTAAAATAAATTAAAATTCCTCGAGCTCGACGCCAGGGTTTTTTGAAAATAAATATTTCTTTTATTTCATTCCAATATTTCGATCTTCTTTGAAAATCATCATCAGAGATTTTTCAGTGAATTTTTAAGTTTTTGTGTTTTTAAAAATTCACTGAAAAATTCCTCAAAAAAGATCGAAATATTGGAATGAAATAAAACACTGGTCGAGGTCGATGAATTTTCATCTATATATATAAAACAGGATGTGTGTATGTCTGTATGTAACGTATGGACTCCAAAACGGCTGGGCCGATTTTGATGAAATTTTAAGAGAATCTTTAGAATATTCAGGCGGGTGACACTGTGAAGTCTGATTTTTGATTTTCGCTCTGCGGGCGGAGGGGCGTGGCGAAACCAATGACATCTATATAATTTGGACGATTTTTTCTTTAAAAAGATCGCTATGGTCCAACTTAGATTTATACGAAAAGAAAATTTTGCGCCGCCCACTTTTTTCGAATTACCTAAAATCAGAAAACGGCTCCATCGATTTGACTAATTTTTCTTTCAAATGTTCGTATCTTTTTAACTAGTACTCCACCAAGAAGCCATAACCATACTATGGTGGTTTTCCATAAGAATGTATTAAGCGACATTTCTAAAATTGTGTAGGAAACGAAAAAAACGTCTCATTTAGTTATTTATTTGTGTATTTTATTGAAATGAACATATTTGGAAAGCGATTTTCAGAATACAAAACATATTTTAAAATGTGGCTTATCATAATTTCTTTGGCGGATAATACAAATTACAGGGTGCAACATTATGCCAGTGAGAAAACTTGACGGTTGATAGAATTTTATTTTCTCTCTAGTTTCCTTTGCATTAATGATAGGGCAGCGAAACCCAGGACAAAATGTGGCGCTTAACTTATAGTATAGTTCGACATTAAAAAGTCATTTTCGAAAAAAGTGTCGCTTAATACATTCTTATGGGAAGGTATCGATATTATTACATGTGACAATACTTTGTTAATTACAAATTATTGTTTTGTTTTTAATCAAGGATAGTTTTTTCCTCTTTTCCAAGAGCAACATGCTATTGTGCAAAAACAACCAAATTCTGAAAAATTTTAAAACCTCTAACCCCACTGTACACCATTTTAGTACCTCTGACTGCCTCTATTTATACATACATGAAGTGGAATTTCTATAATCATATTATGTGCCCATATAACGCGGTTCATGGATTTTCATGTTTAGGTCTTATGTACTTTGTATCTCTTTTTCCCTCCCCACATCTATTTTTTTTAACGTTTCTGTATGAATGTAAATGTGTACATATGTATGTATGTTAATGTGGATATTTGAGAAAAATACGTGTGTTTATCTACAAAAACTTGAATACATTTTCATCTCAATATTTTTTCTATAATTTAAAGATATTTTCCTTGAAACATTATGTTAACATCTAACCATTTTCATATACATCCACACACACACACTCATAAGCATACGTATAAAATGTATTTATTTTTGGAATATGGTATATTAGCTCACGCACACTCACAATCGCACCCACCGTTTATGACAACTGTCATCTTTTCGAGCCATAGATTTTTACTGTTTTAGAAATTGTTACCATAATAACAAAACAGCAATACACTAACAGTAGCAACAAAAAAAGCAACCAATATATTTTCAGAACTTTATAGTCGATATTGTGGAGAGAAAAGAAGAATAAAAAATAAGTTTTATAACAGCATAAACACAATGAACAACTGTTTTTTTCTGTTTCATTTTATCGAAATTTTATACCCTACACCAGCTAAAGTAGGGAAAATATTGGGCTTTCTGAGTATACCGATGGAGTCAGAATCCTTTTTAAGGTCGATTTAACTATGAATGTCAATAACTGAATAAAAATCGGCAGAAAAAAACTGTTATCCCTAAAAATAAACCACTTCATAAAAAGTCTTTAAGGAGAATATTCGGCCTTATTGCATGAGTCGTTGACATGGTCGTTTGAAATAGTTGCAGATATCATTTAAAATGTATGGCAACGACAATGTCAATTGCAATACCAATTTCTTAAAACTACTTCCTTCGACACTTACAATCATAATAAATACGGCTTATTATCCTTTTAGTAAACTAAACTTGTTACTTGTTTACATTTGTGTGTGCTTTTATATTTATGCGGGCATGAAAAGTTGAGTTTTTTATATGCTGTAAGATTTTAGAATGAAAAATTCTACTTTTGTACATTTCAATTAGAGCAACTGCAATGAATTCAATGGCGATATTTATATTTATATGGGATCTATTCGAAATCATATGGATAGCACACAATTTTGTTGGGTGGTTAAAATTGTATGCCAAAGGCTATAAAGGTTTACGGTCGATTCAGGATCTAACATTGCAAAGTTTTTCTATGGCAAATTAGCTGTTAACTAGTATGGCCAGCAGTCGACACAATCGACTGCAATCTAGAAAAAGAGCCTTCGTTTAGTGTATACCAGCAAGCCAAACGGACTTAATTGATTGGTACACTAAAGTTTTGGGGGGTCCAGAATCAATGTTTTTATACCCTCCACCCCAACTATGGCGTTTTCTTTTAAAAAAAAAAGTGTTGCATAAGTGTAACATGTGACTTGAGAACATTTTTAAATACTCCCCTAAATTTTAAGAAGTGTTGCATATTTTACGTTTACAAAAGAACACAAATTTCGGCATAAAACAATTCGCCTTGATATAGTTCTGCACTCATGTCCTTTTAATTAAAATGAGTGTTGAACATGCAGCATTTTTTTTAATTTTAAAGGGAACATTATCAGAAAAGAACGCTTTTAAAATAACACACCTTTTTCAGAAAAGAACATTAAAAAGATGTAAAAGGCAGAATAAATGCAGAATTTACTCAGAAAAGAAAGCGCCATTGGTTATAAAGAGTGTATACTAAGTTTTCGTGTTAAACTTCTTTATTATTCATCTCAGACCTAATAAAATATATATATATTCTGGCTCCTTGAGGAATTCTAAGTCGATTAAGCCATGTCCGTCTGTCTGTCTGTCCGTGCTCACTTTCGAAAAACTCAAAGGAAATGAGCAAACTTGGTCTCAAATTGCTTGCAGTTATCCTAAGCAGTTTGGGATTGAAATACAGCAAAATCGATTCAGTAGGATCAGAGCTATGAATCAATGTGTGGAGCCACCACCTTAAAAAATTGATAATTTTGTAACAAAAACTAACATAAATGGTGGAACAATGAACGGAATGACATAAAATTTTGCAAAAGTTTGTTTTATTCGACTGGAAATTACACTGTCAAATTTCATGAAGATCGGTTTATAATTGATTCTAGCCCCCATATAAACCCTACTCACGGAAAAACGTTTAGTACGCCTTAAACCGTAATTAATAAAGATATCATAACAAAATTTGGCACGTTACAGTTTTGTAGGACTAGAAATGTCACTGTGAAATTTCATGATGATCGGTCCATAATTAGGGCCCCATATAAACCCTACTCGAGAGAAAATATTGCACTATTTGCTAATTTGTAGTTGAATTTGTTATTTATTAATCTAATAAATAAACTTTTCATATACTAAAAAAAAAAAAAAAAAAAAAAAACTAACTGCTCTTTCGTACAACCAACCTTCTGCTCTTGCGAGCAGCCTTTGTTATCCGCTGGTACAGATAGTTCACCTGACTGCATCACGCTGTTGGTAGTTCAATATCCAATCATACACGGCTTGCTTTCATCCGACCAAATAGTAGCTTTGTTTTTATTTAGTTACGGTTTTCGTAACGCTGAGATGGCCACCATCAGTTCCGCCAGGGAATTTCCTCACAACTACATTAAAGTCTTTTACTAATTTGCCATTTACTTTCCGCATAAGGATCCTTCATGAGACGGTCTTCTGCCTTCTTTCTCAGTATTTATAACTTTTTTTAACATGGGCTAATTTTCCTGTGCCATTAACCAGTCGTCGTTAAGTTCCACATGCAATAAGCGAACCTCGTTGATGCGTTTCTTGAGTTTACTGGGCCGTCTTGAATGGGTATCCGCTTTCCCACATTTGTATCACCTCTTTGGGATGACAATTTGCAACCTTATGACAACAAGGTTCTATCTTACATTTAGTTTAGGTGCAAATGGAACCTGGTTTTCCTAAGGCCGCGTAATTCTTATGCTTACAAGTGACTAGTTGATATCTGTCATAAATCATAAATAAAATTTCCTTTTTTATAGTACTTTTTTTTAACAGCCTTAATATTTATTAACAAAATTAAAAGACTTCTATAATAAAATAAATATATGAAAATGAACAAGTTGCGGATAAAAGGAAAAGTTCCTTTGGAGATTTTCCAAGTCAAATGACAAATAAAAACTAATGTTGAAAATTCAATCCTAACCCTTTCACTCTCTCTCTCCCTTCCTTTTTATACTTTCTACTCACAAGTAAATAATGGCGGTTTTTAATGTTTATTTTATTTATTTATTCTGTGATTTTAAGGAAACTTTAAGCATTTAACACTTTTTATTTGTTGATCAAAAAAAAAAAAAAAAAAACAGAAACAGAAACACTTTACAATTCTATTTCTTTGTAAAGGAATAAGCAAAGAAAACTTGCAATACTTTAACGAATATTTACTTTGTAATACATTATTTTTATGTTTTTTTAACGGTTTTGCGACATTGTATCAGTGTTGCCAGAAGTAAGAAAAAACGTGATTCACTATCATAAACAATCTTTATATTCATTCACACAAAAATTTGACATTGTTCTGTCCGACATATAAAAATTTCCGCAAAATCATTTGTATATGCACCTCTTTTGCAATAAAAATATGACTCCGCTGCTTTACAAAAAAACTGAACTCCGATCGCATAGAATCTTTTATTTTATTTTGAATGTTTATAAATATTTGCCAATAGTCTATCATACAGTTGGATTTTGTTGGTCACATTAACATACTTTGCACACGATTTTTATGACACATCGTAGGCCTAAGGCCGGCAGTTTACTATCCTATTCAGTCGTACGTTTTGTCAATAAAATAGTGTGACCTTTGGTTTAACGCCCTATGCTCCAGTGGGAGTTAGAGGAATATATATATATAAAAATGAAATTGAATGAAGTATTTGCAAATATTTATGAATATTTTCATGACAGATTCTATGCGATCAGAATTGCATTTTCCCGTTAAGTAGCTGAGTCATATGATTTTTCATCTTTTTCATCTGATAATGTGGCATCAGTTTTCGAACAGAAGTAAGTCTTCGACTTTAGGAAAAAATCCTAAAGCCCATTATAAACTGCCTATTTGACTGAATACGAAAAACTCTCTCTCGCTCAATAAGATTTAAAACAAAAACAAATTCGTAAAACTTTCAAGCGCGAAAACTCAGAAGGCATTCTTACTTCAGGCCTTATTAAAGGTCTGCTTAAAATTATTTTGATTCAATTACCATTCGTATTTAACTGCTAAATAATGCCTCATAGAAGGCCTCGGCTCTTTCTTATAAAATATAAAATACACATTTGACATTCCCCTCTATGAGCAGGGAGAAGAGAAGGAGTACCATTTTTCGTTTTGTTTTTCTGCCGAAGCAAAAGCAAACGAATTATCTTTTTTATCCATTCCTATGTAACTTCGAAAGAAGCGAGAGCGGAAGACTTAAGTGGGAAACAGAATAGTCGCTGTAGTACAACGTTATCAATAGCGCTGAAAGTTGTCAAAAGTTAAAAACGTCAGTTTCAAAGTAGTCTTAAAAGAATTCATAGTTGTAGTAGTCGTTGCAGGTGAAGTTGAATTCTAAATTGTTAACTATGTTGCGCTACAGAGCATTCGTTAGCTTCAGCTACTACAACAACTACTTAATTCTGTTCCAGGCCTTACCACCCAATGACAACGTGTATAAAAAACATATGAGCAGGCCTTGTACATCCATAAGGAGGGTTACAGAGGCCCTTAAGAAGTCATCTGTACTCCCTCTTTTCCCCCGCTGCACTTGTTCTTGTTTCAAATGTATTTGGCGAAGAAAGCTTTCTTTGGACATCTTAAAATTGGGAGTAAATCGTCGGCAAAAAAATGGGGAGGAATTGAAGTTAAACTCTCTCTCATTTCTTTTTTCTCTTGCTTATTTTTCTTTGACATGTTCGGAGGCAACCAACCATAATATGGTTGTGGCCTTGATGGGCGACTTAATTAACCGTAATATGGTTTCCGGTGATAAAATGGTTAAATTAACCACAAATACTGAACAAGTTATTTGCTCTGTGTGTGGTAGCATGAAATGAAGGTATGGTAGCGTTGTTGAATAATGATCTTTTTTTCATTAGGCGATTATGTTATTCTCCAACAAAGAAATGCAGATAACAGAAATTTGGATTTGTCAATGTCTCGTTTCAGGGTCAAAAACATAGAGCTCGAGGATGTGCAATCCTTTTGCTACTTAGGATGCATAATTTCCTAGACGGGAGGCTCCCGTGAAGATATTGCATATCGCATAAGAAAGGCAAAGCAGTCATTCGGAGCATTACAAAGAATATGGAAATCACCACAAATACATACAGGTACTAAGCTGCGCCTTTTCTCCTCAAATGTTCGCTATACCCTGCTATATGGATGTGAATCCTGGAACTCTACGACAAACAACATCTACAGGTATTCATTACCCGTCGCTTGCGGAAAATATTTAGAATTTTTTGGCCGAACGTAGTTTCCAATAGCGACCTGTGGCAAAGAACAGGCGAAACAAAGGAGATGGAGCTGGATTGGCGATATCCTACGAAGACCTCATGATGACATATCGAAGATGGCAATTGACTGGAATCTCCAAGGCAGCAGGAGAAGAGGTAGACCCTCTAACACCTGGAGAAGGCTACTAGAATCCGAGATAAGCAAAACAGGAAAATCTTGGTCTGAAATCAGACTAATGACACAGTATAGATCCGGATGGAAGGATTTCGTTACGGCCCTTTGTTCCAACTTGGAACCATAGGAATCAATATATAATGTCTCGTTTTTTCCATTCTGTCGCAAATCCATTCCGCCCTCATCATCCAATTATTTATTTGCTTTACAGATAAATTCAATCAGCTAACTGCTCACATCTATTTTGAGAGGTATTGCCAACTGAAAATAGTATTATTCTCTCTCGCAACAGTGAGACAACAAAAATCGTCAACGGGCAGTTTATCAGTGTAATAAATTTAGATCGAGTTTTAGCAACAGGCAATTTGTCGATACATTGAGAAAACGGCCGTAAGGGTCTATATGTGAAAGCATAATAAAAAGTGCCCGCAAAATTAAAATATATTTTATTTCCCGACGGCTTTCTAGGCAAATTTTTAAGTTAACTGCTATGGAAAATGTGTTGTCGATGACGTTCTGTTTGAACATTTAACATCAGATATTGTAGATATTTTTTATGTCGAATAGAATTTTGTAAGATTTTCGTGTGTCTGAATCGTACGACTGTGTATGATAGTGAATCCAGGCATTAGGTAGGACTTAAAACAGTAGCCCAGCAAAAGGAAAAGAGATTATTTTTAAATTGTAGATATTTCTTTAAACAGCATTTTTAAATTAAAAGTGCCTTTATTGTGATATTTGTGGAATAAAAACTCTTAATTTTTAATCTAAGCTAACATTTTTCTTTTTAATCCAAATTTTTAATGACTTGTTTTAACCCTTGATAGCCTACTGGTTCCGCTTGGAACCAACCAAAAAAAAAATACTTTGTTTAAAGATTTTTGCTTAAACTTACACCTGCGACTTTAAAACTATTTCCTTTTGCGCCACCTTTTGCGCCGGTTGGCACTTTAATCCAACTTTATTTGACTCGTGTATGTTCAGTAAGTTGTCACAACCTCGAAAAAAACAGCTTTTGCGAAATTGCGAACTTCAAAAAAAATATTTCCGTGGTCGCTATAATGCCTTGAAGCTTACGTGAGTGTTTGAAATAATGATTTTTATTTTATTTTTGTGTAATTTTTAAAGTGTATGGTTGGTCCCTTGCGGAACCGTCAGGCACCGGGAGTTCGAAGTTTTCCAATTTTTGTAACGGTTTTTTCAGTTTGTTGATTAGAAATGTCGCAAAGAATTCGTGATTTTAGAACCGAAGAAGAGCTTTGGGAGTTGGTCAATTCGGTTGCGTGGTCGGACAGGTGATTTTTCTTCTGACGACAGTGATTATGACCCAGATTTGGATTTTGAAGCTGCTTTTGAAGATGACGAGCAAATAGGCCATTTACATGGGGAAAACGAAGCAATGGAAGTTGCAGGTTCAGTTCAGGACAATGCAGCAGTCGATTAAGGCTTGTACGCAGTGCAACAACACGTTAAAAAATACTGAATACTACACCAGATGAAATTAAACGATCCATGGGAATCAATTACTACATGTTGGTATTAAAATATGCGAACGATCGATCATATTGGAGTGACTAATGATGAACTGCATGACACGAAAACTTCATGACAAGATTTGTCAATTCTTGCACCTCAAAAGCAACCAGAAACGTCATCACCCAATGTCTGCTACGATGCCGACGCATGACATTTGCCTTGATAACGTTGGGCATTTAGTAGAATATGGCAAAAGGAAGGGAAACCGCGATGCAAAAGTCCGAAATGTACATCTTAAACAAAAGATAGATGCCACAAATGTGGAACACATTTGTATTTTTCGACTTAAAACACTGGTTTGCTGGTTTGTTTCACCAAAACTAAATTCGATTGCTGATATTTTAATGTTAATAATTTTTTATTTTTCTGTTATTTTTGAATTAACTAAATAAAATATGTTGATATTTGTTAAAATAAAAAAATGTCTGTGCTATAATATACTCATTTTAAATATTTGATCTCCGGGTGCCTACTGGTTCCGCAAAAGAACCAACCACGTTTTTTTACCTACCTTAGGTAATAAAACCTATGCACAAAGTCGTAGAACAAAAGTTGTTCAGAAACGCGAGTTTTAAAACATTATTTTTTTTTCGCTCAAAAAAATAAATCAGGCTATTAAGGGTTAATTTAACCCTTTGACGACCAAAGTTAAACCGCTTGTAAATTTATTTTTTTTTTGGAATTCATGTTTTTGGACGTATTTAAAAAAAAAAATAAAAAAAAATTTACTCCTTATTGAAAAAAACATGGGACATATATGTCCCATTGGTCTGTAAGTGTAAAAAGTCTGAAATTTAGTTTGCACTGAGCAAAGTGAAAAAAACTGAACAAAGAACTGCCAGAAATCAGACTTTATTGGTCAACATTATCGATATATTCCGTTCCATTAGTTTCAAACGCTATGACTCGTTTACGTTTTGAAGAAATTCGTTCCAACTTGCATTTTGCAAACAACGATGGACAGCCAACCCGTGACGACCCATCGTATGATCGAGCTTATAAAATACGTCCTGTTTTGAACCATTTTAATGTGGCATTCGGGAATGCTATGAGCGAAAGTAAACGCCAGTCAATTGATGAGCACATGGTGAAATTTAAAGGTCGATATATAATGAAGCAATATATGAAAGATAAGCCAATATCTTGGAGGTTCAAATTATGGTGTCGTTGTGATGCCAGCACTGGATATTTACATAAAATTGATATTTACACAGGAAGAAAACAAATGAAGGAAGTTGGTATTGGTGAGTCAGTTGTCTTGAATATGGCTTCCGGTCTTGAAAACTTGGGCATTGAGCTGTATTTTGATAATTTTTTCAATAGTCCATTGCTATTGCACAAACTAAAAGTTAAGGGTATACGAGCTTGTGGAACTCTACAACGCAATCCTGCACAAATGCCAAAATTCGACGACGACAAAACATTTAAACGTGGAGATTTCAAATCTTTCGAATCTGAAGGAGTAACAATTGTTAAATGGATGGATAATCGAGCAGTTCATATGGGTTCTAATTTCATAAATCCGAATGATACAATAACCGTCAGAAGGCGTCAAGCTGGTTCAGCGGAGAGAATCATAGTAAAATGTCCTGAAATGATATCTCAATATAATAGAGGAATGGGAGGCGTAGATCTGATGGATCAAAGAAAGGTAATTTGTTAAGCAGAAATATGCATAGACATATGTATACAAATATAATTTATTAACAAAGAAACGCTATCATTTCAGTCATATTATGAACACAGCCGAAAGTCAAAGATCAAATTCTACCTTCGTCTTTTTTTCGATTTAATTGATTTAGGAGTTCTAAATTCCTACATTGTTTACAACAAATTATCTACGAACATATCATCTCCATTTTCAATTTCCCTCCTGGAATTTCGTGCACAGCTCGGCGCACAGATGATAAATTCATTCTCTAGTCGATAATATGAAACTAGCTCAACGTCACGAGCTGGATCCAAACGAGCAAGACTGACCACAACCAATATTCCATTATCTGGTCACTATCTCTCCAGAATGGATAACGGCGTGCCGAAGCGATGTATTCTTTGCACCAAAAATGGCAAAGACAATCGAACAAAATTCCATTTGCTTCACTTGCAATAAACTATTTTGCTATACCAAGGAACGAAATTGTTTTGAAATCCTCCACAAATGATTGCTGTACCAACCATAATTTAATGATTGTTTTTTTTTTTATTTTACAATGAATTATTTTTTTCAGGTTGTCGTTTTTATGATTTATATTTGTTTTTATTGAAATATTTCAATTATATTGTTTTTGTGCAATTCCATTGAAATAAAAAATAAATTTATAATTAAAAAAAAATCCTTTATTTTTACCGTTGTGGCCCAATGGGACACATGTGTCCCATTTTATTTTCAGATCCCACAAGAAAGCTTTTGAAGCAAATCAAAAAGCGTTTTGGTTTCTGGTTACATCAGGATTTGGTGCATATAAAACAAAAATGTTACATGAGTGTATCATTCAGTTTCCGAGATTTAAGCAAACAAAAATTAAAAAAAAAATAACAAATTTTTGACTTTGAGATGACATTGAAATGAATTCGGACAAAAAATCTTAAAATTTTCATATATTTTTAAAAGACACATTTGTTTTTTATTGAATTAAATCTATTTGGTAAAATTTTGCTGAAAAATGTGCTTGTGAGAGGGTAAAAACCAAATGGGACTTATATGTCCCATTGGTCGTCAAAGGGTTAAAAAGAAACTTTAGACAGCTATGTTTAATCACTTATATTTAAATTAAAAAAAAAACACTTTGTAAAATAATTAATTTTCATTATTCAAATTTGTATGTTTAACACAATTTATTTTCACAAAAACTAAATAAATTTAAGTAGTATTTTCTAAAAACCAAATCTGGCAACATTGAAAAATCTAAAGAAAATATAAAATAAATGAAAAAACATCACTTCTGTTGAACCTTTTTTCCACCCTCGCTGCACTTAAACTTAAATCAACATAATGTTAAGGGTCTCGGCATTTAGTTGTATTAGCGTCAAAAGCTCTCCACATTGATTGTAAAATACAAAATTTAATACCTTTTTTCTGCTTCCAACTGACTCTTCCCCCTCTACTAACCATTTTCGACATAATCTAGTTTATTACATTGGCATGTGTCACCGGCACAATTTGCTTTACGAGAAGTGTCATTCACAAAAGCATTAAAAAAAATTGCAAAAAAAACTTCCATGAACAATTTTTTAAGGCAAAATAAAAAAAATTTTATAAAAAGGTGGAAATTTAACAATAACTTGCTGAAAATTATGCACACTTTTTAACAATTCAATACAAAAGTTATTTTCTGTTGGCTTTCTGGTTAATTTTCGGTTGCCTGTCAACCAAATTTGTAATAAAAGATTATGTTTGTGGAAAAATTTTCCTTTTTCTTTTGTCAGAATTTCTACACTTTTTTTTTGTCAGGCGAACATTTTCTTTAAGGTCTTTGTTTAACTTTTTCATATTGTAAAAATCTTAAAGCGTTTTTTTTAGAGATTCAAATATTTCTTCTAGAGATTTTCAAATGCAAATTACGTGCGCATCTATTTTTATATCACAGATAATGTCAAGGTTTATTATCATCGAATTTGTAACTATTAGGAAATGTTGTGGAAAAAGTAATAAAAATGTTGTTCTATTATTCTTGAAGACAGAAAATTTAATATAAAAAACAGGGTTACAAAATGGTGAAGCGCAGTGTTAGAATATTCAGTCAAGTTCGAAATCAAGTGGAAATTAAATTTATAACGTTTTTAGATTAGAATTTTGATATTTTTTGATCTTTAAGATCATCAAATTTAATTTTCATTAAATTATTTTAATCAGGGAAGAAATTTTATAACCGTAAATGAATTAAAATGTTTGATAAATTTTATTCATGACTGAACGGGGTTTGAACTCAGGTCGAGTTGGCATGTTTTAAGAATAACCGCATTATCGTCACCAGAGAACTGCAAAATCACTATTTTTCTTGATTTATTCATACGCTCAAATTTACATTCACTCTTTGCCTGCAAAACAAAGTTCAACGTTAGTAATTTTAACATCGTTTCGTACACATTTGATTTTTGCATGTGTTCGTTTTTTATTGAAAGTGCTTTGTTTGCGTTTTGTGTTGCGCACGCAATATAACAAAATTGTGTAAATTTAAAAGACACACATTCTTATACATTTGCATTCAAGTAGTCATTGTTCACTCGATGAGACGCTTTGTTAACATTAACAACAATAAACAAACCACTTGGTGAGACGCTTTGTTAAAATTAACAACAATAAAAACAACAATAACAAGAATACCTTGTACATACCGAACTACTGTACTTTTTAAGATTATAAAAAAAAGTCTTCTGTTTCTATGGAAATTGTTTATACCTACATAAGTATGTGCGTTTAGTTTCATTTCAATTTTTTTCTTCTTGTACTACATAGTAACTGATGAATGCCTCCATGAGTAATAATTACTTGATTTTTGGCTTTTTTGTTTGTATTTTTTTTTCTTTGCCAAAACAATCATTGTCGGACCAAACACACAAACATCTTAATTGTCAAACGAAGCTGAACGATGGAATAAATAACAAAGCACGTTGTGCATTATTTGAATGACTGCAAACCAGCAGCGAATGTTTGCGGTTGCGCAAGTTTGATTGTATGACCGCAAGCGAGTGTATTTGTTGGTGTTCATTTACTGCGATTTTTTTGCAATCACACAAATCCGTTCTCTGATCGTCATCAGAATTCTTTGCAGTTTTATCCGAGTTCAATCCCCCGTTCAGTCATGAATAAAAATTATTAAATTTTTTTTTATTAATTTCATGTTGTAAAATGCTTTCCTGCATTAAACTCATTTTTCAAGAACATTACATTTTTTGAACTTAAAACTTCCTTAAAAATATCACAAATTTCAATTAAAAACCAACAGCAAAATAAACCACAGTTGTTCCTTAATTTTTTTAATAAAGGAAGGAGTTTAACAACATAAAATGAATTAAAATTTTTGATCATTTTTGTTATTGGATTGAACTCGGGTAGAACTGCAAAGAATTCTAATGATGAAAATGCGGCTATTCTCGAAATATAAAACTTGACCCGAGTTCAATCCCTCGTTCAGTCATGACAAAAAAAAAATAAAAAAATTTTTTTTTTATTCATTTTATATTGTAAAAATAATTCCTTCATTTAAATATTTTAATGAAAGTATATAAAATGGAGTATTAGCCATAACTCATTTGATTTATATTGATTTATATTTTACGTGTGTTGACAACAATGTACAATACTTAATTTGCACCATAGAAAGATACACAATCGAGCAACGCGTTAAAGTTATTCAGGCTTATTATGAAAATGTGCAAACCGGGTCTGTAGAAGATGTGAAAACACCAATTCATGCTCGCACAGCTAGTACTGCAGAAAATATTACTGCTGTTCGCGATAGTGTGGCTGAAAAGACGTCCACCTCAACTCGTCGTTGTGCCTAAGAATTGCACCTCTCACGCTCGTCGTTGATGAACATTATGTACAAAGACTTGCATTTATACGCAATTGACTCAAGAACTAAAGCCTCTTGACCATTCCAAACGTCGTCAATGGTCAGAATGATGGCAAGAAATGGCAACAGCGAATGATAAATTTTCGAAGAAAATCATCTTCATAGATGAGGCACATTTTCACATAAGTGGATTCGTCAATAAGCAAAATTGCCGCATTTGGGCGAATGATAATCCAAGAGTGATTGTCGAAAAACCAATGTGCCCACAAAGAGTGACTGTTTGGTGCGGTTTATGGGCTGGCGGCATCAGTGGGCCGTATATTTTCCAAATTGAGGCCGATCAGGCAGTTACTGTGAATGGTGTTCGCTATCGTGAGATGATAACGAACTTTTTATGGCCCGAATTGGAAGATATGGATGTGGACGATATGTGGTTTCAGCAGGACGGTGCCACTTGCCACACAGCTAACGAAACAATGGCTCTTTTGCGCAACAAATTCAATGGCCGTGTTATCTCACGTAATGGCGATGTTAATTGGCCGCCAAGATCATGTGATTTGACACCGTTGGACTTTTTTCTTTGGGGTTATTTGAAAGAAAAGGTGTACGTCGATAAGCCAGCAATAATTCAAGAACTTAAGGATGAGATAATTCGGCACATTAACGGCATAGAACCTCAAGTATGCCTTACCGTCAACGAAAATTTGGACCATCGGATGGAGGTGTGCCGCCGAGGTCACGGTGGCCATTTGGCCGATATTTTGTTCCATACATAATTGAACCATACCATATTATGGTAGTATTAATAAAACGAAATGACAATAATTTCCTAAATAATTGGTGTTTTATTCAAAATAAACATCGGCCCTTAAAATTTAACCACCCTTTACTTAGCTCCTTTTGTAGTGAGTATTGTCTTGACATAGCACCGCGATCATACAACAATCTTATATTTTGTTCACTTTCCCGTTTTATTTTAATTCACATTCTTGCACTTTGTAATTTATTTTTTATTCACAAATAATTTATATTTTTTTAAAGGCGAATTCACTTCACGTAATATGTAACTTTTTTTAATTGTGTAACACATTTAACTTTAATCGACATGTTTTTGCGGTTACATTAATTTTCGCGTCAGTGCTGCCAGCCTTTTTTTTGATTTGAGAATAAAATTTGATAGCAATTTGACATCAAATTGTTAAAACATTGTATGTCAAATGTTTATATTCAAATCATTATCAATTTGAATTCAAATGTTCAAATCAAATAATTGAAAAGATTTGCAAATTGTGTTTGAAGTCAAATGATAAATTCATTTCATATCAAAGGTTTGACTTCGTGTCTGTTGGGAAAGTACTCAATAACATTGCATATGTTTGGGTACCTCAACAAAAACTGGCAGTTATTTCCTGACAAAATGAAAACAACAAATATTAAGTTGTGTATTATTTTAAATAAAGGAATAGTGACCGCACTTCGCGTGATGCTTTAAATCTGGCAATATCAAACGACAGATCTGAACATTTTTGACAACCATGAAAACCGAAAATTTCTGGTTGATAAGTTTGACAAAAAAAATGTATATCGTCGGGCAATGAAAGTTAAGATTTTCTGTGAACTGACAAACTACCTTGTGGTGGCATTTTTTATTGTCAGCTCTTTGCTAGATCTGGCAATATTGGCAATTTATGACAATCGTTTGTACATAGCTTAAAGCCTGTTAACTATTGTCAGTTGAGCTTTGAATTACGCTGAACCACAGTGGGAGCTTCAGCGGATCGAACATGGAGCAAATATGTTAAAGTTATATTTTTGGGTATATTTTCTATTCACATTTTTTTCAAGATTTTGGTCACTGTTACAGCTGTTACCTCTATTTTAAACATATTAAATACCGTACTGTAATCCCTGTTGCCCCTAGAGACCCACCGCCCTTAGTTAAGCGCCTTCTCAGAGTAGCTAGCTACTTTTCTAGCCTACAGCAAAAGGCTACAAATATGTATACATATTTATAGACTCTGCTACAGATCTTTTAAGATGCAAAGTTTTTACCTTCAAAATATGTTACCATGAATCTTGCTTTTGAAATCGCATTAAAGTCTTATTTCCAAGTAGCCTTACCTGTAATGAGAAAAAGAAAAATTTTATTAGAAAAACAATAAATTATATAAATTCTTTCTAATTAAATTTATTTAAAACTAATTCAAATAAAAGACTTATTAAAGCACCTAACAGAACTGTGCAAGGATTTTAATTTCGCTTATTAATTAAATTTTTGAATATAAATTGAGGGGTGGGGGAAAGCAGACTTCTTTTTTAATTAAAAGCAAACACAGAAACAGCGACAGCTACGGAAAATTGTCAAAGTAGCTGTAATAAACAAAGTTTAATAGAATAAGTGCTTGCACGAAAATATAAAATGGAAAATAAAAATACATTTTCGTTTTTCACTTTCCTTCAGAAGTTTCCATTCTAAGAAAAAGTTCAATTTAAGCAAAAAGAACATACAAATATCCTGACATCCTTGGAACAAGGTGAATAGACAAATGTTTAGCAAATTTCCTATTCACTTAAAATTGCTGGAAAAATATTTTTAAACAAAAAATTTTCTATTTACTTTAAAATTGTTGGACAAAGATTTTTAAACAAAAGTGTTAAGTTAAGGAACACAACTAAGAACTTAGAAAGTTCAAGCCCGATAGTATGGCACCCTACACCACAATATTTACAGACTAATTTTCGAAAGTATTTGGGACCCATGGACAATTTTTTTAGGATTTTGCCGGTTATTATCTACATCTATATGAGATTTTGTAGTCTTAAAGTTTTTTTTTTTTTTTCTTCGTTATTTATTTATTGAATCTTCATATATTAAATATGAACTAACAATAATTAATCAAATCTTTACCTAATACGTTATTTTTTGTCCTGCCAGTGCCAGACAAAAATGTTCTTCATTGCGGGTTCTGTTCACTTTTATAGGTGTTTATCGCTCATCTAATTGGATAAGTGCTGCAGTGTCTCTTCTTCTTAAGCGAGTGTGGCCGCTATCATTTAAAATATTTCGTGCTAGTGGGTTCGGGTGCAATTCGAGCCTTTTTAAGTATTTTACGACATTTTTCGTAATCATAGTTTTAACTAATGGAACATTAAGATCCTTGTGAATATTTGAGTTTTTAACATACCAAGGGGCAGCTGTGATTATTCGAAGTAGTTTATTTTGGCGCCTTTGAATTTTTTCGATATTAGAGGCCGAGGCAGTGCCCCATAACTGAATACCATAGCACCAGATTGGCTTTAAGATGGAGTTGTAAAGAAGAAGTTTGCAGTCGAGACTAAGGACAGAGTTTCTTCCAATAAGCCAATGAATTTGGATGGCTTTTAGTTTCATTTGAGTTAATTTTGCCTCTATATGGCTTTTCCACGTCAAACGGCGATCTAGATGAATACCGAGGTATTTTACATGCGAATTTTGAGGTATTATTTGATTATTGATTTTAATAGAGGGGCATGATTCCCGACGCAAGGTGAATGTTATATGTACGCATTTTTGCTCATTGACCTCTATCCTCCATTGCTTTAACCATAGTTCGAGTTGAAATATATGATCCTGTAGGTATCGAGATGCTTCTTGACGGTTTTCGTGCACGCTCAAAAAAGCTGTATCATCAGCAAATGTTGAAGTTTGTGTGTAGTTGTTTGTTGGCATGTCCGAGGTATATATTAAGTATAAAAGTGGGCCCAGGATGCTTCCCTGAGGGACTCTAGCGTCAATTTGCTGAGGGGAGCTTAAATAATCTCCTTCTTTAACAATAAACTTTCGACCGACTAAGTAGCTTTCTAACAGCTTGTGTGTGTTTAATGGTAAGTTTAGCTTCAATTTATGTAATAAGCCTTCATGCCAGACTTTATCAAAAGCTTGAGAAACATCGATGAGGAGAGCGGAACAATAGTTTCTTTCTTCAAAGGCTTTTCTTATTGCGTTAACTATACGATGGGTTTGCTCAATTGTGCTGTGTTCTCTTCTAAAGCCGAATTGGTGGGTAGGAATACATCTATTTTCATTTAAAATTGGGGTTAATTTTGACGTTAACAGCTTCTCAAACAGCTTTGATATATTACAAAGTAAGCTTATAGGCCTATATGACTCAACTTTTGTGAGATCCTTTCCTGGTTTAGGTATCATGGTGACTATGGAAACCTTCCACTTTTGAGGATAGTATTCAAGACGTAAAATGGCATTAAAAATTAGAAGAATAATTTTCTTTGCTATGCTGGGTAGCTCCAAAAGCATTTTGTTGCTGATCTTATCAAAACCAGGAGCCTTCTTGGGGTTTAAATCACAAATAGCCTTCTCGATTTCTCTTAACTCAAATCTTAGGGGAACAGCTGCTCTAGCTGCAACAGGTGGTAACTCGACCGCAATATCGTGAGATATATTTGGGGTAAATACGTTTTTTAAATGATTGACAAACAGATTTCCTTTTTCAACATCATTTCTTGCCCAACTTCCATTCAAGTTTCTTAATGGTGGTTTAGAGACAACTGGCCTTTTGAGATTTCTAGCTGCACGCCATAATGAGTAGTTTGGTTGTGGGGTTGCATCAAGTTCCTCAAGATATTTTTCCAGAGAAGCCGTTTTCTTAGTCTGCAGTAACTTTCTTAGTCTTTTTGTACACTCTTTAAGTAAGTTCTTAAATTGAGGGGATCTGTGCAATTGCCACTCTCTTCGAGCCCTCCTTTTTTCAGACAAAAGATGCTCGACATCTGTGGAATATATTTTAATAGTTTTTGTTTTTTTGGGGGCAATGTTGAACAGCTAGTTTCAGAAAACTGTCAAAATTGTCAATAGAGCGATCTACATAATCCGGTGTACTGAGCGCAATATTTTCTGTGCAATGGGTACTGAGATATTTTTTATATTTTAACCAATTAATTTGCGTAGCTGTCGTCGGAGGTACAATTCTATTGGGGTTCATTATAGTAACAATTGTAGGTGTGTGGTCGGAAGATAAATCTAGGGAATGTTTTTAACCACGCCGAAATCGATGACATCTGGAATTTTTTGATGATCAGTTGGCCAATATGTTGGTTGTCCGCTCGCTACCACATTTAAATCCATTTTAGAAATTGTGTTAAATAAAACACGACCTTTTGGTGTTATAAGTCGTGACCCCCAGAAGGTATGTTTAGCGTTATAATCGCCAGCGGCTAGGAAACACGGTCCTTATGATTTAAAATATTTATAATATTGGTCCTCCGATAATGAAAATCTAGGCGGGGAGTATAACGATGAAATTACTAGGTTTCTATTTAATTCCTCAACGCAAATGTTCGTTGCTTGGAGATAATCTTTACGATGATCACACATTAGGTAGTGTTTGACTCGGGTTTTATTAAAATGGCAGAACCTCCACAAGCTCTATCTCGAGGGTCCTTGATATCATATAGTATATAACCATTTATATTAAACGTATTTCTTGAGGTCAAATGAGTTTCAGAAATCATCATGACGTCAATTTGTTTATTTTTAAGAAAGTATTCTAATTCATTTTTATGTTGGCGGATGCCGTTTGCGTTCCAAAAACAAATTTTTAAACAGTTCATGGTTTGTTAAATACAGCTTGCAATAACATCGATTGCATTCTAAGCATTTCCTGCATCATATTACCCATTGTGTTCGTAAAAATATTTACTGTTTGCACTAATGTTTCCATGGTTTTTTCTAAACGACTTAAATTAGAAACCGGAGTTTCATCATTACTTGGCGAGGCACCTTGCATAGGCTGATGGTTTGATTTTAGGACGTTAGCGTAAGAGGTTCTGTTATTACTAGGCTGGGGGGCTTGAATTGCATTTGTGTTTACCTGATTTGCTACCTGCATTTGAGGGGTATTTGTTTTCGGTCAAACCGTCTGCTTGACGATAGTATATACAGGGCATCCTCTATAATTCGCAGTGTGATTACCGCCACAGTTGCTACATTTTTTTACGTTGGGGTAGGTTTTAGACTTATCGCAAGAAACTGTACCGTGTAGTTCACCACATACTACGCAGACAGGGGGTAAGTAGCAGTATGCCTTGGTATGGCCAAATTCTTGGCAGTTTAAGCACTGAACAGGTCCATTTTTTTTGTGCGGCTCTTCAATTGTGATTTTTCTGTATAGAATATATTTCACACTATAAATGGGATGCGTTTCGTTTTTTTAACTTAATGTCGCCGGGCTCCTAACTCCACTCGAAAAAGTGGTTGTGGATTTTTGTCCCTATTTCTAATATTTACCACATGTTTTATCTTGAAGCCTTTTTCTTCAAAGAAAGTTTTAATTTCCTCTGGGTCTACGCATGAATCAATTCCCTTAATCACCACCTGGAGACCTTTACTGCTCTTGAGTTGGTATGTGTAAAAACTTTTTTTAAGTGCCTCAAATTTGCTTATTATTTTGCGAAAGTCATTTTCATGATTTACTTGAATTTTAGTTTCATTTATACTACCTCGCTTTATTGCAGCAACATAAAAAGAATTTTCACCAATCAACGAAATTAAACTCTTTATTAGATCATTTGAGTTATGCTCTCTAGGATATATCGGGGGCGGCTTGGACGATTTTATGACGTTTGGTGCTTCAGAGGATTCATCCTCCAGAATTGCAAACCGATTTTGGGAATTTATTTTATCAAAAGATGGCACTTTTGAGTCCGAAGCAACTGCTGCAGAGGTAGGGCTGCGTCCCCGTTTAAGCAGTAGTCTTAAAGTGATTTTAGAAACGGGGTTTATATGGAACGTACCAGTACTAGCCATGATAAAGTAGCAATTTAAAAAGTTATCGTTGTCAAATTTTGTTATTTGATAACAATACCAACATTTTTAAAAAAAATTAAGGCAATAAAAGCTATTTTCGGAAGTGGTAGTTGTATGGGAGCCATTACACCTATTCCGATTAAATTTAATAAGATTATGCAGGTTGAAATAAAAAACTTGTGGTTCAAATTTTATAAAAGCACCAAACTATATTTGCAACTTAATAAATTAAAGTGATTCGTTTTTAACGAAATTTGATTTGATTTTGATAAAAAATCCGATATAAATAACTCAGGTAGTCAAGTTGAAATTATGGCGACCCGACCCGCAACACCCCTGATGCAAGCATAATGCAAACGAAAAAATTTAAAAAATATATCGATATATATCGAATCGATATTTTTTATCGATATTTATTATTTCAAAAATATCGATATATCGAAGGGGTTTGAATTGCTTATAACCTTTTTTATTATATTTTTTTTTCCTTTCAGTATTTTGTAAAGAAGACTTGAGGAATTCAAAGTGGAGCAGTACTCAATTGAACAACGTGCCCAAATTGTTGAGCTTTATTTTTCAAATCAACAATCAGAATTTTATTCATAATTTAATTATGAGCGACGAAGGCCATTTCCAATTAAGTGGGTTCGTTATAAGACAAAAATGCCGCTCCGGTTGTGAAACAGAAAGCGGCCAATGAACCCAATTAAGTGGGTTCGTTAATACGGAAAATCCGAGAGTAGTTCAACAGCGAGAATTACACCCACCAAGGTGTACGGTTTCGTGCGGTGTTTCGTCGGAAAGGATAATTGGTCCTTATTGTTTTGAAGTTTTGCGAAAGGTTATGGAAAATGTGTTGGAAAGAGCAAGAATTTGCGAAGCAGAAAATGGGCACCACTTGCGAGATATTATTTTTCATAACAAAACTAAAAATATTTCCCATTTATATACTCTATTAAAAAAAAAAGTTGATAATTGAGCCGTTTATTTTGAAAGTGGCATAAGTCATTTCGGTTTTTAAGTCGAAATATTTAAGGGTTTGCGTTTTAACACGTTTAAAAATATGGATGCTAACTTTCGAGAAGATTCACTTGTATTTGATACATCATGATAATGATATTTTTTTCAGTATTTATTATTATTATTATTTATTATTATTATTTATTATTATATTTATTATTAACTCGATTTTTTTTGAAAAAGTGACTAATGCCACTTTCAAAATAAACGGCTCAATTATTTCTTAAATAAAAACTAATAACGAATTGAAACCCCCTGTACATGCACTACTAATATGATGTTAGTGTTAAGTATAGACTCATCATGTTAGAGGTGTTCTCTTGTTATAGCACGGTTGTTAATGCAAATGTTTTAACAACGCTTTTATAACATCATGTTATAACAGCAAATCATGTCATTTGTAGACGGGAAGTTATAGATCTTCATATTAGGGTGTGTGTGAAACGGTAGCAAAGTTCTATGGTGAATTAAAATTTCTACGCTAATGTCAAAATTTATACTAGCCCCCAGGGCAAGTGAAATTTTATTCACCTTAACAAATTCAAAATTTTACTTCCAACTTTGCTATCGTTGCACACACACCCTTAGTTTAAAAAAAACATATGATGCATGCAGTGATGCCAATACTAAAAAACATATTGTTTGAAAAACGGTTAAAATTTTGAGTTTTTAATAGAGACTGACTTAAAAAAATATCGAATACGATAGTCGTATTTCAATATCGATACATCGATTTATCGGTATTTTTAATATCGGCGATATATATCGATTATTTTTTTTAAATATCGATATTTGGATATTTCGATATTTTTTGCCCATTCCTACAAACGGTTTTATTTCCATGCTTTGCTCCGACTCAAAAAAATTTCTAAAAAGATCCAGTTTGATCTTTTTGAAATTATTATTTTGTTCTGCAGTCAAGAGTAAAAGTTTTTATACTATAAAATTTTTATTTTGTGATTTAGATATAATTTTTTAAATGCATTTTTATGCTAAGTTCACACTTAGGTTTTTCAACGCGTTTAAGCAAAATGTTGATTTAGCTAATCAAAGCCGTTCACATTAATTTGAGATGATTAAGATGACAGATGATTAAGAAAAAACACACACACAAACACACAAAAAAACAACAAACAAATTTAAATTTCTTTAAAGTATTAAAAATGGATAAAAACACTTTTATAAAGTTATCAGAATATTATTTTAATAATTTTAATGATGTAATTGTGAAAATTTATGAATTATTTAAGAAAAAAAAAATAAAAACATTAAGCAGAAATCTTGGCCGGTTGTACACGGTTGTTGGCGATTCTACATTTGAGGTATGTTCAGCGGATTCTATGTGGTTTATGAAATGATTTAGTTGTAATCATGTCAATTTGAAGTGATTAATAAATCACTTCAATGTATGGGTAATCATCTCGATTTTGAAGTGATTAGAGCTTAATCACGTTCGAGCTGCTTAAACGCGTTTAAGAACCCAAGTGTGAACATAGTATTATATATAAATAATAATAATTTCAAAAGATTTTGTTATTCGTGCTTAATTCCCAGTTTTTATTATTGATAAAAACACTTGAAATTTATTGTTGATGGGATAAGCTATTCCTATGCATTTCACTGGTTGCTTAGGCCAGATCATCAGGAAACTTCATCCATAAAGGTTTTAGACAAACTATTTTGTTTTTTCTTAACCTACTTACAACTACAATTAATGTTGAGAGAATTTCAACTAATTGTAGTGGGGAAATGTAAGATGAGATGAACCCACTGTTGTTTATTGTTGATGTGTTTTGTTTAAACTTTGATATTGTTACAAGTAGAACTGTTGCTATAATTCTTATACGTTTAACAGTTTTATTTGGTTTAATATCTTTAGTTTGTCTAAAACCTTTATGGATGAAGTTTCCTGATGATCTGGCCTAAGCAACCAGTGAAATGCATAGGAATAGCTTATCCCATCAACAATAAATTTCAAGTGTTTTTATCAATAATAAAAACTGGGAATTAAGCACGAATAACAAAATCTTTTGAAATTAAAATTTTGTATTCCCAAAAATTGAAATTACTTTTTGATAATAAACAGGCAGTGCACGGCCTAAAAAACACTTAATTGACAACATCTTTTGTAAGTTGTTGTTTTTTTCATTTTGTTTTTCTTAACCTACTTACAACTACAATTAATGTTGAGAGAATTTCAACTAATTGTAGTGGGGAAATGTAAGATGAGATGAACCCACTGTTGTTTATTGTTGATGTGTTTTGTTTAAACTTTGATATTGTTACAAGTAGAACTGTTGCTATAATTCTTATACGTTTAACAGTTTTATTTGGTTTAATATCTTTAGTTTGTCTAAAACCTTTATGGATGAAGTTTCCTGATGATCTGGCCTAAGCAACCAGTGAAATGCATAGGAATAGCTTATCCCATCAACAATAAATTTCAAGTGTTTTTATCAATAATAAAAACTGGGAATTAAGCACGAATAACAAAATCTTTTGAAATTAAAATTTTGTATTCCCAAAAATTGAAATTACTTTTTGATATAAATAATAATTTTACAGTACAATGTGAAATTTCTTTGAACTTTAAAATCGTAATTATTAAATGGCAAATAATTTCTACAATCACCACGATTGGGGCATTTCATAAGAGAAGAATTATCCGTTTCCATACGAGATTTCGTTTTAAGTGCAACTATTGTAGGTGGAAATTTTTAAAAAAAATTTTACACAGAAAAAATTAAAAATTGTCTCTAATCACCTAATTTGTTCCAAATTCATATAATCAAGCAACCCATTTGTTGATTTTGCACCTATTTCCAAAATGATTATATTGATTACTAAAAATTGTAAAAATTTAATATTTTGAATATTTTTTTTCTCAATAAATAATAAGGGTCCTCATGATATTGTTTTTAAGTCTCGTAAGCTGTGCAAACTGTGCATTTTTACGCCCTCGTAAATGAACTGTCAAAAATTGTATGAGAATTCATTTACACAAACTGCTTAAATTTTCCCAACACTTTTGACTCGTAAACTTGCGCTGTTCAATTGTGCATTTATACAGACAAATTTTTTTAATGCTTACCGCCGTTTTCAAATAAGTAAATAGCTCACAAACCATAAATTCTTGCAATAATATAAGCATATTAGTCTTTTGGCTTTCTTCATGCATGTTTAAAAACAAATTTCATTTTTTATTCACAAATTTAAACTTTTTTATTATATTTTTGATTATTTTTTTTTTTTAATATATTTTTTTATTGACGTTTCAGTTTGAAATGACATTAATTCTTAAAATTACACAAAAATTAAAAAGGATCTTCATGAAACGAGTCTCGCAAGTTTACCCATTTACACAAATGGCAATTTCAAGCGATATCATGAAGGCCCTTAATGTTTTTAAATTTAATTAAAAAAATGTTAAAAAAAACTTTGCCGTTTCAAAGAATGTGTTGATTGATTTCGACAATTTCACAAGTTTGAATTATTTTGTTTTAAACGAAATAATTGTTTGTTATTTAATTAATTTTTTAATTCAAAATTTATTTAAAACAACTAAAATGTTAATTAAATCAAAATTATATTTTTAATTTTCATTCAACAAAAAAAAAATAATTGATTCAATTATCACATTAATTAAATTTAAATACTTTTTAAATAGTTTTTTTGATTGATAAAAAACTACTAATAGTTTTTTCTGTGTATCATAAATGAGGCTATCAGAGCAGAAGTGGTGTAACCCCAGACTACTTATTGCACAGTGCATCAAAATTGGGGTCATCGGCCAAAGGGTTGTGAAAAGTTAACTCGGGTTTTAAAAAAATCGTGCAACGTGTGTAAAATGGGTTTTCGTTATTCCGGGCCTTGAAATTATTTAATTTTTCGAGTACCCGTTTTGCATACGTAGCACGATTTTTTGGTCTTAGAAGACCCCTAGTGAAATTTGATGCAGTAAATATTCATAGAACAGTTTAACCCTCTAAAGTGCCGTTTTAGTATATTTTTGTGTTGAAGTTAACAAAATGACCCCTTAAAATAAGTATTAGAGGGTTAATATATTCTAAAAAAATAATCACCATGCAACTCTACTAAAGAGATCTGAAATAGTCTTTAAGCTCAAAAGTACATAAAGTATATTTTTTGACTTGAACCAAATGCCTTTTTAAGAAACTCAAAAATTGCAATAACCCAAATTTCGAAAATCCGTTTTATATACATTACACGAACTTTTGGTCTTTGAGGACCCCTAGTGAAATTTGATGCAGAAAATATTCGTAGAACATTTTAACCCTTAAAAATGCAGTTTTAGTATACTTTTGTGTAAGAGTTGGGAAAAGGACAAAAATTACCCCTTAAAATGAGAGTTAGAGGGTTAATAAATTCTAAGAAAAGAATCGTCATACGATTCTACTGAAGACATCTGAAATTATTTTTAAGCTCGGAAGTACATTTAGTATATTTTCTTTGACATATACCAAACGCCCGAGCTAACTTTTCAAAACCCTTTGTCAGATTTGCTCTACTAGTAGAATACTTTCATTTCACGTTGCAAGTGAGGCTGTTTTTTTTTTTTTTTTTGTTGCACAGTGTTTTGAGATAACACTACTCTTGCACTACTTTTCCACTATTACTCTTGCACTAAAGTACTTGGTTGTAAAAACTTTTTAGGATACAAACAGTTCGCTTACTCGACATTTGCACTGTAAAGAACAGTGCAGAGAAAATATCATACACCAGAACCGAATAATGTTAAAATAGGCTAAAAATAATTGATAAATCAGATAAATCAAAATTTGTAATGCTAAATTTAGCTGAAATGGTCACACTGCCAAGCAGTAAACCTAATGGCTGATCACACTAATTTATTCAAATATCAATTTATGTGTAAAATCCGTTTTTCATGTCAAATTAAAATAACATAATAATAAAAAATTATATTTAAATAGAAGTTGATATCAGTGGTATTTTGACAAAACATCTTTAGTCCAGAACTGGACTTTCTTATCTGGATTCCAGATAAGATAGCAAAAAAGTTTTTAAAGAAAACTCGCTGAAAAAATAATTTTTATCAAATAAGAAAATAAACCAAAATAAAAGAAAATTTTCGTTTTTAATACAAAATTTTAAAAGCGGTAACAAAAATGTTTTTTAATGAAAATTCGTAGGATTAACAACATTTTTTTCAACTTTTAAATTTGACTTAAGATGCTTCGTCAAAAGGCCACAGATATTTAAATAGAATTGATAAAATTGGCCATAAAAGGTAGGTCTTAAACCACTTTTCCTTTATGCAACACATTTCACCAACAACTTCCTCGCAACATTGAATTGCACAAATTTTTAATTCGCATATGGGTATTTCCACAGGATAGACAACTTTTTGCCACGTTACGCCACCAAGCATTTTAAATTGTTTCTCCAAGGATAGTTTATATTTTTTTCTAAACTTTTTTTTATTTTAATGTAAGCGCAATTGATTTTGTGAAAAAGAAGGCAAATTTGAACAACATGGGTCTAAAATACAAGATGAATTTTGAAACTGTAATAGTTTAAAAAGCTGTCAAGCGGGGCACCCGGCGGGTTAACCTTAACACGGAATCCAGTGGTGCTAGCCGTTTTTATTTTTAGGTTAGCTCTTGTTTTCGAGATATACCGTTATTTCCGAAATTCGCGGAACACAAAAACGATTTCGTTGATTGAATAAACTAAAACAGCTAATCAAAACAAACCAAACTAAAGCAACCGAAATTAAGTTAGGCTAAACTTGTTTAAATCTGCGCAGTCGTTTTAGAAATACTATGGGTTGATTACGGATGACAGCTGAACTGAAGTTGTGTTGCCAGTTGCAAAATCTGGCAACGCCGCTGATATTAAAAAATAAAATTTTGTTTTTGTGTTTAATATTTTAACATTTGACAATGCCGGATTTTGCTGCTGGCAACACAACTTCAGTTCAGTTGCCAACCGTTATCGACTCATAAATTTTTCATTGGCAAAAAACAAAATTTTTATTAGCAACATTTCGAAATTTATGTTTTGTTGTTACGTCGCATTCTGCCGCACCGAATTTCTTAAATTTATATGGATCCTTAGCTTTTGTCTTGATCTCTGTCCAAATTTCGTCAACAGACATTATTAAACTTTCTAGACTTCTTCCCCATGTCCCGTTTCGCCTGCCTCGACTGCACCCTGTGTATTTCAATCCAGTAATTGTCGGACGTTATTAATGTTAAAGGATTAAAGAAAAAAATATTTATATATAATTTTTTTAGGCAATTCAATGTGTATTAAATTTTAAAGAACCAATTATGTACTTCTATTTCGAAACAATCGCTTTATACAAAATTGCTTGTTTCATAATCTAAAAAAAAAACAGAGAATGTTTAAAAATAATTTAAAGCAAAAACACAAACATTTTCCATAGATTTAAATTTCGAATGAAAATTGTGTGTTTCAAGCTAAATTGCCATTATTTTCCTTTATTATTTATTATACTCTTCACTGAAGAAAAAAGGGTAGATGTATAAAAGTTTGTGATTTCTACAATATGTACTGATTTTAGACATTAAAAAGTATATATCGTCACCTAAAATGCAAAACAACAACGTATCATAAAAAAATTCGAAATCGTCTTTTTGATAATCCGTGCCCATGTTCTGTAACTCTCGCGTCGAGAAAGTTTTCGATTGAAATGTGTGAAATGAAACAAAAATGCCATAAATTGGAACAAACAGATGTTTTTCTCACTTAACTGTGTCTGTAACCTTTTTTGGCGAGTACAAGCTGTCACGTAAGGAAATTACTCGCCAATTTACAGAAAAAGTGTGTCTGTAACATTTTGGTGAGAAAAGTTCCCGCTTTGAACTGTCAAATAAACTCACGAATAAAAATTGGGCGAGAAAAAATTTTAGCACTAAAAACAATTAAAAATGCAAAGAATTATAATAATAATATTTTATTCTTGGCACATTTTTCATTGTTTTATTATTTTTCTTTTAACATTTTCATAAAATATACGAATGTCTTCAAAGCTCGTTTGCAAACAACAAACATTAAAGTCGCTCTTTACACAATTTGGCATAGCCGACGGTTGTGTTTTCGCCGCCGTCGTTGAAAAATTTTCAATTTAAGTAAATTTTGGTCGCCTGGCGTTCTGAACGTCTGCAATGTCACATCGGCTTCGAGTGCAATATTATGACATTTATAACGTAACGACGTAATCTCTTTTGATAGTTTTCGACATGAGTTACAGACACACATTTTTCTCACTTTTCGAGAAACGATGGGATATTTTGTTTCACATCTTTTCGATGCAAGAAGTTCTCACTAAAGTTACAGAACATGGGTACTGGTTCCTCATGAGTAGCAAAGATGATTTAACGATGTCCGTGTGTATGTTGAAATGGGTTTTCCGAAGATTCCAGAAATGATTTGGAATTAGTTGCTATACATTTATGGCACATATCCATGGTTTTCTTTCGCAACCTCGTAACTCAAAAACAACTACTTTTCAGGAGAGACAAAATACTTCTTTTTTTTATCAGATATTTGAAACTTTTTGCTATATATTCTTTTATAATCCAAGAATTAGGAAAAATTCCCATATTCCGCCAAACACAAAAATTGCAAAATTGTAAGGCGGTATTTACTGATTACTTTTCGGAAATAATCAAGTTACGTGGTTGCGGAAGAAAACCATCGATATACTCCGTTTAAGTTTGCTATTGAAATTCAGCCAGATCGTTCCATAAATGACTGACATATCGACCCCTTTGCGCGAAATTATCGTATATGCCATTTTTTAGAAATTGAGTTTTTGATGCAATCTTGTTCTACATTCAAAGAAACGTCACCTGAATTGAATGTATATTTTCATTTTGATATTGCAAGCGAAGGCAGAGAAAAGTAGAAAAAATGGCTGTCCTGTAAAATTTGGTTTTTGTAACATACGATAATTTCGCGCTAAGGGATCGATATAAGCAAATAATTACGACTGCCTCTAATTTTACCCATAAATCCTATGTTGTTGTTTTCTTTAATTTCTTTTTTTTTAAATATATCTGGAGAACGGTACGAGCCAAAGTTTTCAAATAAGTTACAAGCATCTTGGTTATCATTACACAAACAAATGAGCGGGATTAAAGAAGTGGGAGCGGCACTCAATAGATTTATTTATATCTAAAGAACCCTACTTTTTATAACTTTCTGTTCCTTTCGCACCATGGTGAAGTGTGTTAAAGATTCGGCTTAGCCGAATAAAGCACTCTCACTTGTTTAAATACAATTTCTTCTATTATTTATGCTCGGTCATGAATGTAAAACATTCATATGAATTGTGCAATAGAATAATGATTTTCCAATAAATTCTACTCGTCTACATTCATTTAAATTAAATTCTCAAAAATCATTTAAATTTTCACAACATAAAAACTTTGTTGTAATCCTTTGAAAGAATGTAAATATAAAAATAGAAATTCAGAAATAATAAAAGGATTAGGAATGCAATAAAATCTATATTTTTATATTTTGTGCATGAATACAGAGAAGCAAAAAAAAAACACAAAAATTGTTTTCACTGCAAACTCGTATAAAATATGGACGTGATAAACGAATAATACAGATTCAGATAACCATGACTGAAGATAACAGTAGAGATGCAAAATATGGCACAATAGGGAAAATATAACTTAGTTGCTTTTTCTCTTTAGCTTAGCTGTCTGTGGTACTCCACTCAAAAGAAAAATTAATACATCCGTACTGAAATCCATCCGAAGCGGTATTAATAGTACGGTGAGTACGGATTTTCTTGAATCAAGTACAAAAAGATTGTTAAAAGTACGGATTTTCAATCGCAAAATACTCAAACTATCCATATTCAATCCCGATTTCGTACTTCAAATAATCCGAAAATGAGATTGATTTAAGAAAAACTAAGATTGAATCAATCTCAAAATGCGCTTGATTCAAGAATTATAAAATTGTTTTAATCCGAATTCGTACTTGAAATAATCCGAAAATTAGATTGATTGAAGTAAAACTACACAGAAAAATTCTCCAAAATTTTTCACCAATTAAAGCATTAATCAAAAATAAAATCAAGTGAATTAAACGTTTAATCAAGTTAATTAAACGTTTAATTAATACTATTAACTGGTTTAATTGATACTATTAATTTGTTTACTGGTGCAAATTTAATTAATTTTTTAATTAATATCACAAATTTTTTAATTGAAATCAATTTTTATTTTTTTCTGTGTAACATTGAATCAATCTCAAAATGCGCTTCATTCAAGTAATATAAAGTTGCTTAAATCCCGAATTCGTACTTAAAAAAAAACCAAAAGTAAATAAGAAGGAGAATTTTAATATGATTGCTTTACTTTACCCGTTTTACACCATACAGAATTTCAATTATAGAACACCAGCATCATTCCCGATATGGTTTTTTCTTTGAAAACTTAATGTACATATTCAACTGAAAATATAAACTAAATGACAAGCAAGAGTTCTTAATTTTACTTTTTAAAGATGAAAATAATGTGTTTTCGTTTTGTTCTGTTGTTTCTACACACAACAAGCGAATCGTTTTTAACTACTTGTGTGGTGTTGTTGTAGTATCTGCAACAAACTTTAATAATTTAAATGAGATTAAAACGCTCACTCAGTGATGTTAGATGTTTTTTTTTTCGAATTATCGTCAAAGTTTAAAAAAAAATCGTCATAATCGTCATTAGTTTTGAAAAAAACCGTCAAATAATCGTCATATAAAAAATCGTTTTTTATCAACACGGATTAATAAAATCATATAAACCCAAAAAATATAGATATTTTAATACTTAAGACGATTTGGTGGGGCTTTGATATTGCACTCCGGAGATTTTCGTCAAACACTTCCCGTCATCCCCAAATCTTCTGCTGCGGATGAACTTAACGCATGCCTGAAATCGTCGTCTTTGTGGAGGCATGTCCAGAAGGTGCAATTGACCACAAACATGAGAGTCGCGTTGCAGAACGTCCTATCGGCTGCTGAATTCTCGAGAAAACTGCTGGAGCTTGGCAACGGCGAAATTCCTGTTGATGTTTCGAACGGATTGATATCGTTCCCTGAAAATTTTTGTGAATTCACATCGTCCAAGGAGGAACTCATCAGCAAAGTGTTTCCTGGCATTGCACAAAATTACAAAAATCTCGATTGGTTTGGTGAACGGGCAATACTAGCAGCGAAGAATAAGGACGTCGATAGCTTAAACTTAATTATTTAAAGTCAAATCGCAGGACAACTGCATACGTACAAATCTGTTGACTGCGTTCCCAACGAAAATGAACCGACCAGCTACCCGACGGAATTTTTGAACTCGCTGAATGTACCAGGAAGTCCGCCTCATAATATACAGCTGAAGGTGGTATCGATCATAATCATGTTGCGGAATCTTCATCCTCCAAAATTGTGCAATGGTACGCGGTTGTCCGTCAAAAAGCTAATGAACAATGTGATTCAGGCGGCAATCATCAAGGGCAAATTCAAAGGAGAAGAAGTCCTTATCCCACGAATTCCCATTATTCCGACTGAACTTCCATTCCAATTCAAGCGGATTTAGTTCCCCGTTCGATTGGCATTTGCAATGACAATCAATAAATCGCAAGGCCAATCACTAGAAGTCTGTGGGATTAATCTCGAATTTCCCTCTTTTTCACACGGTCAGCTGAACGTTGCTTGTTCGCGTGTTGGGAAACCGTCTTCGTTAGTTGTTCGAAATATTGAGTTTTTCGAACTGACACTTTTTCACTAACTTTCACACAATTTTTGTACATTCAGCCAATCGGCTGTTTCCTCGATTTTTCGTTGATAATACGTATACACTTGCAAGTAATTACTTGCATGTGAAAACGTTGGGTAAGAAAAAACTTTACTTGCCAGATTGAAGTGTTATAAAATTGATGCCGGATTAAAGTTTAAACTAAATTTATTGACGGGATTAAATCGTCAAAACCTAAGTGACTCTACATTAAAAATCATCAATCGTCATTTTGGCAAATTCATCGAAAAAAAAACGTCAAAATGACGAAAAATCGTCACATCTAACATCCCTGCGCTCACTTTTCAATTTTACTCTCATAGTGGCACTGCCAATGAAAAGTTTAATCTTTTTTTACTTGGTTTAAGAATTTAGTACTAATTTTATGAAATTCCTGGATTCATTTTAGTGTTATTCGTATTTTTGAGTACGCCTCTTACTTAAAGTAAGTAGAAAAAACCTTAATTTATCCCTAGTGTTTTACTTTCTGTATACAAAACGGAGTGCAAACTTCGGTTGAGATCCAAAACTCATAAAAATACATTGCCATCCAAGCTAAAAAATTCATCATCAATTTGCTAATTGTGTGTGCGACGAAAAATTTTTATTTTTTTGCTTTTGGAACACGTCTAAAAAAAAAAAGATTAGCAGGAGTATCCGCCTTTTGGTATAACCTCACTGGGAGAAAAACTATACGTTTTCGAACCGCTCCCGCGTGTAAAAGACACCATCTAAAACAGCGAGCAATTTTGAGTGTATAATTCGGTTAAATTATACACTCTCCCCTTGTTTAGGAGCTGGAGCTATCTTCCCTACACTACTTTTCGCAACCGCTAGCAGCTTCCGTTCAAAAGAAACAGCACCTAGGGCCAGAAGCTTCTCAGAAAGAACTCTCCCCCTAGTAGTGAAAAATCCAGCCTTTAGTGAACTTTACAGTGCTACCCCTTGCCACACAGCCACTTAGTGGTTCCCGAAAGTATCCTGTCAGCTGACAGGCGAAACTTTCGCAAATACAATCTCCCTGAAAGAAAGAAATTATTTAAGCAAGAAGCATACTAACGGAGGCCTCAACCTGACTATTGGTCACCAGGGCCTACTGACTCCCGTGGTACCAGGTACGACCTCTGGTCAATCGCGATCCATAAAAAGAATGATCTTGCATTTGAATTATGTCGTCATTCGATCCGTAACTAATTATTGGTAAGGCTCGTTCGGGATTCGAATGGTGGCTATGGTTTAAGCCCAAAATCGCGGGAAGCCTGAATTAAGAGCTTATTTTTACCCATTGTTGGAAAGTTCGGCCTGTTGGCGTATCTCCCGTGCGAGAAATTTGTGTCAATTGTTCCAACGGACTGGTCCTGGGATTTGTTAAAATACAACAAGCTCAACAAGAAAGAACCCATGACCAGTGAAAGGGGAACCAATCATTTAACTGGTACATGAAGAACAAAAAGGTAGAAAAAGTACTGAATTACAATACAGTCTTTACCGGTGGTGTGACACGTTTTTTGGGGCTTTCTAAAATTTGGTTCCAGGACTTGTTTTATTTATATAATCCTACATTGTATTGAAATAATGTTACAGTGTTGTAAGTAACACTTAACATGTTCATTGAGAATATATGTGTGGCTGGTCAAATGGTGTCAATTGACCCCGTCCAATGACAACCCCTATGTAAAAGTAAAAGCTCTTATTCATGTAAAGTGTTAGAACTAGAACCGTTATCTACCACCGAAGACCTATCACGAGACTACATTGGTGTCAGTTCGCTTCCCTCTAGGGTCCTTAGATCATCAACAGAATGTGCAATATTTCATTAGGTGAAGATGAAATCGCTGCAACTCCTACGTAAGAGGCGAGTGTACTGGTTTCTGCAAAAATCCATACGCTTAAAATTTCCAACTATGGGTGTAGTATAAAGTCCATGGCAGTGTTGGTAGACGCATTGAGTCCACCCGGCATATGACGCACCCTTAGGTAAAGCCAAAGTTAATCAAAGATACATATTTTCTAGTAATAAGTCTATACTCCAGACGTCGATATGAACACACGATCCATCCCTGGTGCTGCACAAGAGTCACTGACATTTTTTCGGTAAAATATTCACGCGTTATAGACACAAAATCATTTGATTTTGTCTGCTTTCGATTTCTAAATTCAAACCTTTTGGAATAAAAAATATATGTATTTGCTTAATTTGTATATCCGATTCTGATTTATAAATGTCTAAAGAAAGCTATTCATAATAGAGAAAGACAAAGTGGAAAAACAAAAAATGTACTTGGACTTCAAGAAAAATTCTTGACGAAAGTACGAAAAAACAGAAGTAAAGGAAAAACCATGTGAAATCAATTAAAATGGATAATCATTCAGGAAAGCAAATTTCGATCTACCAAATGTTAAAATACAATTTGGTTTAAGGATTGATGTTTGACTAGTGACGTCAGCAGTCGTCGATGGCTGCGAGTGTAAGACGGCAAATCCATCTGAGGAGATCGAGTGGTTGCGATCGAAACATGTCATGGTAACCTGCCGGCCAGGGTTCGAGCCCGAGCCACGTCAAGAATGAAAGATTATCAATAACAATTTTAATTAATTTTCATGTTGTAAAATTCCTTTCTTCACAAAAATAATTTAATAAAAATTAAATTTCATGAACTTAAGCCTAATTAAAAATATTAAAAATTTGGATTAAAAACCATAAATAGTTCAACAAAATAACCACAATACTAATTAATTGAAAGCTATTCATTCTATTATTTTTGAGCCAATCTGTATATGGAAAATAGAAAAAACCATCCATAAACTATTTATAAAGAAGTACAATGTCTAAAAAAAAAAGATTTCTCACACACATATTCAAACAAACTGGAATACAATCACACTTACATACATCCTTGTCAGAGCACAGATCAATGGAAATAACAAATGCTTGTGCATTTGTTATTAAAAAAAAAAACAACTATCTAAGGGCACAAGTATGTAAATGTATGTGAGCACGTTTGTATTTTTATATCCTTAAACAACAACCCAGCGGGAAAACTCAGAAGACCTTCTTACTTCAGGCCTTTTTAAAGGCCTGCTTAAAAAATGTTTTGATTTAATTACTATTCTTACGTAACTGCTAAAGAATGCCTTATAGAAGGCCTCGGCTCTTTGGTAAAAAAGAAGCGAGAAAAGAAGGAGTAACATTTTTTGTTTTGTTTTTTTGCACAAGCAAAAGCAAAAGAGTTCAGATCCCTTTACAAAAACAAAGTAACATATGTTGTAAATCATTTTCGTTGAAGTTAAAAAGAGAAAGAGTAACATTTTTTGTTTGTTTTTTTCGCTAACAAAAAGATTGTTAGAAGTACGGATTTTCAATCGCAAAATACTCGAACTATCCATATTCAATCCCGATTTCGTACTTCAAATAATCCGAAAATGAGATTGATTTAAGAAAAACTAAGATTGAATCAATCTCAAAATGCGCTTGATTCAAGAATTATAAAATTGTTTTAGTCCGAATTCGTACTTGAAATAATCCGAAAATTAGATTGATTGAAGTAAAACTACACAGAAAAATTCTCCAAAATTTTTCACCAATTAAAGCATTAATCAAAAATAAAATCAAGTGAATTAAACGTTTAATCAAGTTAATTAAACGTTTAATTAATACTATTAACTGGTTTAATTGATACTATTAATTTGTTTACTGGTGCAAATTTAATTAATTTTTTAATTAATATCACAAATTTTTTAATTGAAATCAATTTTTATTTTTTTCTGTGTAACATTGAATCAATCTCAAAATGCGCTTCATTCAAGTAATATAAAGTTGCTTAAATCCCGAATTCGTACTTAAAAAAAAACCAAAAGTAAATAAGAAGGAGAATTTTAATATGATTGCTTTACTTTACCCGTTTTACACCATACAGAATTTCAATTATAGAACACCAGCATCATTCCCGATATGGTTTTTTCTTTGAAAACTTAATGTACATATTTAACTGAAAATATAAACTAAATGACAAGCAAGAGTTCTTAATTTTACTTTTTAAAGATGAAAATAATGTGTTTTCGTTTTGTTCTGTTGTTTCTACACACAACAAGCGAATCGTTTTTAACTACTTGTGTGGTGTTGTTGTAGTATCTGCAACAAACTTTAATAATTTAAATGAGATTAAAACGCTCACTCAGTGATGTTAGATGTTTTTTTTTTCGAATTATCGTCAAAGTTTAAAAAAAAATCGTCATAATCGTCATTAGTTTTGAAAAAAACCGTCAAATAATCGTCATATAAAAAATCGTTTTTTATCAACACGGATTAATAAAATCATATAAACCCAAAAAATATAGATATTTTAATACTTAAGACGATTTGGTGGGGCTTTGATATTGCACTCCGGAGATTTTCGTCAAACACTTCCCGTCATCCCCAAATCTTCTGCTGCGGATGAACTTAACGCATGCCTGAAATCGTCGTCTTTGTGGAGGCATGTCCAGAAGGTGCAATTGACCACAAACATGAGAGTCGCGTTGCAGAACGTCCTATCGGCTGCTGAATTCTCGAGAAAACTGCTGGAGCTTGGCAACGGCGAAATTCCTGTTGATGTTTCGAACGGATTGATATCGTTCCCTGAAAATTTTTGTGAATTCACATCGTCCAAGGAGGAACTCATCAGCAAAGTGTTTCCTGGCATTGCACAAAATTACAAAAATCTCGATTGGTTTGGTGAACGGGCAATACTAGCAGCGAAGAATAAGGACGTCGATAGCTTAAACTTAATTATTTAAAGTCAAATCGCAGGACAACTGCATACGTACAAATCTGTTGACTGCGTTCCCAACGAAAATGAACCGACCAGCTACCCGACGGAATTTTTGAACTCGCTGAATGTACCAGGAAGTCCGCCTCATAATATACAGCTGAAGGTGGTATCGATCATAATCATGTTGCGGAATCTTCATCCTCCAAAATTGTGCAATGGTACGCGGTTGTCCGTCAAAAAGCTAATGAACAATGTGATTCAGGCGGCAATCATCAAGGGCAAATTCAAAGGAGAAGAAGTCCTTATCCCACGAATTCCCATTATTCCGACTGAACTTCCATTCCAATTCAAGCGGATTTAGTTCCCCGTTCGATTGGCATTTGCAATGACAATCAATAAATCGCAAGGCCAATCACTAGAAGTCTGTGGGATTAATCTCGAATTTCCCTCTTTTTCACACGGTCAGCTGAACGTTGCTTGTTCGCGTGTTGGGAAACCGTCTTCGTTAGTTGTTCGAAATATTGAGTTTTTCGAACTGACACTTTTTCACTAACTTTCACACAATTTTTGTACATTCAGCCAATCGGCTGTTTCCTCGATTTTTCGTTGATAATACGTATACACTTGCAAGTAATTACTTGCATGTGAAAACGTTGGGTAAGAAAAAACTTTACTTGCCAGATTGAAGTGTTATAAAATTGATGCCGGATTAAAGTTTAAACTAAATTTATTGACGGGATTAAATCGTCAAAACCTAAGTGACTCTACATTAAAAATCATCAATCGTCATTTTGGCAAATTCATCGAAAAAAAAACGTCAAAATGACGAAAAATCGTCACATCTAACATCCCTGCGCTCACTTTTCAATTTTACTCTCATAGTGGCACTGCCAATGAAAAGTTTAATCTTTTTTTACTTGGTTTAAGAATTTAGTACTAATTTTATGAAATTCCTGGATTCATTTTAGTGTTATTCGTATTTTTGAGTACGCCTCTTACTTAAAGTAAGTAGAAAAAACCTTAATTTATCCCTAGTGTTTTACTTTCTGTATACAAAACGGAGTGCAAACTTCGGTTGAGATCCAAAACTCATAAAAATACATTGCCATCCAAGCTAAAAAATTCATCATCAATTTGCTAATTGTGTGTGCGACGAAAAATTTTTATTTTTTTGCTTTTGGAACACGTCTAAAAAAAAAAAGATTAGCAGGAGTATCCGCCTTTTGGTATAACCTCACTGGGAGAAAAACTATACGTTTTCGAACCGCTCCCGCGTGTAAAAGACACCATCTAAAACAGCGAGCAATTTTGAGTGTATAATTCGGTTAAATTATACACTCTCCCCTTGTTTAGGAGCTGGAGCTATCTTCCCTACACTACTTTTCGCAACCGCTAGCAGCTTCCGTTCAAAAGAAACAGCACCTAGGGCCAGAAGCTTCTCAGAAAGAACTCTCCCCCTAGTAGTGAAAAATCCAGCCTTTAGTGAACTTTCCAGTGCTACCCCTTGCCACACAGCCACTTAGTGGTTCCCGAAAGTATCCTGTCAGCTGACAGGCGAAACTTTCGCAAATACAATCTCCCTGAAAGAAAGAAATTATTTAAGCAAGAAGCATACTAACGGAGGCCTCAACCTGACTATTGGTCACCAGGGCCTACTGACTCCCGTGGTACCAGGTACGACCTCTGGTCAATCGCGATCCATAAAAAGAATGATCTTGCATTTGAATTATGTCGTCATTCGATCCGTAACTAATTATTGGTAAGGCTCGTTCGGGATTCGAATGGTGGCTATGGTTTAAGCCCAAAATCGCGGGAAGCCTGAATTAAGAGCTTATTTTTACCCATTGTTGGAAAGTTCGGCCTGTTGGCGTATCTCCCGTGCGAGAAATTTGTGTCAATTGTTCCAACGGACTGGTCCTGGGATTTGTTAAAATACAACAAGCTCAACAAGAAAGAACCCATGACCAGTGAAAGGGGAACCAATCATTTAACTGGTACATGAAGAACAAAAAGGTAGAAAAAGTACTGAATTACAATACAGTCTTTACCGGTGGTGTGACACGTTTTTTGGGGCTTTCTAAAATTTGGTTCCAGGACTTGTTTTATTTATATAATCCTACATTGTATTGAAATAATGTTACAGTGTTGTAAGTAACACTTAACATGTTCATTGAGAATATATGTGTGGCTGGTCAAATGGTGTCAATTGACCCCGTCCAATGACAACCCCTATGTAAAAGTAAAAGCTCTTATTCATGTAAAGTGTTAGAACTAGAACCGTTATCTACCACCGAAGACCTATCACGAGACTACATTGGTGTCAGTTCGCTTCCCTCTAGGGTCCTTAGATCATCAACAGAATGTGCAATATTTCATTAGGTGAAGATGAAATCGCTGCAACTCCTACGTAAGAGGCGAGTGTACTGGTTTCTGCAAAAATCCATACGCTTAAAATTTCCAACTATGGGTGTAGTATAAAGTCCATGGCAGTGTTGGTAGACGCATTGAGTCCACCCGGCATATGACGCACCCTTAGGTAAAGCCAAAGTTAATCAAAGATACATATTTTCTAGTAATAAGTCTATACTCCAGACGTCGATATGAACACACGATCCATCCCTGGTGCTGCACAAGAGTCACTGACATTTTTTCGGTAAAATATTCACGCGTTATAGACACAAAATCATTTGATTTTGTCTGCTTTCGATTTCTAAATTCAAACCTTTTGGAATAAAAAATATATGTATTTGCTTAATTTGTATATCCGATTCTGATTTATAAATGTCTAAAGAAAGCTATTCATTCTATTATTTTTGAGCCAATCTGTATATGAAAAATAGAAAAAACCATCCATAAACTATTTATAAAGAAGTACAATGTCTAAAAAAAAAAGATTTCTCACACACATATTCAAACAAACTGGAATACAATCACACTTACATACATCCTTGTCAGCGCACAGATCAATGGAAATAACAAATGCTTGTGCATTTGTTATTAAAAAAACAACAACTATCTAAGCCCTGCAAATAATAGGACCAGTCCAAACACGCGTGTAAAGAGTAGTCCACAAGGGACCAGGACTAGTCCACAAGTAACCCAAACGTATGGAAAAAACCTGGTCTATTTAACATTACGATGTCCTAGGAGAGGACCATATAACCCACCTTTGGACCACTAAGGAGTAGTTTTAAAACTACTCCATGGTATATAACCCACCTTTGGACCAGTAAGGAGTAGTTTTAAAACTACTCCATGGTATACTCAAGAGGATTAGTTTTGAAGTCGTTTAAACACGAAAGCATGTCGTTAAAAAACGAAGACATGTCGTCTCACTACAAACACTTTTTAACAATGGCATGGTCCATGCTTGCATTACATCGGACTAGTCCATGGAGTAGTCCATTTTATCAAAATGGGTCAGGTGGTCCAATTTTATTTGCAGGGAGGGCACAAGTATGTAAATGTATGTGAGCACGTTTGTATTTTTATATCCTTAAACAACAACCCAGCGGGAAAACTCAGAAGACCTTCTTACTTCAGGCCTTTTTAAAGGCCTGCTTAAAAAATGTTTTGATTTAATTACTATTCTTACGTAACTGCTAAAGAATGCCTTATAGAAGGCCTCGGCTCTTTGGTAAAAAAGAAGCGAGAAAAGAAGGAGTAACATTTTTTGTTTTGTTTTTTTTGCACAAGCAAAAGCAAAAGAGTTCAGATCCCTTTACAAAAACAAAGTAACATATGTTGTAAATCATTTTCGTTGAAGTTAAAAAGAGAAAGAGTAACATTTTTTGTTTGTTTTTTTCGCCAAAGCGGAACAATTTAGATCCCGTTATAAAAACAAAGTAACAAAGTAGGTACATATTAAAATACAAAATAAAAACAATAATGTAAATTATTTTAGTTGAGTTTTGTTCATTAAGGAAGATAGGTACTTGTGCTTAAAGGTTTTTTTTTATTATAGGTATACATACTTTTATTTACAATCTATTTTACAATATTTAGCAAATTTAATTATTTCAATAAAAAAATAGGTATGACATGTGTTATTAAACTACAATAAGTTTACTAAAATATATAAACATACGTACGTTTGTAAAATTGGTATACATATATAAAAAGTTAAGTGTTCATTTTCTATATTGGAGATCTGATATGTACATAAAACCTATTCAGTCTTCTAATTTCATTTGTAAGGAAATATTCCTTAATGTTTTAGATTGATAGCCCTTCAATATGACCTTTAATGCATTTGTAGAAGAATAGCTTGAAAGGCATTTTAAGAGCCATTATTTGAAAGGCTATTTACCATACCTTTCTTAAAAACCCTTCAAGAAAACCTTTTTGCTAAGGCCTTTTGACAGTCATTCTCTGGAAAGCCTTCTATAAGCCATTTATTTGAAGGCCTTTAAGAAGCTCTGGAGAAGAAAGGAAAGCGGAAGGCCTTCTTCGCAATGACAACGCGTGTAAAAAAGATATGAGTATGGAATGGAGCGAGAAGGGCTTGTTTATCCAAAAGAAGGGGTACAGAGGCCTTCTGGAAGGCCTCCGTACTCCATCTTTTTCCCGCTGGGAATGTTTCGGGGTACATATGTATGTGTATGTGTGTGTGTTTTTATGTATGTATGTATGTATGTTTTCTATGCTCATATGTATACATGCAAAAATATTAGCCTGCAGTATTCTTTTACATCAAATATGTCGATATTCAATTGACTCTTGATGGTTACAATCACTTCTGTGTGGAAGCATTATTTTGTATTGAGTCGAGCACGTGAATACAAAAATAAAAAAAATGTTGAATAAAAAACGAAATGATTACAAATTCACAGAAAATTATAAACGAACAAAAAAAAAACAGAGTAAAATAGCTAAAGGTTATAGGATTTTACAACAGCAAATAGACATAATAAATTTTCAACGATCATGACACGTTTCAACAGCAACAACATGTTTCTAATCTAAAATGTAAGAGAGTTTAATAAATTTGTAAATTTTATTCAGTTTAGTTTTTGTTAAGTTCTCATTATGCCTAGAGCTTTTCCCTTCCCGGACTTAATCAGCCATGTCACAGAGAACAATTCCGTTCGGAAACGGAATTCATTCCGTATTTTGGTGCTTCAGAAAATGACGAAAAAATTTTTCGGAATGAAACCATTTTTGTTTTCATGAACGGTATGGGAGTTATCTGTATCTGAAAGGCCAGAAAACTATCAAAATACACTTTCCATCGACAAACAAATATGTTTTCTTCAATTCCGAACGGAATCAGTCCGAACGGAATTGTACTCTGTGACATGGCCCAATATATGGTCATTTCCCCAGAATGGTCTACCAGGATGAAAATATATAATGTTGATAATCATCGTCTTTTATTGTTTATTATTAGAAAAAAGTCTATTTTCTTATAAAAGAATGGTTTCCTAGCATATCTCAGCTGTTTTACTTGAGGAAATTGGGCTGGAAACTGGAAAATTTTATAATTTCCTGTATTTTCTACTTCTAAAGACATTTTTATATACTTATTTTACATGCAAAAAATATGTTATTTTTACACTCTTTTTTCATAATCTCTCCATTAAAATCAATTGTAAAAGGAGTAATGAGTTTTTTTGTTAAGGAAATTTTAAGACATTTATGGTAAAATGCATGGTGATAATAATAAAAAAACATATGAAAAAATTGTACGTTCGCGACCCGTACGTTCGCGACCGGTACATAAGCCAATTAAATAAAAACCAAGAGAGATGTTTTATTTTGTAAATACTGGATGGAGACCAACATTAATACACTTTTAAAATAAATTAAACAATTTGGAAAATTCCGTTTCATTACGCAGATTTTTACATTACGTACGTTACGTACGTTAGTGACCACACGTTTATAACTCTAATTATGAACACTTAAACTCGATGAAATCCATCTTTTGCACTAAATATAGAGCTACCCAAATGCTATAGAATCGCAAAAAAATGCTAGGTAAAGTTTTGTTTTCTATATTATTTGTGCATCAAAAGTGTACGCACGTACGTTCGTGAACCCAGGAAATGCCCATATATTAAATAAGTTTAAACTTTTATATTAAATTAAAACTAAAGGCTTTGATTCAAAACCTAAGAAGTAAATATTCATCATTGCACAGCCTAAACGCCTGAAGCTAAGCACTTGAAATTTGGACTGGAGAAGGGTCTCTTCCGAAATTGGTTCACTAAGACGGGATTTTTGGAAATTCGAATGTTTACTGGGTGAAAAAAGGGTAAATTCGTAAACCTTTTATCTCCAAAACTAAAAAAGATACAAAAACTGTAATACTTATCGGTGTTCTTTTGAAAAATAGGTGGAGAGGTGTCTGGTACTCTTTTGAAATTCGGCTCTTTTAGGGTGAAAACGGGAAAAACCTAAATTTTGGTGCGTTTTTGTCAGCCCATCTATCTTTTGAATAAACCTAGAAATGAAGTTTATGGGTAATTCCATGTCAAAACGACCAAGAGTGGGACACGACCCCTTCCGATTTTAATAAAATTTAGTGAGAAGGTTCCTTTTATCTTATTAGGAACATATATGAAAGAAAAAAATTTTTAGAATTTGTTTTTCGAAAGTTATGTCATATTCAAAATGTCATAATTTCGGAGAATTAGCCGAATTTGTTGAGTTTATTTCTTCAATATCTCGAAAACTACTTGACATACGAAGATGATTTTGATGTCATTTTAAAGAGAATACTTGGGGCTACAAACCATAAATTGAAAAAATTGGTCATACATTTGACCCATCTAGGAGCATCCTACGCGCTGCAGGAGCCAAATTAAAGAATTTTATTAGGCCGCAATATTTGTATGGTACAGCGCGTAGGATGCTCCTAGATGGGTCAAATGTATGACCAGCCCCACTTTAATTTTTATTGCCGAATTTCGGTTTTTTTAGTTATTTCAATAAACTAAACCGATTTTGAGTTACGCGAATATATGCTGTGCAACCTCTTACATTTTCGAAATAACGATATATCCTGAAAACAAGAGCTAACCTAAAAAAGCGGTTAGCACCACTGGATTCAGCGTCCCCAATTAGGGTAAAATGCCAGGTGCGCGGCTGGTCTGTTGTTTGCAACTAGCACAGTGTACTTATTGCTCAAAATTACAATATTAAAATTCTATTTTAATATTATTTTTTTAAGGGTTGCGAAAGGAAAAAAATCTTAAAAAAGAAAAAAAAACACCTCCTTCAAAGTTTCAGGATTTTTAAAGAACAGTTTGAGGTATTATACAAAAAAAAATCAGCCAAATAAAAAAATAGGTTTTTGACTTAGTCCGTTTTTAAAATTTAAGATTTTGCAGATACTACATTTTTCAAAAAAAATTTTTTTTTCAATTTATGGTTTGTAGCCCCAAGTATTCTCTTTAAAATGACATCAAAATCATCTTCGTATGTCAAGTAGTTTTCGAGATATTTCGTTCATATATGTTCCTAATAAGATAAAAGGAACCTTCTCACTAAGTTTTATTAAAATCGGAAGGGGTCGTGTCCCACTCTTGGTCGTTTTGACATGGAATTACCCTTATACCACACTCGAAACTTATCAAAAAAATACGAATACAAATCCTAAGTATTTTTGTTACTTTTTTACAAAACATTTTGCTTCATTCATTGACATATTTGTACATTATTATGGGGACCCACTAAAATACTGCAATTTTTGATACTTTAATAGGGGGACAAAATAGTATCAAAATGGGAAATACGGGAAATTTAATAGGTTTCTTTCTAATGTGGGACCTTAAAACATAAAATTTAACATGCAATGTCCTGAGTGGATACAAATCTATGGGGGAACTTTTTTGTACTTTAACTGGTACGCGTACAACCTGTACATATTTTGGAATAATACGGGTAATTAACTTTCTTTCATTTACTTTTGTGTTCTATCAGTGGTACTTTTTTAATTTTCTATACTAATGAAATTAGAAACACAAAATAATAGTTTAAGGGCCGTTTTCATAACTTACCGATAGCTAAAGGTAGGATTTTATCGGCCTTATAAAAAGAGTTCCATTATTACAACTTTACTTTAAACTACCAGGTAGGATGTACCTTAATCTACTTTATCGCTCAGTTAAGGTTAAAGTAAAGTTTTGATAATGGACCACTTTTTATAAGGCCGGATAAAGTCTACTTTTAGCTATCGGTAAGTTGTGGAAACGGGCCTTAATTTGTTAAAACCTAGGAACATAAACTTTGGCATATGAATATGAAAGAAAAGGCCCGGTAACAAAGTAGCGGGTTAAATGCTAGTATTAAAATATCTTGTTACAAAAAAACTTTTACAGAATCGTTTGACAGCCTATTTCTAAACAGCGCTAAAACAATTGCAGTCAGAGTAGAAAAATTGCCATTAATTCTTTTGTCATTGGCAAAAAAAAAAAAAAAACCAAAAAAACTGTTGCTTTTACTTCTGATTGTTTAAATGTAAACATTCGCTGCCAAGCCAACTTCAAAGTTTCAAGTTTTTGCTCGACAGTTTTTGGTTTCGACTGCAGTTTTTTAAGCCCTGTCAAAGAGAACCTCGTTCACTTCCTAAGGATTTTGGATAATCATAAGAGCATAATATTCTCTGCAGAGACTTTCAGTTTTTCACCGCTTTCTTCAAAAACTTTTAAAAAGAAAATGATGTTCTTTGAATCGAACCAGCGCACAGTGGCCAATTTGGCTTCGCTAGCGGCATTTTATTCATAGCTCCCAAAGTAAAGAAGATATCTTAAAAAAATTTTTTTTTCTCAATTCAGAAAAAAATGAAACAATTTTTGGAAAAAAAATTAAATTTTTTTTTTTTCTATTTTTATTTTTAATTTTTTTTTTTAATTTTAAATTTTTTATTTTTAATTTTTTTTTTAATTTTTTATTTTGTTTTTAATTCAATAAACATTTTCCACCATATATTCATATATAAAATAAAAAAAAAATTTTCAACTCAATGAGAAACCATATTATAAAAGAAATATTAATCAGATTCTTCAGTATCAGATTCAGAGAAATCATCTTCAAAATGATGCATTATAAGCAAGCTTTTAACTTCCTTATCGAAACTAATATTTCTGGAATAGGAAATTGATGAGCCGTTGGACAATGAAGATATTAAGGGATCAGAAGAAACAAAAAGAGCGTTAATTATATCTTCCATTGTATTTTTCCTGTAATTTTTTCTGGTATTATTTTCACGGATGTTCCGATAATCTTTATTTCTGGCTTCAAGCGCTTCCTCGGACATCATACCAATTGGAAGCGAAAAATGATTGATTATGTCTGCTCCATGAATTAAAATTCTGTGAACAGACGAGGGCATGTAAAACCAAGGGTATAAACTAACAAAAATTTCGGCAGTTTCCATTGCGTAAAGTCTGAATGCCTCCGTGTTTATATCGTATCCACATGCAAGTGCTCGTAAGACGACGCTGAATCGATATATTAAATTTTCGTTCACTCCAGTTATACGAGCGGCTAAATCTGGTTGTTGAAAGAACCTTCTTGCCGTATTTCCGTTGTTGGTATTTCCAGTAACAGCCATTGGTATGTCGACCAACAAATGCATTTCTTCTCGTAGCTTCTGCTGTATATTTGTTTTATTTTGTCCAACAATATCCTTGTCAGCACCACGAGTTTGCCACTTTTTTATTGGGATTCTATAGGAAATGTGCAAAATACATTCAAAAAACCTTATCCAGGCGTGGAGACTGGATAGCCCATATTGAAAGAGGTTCACTTTAATTGGAAAGCTCTTCACCAAATTTAAGTCATTCATATTTTTCGGTGTTGCGTTGCAGATTCCGCATATTTGCGAAGAAGATTCTGAAATGACGCTGAAAGTTTTACCATCAAGCATGGTCATGTGAAATTGGTGATCAATAATCAATGAGTTTACATATGTTGGTACAATATTTAATATTTGGCTCTTAATATTTTCAATTTCCCTGCGACTCAGGTCCGCCGTTTCCTTCTCGCAAAGTATTTTGATTGGTCGACAGTATCGTGTAGAAGAAGGTCGATTGTTTTTCCATAAAACTGTCGGTCCGTTCTGCACTTGCAGTGGTACAATACAAATTGAAAATAAATATTGGTCTCTCATGTTTCCTTCGCAGTCGTTAAATTTTTGTCTATATGTGGAATGGCCGCTGCTGCCATCACAACCCCATTTGTAGACAGCAGTTAAATGGGTGTTATTATTACTTGTAGATGGGATTTCAAAACTTTCAGGGTGTGCTTCCATGATCCTATTTATTGTATGGTCCACAAGACTTTGTAGTGGCACTTCAGCATAATAATCAGTGACTGTAATGTCACTAGGATAGCACTTTTTTTTGGCGAAGCGTAATTTTTCGTAGCATGGATATATATCGGCGTTTTGGTTTCTTGCTGATTTCTTGTTCAAGTTCCAAGTGTATCTGGTATGTCCAAGATCTACAAATAGCGCAAGCGCTTTATCGTCCGAAAATTTTGATGGAAGGGGCTTTGGTTTGTTTATATTTTTTATTACCTTTCCGCTAAAATCCTCATCGCATTTTACCATTTCTACAACTTTGGAAGCACTGCGCTTTCCAGCTTTATATAAACTGCAGCTTGCAGCTACCAACAATCCTTCACATGACACTTCCTCTGTAAGCCCTGACATCTTATTGACTTGCGTTTTTCTGCAGCACTCGGAAAGCTCTTTTTCCGGCCGTCCAATATTTTCATTTGCTTTTTTTCCCAATAATACCAATGGTGTATCTAGCCATTCTTGGTTAGTTTTTTCGAAAAACACCTTACTTCTGCCACAGGCCTTCCACTTTTGGATAAGCCTACTAGCAAAATTTCGCAGTTTCCTTCCAATTTCGCACTGCTCCTTCTGAGTATAGGTAATTTTGCTCAAAACGGTACCAAGAACATAATTTTCCACGGCGAGAAACTTCTTGGTGGGGATCGCTTCTTCATGCCATATTAAAAAAAGGGTGCGTTTTGTCACTGACATTTTGCCTAAAAAGTACAATAAATTGAAGGCTCGCAGGTACTCGCAGTAAATTTTGGACATTTTGGACACACAATGGTTTACACATATAGGAAAATTTACAATTACACTGAATGCAGGTGAATTTTGTAAGTTCTACTCCACGAAAGACAGGTGTACGTTACAATGGGCGAGTTGCTAATACACTTAAACACGATTACGTTTAATAAATAACATAAGTATACACAGATCACAACCACAGTTTTTTTATATAATACATACCTTGGCGTTAGTATATAACAAAACTTTTAATGAAAATAATAAAATTTGCAAGTTTAACACGAATAGCAAAACGATGATCAAAAAGGCGGAAATATTTTGCACAACACTTGCAGAAACATATGCTGACTTTGACAGCTCACAGCTGTTCATCAGCTGTAAGCTGAGCTTTTAAAAATCGATACAAATCTAGTGAATGTATTTGTTATCGATTGTTAAAAAAAATTAACGGTTTTTCAAATTTGAAAATTTTAATTAAATGCCGCTAGCGAAGCCAAATTGGCCACTGTGCAGCGTTTCCCTTACTAATCGCTGCAGAAAAAAATTTCTCAAATGTTAAGTTTTCAATTTTGTTAAGACCTCTAGCATAAATAGTTTTTACTATGTTTTCTTGTATTTTTTATAATCTTTTATGCAGCTGCCATAATTAAATTTAAAAAATCCCAAATTTCCCGGGTTTTTCAAGATTTTTGTATGACGTGCTAAATTCCCAATTTTTCATATTTGATAAATACACTGAAATTTATTGTTGAGGGAAAGCTAGCTTCTATGCGCATTTCACTGGTTCCTTAGGCCAGATCATCAGGAAACCTTTTCCAAAGATTTTAGAAAAGCCAAAAATATTATACAAATAAAACCCTAAAGCGAATAAGAATTTTAAACACTCAAAGTCTTACTTGTAACAATATCAAAGCTTAAACAAAACACCAACAATAAACAGTGAGTTTATCTTTTCTTACATTTTTTCCCCGAAAAATGTACTGGTTCGCCAGATTTTTTCTTTCGTAAAATTGCGTATGGAAAACACTAATTGCACTTGTTTTACATTCAATTAAAAATTCATTTGTAGTTTAACAAAAGCTTTTGCTCGTAATTGCTTCAGGTCCTGCAAAGTACACATTATTCACTAAGTAGGCATAAAATTAATTAATATTGTTGCTTGAGTTGATTTTATTTATGTAAATATTATAAACACAGTATATTTAATTAAATAGCGTTCAACATTAAACATAAATTAATATTAGCCTTTCCATATTAGTGGGTGTAAAAAAAAGTTAAGTCCATTTTTGCATTTAAAAATTCAGTAAAAATTATGTCCTTTAAATAAAGTGTTCTTTGTTTTTCTTTATATAAAAGATCAAGCTCAAATTTTAAGGAAACGAAGGAAGACTTTTGTTGACACTACTACAAACATAAAACTGATAGTAAATGCAACAGGCTTTAAGCAGTGATGCCTAACTCTTGGGATACTTAAACCGTAAACGTATTTAAAATAACGGGCTAAACAGAGCTAAAAAAAATTAAGGTTTTAGAGCATTATTAATTAACCGCAAAATTTACAACCAAAAAATGTTATTGAGTTTATATCCTCACCCAATGTCCTCTAAGCTAACGAGGCTCTGGCGATCGAACTTAGGCGATATAACGCTTGGAGGAAATTCCGATGAACTGCGTCGCGACGCGTCGACTAGCGGTCTGCTGACAGCCCCTGTAATCAGCTATTCATCTTAAGCTTTTTCGAATACCGAAACTGCAACAGAAAATCAGCGTTTAAAACTGCAGTCGAAGTAGAAAAACTGCCATTGCTTCCACTTCTTCATTTTTTGTTCGACAGTTTTTGATTTCGACTGCAGTTTTTTTTAAACCCTGCAGAAAATTCAAACCGTTCAATCGATTTTGGCTCTATGTTCCGTATAGGTACTACACAAATCAATCCATCCGGACTCAAATAAATCCGAAGCGGTATCAATAGTACGTTAAGTACGGATTTTCTTGAATCAAGTACAGAAAGTTGGAATCAAGTACGGATTTTCAATCGCGAAACACTTAACTTATCCATATTCCATCCCAAGTTCGTACTTGAAATATTCCGAAAATGAGATTGATTTAAGTAAAACAATGATTGAATCAATCTCAAACTGCGCTTGATTTTAGAATTAAAAAGTTGATTTAATCCCGGATTCGTATTAAAAATAGTCCGAAAATGAAATGAGAAGGAGAATTTTATTATGATTGATTTACTTACCCGTTTTACACCTAGCAAAAATTCAATTATAAAACACCAGCATCATTCTCAATATTGTTTTTACTTTAAAAACTTAATGTACATTTTAAACAGAAAATATAAACTAAATGAGAAGCAAGAGTTCTTAATTTTACTTTTAAAACATGAAAATAATGTGTTTTCGTCTTGCTCTGTTGTTTTTGTTGTTTCTACACACAAATAAATATTTGATACTTAAAAATATGATAAGTTTAATGAGATTAAAACGCTCATTTTTTAATTTTACTCTTAGGCCCGTTTTCACAACTAACCGATAGCTAAAAGTAGACTTTAACCGGCCTTATAAAAAATGTTTTACTATTAAAACTTTACTTTAACCTAAAGTGAACGATAAAGTAAATTAAGGTTCATCTGGTAGGTAAAAGTAAAGTTGTAATAATGAAACACTTTTTATACGGTCGATAAAATCCTACCTTTAACTATCGGAAGAAAACGGGCATTAGAGTGGCAATACCAACGAAAAGTTCAATCTCTTTTTACTTGATTTAAAAACTTTATAGTTTTTTTAATAAATTCCGGGATTTTTTTCGAAAGTTAACCCATTAAATGTATTATATAATAGTAAAATTTTAAATAAATTGAAATAGAAACTTGTATTTTATAGTTATCATTTTTATTATTTCTATACCCTCCACAACGAGTTGTGAAGTGGGTGGGTGTACTTAGTTTGTCATTTAGTCTGAAACTTTTTTAATATTCATCTAAAACTCCATAAAGTATTTATATTCTGCGTCTGTGACTAATTGTAAGTGGATTTAACCATGTCCGTCTGTTGAAAATACGCTCACTTTCGAAAAACTCAAAAGAAAAGAACAATATTGGTGTAAAAATGCAGTTTGTGATTGAAATCCAGCAAAATCGGTTCAGTAGGATAAGAGTTATGAATTCGAAAGTGGAACCACCACCTTAAAAAATTTATAATTTTGTTACAAAAAATAACATAAATAGTGGCGAAATACACGTGTGTGAAGATTAATATGAAAAGTTAAATACATTTTTAAAAAATATCGCATGCGATAAAAAATATTTTAAAAAAATATCGCATGAGTATTATAAAGAAAATACGACTATTTATACGAAATTTTACAGTTTTTATGAAAAATTAATAATTTTTATTTAATATTTAAAACTAATTAGATATTTATTTAGTCTTTTTATATTAAAATTTATGATTTTTGAAAAAATACGACAGAGTGAAATTCTCATGAAAGTGCTGTGTGAGGGATATGGCCACTGTGTCCAAACCCTTCGATCTCAGGGAATCAAACCTAATGGAAAATGAATACTATGGCCAGGGCTACAATAACCTATAAGCACTTTACCCAAATTGTATTTGTGAAAATTTTTATAATTTTTGAAAATTTTACTTAGAGTGAAATTCTCACGAAAGTGCTGTGTGAGGGATATGGCCACTGTGTGAGAATTTCACTCTAAGTCAAATTTTCAAAAATGTATAAAAATGTTCACAAATACAATTCGGATAAAGTGCTTATAGGTTTGATTCCCTGAGATCGAAGGGCTTGGACACAGTGGCCATATACCTCACACAGCACTTTCATGAGAATTTCACTCTAAGTTGTATTTTTTCAAAAATCATAAATTTTAACATAAAAGATATTGAGTTATATCTAATTAGTTTTAAATATTAAATAAAAATTATAAATTTTTCATAAAAACTGTAAAATTTCGTATAAATAGTCGTATTTTCTTTATAATACGCATGCGATATTTTTTTTAAATATTTTTTATCGCATGCGATATTTTTTAAAAACGAATTTAACTTTTCATATTTATCTTCACACACGTGCGGAATACACGTATTGACATACGATTTCGCACAATTTCGTTCTATATAACCACAATTCATAGCACTACATTTCATGAAGATCGGTCGATAATTGACCATAACCCCATATAAAGCCCAATCTCGAAAAACCGTTTAGTACTTCTAAAACCATAATGAATAATGCGATTGTAATAAATTTTGGTCTGCTACAGTTTTGAATGACGAGAAAATCCACTGTCAAATTTCGTAAAGAATGGTCCACAATATCCATATAAACCCCACTCCGGAAATATTAGAACTGTAGGTAGAAGTTTTATTAACGTATTGAAATACCAATGAAAGTAAACTTTTTATCTGCTTCTATAAAGCGATAGTTATAGTTTAAGTCTAAATAGTTAAAGTCTAAAATTAAAGCATAAAACTAACACAAATAGCAAAAGTTGCGGCAATTACTTAACGAATGGTGTAGCATTAGAAGTAGCAATAAAGTAATTTATTATATTGCAATAAAGTTAAAACAAACATTAAAGCAAATCGTTACAACAACTAAGTTGTTTCATCACAATAACCTATATGGGGAAAAGCGATTACTTTCAAACGTTTGACACGGGCAACATCTTTTTACATTTAAATGTCGCATTCAGCAACAACAATAACATTAGACAATTTATTTTTATGTTAAATAAGCACTGATGACGAATTTGTTTTTCGACTACTTTTTTGCTACACCCACTAAAAGCTACTTTTATTGCTACTTCTTTATTGCGATTGCAATGTATTTTATTGTTGTAAAATGTGTATAATCTTCCTTCAATTGTTAAGTAGAACAGAAGAATTAGTAACGCCCGGTTACTTCCACTCTTCTTAAATGCTAGCAGGCTTAAAGCGAAATCGCTTTATTGCTTATAGCCTAAAAAGTGTATCTGTGTGCGTCAATTTGTACATTCGTTGCGTTCGTTTTAATGAATTTACCGGTTAAAATCAAGTGCCATTAAACACTCCCTGCGGTGAGTAGTTTCTACTTAATTAAACACAAATTTGCAAATTTTTATGTTGCGCACAAAAGCAACACTATGACACACATAATCTACGCTCTCAAAAAAAAAAAAAAAAAATGCTGCATTACAAGCGAAATAAAGACAACTTACTGTAAAGTTCTTTGCAGTTGGCGTCACTAATGTTGATGTAATGATGTCAATTGCACGAGACAGACATAAAGGCAAAGTAAACAGCAACAAAAACCACTAGATTATAAAAAAACATAACATTTATTTACAACAACAAGCACTTGACAACTAAAAGTACTTGTAAATAATAAACAGCAGCAGCAGTTCATTAATTGTATCTACATATTTCAAAGAAATATTTTATTAATTAATACCATTTCATTATAAATATTATTAATTATGCATTAATAGACGTCCTTTAATTAAAAGCAAGTGTTTATTGAATAATAATTAACAAATGTATAAAAGATTTATGCATGTCAGTACTTAAAAAGTTTTAAAGTGCCAAAGGAGTGCCTTAACCTAACTGGGGTTTCAATGGGGATATAAATTTCGACATCATTTAATTTGTGTTAAGGATGTAGGAATTTTCGAAGAGAAGTAAAATTAAATCTTTATTTTCTAAGCGCAAAGTGCGAATGTCTATCGCAATGTTAAGTCTAGTCGAATTTGTGGTATAAAAAATGTTTCTTGTTCCGGTATACACAATAAAGACTAAAAAAAGGAGCTCCATAAATAGAAGCAATAATTGTTCTTAAAGTTGGAGACAAAAAAAAACTTAAAAAACCCCATTTCGAGATAAACGCGTTTGAAATTTTTGATTTGAATTTTGAAACCGGGAGGGATGAAAAGGTCAAAAATAGGCAAAACTGGAACCTATTTTTTTATTTACCCCTCTTGTTCGTAAGAATAGCTATAACTACATGGGTATATCACAAAACAGTTAATTTCGAAAATCGGCCTTCGACTCCCTAAAATGGGGTTAAAAAGGGGAATTTTCGGAACATTTAAATCACCCCTTAATAGACTGCAAAATTATAAAGGTTTTTTTTTTGTTTAAACTACCACGAGGGGTATAGGTTTAAAAATTTTTAACTTAAAGATTCAAAACAGGGAAAAAATTTGGTACTTTTGGTACTTTTGATAACCACGTTTTTTTCAATATAATTTTGCGCAAACTTGAAACCTGTTGTCTTTTACAAAAACGCAGCGAACAGATAAAGAACATTTAAGGGCAAAATAAAGTAAAAATTCGTAATTTAGGTACTTTTTTAACACGTTTTTTTTTACCCTTATGTGAATGGCAAGGTACCCGGGTACCTTTGGCGTTTTCAGATTATTTTTTTTTATAGAAGGAGATGTTCCACATAGCTGAAACTTCTTGAGAACTCCTAACTATTAATAAATATTAAATTATCATTATTTTTTAGATAAATAATCATGTACCAAATTTCATCTTACACCCTTAACGTTATGTCAAGGTACCCGGGTATCTTCATACATTTAGTATCGAAAAACGATTATTGCAAGTATATTTTTAGTGAACTGTTGCTTAAATAAAAATAAAGGAAGTCGTAATGAATATTTAAGAAAAACAAACTAAAAAAATATACATAGATAAATAAAAAAATAACCAGAAATGAACACTTAGCTATTTGTTCATATTGGGCAGTTTGTTGAATTGAATGCTCATTTCAAATTGGTTTGAAACAGTTTGTGCAAGCTTTGCTTGTTTTTATGTGCTTCATACGTAGTTGCGAGCACACGCGTTAATTCCTTACTACAGGAGTACATTCGCTTTTAACATTGATTTTGCAAACCGAAAATGTTTAACGTGGATACATGAAAATCTTTCCCCAGCAAACTTGGTATTGCAGATTTGACTGAGATAACTTTTGGGTTTATGATGCGTTGTTGAATATTTTACTAACACACTTCAAATATGATCATTATCAAAAATTGTCTTTTGTTTTGTTGTAAAATGTAAAAGTTTCAGGTTTAGCAGCAAAAGTAAATTCTACATTGGGCTTTCTGGCTGGTTTTACTTTACAACTTTCCATGCAAAGGGTAAGAGTTCATTGCATCGCAAGCCAAAGACGGTTTATATCTCTGACGTAAATTCTCATTCGACAAAATCTCGATAAAATAGCTTTATATGTTCTGTTCGTAATATGCGGGTTTCATAATTTTCAAAACTTTTGAACAGAAGCATCATTTTGAATCTGCAGACAACGGCAAGTGAGTAGTTTTCGTCATCTCTGTTATGAGTTCTGTATTTGTTTTGTAGACGCCAGCGTGAATAAGAATCCCAATAAAGCGTTTAATTTTTCTTCACAAAATTACTCAAATGTTTTTATTACAAAAAAAAAAGGTTCAACCTGTGTATCTTTGCAATAAGCGAAATCATCGGAATAATATTTACATTTTTTTTTTTTTTGTTTCAAATTTGCATATAGAAATATTAACGCTAAATTTCAAACTTGCGTATCTTGCCAGTAATACGTTGCACAACCCAGGGCGCTTACAAGATATTGAAGATTTACTGAAAATTAACTTGTGTTGTAAATCTCAGAGTTATTTTTCGTGACTATGCACATATTTTTGACAAAAAATTTAAGCTTCCAATATTATTTCCATATACTTAGGTACCCGGGTACCTTGCTATGCTGTTAAGGGTGTTTTTTGTCATTCACATAAGGGTTAAATAATTGTGCACAAACCTGCAACCTGTTTTCTTTAACATAAAGGCGACAAACAGATAAAGTACATTTTAGAGCAAAACAATGTAAAAATTCGTAATTTTGGTACTTTTTTAATACGTTTTTTTTTCAAAATAATTTTGCATAATTTTCTTTAACTAAAAGGCGACAAACAGATAAAGTACATTTAAGGGCAGAATAAGTACAAATTCTTAATTTTGGTACTTTTTTTAAAAGAACCCTGTTTTCTTTAACATAAAGGCAACTAACAGATAAAATACATTTGAGCGCAAAATGCGGGAAAATTCGTAATTTTGGTACTTTTTAACACACTTTTTTCAAAATAATTTTGCACAAACTTGAAACCTTTTTTCTTTAACATAAAGGCAGCCAACTAATTTTGCGCAAACTTAAAAGGAAATGTTCTTTAACTTAAAGGCAGCAAACAGATAAAGTACGATTATAGAAAAAGCAAGCAATAATTCGTACTTTTGGTACTTTTTGTAAACACGTTGTTTTTTCAGTAAAATTCGTACTTTTTACAAGTTTTTTTTCTTAATTTCGCGCACACATGAAAAATATGCCCGTTAACACAAAGGCAGTACCGTTTTAATCACGTTTCTTTTTTCAAAATAATTTTACTCGAACTTGAAACTCTGAGGGGCAAAAGATGCTAAAACTTTAAACTCTTAGTACCTTTGTGAACACTATAAAAATATTTGGGCTTTAATGCTATAATTTGTTTACAAAGTGTGGAAAGTAGGGAAAATGATTTTGGGATTATTTATGCATACATATCGTCACCTAAAACGCAAAAGGCCCTATATTTAACATTTCAAAAATTTAACGGGGGAAGCAAAAAACTATTTAATATGATAAATATGCAATAAACTGTTTATAATTGATTTAACTTCTTTTATTCTTGTAAAACTTACCAGTTGTTTTGCCAATTAACAATGTTGCATGTTATAAAAACTGTTTGTTAGGTCTTTTAGCGTCTATCATATTTTCTTTTGTAGATAGGGCTGTTTGTTTTTTTTTTTTTATCAACAAAATCGCTAATGTTGGTCAAAAGCTTCCAAAACTTTTTGTGGACTTAATGAAAAAGTTAGTTATTAAATTCCATCATAGGTGAAACCCCGCTAATTCAACTGGTTTTTTATACCCTCCACCACAATTAGTTGTGTAGAGGGTATATTAAGTTTGTCATTCCGTGTGAAACTTTTTTATTATTCATCTCAGACCCCATAAAGTATGTATATTTTGGGTGCTTCAGTAATTCTAAGTCGATTTAGCCATGTCCATCTGTCTGTCCGTCTGTTGAAAACAAGCTCACTTTCAAACAACTCAAACTAAATAAACAAACTTGGTGCCAAATTGCTTGTAGTTATCCTAAGCAGTTTGGGATTGAAATCCAGCAAAATCGGTTCAGTAGGACCAGAGCTATGAATCAAAATGTGGAACCACCACCTAAAAAAATTGATAATTTTGTTACAAAAAATAACATAAATGCTGGAACAAGGCACGGAATGAGATAAGATTTTGCAAAAATTTGTTTTAGTTGGCTGGAAATCACGTGAAGATCCGTCCATAATTTACCCTAAGCCCCATATAAACACTACTTCCGGAAAACAGTTTAGTACGCCTTAAACCGCAAAAATAACGTTAGTACGTCACAGTTTTTTAGGACTTTAAATGATACTGTGAAATTTCGTGACGATCGGTCCATAATTAACCTTAGGCCCCATATAAACCCTACTACCGGAAAACAGTTTAGTACGCCTAAAACCGTAAAAAATAATGCAATCATAACAAACTTTGGTTCGTCACAGTTTTATAAGACTATAAATGATACTGTGAAATTTCGTGAAGATCGGTACATAATTTACCCTAGGCCCCATATAAACCCTACTACCGGAAAACAGTTTAGTCGGCTTAAACCATAATTAATAAAAAATCGTCACAGTTTAAGATAATATTAACATCGTACAGATATTACTCCTTAAACATTCGAACTGTCGGTGGAGGGTATCAAAGATTCGGCACAGCCGAATATAGCACTCTAACCTGTTTTTTATAATTAACAAAATACTATAATATCAGAAACCTAACATAACAAAACCTCAAATAAATTAACAAATTTTCAAATGGAAATTCTAAAATAAAAAAATACTCGGCCTTTGTTTTCAGATAAACCGAGAAATTTTGGAGTCTGATTTGCGAGTTTCAGACTAACTCTAACAATTTGAACCATGGAAAGATACACAATCGAGCAACACGTTAAAGCTATTCTGGCTTATTATGAAAATGGGCGTTCAAATCAAAATGCATATCGTGATGAGGCACATTTTAACCTCCGTGGATTCGTCAATAAGCAGAATTGCCGCATTTGGGCGAATGATAATCCAAGAGTGATGGTCGAAAAACAAATGCACCCACAAAGAGTGACTGTTTGGTGCAGTTTATGAGCTGGCGGCATTATCGGGCCGTATTTTTTCCAAAATAAGGCCGGTCAACTGTGAATGGTGTTCGCTATCGTATGATAATAAAGAACTTTTTTTATTGACCGAATTGGAAGATATGGATGTGGACGATATGTGGTTTCAACAAGACGGTGCCACACAGCTAACGATACACAAATTCCGTTTTCGCGACAAATTCAATGGCCGTGTTATTTCACGTGGTGGCGATGTCAATTGGCTGCCAAGATCATGTGATTTGACACCGTTGGATTTCTTTCTTTGCAACAATTCAAGAGCTAGAAGATGAGATAATTCGGCACATTAACGCCATAGAACCTCAATTATGCCTCATCGTCATCAAAAATTTTGACCATCGGATGAAGGTGTGCCGCCGAGATCGTGGCGGCCATTTGGCCGATATTTTGTTCCATACATATTTAAACCATACCAATATTATCATAATAAAAAGAAATGACAATAATTTCCTAAATAATTTGTGTTTTATTCAAAATCAACATCGGCCCTTTAAGTTAAACCACCCTTTAGCTCCTACTACGACTCCACAGAACGAGTAACCGTGAATTTTTTGTGGAACCTAAGTATAGATATTATAGACTTATATTGTTCTCAAAATTAGGAGCGTAGACTTGCAATAAGTTTCATACTTATTGCAACTTAAACGTAAATATATACCACACTGTGTTTAACATTTTATTTATGACTTTTTTAAAAGATTTATTAAAATTCTTTAAAAAAAAATTCCTTAGAAAGCAATAAAAGTCGTTCTGGAGTTTTAAAATTTGATTAAAATATGAAACAAAAGGAATCTTTTTGTTAACATTCTTTGCATAAATTATTAATAATTTGTTTAAAACTTGTCATGTACAATATTTTTTATTTAATTTCATATATTTTCTTTCTATCATTCATACCACAATTATTAAATTTATTATGAATTCATAAATTATGGCAATAAATATCACTATGAATGTGTACGAAAAAGCGACATCTCAGAGAAAATCAGACAAACGGAAAGAAAAATTGCGTGTAGATGTGAGTGAGTGAGTGAGTGAGTAAGTGCATGGGAATGAATGAAAATTTATGTATGTATGTAGAAGTGTATGAACGTGTATATTAACGAAGATGTGGCTGTGGGTACATAAAAGACTACAGACAAGTGTCAGAACAAAATATCAATTTTTATTCATATATGAAATATGCATTTTTAATATGCAGAATCTTGCGGGAAGTTTACGCATACACATGCATTATAAAAATACACATGAAAAAATACACAAATGAAATATAGAATCAGTGTTAGAAAATAAACAGAACATTATTTAGCGTTCGGCTCACACACCCAGGAACGATATCTATTTTTTAGTGTTTGTGTAGGCGAACACAACCCTTAAGGTGCAATTAGACGTGACATAACCATAATACCATTGCCGTAACGATGACCGTAGAAACCAAAATTGAATTGGTTTGCATGGTATGTTTATGTCGTTTTGGTAATACAGTTTTGGTATGGTTATGTCAGGTATGGTTATGTAGGATAGCCCAACTTCTTACTTGTTTCTTATAATTTTTTATTAACAATATTCTATACAATGATCGAAAATAATCTAATTTCACTTTTTGTTTATTTCAAATTCGAATTCAGAATAAAATCAATTTAATATACTTGAACCAAGCGCATTTTGAGATTGATTCAATCTTAGTTTTACTTAAATCATTTTCGGATTATTTGAAGTACGAATTCGGGATTTAATATGGATAAGTTCAGTATTTCGCACTTGAATAATCCGTACTTGAATCAATCTTTCTATACTTGATTGAGGAAAATCCGTACTTACCGTACTATTGATACCGCTTCGCATTGGTTTAAGTACGGATGCATTGATTTTTCTTTTTAGTGTAGGCTTGCTTCGCGACAATCAAAGTTGCCGTTATAATATTTCAGTTTTTTCCCCAGTGTAGAATTTCTCTTTCGTTTCTTTACATCTCACAACTTATACGACATTTATATTCATACTACATACATACATATGTATGAACATTCATTTGTAATTTTTTACTATTCTTCATTGCTTTTTTGCCGTCATCTCCATTTCGGTCTCAGAATTGTTTCCCCCTCGGGCAGATAACAGTTTGAAGATTAATGACGAGCCCACCATACTGGAAAAACTGAATAGATATTACATGTCATTTCGACATTCAGCAAAACTAAAGAAAGAAAAAAATATTTAAAGGCCATGCAGACATGTAAACCAGCCAGACAAAAAATTAATAGGAAAAAAATGAAGCAAAAAAATAAATTAAATGCCTGCTTGGCTGGTAAAAATGTCACAAAATTTACTTCATCAGGCATTTTGCAGAAAAAGACACTGCATATCAAATTTATGAAAAAAAAATATATCAACTATGTATGGAGTTGTAAAAAAGAAATCAGCCGAACTACTACATTCATCTGTAGTAATGCGTCATTTACTACTGCCGCCATTACCACCAACTGTCAATAAAACATTTCAAAACCATTAATCATTTGGGAACATTTCATACCATCAGAGCTGTTGCAAAAAAAGTCAAATAAATGAAAAGTTTTGCTAATTTTTCTTCTTTCAATACAAAAAAAAAAATGGTAACCAACGCATGATATGGGAAAAGTGTTTTGTTTTCCTTCTCTTAAATAATAATATTTGAAATAAAAAAATATTATTGCCATTAAGTTTATGTATCAGTGACAAAGATTTGTTTGTAAGAATAATCTTGACCGCAAAAAGTGTTATATATTTTTATAAAATTGCTACGTTACTTACTAACTGAATGACTGACTAACTGACTCGCACAGCGTGAACTCCGGAAGCTAAAGAGTTGAAATAATGATATTGCTAAATCTATCAACTAAGAAGGGATTTTTAGAAATTCGAATGTTTTGGGTGTAAAAAAAGGGTAACAACGTGTAAATTCGCCAACCTCATGTCTCCCAAACTAAAAGAGATACATAAAAAATTAATACTTAAGGCTAGTTTACACTATTATACTTTGTATTAAAACATGTACAAGGGTGCAATGTGGGATGAAAATGACAAGTATTACGAAAAAAAATGTAAGTCCCCATTAACCAAACGTGTTCTAAAGCATTCGAATCGGTACAGAAACAATGCATGATCTTCTGTCTTCGAGGATTACATTTCAAACCATTAACATTGCCTTCACACACAGCTCGACTGGCTCTGCTAAAGCTCCCTGATTTAAAAAGTCGTAGAACAATGATGAATGTGGTGTATATTTTGAACATTACACTGTACTAGTTGAAAAATAGACAAGCCGGGCACATGGCGTTTTAACATAATTCGGGTACGCTGAATCCAATGGTGATAACCGTTTTTTTAGGTTAGTTATTGTTTTCGAGATGTACCGTTTTTTTTCGAAAATGGAGGAGGTTGCACAATAGAGTGGTTCGAAAAAAAGTTTTTTGTCAGTCCCCCCCTAGGATTAAAGATAATGTAAAAACAATTCCAAAAATAATTTTTTTATTTTTTTGTCACGCCTAGAAATACCGCCTTTTAATTTTTTGTTCACTGTGTCGCCATTTTTAGTCCGATCATAAAATTTTGTATATCGGTGTTCATGGCTCTGTAGTGGCTATATTTCTGTCTTTAATAGTTTTTTTATACCACGCAAATTCTAGTCATGTCTTTCAAAAGCTCGGTTTATACCCTCCCAAACTTTTAATATTTTTGAAGTCAAATGAAGCTGTGTTATTTTGATACAACTTCTGTATAAAAAAACTATTATTAGACAGAAATGTAGCCCTTACAGAGCCATGAACACCGATATACAAAATGTTAAGATCGGACTAAAAATGGCGACACGGTGAACAAAAAACTAAAAGGGCGGTATTTCTAGGCATGGCAAAAAAATAAAAAAATAACTTTTGGAATTGTTTTTACATTATCTTTAATCGTAGGGGGAGACTGACAGAAAAATTTTTGTTCGAAACACTCTATTGCACAACATATATTCGCGTAACTCAAAAACGGTTTAGTTTATTGAAATTACTAAAAAAAAACGAAATTCCGCAAGTAAATTTTTTTTCTAATATGCGCAGTCGTTTAAGAAACATAATTTTTTTTGGAAAAAATTTTTGTTTTTTAAAAATTTATAAAAAAAAATGGAAAATACAGGTAGGCTTCTAGGCTTTCAGACGTATAAAAAACGAAATTGCAAACAAAACAAGCCATAAAAAATAAATAAATCTGTTACCAACTTTTAATTTTATTCACAAAAGTCGACAAATTTAAATTAGTTTAAGAATTTCATAAAACGCAATATTTGTATGGAAGCCCCCTTAAAAAGTGGAGATAAGGTGCAAGTATGTCTCGAGAAAATGTTAAGGGCAAAAAGTAATTGACGTCAGTCATACATTTTATCCCACTATGGGGGACTGCTGGGCATTTATGGGACTTTTTTCTTCAATATACTTCTAGTCTGCGTTTTGAGAGCGTTTAGTATGAGAGCCCCCTTAAGAAAAGGAGATAGCGGGTAGGTATGTGGGAAATAAATGATTGAGATGAAAAATAAAGCGGGGATGCTCATACATTTGACCCATCTAATTTAAGAATTTTATTAACCGGCCATATATGTTTTGAGAAAATGTTAGGCACAAAGAACTAATGGAGGTGGATCATACGTTTTATCCCCCAAGGGCCATTCCTTGGCAGTTATGGGGCTTTTTCTACAATATATTTCTAATCTGTATTGACTTTTTTGCATGGGCGCCCCTTTAAGGAATGGAGGTAGCAGGTAGGTATGCTAGAAATAAATGATTTATAAGAAAAATAAAGTGGGGTTGGTCAAACATTTGACCCATCTAGGGGCATCCTAGGCACTGCAGCAGCCAAATTTCATACAAATATGGCGGTTTCATAAAATTCTTAAATTTGGCCATTGCAGTGCAAAGGACGCCCCTAGATGGCTCAAATATATGACCAACATTATCGGTGTCCACGGTTTTTCCAAATTTCTGACTGCAAACCCAAAATAATGTAAATATGCATATGTATTTTATTAATTCTGATATTGCATATCCTTTTTTCCAACCAAATATTCACCACACACAAAGCAAAAATAGGTTGAAGATTTAGAATGAATGTGGTCTTCTGTAAAATAAATAATTGTGAAATTGTAGTGTCGTATGAATAAGACGTGATAGCCCAATTCAGCGCAACCAGATTAGTTAAAAAACATGCTTTGTTTCTGCAGTAATTTTTTTTCCCAATTTTTAGACCAGTGTTACGGTCTTATGTCTTATCCTCTTATATAAATGTGTAACATTTTCAATAAATTATATAGATTTATTGATTTTTAATTGGATCCAAAGTCAAAAATGGCTAATAAATCACCGATGAAGATTTGTTGGTTAAAACACATTTTAAACCAAAAAGAGAGTTTAATTTGCTCTGATTTTGTAGCTCTAAGTTAGGGGTGCCAGACGTACTGTTTTTAGCAGTATATGTACTGATTTTTGTCAATTGTACTGTTTTATGCACAACACCCAAAACAGTACGCAAATGTACTGTTTTTTACACTTTGTACTGTTTTCTGTACTGATTTTTAAGTTAAGTGTCCAAAAAACAAAGATATTAAGAAAAATCGTTTTTAAATAAAACACATTTGGGAATTTTTAACGGTATGCTATCAAGCCATATTGTCATAATATCCTTATCTTAGAATTTATTTACTCTCTAACTCTCATTTTGAGGGGTAAATTTTGCCCATTTTCCCAACTCTTAAACAAAAGTATACAATACGGCACTTATTACACTGAAAGAAAAATGCTTCATATATTTAATGAATCATTTTCATAAAAAAATGTTCCTTATGTAAATGAAAATTTTCATTGTTTAAATGGAATTTCATAGTTAAAATGAAGTATTTTCGTTAAAATCGCTTCATTGGATTTCGTAATTACGTTAAAAATTTTCATTGGATATATGAAAACTTAAGTTTGTCCAAGTTAAACAAAAAATTTTATTTGGGAACATAAAAAAACAATATACAAACATAACTATATTCATAAATTAATACAAAATTATAGTTTCCTTAAAAAAATGTTTAATTGTTAATTAAAAAATGTAAGATTTAATAATTTCATACATCTAATATTACATGTATGCCATTTAATTTATAAATTTTTTTATGAAAGCAACATATTTCAATAATTGCCTTCATAATTTAAATTTTCATTATGACAATAAAAATGTCATTATAGTAATGAAACAAAAACTTTCAATCCACTTTCAATCAACGTTGTTATTGTTATTATGGACCATTTAATCTCATATTTACGCTCTTAATTGAGTAAAAAACATAGTTTTTTATCCAAAAACTACACTGCCCCGGTAGACTAGCTGGTAGAGAGCTAGTCTATCAGCACCGAGGTTGCGTGTTCGAATCCCGCCAGAGACAGAAAAAAAAATAAATACAGTAAAATAAAATAAGAAAAAATAAAAAAAAATAATTAAAAAATAAAATAATTAAAAAAAAAAAAAAAAATTTTACTTTATTGAAAGTATTCATCCAATGAATAATATTCATAGATCTAATGTAATGTTTCATTAAATCCTTTTAATGAAACAGGTTTCATTGATCCAACGAAGCGCTGCATAGGTTCCTTTTTAATGCAATTTTTCATGGGATTAATGTCAAAATTCATTGGTATTGCGAAGAAAATTCTTTCAGTGTAGGGTTAAAAGAATTCTCGAAATTTCGGGCATTGAAATTTTTGAATTTCTTGAAAGGGCGTTTGGTACAAGTCAAAAAAATATACTAAATGTACTTCTGACCTAAAAGACTATTTCAGATGTCTTCAGTAGAATTGTATGGCAGTTCTTTTCATAGAATATATTAACCCTCTAACACTCATTTTAAGGTGTAATTTTTGTAATTTTTTTAACTTCTACACTAAAATGGTACGTTAGAGGGTTAAAATATTCTGTGAATATTTTCTGCATCAAATTTCACTAGCGGTCTTCCAAGACCAAAAAAGCGTGCAATGTATGTAAAACGGATTTTCGAAAAATTAAAAAAATCAAGGCCCGTAATTTCGAAAACCCGTTTTACTTGCATTGGATAATTTTTGGTCTTAGAAGACCCCTAGTGAAATTTGATGCAGATAATATTGGTAGAGCATTTTAACTCTTATAAGTGCCGTTTAAGTATCCTTTTTTTTAAGAGTTGGGAAAAAGGGCAAAAATTACCCCTTAAAATGAGAGTTAGAGGGTTAATAAATTCTAAGAAAAGAATCGCTATATGATTCTACTGAAGACATCTAAAATTATTTTTTAGCTCAGAAGTACATTTAGTATATTTATTTTGACTTATACCAAACGCCTTTTCAAAAAATTAAAAAACTTTAGGGGCCCATATTTCGGGAGCCCGAGCTAATTTTGCAAAACCTTTTGGCAGATTTGCTCTACTAGTAGTCTACTTTCATTTCGCGGTGCAAGTGTTGAGGCTGGTGGCGATGTGGTGGCGATGACCCTAATTTTGTTGCACACTCTATTTTACAATATTTAGTTTAAAGAAATTGTTGTTTTGCAAACAAAAAAGTTGTAAAATAATTAGAATTTTTGTACTGCGTCTATTGTTTTGTCAAAAATACACAGATTAAATAAGGAGTTGCTCACATCCTTCATATATTTTCGTGTTATTATTTTAAGACATATGACTACCGTTTAAATTAAAGAAAGAAACAAATATTTTCTGAAATTTATGCGATAGTTCCACAATATGTGTGTGGTGAAAATTGCTTTAAATACCAACATGTTTTAAGAAAATTCTACTAACCCAATCAATGAATAAGTTTTTTAAGTTAAATATTAACTAAGATATTTAAACATTATACATTGGAAAATGATACAATGGCCAAATGCTTCGTTTGTGGTGTTTGCTTTATAAACGCAAATGGTGTGATTTTGTATATGAAATACCATTAAATGTAAATCTTTCCTATGATGTTGATGTTTGAAGTCTATTTCTTTATATTATTGTTGTTCAAGAGTTGTAAATATTTAGTTATGGTTTCGTAAAAAATGTACTGTTTTTTTCTTGAATGTACTGTTTTTTCATAACCAATGTACTGTTTTTCCGAATTCAAAATCTGGCTACCCTACTCTAAGTAAATAAATAATTGCTAAATAACAATAATAATTGATAGCAAAATTTATGTCATGTAATAAAATGTTAGTTTATAGTCTATTTTATTTAAGTGTTAAATTAAATTTGTAAAATGTCTGTAAGAAAAAATCCATAGACAAATAATAATAATAATAATAAATAATAAAAATAAATGGTAGAGATTTCAGAGTTTTTGGAAATTTTTCAAAACAATAAAACTTTTTATTTGATTTGACAAAAGCATGTTCATGTGTGATAGTGTGAATACAAACTGTAATGTTAAATTAGAATTTTTGATAGTCGCAACAAAACTCCTTAGATTTCTTTCTCACAAGGTTTTATGGAATACGTAAGAGTTGTGTGATAGTGTAAACTAGCATTTTCCATTGCTGATTAAAAAACAAGTGAGAAAGTATAGTCGGTCAAGCTCGACCATATGATTCCCTACATCACAATATTTAAAAACACATCATGCTTATGTGTCCATATTATGGATATGGATTTATCTATGTGTATAAACTTCATTAAAATTTGTTTTTAAGTTTGTGAAAGGCAGAAAGTTACCCTATCACCCCTCGTGGTCCTATTTTTTTAAAAATGCATACCTTTTTTGTCCATATAGATATGTTTTAAATATCATTAAAATCGGTTTCATAGTTTCTGAGAGGAAGATATTTCCCCCTATCTTCCGTGGAAATTAATTCTGAGTCGATCGGTATACTTTAAGGTTAAGGTGGGTCTAGGACCAATATTTAAAGGTGTTACACACATCAGCACAAATGCATAATACCCTCTCCACTGGTACTTTTAAGATATTTTTGGCGCTTAAGTTATTTTCGCGTCTAGGGCTCGATATAGTCCACCTCAACAGGGACAATCGGGTGTATCAACATCCTGACCATAGACACGATATCAGCAGTTAACTACTTATTAATATTGTATTTTAAAATTTTTTGTCACCCCATCTTTCTTTCAACCAACTCCAGCCGCTGAATATTTCTAAGTTCGACTCCAACTCCGACCCCTATTCTTACCTTGCTGCTAAATGTATATGAGACTGGTCCTTGTTTGAATTCAAACTCTTTTTTTTAATGGAGTACCTTTTAAATGGTTAAATATGTAGCATGGCAATAATTTTGTAAAAATTTCAAATCGATATTTGAGTTCTAACATGCAGCATTGAGCTTTAATATAGTTATTATTATATGTAAAGAAGCCTGACCCTTATTATTTGACTTTAAAATTTTAAAAACAGTCCCTTTTATAATTTTTATACCCACACCACAATAGTGGAGAGGATATTATGCATTTGCGCTGATGTGTGTAACGCCTTAAAATATTGGTCCTAGACCGACCTTAAAGTATACCGATCGTCTTAGAATCACTTTCTGAGCCGAACTAACGATGTCCGTCCGGCTGGCTGGCTGGCTGTCCATGTAACCTTGTGCGCAAAGTACAGGTCGCAGTTTTGGAGATAATTTGATGAAATTTGGGTCATAGGTTCTTATTGGCACAAGCACCAAGCCTATTGAAAATGGGCTGAATCGTTGGACCACGAAGGAAGATAGGGAGAAATTTCTTCCTCTCAGAAACTATCAAACCGATTTAAATGAAATTTTAAACATAGATAGAACCTTATCTATATAGACCAAAAATGTATGCATTTTTTAAAAAATAGGACCACGAGGGGAGATAGGGGCAATTTCTGCCTCTCAAACCGATTTTAATGAAATTTAAAACATAGATAGATCCATATCCATAGGGACACATTAGATATACAGTTTTTAAAAAATAGGACCACAAGGGGAGGCAGGGGGCAATTTCTGCCTCTCACAAACTTTCAAACCGATTTTCATGAAGTTTATAAACATAGATAAATCCATATTTATATGGATACATAAGCATGATGTGTTTTTAAATAATGTGGTGTAGGGTATCATATGGTCGGGCTTGACCGACTATACTTTCTTACTTGTTTTATTGTGGAACATATTGGAAATTTTTTTTAATTCTTTATGCCGACAAATTTTGGAGTCGGAATCGCGAGTTTTTGTGCGTACTAGGACTCCGACCCCGATGCCAAAACTTCAACTAAGAACCTACAACACTGACTCCACAGTCCTGCAATAAATATAGAAATAAAAATTATATCGCATTTGTGACTCATCTATGAAATACAAACATTTATTTGGTACTTTTTCGAAATTCGAACGTTTCAGGGGTTAAAAGCGTACCAATTTGAGGTACTTTTTCTACAAAACATTTTGCCCCATTCTTTTGCATATACATACATAGAAAATTATCGGCTTCCACTTTATTATTAAAAATGTTTAAAACTTCATTTAGGAGTAAAAAGTGTCAGCAAAGAAATACGGGAAAAAAGATTTCTTTTTTTTTTTTACTTTTCCGTTCTACGAGTGGAACTTTTTGAATTTTCTATAATATTAAACTTAGAATCATAAAATTATGGGTACAAAGTCCTGAGTGAATGCCAACCCGAAATATGAAAAATGTTGGTTTTAGGTATTTGATACTCCTTATAGGAGATTATGGTATAACTGGTGATATCGTGATTATGGTCAGGACCTTGATACACCCGATTGTCCCAGTTGAGGTGGACTATATCGAGCCCTAGACGCGAAAATCAAAGCGGAAATCTCTAGAAAGCAAGGCTGTCATTGCAGCTCAGTTGGTGTATATGTGACATCGAGGATTGCTGCGGAATCCCGGATATCTTTAAATGAAATTGCAAAACATTCAAAGGGTATACAAGCTGCCAGGGTAACATGTAGCTGATAAGCTTGCCAAACATGGTGGTCTTCTGGATTAAAGATTTCCAGATTACTTTATTGGCTCTCCACTGACTCACTTTAAGTCACTTATTCAACGTGAGTACAATTGATCTGCTCAGTTTTGCTGGACTTGTGAATTCACCTGCTCTTAAGCAAAGACTTTATGGTCTGGTTATGATTAACGTAGAAAATATACTCTACTGATGTTAAATTAATTAGGATTTTCTGTTTCAATATCCGGAAGTTCTGGGTATTACAAGGAGATAAGTACATGGGGAAACCAATGTCTATCAATTTATATAACATATCTTGGTTAGAACTTAAAATGCTTCTTCTTTTCATAAGGAAAAAAAAATTAGTAGAAATCTACAGTGAAATCAATGGAGAAGCTACTTTTTAATACGAACTAGAGCTAGGTATCACAAAGGGACCACTGTATGATCGAGGTAAGCAACGCTAAGCATCTCTTTTAAAAAGCTCCACAAAGAACCTAACCAAGTAGATTAAAAGTGAAAGCGTTGACACTTTAATAGTGTGAATTTCTAAAAATTTACGTTATCATTTTTATTTTTTATCCAAATTTAATTGTATATTAAATCAGGCTCAAGTTCACTAAAATTTGTTTTTATTAAATTATTTAAACGAAGAATATAATTTTATAACATTAAAAAAAGAATAAAATTTAATGATAATAATTAGTATTGTGGTTATTTTGTTGAACTATTTATGGTTTTTAATCCAAATTTTTAATATTTTTAATTAGGCTTAAGTTCATGAAATTTAATTTTTATTAAATTATTTTTATGAAGAAACAATTAATTGTTTTTCATGTTGTAAAATTCCTTTCTTCATAAAAATAATTTAATAAAAATTAAATTTCATGAACTTAAGCCTAATTAAAAATATTAAAAATTTGGATTAAAAACCATAAATAGTTCAACAAAATAACCACAATACTAATTATTGTTAAAGCTAAGGCACGAGCTCTATGTGTACATTTGTCCTTCAAGTTGTGCTGAAAAAGGTCAACAGAAAAGAGAAAGACAAAGTGAAAAAACAAAAAAATGTACTTGGACTTCAAGAAAAATTCTTGACGAAAGTACGAGAGAACAGAAGTAAAGGGAAAAACATGTAAAATCGATTAAAATGGATAAGCATTCAGGAAAGCAAATTTCGATCTACCAAATGTTAAAATACAATTTGGTTTAAGGATTGATGTTTGACTAGTGACGTCAGCAGTCGTCGATGGCTGCGAGTGTAAGACGGCAAATCCATCTGAGGAGATCGAGTGGTTGCGATCGAAACATGTCATGGTAACCTGCCGGCCAGGGTTCGAGCCCGAGCCACGTCAAGAATGAAAGATTATCAATAACAATTTTAATTGTTTTTCATGTTGTAAAATTCCTTTCTTCATAAAAATAATTTAATAAAAATTAAATTTCATGAACTTAAGCCTAATTAAAAATATTAAAAATTTAATGATAATTTTTATTATTGGATGAAAGGAGAAATGAACTTACATGTTTTAAGAATAATAAAAAGAAATTTTTTATTTGAAACATTTAAACGCCAATTTCTCAGAGCTTTGTTAAAATTAATTGTCAAAAAACATATTGTTAACTGACAGTTACAGTAGTAGTAAACTTTAACTGAACTTGGTGAAATCGGCCGTGAGTCTATAAAAAATTTACAAGCTTAACTGTAACCAAATTACAAAAATTAAACACTACAAAATTATTTTTGCTTAAAACTTCGATGGACCGTATCTCTTCTTTTATGTTCCTACAAATCACATTTACATCGTTCAACTTAATTAAATCTTTGCACTCTGCATATAAAAATAATTTATTATGATCTGCTTGCTGTCATCTTCATCTGCTGATGGGAATGATGTTGAAAAGAAATCATTATTATCTTTTTTAATTTGCTGTTACTCGTATAATAAAATATGAGCGTTTAATTTAATACTTGTATTTAACGGAATAAATGAATATAAAATGTATCCGAAACGTTCAAGTTAACTTGAACGTATTAAATATAATTTAAGTTAATCATGTTTATGAGTATTTAAAATGTACACTTGTGATTATAATTTTTTTTTTAGATTATTCAGCCTTAGATCTGCACTTATCATCTGAAAGTTGTTATTATTTTGAATACCCTACCTTAAGTATGAGGGGACTAGGACGGGAAATAGTAATATGGCAACGGAAAAACTACTTATGAAATATATTAAATAGTGTTTTCTTTTGCTTTGGAAAAAATGCATTAATTTGAAAAATTTTAAAAGGTGAGACATCTTAAGTCCAACAAAAACTCGTTATTTTTATCAACAAGTATGACAATATGCTTCAAAAAAGTGGAATATGCACTAAATGATGAAACAGAACTGGAGCTGAACGATGTTTTCCATATAATTTGACATAAAATTTTGCCAGAGAATGTGGTCGTGAAATAAAATTAATTTTAGTTTGAGGACGTTTTTTCTAATGCTCTCACATATTCTCTTAACAATGCTACCATACTTTCATTCAAATTTATACATTTTGTAAACAAAGAAAAATAGGAACAAAAGAAAAAGAAAGAAATGAGAGAGAATTTTAAGTTACTGCCGACGTTTTAGTTATGATCTTTAAGGCTCAACCATAATATGCATAGACTTGCTTAACCTACTGTCAAAAACTATCAAAAGCTCTCTCAAATGTACTTAAGAAAACAAAAACCAAATAAAAAACATTTGATTCCGTACGGAATGTGCGATTAGATTCGCAGCTTGCTTAAGCAAATGACAGTTTCATTAAACTTAGCAAAAAGTTTCCTTAAGTTCAATATGGTTTGCCTCATATCATTTGCATGTATTCGCACATTTGATTAAGCCAACTTAAGCACATTATGGTTGGGCCTTTAGAATTTTTGCCTGAAGTTGAAGACTCAATTCTGTTTCATCATATAAACTAAAAAAAAAATGCTTTTGACTAAAATATGCAAATAATGCTGCAAAGGGTAAAATATGCAAATATATGCACTACATTTATGTACAGAATAAAATTAAAATCAATTTAAATTTAAATTAAAAAATGTGTGATATTAATAAAAAAAAAAAGTTAATCAAATTTGCACCAGTTAAAAATTAATAGTATAAATAAAACGTTTAATTAACTTGATTAAATCAAATAGCAATTAAAAGTTTTGGTAGGAAGAAAAAAAGGAATGAGCACATTTTTGCTCTGACAATATAAAAATCCTTTTAAGAAACCTGTGTAAACTCTAACATTTTACAAACTTTTTTGCCAAACAAAGTCCAACATTATTCAATGTAGGGTATTCACACTACTGACCTTAATCGAGATACATTATTAACGTTGTTTTCAGGAATTTACAAATGTTTTAATGGATTTTTCGCAAAATCTACAACTAAAATAAAATAAAACAAGCCCAAAAGCAGTATTTCAAAAAAATAAAAAAAGGAGAGAAACAACAAGGTAGGTCGGTCGAATGAATAGACGGGGACTATTATTAGTTGGTGCAACAAGTTTTTTGTATATTTTATGCTCATTATAACTTAATAAGGCAATTTATACAGACACATGCACAAAGGCATAAACGGACATGTGTTTGAGATTTTTTTTTTTTTTAAATTATGCGTTTCTGTTTTTGTTCAATCTCCATCTACCAGTGCAAAAGTTGTGAACCAGACTTAAAAAAAAATCGAAAAAAAAATTTAAGACGTTTTATGGTTAATAGTAGTTTCACGTTTCTAATGATGTTGCACATGCACACACACACATTTAATGTTTTACATACTTTGTAATTGTACGGTTTTTCCTTGGAAGTATTGTTGTTGTTGTTGTTTATATTTAGTTGGTACGAAAATGTTAAATGTCATTGTTACATGGCAGCAGCAACAATTGTTGCTGATATTGAATTTTGATTAACAATGAACTTGATTTTCGCTAAACAACGAGTAGAGAAAAAATTTTACATGAATAAATATATATTTTTTTTAATTGGTTGCGTTTTCTAGTGTTTTCTGTTTTAATAGAAAATTAAGATCTTTTATTAAAATGCGCATGCGGCTGATGCCAACAAAAGAGGTTGGCAGAAAAGAAATTTTGAATTAAGTTTTTTTTTTTTCAAATTAATTGAAAGCAATTCTCTGTCAAGAAAGAACACTAGCGAAACGCATAAGGATTAAAAGCTAATTTTTGGCGGGGTGCAATAACGCCTTAAGAAATAAGGCCTTTAAGGCTTTATTTCACTTTCAATTGAGAAAAAATACGTTTTTTGCGAAAAAGGCTTTACTGCTCAATTGAAAGTGAAATAAAGCCTTTATTGGAATTTAGCCAATGGTGCAATAAAGCCTTTATTTTATATTTTTTGATTCTTTTGTTACACTGTTCAATTTATCGATTTTTGTTGTTGTTGGTAGCAGCATTTCGACCGATTAGTAGTTCCAATATCTTTAAACAACTCCTAATAATACATATTGCTCATAATGAACATGTAAGTATATATTTCCGGTGGCATGTCATAATGTCCATGAACATTGTGACACACGAATAGTGACATAATGTCCATGGACTTTATGCACTACGTAGGAAAAAGCCACCTAAATCTTCACTTAATACAGTTTTTCTGCGTGGCGGCCTGTGGCCGCTCTTAGGGGGTTTCTCCTCCATGGGACGCGGCAGGTGGCTTCGCTAAATACAGTTTTCCTGCGCGCGACTCATTATCAACCGTAGTGTGACGCGCGCAGGGAAACTTTATTCAGCGAAGCCACCTGCCGCGTCCCATGGAGGAGAAAACCCCTAAGAAAAACTTTATAAAGCAAAGATTTTCAATATTGTTGCAGTTAAATTAACATTTGTTTTTTTTAATTATTAATGTTCTATTATTTTTTGTTAATATGAAATTTTTTATAATTGTTCAATAAAATATAATAAGAATAAGAAATTTTATTGCTTCATTTAAAAAGAAATTTAAGTGTAATAACCCCTTTACGACTTTATTTCACTTTCAAAGTGCAATAAAACCTTTTTGGAAATAAAGGCCTTATTTCACTTTCCATTGAGAAAAAAAGCCTTAAAGGCCTTATTTCTTAAGGCGTTATTGCACCCCGCCCTAATTTGTATACCCCTCACTGAAGGTATAAGTTTGTCATTGCATTTTTAAATTATTTTATATTGATCTTAGACCCTATAGAGTATATATACTCTCGGTTGTTATGAGTTGCGAAGTTGATTTAATGATGCCCGTCCGTCTGTCTAAGTGTCCGTTGAAATGGGTTTTTCGAAATCCCCAGATATGATGGGAACTCGGTAGTAACACAATTATGTATATCACATACAGTCCGGAATTGTTTGCTATAGGGATTCAGCCAGATCAGTCCATAAATGGCGGAGATATGAGCAAAAATACACGACTAATTATAATTAATATCATAAAATCCCATGTTGTTGTTGTTTGTTCTTACAGATCATCGAAAGTTTGTATACCCACACCACAATAGTGGAGAGGGTATTATTCATTTGTGCTGATGTGTGTAACGCCTTAAAATAGTGGTCCTAGACCCACCTTAAAGTATACCGATCTACTCAGAATCACTAACGATGTCCGTCCGGCTGGCTGGCTGGCTGTCCATGTAACCTTTTTGGAGATAATTAGATACAATTTGGGTCATAGGTTCTTATTGGCACAAGGACCAAGCCTATTGAAAATGGGCCGAATCGTAGGACCAAGAATGAAGATAGAGGGAAATTTCTTCTTCTCAGAAACTATCAAACCGATTTTAATGAAATTTAAAACATAGATAGAACCATATCTATATGGACTCAAAATGTATAAATTTTAAAAAAAAATCGGACCACGAGCGGAGATAGGAGCAATTTCTTCCTCTCAAATCGATTTTAATGAAATTTAAAACATAGATAGATCCATATCTATAGGGACACATTAGCTATACAGTTTTTTAAAAAAAGGACGACAAGGGAAGGCAGGCGGCAATTTCTGACTCTCACAAACTTTCAAACCGATTTTCATGAAGTTTATAAACATAGATAAATCCATATTTACATGGACACATAAGCATGATGTGTTTTTAAATACTGTGGTGTAGGGTATCATATGGTCGGGCTGGACCGACTATACTTTCTTACTTCTTATTTTTTTTTAATGTTTAGACTTTTTTTTTGCTTTTTTACACATAACAATACAAGTACAGCGCAGTTTGTTTAACGATGTCCATCTGTCTGTCTGCTTTTCCTGTATATCTGGAGAACAACAAGATCAAAATACAGGTGGCAGCACTAAGTCAACAAATACAACATTACAACGAAATTGAAAAACAAGTAAGAGTGTTATATTCGGCTTTGCCGAATTTTATATACCCTTCACCATGATGAGATAAGAACAAAAAGCTATATACATAAATAACGGTCTTTAGAGAGCCACGCCAGCTTTTCAAAAACAAAAAGTTTCCTCTTTTGCCAAAGTTAATGTTTGATATTTGTTTTATAATCTTAAAATCGTTTTTTAGAACATAAAAAAATTAAATAAAAAAATGAAAAAAAAAATCTTTTTAGGATTCGAACTGGCAATATCATCAGCCTCAGGAGAGAACTTAACAACTCGGTTACGAATGCTTTTACTGCAGAAGCCTTAAATTAAAATATATTGGGTGGTATTTTTGATTCCGCACGGAAAGGAAAATTTTACGGAAAGAAATATCGATCGATATGAAAATTGCAATTATTTATTCCTGCGGTATACAGTTTCTGCGAAGCAAATTTAACATCCCTGTTTTAATTAATTACGAGTTAATTTTGTGTCAGCTGATGGAAAAAAAGACATTTCAATACAAGATTAGAAATTGAAAAGTAAAATAAAAAGTGTTTTTAGTAAATTAAAGGCAGTTAATATAAAAGTAAAATATGGACACAATTGCCTTTTTCGACGATGATTAATTACTTGGGCATGCGGTTAGAAAGAAGAGTTTTACGCTATAAATCTGAAGACGTGTTAGAAATGAAGGATAGAGAGTAAGTTCAAAAATAAAAAAAATTTCAGGATAAATCTATTATTAATCATTTAAAATAAATATATTTAAATCAACCAATGCTTCTATTTGCAATTTACTTAAGTATTTTACTTTTTTACTCCTATAAAAATATAAAAAAATCAAAATAATTAAATTAAAACAATTTTTCTTGCAAATTTTACAATTCCTTACATTTTTGTTCTTTCCGTTAGCTTTTCGTTATAAAATTTGAGCGTAAGCAAAATGAAGAAATATATCTACATTGCGGAATCAATAATATGGCAATACCGTCAAGGTAGACATGATACCGCAACAACGGAAGGATACCACACAAACGGAATGAATAATTACAAATTTGGCTTCCGCACAATAATTGCTTTCCGCACTTGCGGAACGGAATCAATAATACCACCCATTGAGTCCATGAGTTTGTTTCTTTATTTAACCTAGGGTTTACACTTGCAAGTGCAAGTTCGAAAAACTCAATACACTCACACATTTTTACTAACACCATCACATTTTTCGTACTTGCACACCAACTTGCAAGAGAATTTGCTTGCAAGTAAATTTTTGACACTTGCAGCAAGTAAAATGACAAATGAAGAAACAGTGTTACCATGGATGACTTTTGTATCAATTTACTAGTACTTAGTAATATAAAAGTTATGTTTATAGCGGATTTTCTGTGTATTTATAAAAAATAACTCGTAAAAAAGAGAACAACTATACAACAATCCATCTCAATGGTAATTTTATCATAAATTTCAAGAATTTTGAAAAAAAAAATTGTTAATGAAAATATTTTCTCAGTAATATTATGAAATCGCCACTACGGCAATACTGGAGTCAGAAATTTTATAAAATAAACATAATTTTTTCATCAAGATGGACCGAAAACTAAATAAAGAAGAATAATTTATTTTGTTATAACTTGTTAATATTTTTAACATGGTAATGTTGTTAAACCAAAAAACAAAGTGTTTTTTATAGGATGTTTTCGCTCCGAGAACATTTGAAAAATGAACTTACAACTGACTGTGTAAACACTCAAGCTACTTGCAAGACTTTCGGCTGTTTCTTCGACTTTTTCGTTGATAATACGTATATACTACTTGCAAGTAATTACTTGCATGTGTAAAGGCAGGGTTAAGCTGTTATGATACTTGCTATTTTTTTTATTTTTTCTATATTGGAGAACAGTGCAAATATATTTGCATAGGAAAACTGACTAAGTGTAAAGAATATGATTATATCATAAAACATCTTGAAATGTCAAACAAATATACATGTGTTATCGATAAATAATCTAAGACTGTCAATAAAAATATAAAATTTTTTAACTTAAAATTGACATTTCCAGATTAATTGTTAGCACTGTTGCCAATTTTTTTAGTTTTTGATCGGTTTGACGGTTTTTAACTTTTTTTTTTTTTTTTGCGATTTTTAGCTTTTGTGACGGTTTTTTGTGGGGAAAAAACGTGGGCAGTATTGTTTGTTTTGTTTACATTTTATCAAATTGTATTTCTTGTTCTTTCTCGCATTTGTTGTTTCATTCAGTCAATCCTAAAAAAATCCAATACAAAAAATAGCAAGTATCATAACACCTTAAGCGGCATATCATATACATGCATTAATGTGTATGTGTATGCGTAAAATTAAACACATTACAAATAAAATCCACCACTTGTAGTGAAGGGTATAAAAAACAACAAAAAAAAAAAACCACATAACCAACACTGTATTACCATAGCCACTGTATGACGGTAGAAACCAAAATTGAGTTAAGGGCATAATAAACCACACAAAATGCTTGGCAAACACACACATTGTTTCCGTTTGGGGTTTGCCAATAAACAACACAAATATTGTCCGTACAAACATTAATTTTAATTTTTGTTTTGTTTTTAATGAATGCAGACGCCAATAGTGCTGCGGCAATTTTGTTGATTTTTGCTTAAAACGGAGAAGAAATTATAAAATAAAGGCAAAACATTAAATTTAATTTTCATTAAATTATTTTTATGAAGAAAGGAATTTTACAACATGAAAATTAATTAAAATTTATTGATAATTTTTCATTCTTGACTCAATCTGGGCTCGATCTACCAAAGGTTAAATACAATTTGGTTTAAGGATTGATGTTTGACTAATGACGTCAGCAGTCGTCGATGGCTGCGTGTGTTAAACGGCAAGCCCTCTGAGGAGATTGAGTGGTTGCAATCGAAACATGTCAGGGTAACTTGTCCGTAAACACCTGGGTTCGAGCCCAGATTGAGTCAAGAATGAAAAATTATCAATAAATTTTAATTAATTTTCATGTTGTAAAATTCCTTTCTTCATAAAAATAATTTAATGAAAATTAAATTTAATGAACTTAAGCCTAATTAAAAATATTAAAAATTTGGATTAAAAACCATAAATAGTTCAATAAAATAACCACAATACTAATAAAGGCAAAACATTTAAAGTAAAAAGTGATTTAAACAACGAGCTGTTTTGTGGCAAGCAATACCACTAAAAAAATTTAATTTAAGATTAAAAATTAATTGAATTGAATACATTTAGCATTAGACGCCACAAAAAGTTTGACAAATATCCAACATGTCTGCCAAATATCAAAAATTTTTAATATTTCTGAAAACATTGCTTCAAATGCTTGTCCAAACAGCAAACACCCCAATTAACAACACAAAATGTTTGTACAAACGTAAAATTTTGACATGTTTGGTTTATTATGCCCTTTAGTTTGTATGGTATGTTTATGTCGTTTTGGTAATACAGTGTTGGTATGGTAATATCACGTCTAATTGGACCTTTAAAGTAAACAATTTGAGGTAGTCGTGGTTTTTTACTCATATCTCAGCCATTTGTGGATCGATCTTGCTGAATTTCAATAGCAAACAATTCCGGACCACTTGTGACATAAATGTATAATAACCTGGCTCCCATCACACATATATGGGGTCTTCGGAAAATCCATTTCAACGGACAGACGGACATCGTTAAATCAACTATAGGGTCTTCCATCAATATTATAGAAATTACAAACGGTATGACAAACTTATATATACCCTTTTCACAACCTTTGGTGAAGGGTATAATAAGCCTCCGCATACATTTGCTTATTTTCGATTAACAAATAATTCGAATAACTTATAACGATTAATCGAATTTTTTTTTTTTGTACAGTATTAGTTTTTTCCTTTATTTAAAAAAACAAGCCGGTACGTTTTAAGTACCCTTTCATTGTTTCTTAACTCTGGAATATTTCCTTCAAGTAACAATTCTTTTAAATCTATTACAGTAAAAAGAATGAAACTAAAGAGTTTGGGAGTAAATTATTTTTAAGAATGTTTAAAACAGACTTACCACAATGATTTAGATGAAGAAAATTATTTTTTCGAGAAGACGAATGAAAACAACCTTCTACCAGACCTTAACAAGACTAAAAAATCAAAAAGAGATTCAAGAGGTATAATGGAAAAGTACCAAATTTTTGGAAAAAAAAAACAAGAAGAACAGAAATTGGATATGCTCTACACAAATAGAGAAATGCATCTTCATATTAACGATGCCCTAACATCAGAATCCAATGACGAACATCATTATAAAATTTTGTCATAATTTATGCGTCATCTATGCTATGACAACAGTGACATCAATTCGATGCCACATTCTTAAAGTCGAATGATTACGAAAACCTTATTGGGCATGCAGCTGGTGTCATCCCTGCGGGAAATTCGTAACAATTGGTCCCACAGACTGGTCCTGGAAGTTGTGAAAATAGAACAGGTACAAAAAGAAAGAACTCATGACCAGTGAAAGGAGAACCAATCATGTAACTGGTTTACGGAGAACAAAAAGGTAGAAAAACTAATGAATTACAGTAAAGTCTGCACCGGTGGTGTGATACATTTTTTTGGAACTTTCTAAAGTTTGGCTCTTGAATTTAATTCTAGGACTTGTTTTATTGAAATAATACTACATCGTATTGAAATAATACTACATTTTAGTAACTGTCACTAAACACGTCCATTGAGAATAGATTTGTGACTGGTCAAATGGTGTCATTCAACCGGTCTCTACCACCAAAGACCTATCACAGGACTACTTTAATGCCAGTTCGCTTCCCTCTAGGGATATAACTGAGAGTCTTTCTGAAAAACAAAGGTCGGAATACAACAAAAGTGAAACAAACGTGTGCAAAGGGTAAATAAATAATAAAATTCTCTCACTTTGATTTAAGTCAATCCCAATGACTGAGTTTAATGACAATTTTTCATTAAATAAAGTCTAAGAAGTCCTTTATCCGATGTTACTGTGTCTTTTAGATGTTGACATTCTTTAATAAACAAACCCCGATTCGTAATTTCTGTGATGCCGATGTGTCATCCCATTGATGACTGATAACAATTTAGCCAAGTGCTGCTAAGGCTGACATCATAATGATGAAAAGTGTCATGCTACTAAGCCTTAGTAACTAAGGTCTAAGTACATCAGCGTTATGACTATCAGTGTATAACGCTTTACTTTCAATCTCTCCAACTTCAACAATAAGTGAAAGAATCTTTTCTAAAACAAGTTTCATCAAAACAAAAGATAGAAATCGTTTGAAACATTAACCACCATATTTTCATTGTAGACAAACTTGATCTAATTTTAAGAATATACCACTTGAATACATTTGCAGATTAAATTGACTATTGATGAGGACCCGTCGGGGATCACATGGAAGTTGTGGTTTAAATCCAAAGTCGTGAAAAGTGAGATTTCAAGAATTCAGTTCCACAGGCTGTTTTTCAGCTTGAAAGTAAGTTCTGATGCTGGGTGACCTCCCTGGGTACTTTTGATATTTCAACAGATGCTGCTTGCTTCAAAAACGCTGAAACTTCGATTACAGCCTGACTACTGGAGAGGTGGCTACTGGTGAATCGCGGAAAAGTAGATATATAAAAAGACAGCTCCACAGGCTGATTTTCCACCTTGAGGGGATCACCCTGGATGCTGTCGATATTTAAACAGAGGACGCTGCTTCAACAACGCAGTGGAGTTACGATAGCTTCAAAACAGGAGTGATTGTATAAATCCGGCGAATCATACAATAAAATTGCTACCTGTGTGTTTTGGTTGCTCTAAGAAATTTTGGCGCTGGTGGTTGCACATTCTTGCACAGAACGAAGGACACCGTAGGTTACCATTGCAGGTCAAACAGACATCGTGTAATCAACTTCTCTATCCATAGTTATCCAGAATTTTTGGATGAACATTAGATCGTACCTTAAAAGAAATTCATGCAAACCCCCTAACAAAAAGGTTTTGCTGCAAGACGGTTTCGAAAAAATAAATTTGTTTTCTGCCTTTTAAAATTGTTATTTATTTCTTTGGCATTTACCGTCAGTTCTTATAGTTCATCAAAGCTTTTGTCTCGAGAAGACCTAGGGTGGGCTTAATATGGGGCTTATAGTAAACTATTTAATAAGAAAAAGATAAATAATTTTATAGCAAGCTTTAAATTTATGAAATTAGGGTTGTGCACTAGGGTGGTAGAAACAGTTATCTGGTGGATAAATACGGGATACTTGAGGTCAATGGCTTTAAGAGCAAAATATTGGTCTTCTTGAAATAATGACTTTGATGTATCATACTTTAAAATCCGACTGAAAATGCCACAAGATATAAAAAAAATTAAAAAGGCGGCCAAAAAATTAAAAAAATTTGGTGTACGGGAATTTTTTTACTTTTAAGGTGGTAAGGCTCTAATGTACATTAGGGCGTCCCAAAAAATTTTTTCTTTCTGATTTTCTTAGGTGCTCAATTAAAATTTAAAAGCTTATAGGGTAAAGTATTTTTGGTTTTTTTTAAAAATTTTCGGAATAGGTCGCGCAAATTTAGTTTTCATAAAAAAACGAGTTTTCGGCCTTTTTTTAACTTTACTCATAACTTGGATAATACCACGAGTTTCTTCACTTCTGAGGAAACAGTTTTAAAGAAAAGTATCCAAGCTTTATTCCTGTGTGAAAAAGATATAAGTTTTGGTGATGAGTTTACTTAATTAGATACCCTTAATTACAATTTTTCGTAATTTTTTAAAAAAATTTGTAATAACGCTTTACAACTTTTTAAGTTTAAATAAAATCGAAAAAACTAATGATGCAGTTCGTAAGACAAATTAATTCTTATTAATATGAATAAACAATTTTTAAATTTGTTCTTACCGTTCTTGAGTTTTACCCGTTTTTATGTTTATGCCCAGTATATGTTATTATAAGCTGTTTGCCAGTTCACCAATCTTACCCAATCAACAAAAACAAAAAAACTTTTCTTTTGCTCTGTGAAAAATCATTTATTGAGGTTCTTGCGATGTAGTTCTATCCTTGCAATAAATTCTGGTAATCAGTTTCAGAAGTTGTGACATTAATATAAGTATAAGCCAAAGCCACACCTCGTTCTGCCACATCATTTACCACTTGTAATTGTTGAACTTTTTTCTTTGCCTCTTGAAATGACTTTAAAAAATCGATTGAAATATTGCAAGCTTCAAAAAAAGTTAGACTGGCTTTTGAAATGAATTGTTGAATTTCTTTATTTCTAAAGTTCTAATCGCTGCATGGAGTATCTACAAGTTTTTTTGTCATTGAGTGCAAAGTTTTGGTGTCGATACATTCATCAAAAAACGCTGGGGCAGCCAATTTCGGAGTAAAGTACCACTGATGACCTAGAAAAGTTAAAGCCAGGCTTTTGCAACTGCTTTATTAATAATTTTATAATTATCCAATTCCTTGAATAGGCTCAGATCATTGAGAGGATCGTATCGAGGGCACTGGCAGAGGTACCAATATTTGATATTTATTCTTAAAATAAATGAACTAAATTCAAGCATGGCATCAACTGTTGATTTGTCTATATAAGATTGCAACTGGTTTCGGAAAATGCATATTTTCAAAGAATAGATAATTTTCATCAATCAGCGAGCCCAATTGATAGCTCCTAGAACACACATAAAATAGAAAGTGAAAATGACAGCGTGTAATGGTTTAGATCAATAAATGTCAGAAGTTAATGACAGTTAAAACGTAACTTTAAAAATTTATCGAAATATACAATAATTATAACGAAAAAAGTATCACCATTTTTAAGGTAGAAACTATAAAAATAGTGTAACTCGGAAACTGTAGGACAAAATTCCATTTTTGTTTTTCATAATTGTTGAGAACTTATCGGTATTCAAAATCGCGTCATTAGTTTTTATACCTTCATATAAATTTGAAAAGTTATAAACCGTTTTTTACAGAATTTGTTAAAAAATTACAAAAATACTTAATATGTGGAATATATATTTTTTGCATATGGAAATAAAGTTTGGGAAATTTTCTTTAGAAATATTCCGTCAAAAAATTAAATGAACGTGGTTATTGACAAAGTTATGAGTCAAGTTTGAAAAAGGCCGAAAAACCAGATTTTTAACAAAGACTTGATTTGCGCGGCCTCAAAACCTCTTCCTAAAAATCTAAAAAAAAATTCAAAAATACTAGACCCTATAAGCTTTCAAATTATGCTTGAGACTCTGACAAAAAAAATTTGGGACACCCTAATGTACATATATAAAATGTGGTTGAATTTTAAGCTCCGATGTTGATTTTGAAAAAAACACAAATTTTATGGTATAGTTTAAATATATATTGAACAAAATATCCGCCAAATAGCCGCCGAACCCTCGGCGGCACACCTCCATCCGATGGTCCAAATTTTCGATGACGCTGAGGCATAATTGAGGTTCTAATGTTCGTTAATGTGCCGAATTATATGATCCTTTATCTCTTGAATTGTTGCTGGCTTATCGACGTACACCTTTTCTTTCAAATAACCCCAAAGAAAGAAGTCCAACGGTGTCAAATCACATTATCTTGGCGGTCAATTCACATCGCCACCACGTGAGATAACACGGCCATTGAATTTGTCGCGCAAAAGAGCCATTGTTTCGTTAGCTGTGTGGCAAGTGGCACCGTCCTGTTGAAACCACATATCGTCCACATCCATATCTTCCAATTCGGTCCATAAAAAGTTCGTTATCATCTTACAATAGCGAACATCATTCACAGTAACTGTCTGACCGGCCTCATTTTGGAAAAAATGCAGCCCGGCCCGATGATGCCGCCAGCCCATAAGTCACACCAAACAGTCACTCTTTGTGGCTGCTTTGGTTTTTTGACAATCACTCTTGGATTATCATTCGTCTAAATGCTCTACAGATAACATTGGACTACGTGGTACATTGTAGCTTAAATGGACTACTTACAACATGGTCCAATGTAATGCAGTGCTGCCAACAACTGCGTGCTGTATACTTTTCGATAGTTTACAGTATTACACATTGGTAGGCCTGATGGTGTCCATTATTAATTGTATATTTAAAAGTGAAAGTTTGTGAAATTTATGGAAAAAAGGTAAAAAAATTCAAAATACCAAGTAAATATATTTAATAATGGGTGATTTTTTAGCTATTATCTTTTTGGCGACACTGGTTTAAACAGCTGACGCACGTTTCGTGTTTTATTTCAGTGTCAAGGATCTTCAGTTTGGTCTATAATTTAACCATGAATCGTCTTACACACGAAAAACGCTTGCAAATTATTGAATTTTATTATCAAACTGCGTGCTCTGTGAAAAAGGTTCATCGCGCGCTTCTTCCATTTTATGGTCAGTTTAAACGACCCACTAAAGCGGCTATTCAATGCGTTAATAAGCAGATAAGTAGATTTTGTAGTGAAGATCAGCCAGAAGCATTTCAAGAGCTACCAATGCATCCAGAAAAAGTCACAGTTTGCTGCGGTTTATGGGCTGGTGGCATCATTGTACCGTATTTCTTCAAAGCTGTTGCGAATCGTAACGTAACTGTGAATGGTGAGCGCTACCGTGAGATGATATCCAACTTTTTTTTGCCCAAAACGCAAGAGCTTGACTTGCATGACATGTGGTTTCAACAAGACGGTGCCACATGCCACACAGTACGCTTAACAATGGCCTTATTGAGAGGCGAGTTCGGTGAACATTTCACGTTCGGGACCGGTCAATTGGCCGCCTAGATCGTGCGATTTAACACATTTAGACTATTTTTTGTAGGGTATGTTAAAGCTCATGTCTATACACACATGCCCGCTTCAATTGACGCATTGGAAGACAACATGGAAGCATTTATTCATGAGATACCGGCCGATATGTTGGAAAGAGAATGCCAAAATTGGACTAAGTGGATGGACCATTTGAGGCGCAGTCACGGTCAACATTTGCATGAAATAATCTTCAAACATTCAATTATATGGACCGTACTATCGATTCAAATAAAGATGTAATGCATCTCTTAGCTCTTAAAAAATCACCTATTAATAGAAATAACCCAGCGGGAAAATGGAATTAATAGGAATCGAGAAAGTAATACATATCTTGTATGATATTTGATTCCAGAATTCATTATTCTTAACACAGACCATGTCCTAGGATTGTAATAAATTATTTTAATGTATCCTGCGAATGAATTAAATAATTCATTCTTTGGAATAAATTATATTATTCAAAAGTCTTATAATAAAAGTCTTCTCAAATGCCGTTTGGAAAACATTTTTTAATACCTGTTTACTTTAAATAACTTTGACCCACAGACATATAATTTGTGCTTTGACCGTACGCTTTCAAACACAAACTGTGACTAAAATAAAAATTATAAGTAGGCGACATAAAGGCAGCAAAAAAATAACGGATTTTTATTTAGGAAATATGTATGTAAAGCAAAAACACGAATAATTGTTACTAACAGAAACAATACATTCCTTGTTCTGCAAATGTGGGAATATACGTGGTAATCAGTGCTTAAATTTTGTGTCTGATGAAATTACCTTCTCGATTCCAATGAATGCATTATTATTCTTTCGAAAATAATGCATTGTTTTTTTAATTATTTATGTAATCAATTCCTCATTTTCCCGCTGGGAATAGACTACAGTACACACCATAAAAGGCGATTAGTAAAAAATTAAAAAGAAAAATGCTTAAACTACCCCTAAAGTGTACTCCATACTGTAGTAACGTGAAGTACTTGTAAAACTAACCCACTTTAGTACTCCATGGAGTAGTTGAGGGACTACTTCGGTGGGTCATATGGTCCCCTCCTAGGACATCGTAATGTCAAATGGACCACCTTTAACCCATATATTTTGAGTGTTTTTGGAGTACTCCTACCCATTTATGGACTACTCTTTACATGCATGTATGGACTATTCTCGTTATCTGCAGGGTGCGGCAATTCTGCTTATTGACGAATCCACGGAGGTAAAAATGTGCCTCATCACTGAATCACGAAGTCCAAGATATGCATTTTGATTTGAACGCCGATTTTCATAATAAGCCTGAATAGCTTTAACGTGCTGCTCGATTGTGTATCTTTCCATGTTTCAAATTGAGTTAGTCTGAAATTAAGAATGGTCAAGTGAATTGCAGAAAAAAACTTGACGTTTAGGTGTGGTTCACATTATACATCGGCCCTTTAAATTAATATATATCCCTCATATTAATACAGGCTGCAAATTATGGCATTCAATAGCTATCGAATCGAATGCCGTAGCTAGTTTAGCCCATATAAGTTTAAATAACAAGCAAATTGCGAAACTTGCACATACATACATATTTCACCTATGGCTCAGAGTATAATTATCATGTCATTAAAATGTTGTGTTCTTTGAAAGAAAATAATATAGCAGAAAACATTAGTTTGTATGGCATCCGGTTCATATTCTGGCTCTGCACAGATTTATTCTGATTTTAAATAATAAATCGTTATTCCAATATGTAATTATATTTATTCAATTCATAGACACATGTAGTATTTAATACTTTCAATTACAATATTTAATTAAGTAAAAATCTCTACAATTTTTTTTTTATATCACTTTCATAGTTCAATTATATACCAGCTAAGCAATATAATTTAAAAACCTACTTCATAAGTCCTTAAAACTATAACAAAAGTTTATTAGTTTTTTATTGAATTATGATACATAAAAGACAATTATAATCATAAATCAATTATATTTCAATTTGCTAAAATATAAAAATGAAAAAGAACTACGAAAACTAATAAAACCTGCAAATTGTAACTACAACATCATTTTCATTTCCATTTACTCAACATCCTTTTAAACGCGTTCTTATAACGGTTAACGAAATCACCATCCAACTAAAGGGACGATAAAATATTGTCTCCTCTTCATTCACAATAGTTTAATAAATTTACCGTACACACATATAAACAAGTTTTAAGTATATGTATATTAGGGCTATAACCAAATTTTTGGCATAGTACCACGGAGTGGCCAATAATGTTTTTGGTAATGAAAACACCTCTCTCCCGTGGTTTTGCGAAAAAAAAAACCTCACGCAGGGAAGCAAATTTCTAAAACCTTTCAAGAAATTTTGAACCGCAATGAGTTGTAAGCTGTATGAAAATTTTTAAATCTAAAGCAGTGGATAAATTACAAAATAGCATTTATATGATTCGTATCAAATCAAAATATTTTTTTAAATTTCCGTGAGATAAAATTGTTGTTTTCAAACTTCAACCCGATCCCTGCGTGAACTTTTTTAACAATCCGAACACATTATCATATTTTTTATTAATAACTTTTAATGTTCTACACGACTATACTATGCCGTTTTTGATATTTGCAAAAAGTGTGAAAAAGTTACCGCCCTAATGTACATATATCGCACATGGCTGTTTCAAAATGCCACACAAGCTCTCCAAAGAGAAATAACCGACATTCATTTAATGACAAATCAGTCTAACCAGGGATGGCAAATGGCTCTTATGATTTTGTACCAACTATGAAAACAAAATGTACTTTTAAGGCCATGACGGTAACATTTTTTAATAGTTATAAAGAACAAAGAAGCCCTGAAGTTGATCAACGAATTCGAACATTGATCGAAATATGGGGAAGACAAAAATAGTAAATAAGCAATAAAAATTTAAATTTAGTCGCTTTCAATTTATTCATCAGACCTCAAGCCGAACAAATAATTTTTTAAAAATTATGAACACAACTGAACAAAAATATGTATACAAATTCACAAGTTCAATAAATATTAAAGACAAACATTTAATGGGTGATTTTTTAGCTATTATCTTTTTGGCAACACTGGTTTAAACAGCTGACGCACGTTTCGTGTTTCGTTTCACTGTCAAACATCTTCAGTTTGGTCTACAATTTAACCATGTATCGTCTTACAAACGAACAACGCTTGAAAATTATTGAATTTTATTAACAAAATGCGTGCTCTGTTAAGAAAGTTCATCGCGGGCTTCTTCCATTCAGCGACGAAGCTCATTTTTGGCTCAATGGGTACGTTAATAAGCCAAATTGTCGATTTTGGAGTGAAGATCAGCTAGAAGCATTGCAAGAGCTACCAATGCATCCAGAAAAAGTCACAGTTTGGTGCGGTTTATGGGCTGGTGGCATCATTGGACCGTACTTCTTCAAAGCTGATGCGAATCGTAACGTAACTGTGAATGGTGAGCGCTACCGTGAGATGATATCCAACTTTGTTTGCCCAAAATGCAAAAGCTTGACTTGCATGACATGTGGTTTCAACAAGACGGTGCCACATGCCACACAGCACGCTTAACAATGGACTTATTGAGAGGCGAGTCCGGTAAACATTTTATTTCTCGTTCGGGACCAGTCAATTGGCCGCCTAGATCGTGCGATTTAATGCCTTTAGACTATTTTTTGTGGGGCTATGTTAAAGCTCATGTCTATACACACATGCCCGCTTCAATTGACGAATTGGAAGACAACATTGAAGCATTTATTCATGAGATACCGGCCGAAATGTTGGAAAGAGTATGCCAAAACTGGACTAAGCGGATCGACCATTTGAGGCGCAGTCACGGTCAACATTTGCATAAAATAATCTTCAAACATTAAATTATATGGACCGTACTATCGAATCAAATAAAGATTTCATGCATTTTTCTGAATTTTATGTGTTTTTTTTTTAAACTTTCCTATAGCTCTTAAAAAATCACCCGATACAATTAAATTTACAATTAAAGATTCCAATACACGAGAAATTTAAAATATTTTGAATTTTCGAACCAGATTCCAGTGTTGCATAATGATCGTATTTGATTTTATTTCAAGAGTAAGAGCGTATACGTTTCGGATCAGCTGTTCCGTTTTCTTTACCAAGCTTATGTATAAATAGAAACTCTTACGTAAACCTGGTAAGATTAAAACTTTTCGCCGTTTTAACTTATCAGGTGTTAAACAAATGTAAATTTGTTATTGTTTATTGATAGAGGGAACATTCTGTCGACGAAAACGACGTGTTTTTTATTTTTATTAAACACACAAAACCTAAAATGTATACCAATCATTGAAGTCGACCGCCCGCAACATTTAAATATGAGTAATTACGTCCTTAATCTGTCATCACTCATATTTCCCATTTAAATTCGATTTTTTGTATGATAAGCCAAAATTACTTAATTTCTGTCTTATTCCTTTTAAGCCACTCATTCTGTAGAGAGTTCCTATGTCCTGTTGTTTCAACTTGACCAAAATGTGTTGTATAATAACATTGATTTCAACTTAATGGTTTTTTCGGTTAACACAAAAGAAAAATTTGTTTTAAATGACTACACTAAAAAAAACTCACACACACACACACACACAACGAGTAAATTGAAAAACTTTTTTCTTCAAACAATTTCAATTATTTTGTGTTTTAACTTTTTATTTTTTCTGGAGTGATGATGAAACAAAATAAACCAGCAAAGACCGCACGCATTTTCCACAAAAACTATTTTATACGAACACAAAATTAAAAAGAAGAAGAAGAGGAATAAAAAACGTATCAAAAAAATTTTAAAATAAAAAACTTTTTAAATTACTCCTACCGATTGACCACATTGTCGAACACATATGCTTTCCTGTACATGAGATTCCAAAACTTTATATGTTTCTTGACATTTCATTTAAACAACATCCGAAAGGAATGAGAAAATCCGAATCCAGTTTAAAAAAAAAGTCTAATGGCAGTTTCACTCATGTTTTCCGAAATATATTTTTGTACGGATAATAATTTTTTAATTGATAGTGTTCTGTGGAACAATTCACCCATTTCAGAAAATTTGTCCGGAGAAACAAAACTACCATATGGTTTACATATGAATTGCCAACACATCATAAATAAATTCTATCCCTGGCTTCTTCAATTCCTTAATAAGTTTTAGGGAAATATTTTCTTTAACCTCCACTATTATTTGAATTTTTTTATGTAATTATTCAACAAAAAAAAAAAACAATTGTTGAAATATAAATGTATATGATCTGGCAACTCATAAAATTTTTATGTACAAATACAACTTGTTCTGAACGAGAATTAAAATTATTCTCCAGACAAAAATATTGTTCCGAACACATGAAAGAATCCACCTTAACTTTTTGGTTGTATTAATTCTCATATTTAGGGATTTGGGGATTTTTGTTTGTAATTGGGGATACAAATTTCGTGAATATATTCAGGGGACTTTTTGGGGAAAAAGCAGTTGTTTCGCTTGAGATTTCTGAGGAAAATATTTTACTAAAAATGCCATTTGTGCAATTGCAAGACCGATTTGGTCAAATTGTGGGTACAGATTTAAGTAATTTTTGGTCCAAATTTTTTTTTTAATATTAAAACGCTGTGGTGGTTCGAAAACTTTTCAAGAGCTTGCTGAAATAGTTTTAGGTATGATTTCTATACCAACAAGTAACGCTTGCACAGGGTGCGATTTTAAAAATTAGGACGAGAAAAATTATAACTTTGTAAGTAAAAGCGATAGAATGTTAATTTTTGTACAAGAATTTTTTATGTTTAGGAGAAAAGTAGACAAATCCGCTCACGGCTTGACTACTAACTACCTGTCATTGACATTTCTGTCCGACCCCCGTTTGTTAACACAACAACTCTTGAACGAAATGTGCTATAAATCTAAAATTAAGTATATAATCGTTTGAATAAGACATTTATTCTAGAGCTGAAAAAATGTGTTTGTGAGCGTGATACCTACAAGTACTCGAGTACTCATATGCAAGTACTCAATACTTTTTTACACAAAATTTGGCAGATAAAATTTGACTACAACAGCATTATTCGTTATGGTTATATGCGTTCTTAGCTCTTTTTCGAAATAAGACTTTTTATGGGGACTATGCTTTTTTGTAAGACGTACACCCAGAGAAAAAAAATACAAATACAAATACAAATAAAATATGGTCACCTCCAACAACAGTATTTTTAAAGAAAATTTAGAACATATTATGTTTAATTTAACCATAATATTGTCTCCGCCAACCATATTAGGGTTAAAATAGTCCTCAATTAAGAAGCTACAACCATATTATGATTGCCTGTAATCATGCTATGGTTAAATATGACAATAATTTGTTTTAAAATAAACAATATGTATTATTTTCCTCTTTTTCAAGAGCAACATGCAATGGTTGAAAAACAAGCATGGTGTTATCAGTGTTTAACATATTTTAGTTATTATAATACCATAACATGTTCGGAGGCAACCATAATATGTTTGCGGCTTCTTGATGGGGGACTATTTTAACCATACTATGGTTGGCGGTGACAAAAACATGGTTAAATTAAACATAATGTGTTTAAAATTTTCTTTCAAAATAGTTTTGATGGAGATGACCATATTTAAACATGATTTTTCTCTGCGTTTAGTACGAATTCTAGACCTATAACACGAGTTAGTTCAGAATCTTATATCAATCCTCGCATTCCGCCACCATTTATGCCAACTTTTGTTTGAAATGTATTAATTTTTATGTTGGTTGGGCCTATTTGGGCTTATCGCTCTTATCCTACTGAACCGATTTTATGATAACTGGAAACAATTTGCCACCGATATTGTTCTTTTCCTTTGAGTCGTTCGAAAGCCGGGATGTTTGCAACAGACGGGCAGACAGACAGACGTAATAGAATTCCTTAAAGACCCAGAATATATTTATGTGGTCTAAGATGAATATTAAAAATGTTTCACACCGAATGACAAACTTAGTAAAACCTGATTCACCTCTAGTGGTGGGGGGTATAATGATAAACATTTGATGACCTTAAACATGTTACACTGTGTTGTATAAAACCTATCAAAATGTTTAAGTTTCAGCACTGAATTTATGGTTAAATTAATGGCTGTAGGAAAAATCGCCCAAAGAAAATTGGCTCAAAAAAATAAATGAAAAATCGCCCAAAAAAATTCGCTGTAAAATTGGACCTGAATTCATATGAAAAGTGACCCAAAATTTTTGGGCTATTTTTCGTTATTGTTGGGTGATTTTTCGTTTTTTAAATTTGGTGATTTTTCATAATGAAACATTAATTAACATTATTTGAAAAATAGCCCATTTTTTTGGGCCATTCTTAATTTTGAAAATTTCGTGAAACTCTTACATACTATTTGTCTAAATCATTCATTATTACTATACGTCGAATTCCTAAATGTTATTTATAAAAATAACGGGACATATTGCAAAAAGGTGGCATGTCATAACGTCCAGTGTCATAGTGTCCGTGGACAAACTCGAAAGCATAGTCGGGCTTTGGCCGAGCGCAAGGATTTTCTCCTCCTTGATAAAACAAGTACCGGCTTCGCTAACTTAAGCTTCTCTGCACAGCCGGCCTTCGGCCAGGGGCAAGGATTTTGTACTCTATGGTATAAAAAAATAATCGGCTTCGCTAACTAAAGTTTATCTGCGGAGACGGCCTTATAACAAGTAACGGTTTCGCTAAGCAAAGCTTTTCAAATCTGCCTTGTTTCCGAACGAAGGCCGAATACGCAGAGAAGCTTTAGTTAGCGAAGCCGGTTTTTGTTATACCAGAGGAGAAAATCCTAGCACCCGGCCGAAGGCCGGCTATGCCGAGACGCTTTAGTAAGCGCTGCCGGTATTTGTTACACCATAGGGGAGAAAATCCATGCGCCCAAAGTGTTTTCGTTATATGTTTAATATATGCACCCAGAGAAAAAACAACAAAACCATTTTTAAAAAAATGTTGACTATATTATGTTTAATTCAACCAAATCATTGTCCCCGACAACCATATTATGGTAAAATAAGTTTCTTTAAAAATAGTTTTGTTGGTTGTGACCATAATAAAACATGTTTTTCTCTGCGAGTATGTAGATCTTTTTTTGTATTTAACATCTTTAGTAATTTTTAAAAATTACAATGTCAATTTGCAAAGTGTCGTTATGACATTTTCAAAAGTGTCACAGTGTCCATGGACATTACGACACTGGACTTTACATGCCACCTTGCAAAAAGCTATATTCTGTTTTGAGTAATTGATTATAACTATGCAGTGATTAATTAATATTTAACTATTGAATAGTGCACAAAGTTTTGCGGAGGGCTCAAATAAGTGTTACTGTCCATACTGCCGCGCAGCTGTTGAAGATAAAATGCAATTTTTTACATAAAACTTACATTTGTATGTTATTAAATTTATATGAATAATAAACACTGTTTTGCAAATTGGGTAATTTTTTTTGGGAAAAAATTCGTTTTTTCTTTTTGGGTAATTTTTCATTTTTATTTTGGGCCCTTTTTCGTTTCTTTTGGGCAAAATTTCCTATTTAACGTTTTGGGTAACTTTTCATGTTCTTTTGGGCGATTCTACATTTGGGCGATTTTTAATTTTTTTTTTTGCCATTTTTCTTTCGGCGATTTTTCCTACAGACTAAATTAATATTTAGTGCCTCAAGGTCCAATTAAACGAGACTTAAACATAATGCCATAGCCAAAACGATGACAATAGAAACCAAAATTTAATTTCATTATCATGTCATGGTTATGTCGTTATAGTAAGTCAACTATAGTCAAATACAGTGTTGCCCATAAAGTTGGTTCAATCAGCTGTTTTGTATGGTTTTGTCACGTCTAATATGAGGTTAAGGCCCCTAACCCATTATTAGTTTACATTAGTTTGCCATGTTCTGGAAATCGAATTCGAGTACAATTAAGGTCGAAAATTTTTTCAAAAGATCTTGCTTTAAAGCTTCATAAAAATATTCCGTTTTATATACGTCGTACTTTGCGTAACACTTATTTATTTATAAGAAAAACCCTTAAAATCATGAAAAATTAAAGTCATTTAAAAAAAAAAAATTATGAAAATTTCCTTAAATTAAAATTTTACTCAATTTCCAGAACATGGCCGTATAATTATACTCTAATGATATTAATAAATTAATTAATATTTAAACTCTAATAAGCCCCGTATTCATAAACGATTTTTAAATTTCACAAACGTTTATTAAGTTAAATTTTCATTGGAAATTTTTATTTTGTAAATTAAAACAAGCAAGAAAGTATAGTCGGTCAAGCCCGACCATATGATACCCTACACCACAGTATTTAAAAACACATCATGCTTATGTGTCCATATAAATATAGATTTATCTATGCTTATAAACTTCATGAAAATCGGTTTGAAAGTTTGTGAGAGGCAGAAATTGCCCCCTACCTCCACTTGTGGTCCTATTTTTGAAAAACTGTATAGCTAATGTGTCCATATAGATATGGATCTATCTATGTTTTAAATTTTATTAAAATCGGTTTGAGAGGCAGAAATTGCCCCTATCTCCCCTCGTGGTCCTATTTTTTAAAAAATGCATACATTTTGTGTCCATATAGATATGGTTCTATCTATGTTTTAAATTTCATTGAAATCGGTTTGATAGTTTCTGAGAGGAAGAAATTTCCCCCTATCTTCCCTCTTGGTCCTACGATTCGGCCCATTTTCAATAGGCTTGGTCATTGTGCCAATAAGAACCTATGACCCAAATTTCATCAAATTATCTCCAAAATTGCGACCTGTAGTTTTCGCACAAGGTTACATGGACAGCCAGCCAGCCAGCCGGACGGACATCGTTAGTTCGACTCAGAAAGTGATTCTAAGACGATCTGTATACTTTAAGGTGGGTCTAGGACCAATATTTTAAGGCGTTACACACATCAGCACAAATGCACAATACCCTCTCCACTATTGTGGTGTGGGTATAAATAGTTTTAAGAATACGGCAGAAAATGAGTATTTTAACTTTTTAATTTAAACAAAAAAAATATTTAACAAACATTTGAAAGAGCATGTTTCTCATTTAACGAAAACCTAAATTCTGCTTAAGAAAATCCACTTTTGAACTTTGTTCATTTAATTGATTTTATTCGATTAAATAAACCGAAATTCATTAGTTTTTCATTCTTTGCCTTTTGACTGCAAAAACGCCCACCATTATGCCGACATTATTATTATCTTGCCTAACAAAACAATAGAAGAAAACTTTGAAAGATAAATGGACAAAGCCAGACAGACAATTTTGTTTTTTTAATGTTGAATGCCACTGAAGCGTGAACAAAGTAGAAAAAAAAATTAACAAAATAAATTTTCACCATTAACAAAGAAAAAGCCCTAATTAATTGAATTGTACGCGTAGATTTGTTTCAAATAAAATTCAACGCCAAATTATTGTTTTTTAATTTTCTTTCCCTTTTCAGTATCGATAGTCTGATGATGCCTGTTCAGTGATTTCAATACGTTTCTAGTAGCATTTTGATTAATGTGGGTGTTGGTGTGCTGGGAAGAGTCAGTCAATGATGCCTGAGTGGGCAAAAATTGTAAATGGAGATATTGACGTCAACTAAGGATGACAGATTTATTAGCGACATTTAAAAGAAAAAACAATTACAAATTTAATTAACACAGATGTCTAAGACAAAAAGTAATTTAATATTTTCTTTTTGTAAATATTTTGTATTTTTGATTTATCAGTTTAACACCATACAATTTTGTAGAGATTAAACATCAAAAATGTATTACAAATAAATAAACTGTTTACATTGCTTCAATGAAAAATTGATTTTTCTGGCATTAACCATAAATTGTCGTTATATTTCCGGTAAAAAAAATATAACTCTCTTTTTTATTACACCCAGAAAAAATATGGCTCATTATACTATCGGACAATTTATTTACACAGAAAAAATTTTCGCTAACTTGTTTTTTTTCAATTCAAGCATTAATCCAAAATAAAACAAGTCAGAAAGTATAGTCGGTCAAGCCCGACCATATGATACCCTACACCACAGTATTTAAAAACACATCATGCTTATGTGTCCATGTAAATATGGATTTATCTATGTTTATAAACTTCATGAAAATCGGCTTGAAAGTTTGTGAGAGGCAGAAATTGCCCCCTGCCTCCCCTTGTGGTCCTATTTTTTAAAAACTGTATAGCTAATGTGTCCCTATAGATCTATCTATGTTTAAAATTTTATTTAAATCGGTGTGAGAGGCAGAAATTGCCCCTATCTCCCCTCGTGGTCCGATTTTTTTTTTAAATTTATACATTTTGTGTCCATATAGATATGGTTCTATCTATGTTTTAAATTTTATTAAAATCGGTTTGATAGTTTCTGAGAGGAAGAAATTTCCCCCTATCTTCCCGCGTGGTCCTACGATTTTCAATAGGCTTGGTCGTTGTGCCAATAAGAACCTATGACTCAAATTTCATCAAATTATCTCTATAATTGCGACCTGTACTTTGCGCACAAGGTGTCATGGACAGCCAGCCAGCCAGCCGGACGGGCATCGTTAGTTCGACTCAGAAAGTGATTCTGAGTAGATCGGTATACTTTAAGGTGGGTCTAGGACCACTATTTTAAGGCGTTATACACATCAGCACAAATGCATAATACCCTCTCCACTATTGTGGTGTGGGTATAATTAGTTTATTTAAATATTTAATCGAGTGAATTAAACGTGTAGTCAAGTGAATAAAACGCGTAATCAAGTGAATTAAACGTTTAATCAAGTGAATTAAACGTTTAATCAAGTAAATTAAACGTTTAATTAATACTATTAATTTATTTAATGGTGCAAATTTAATTATTTTTTTAATTAATATCACAAGTTTTTTAATTGAAATCAATTTTTTATATTTTTCTGGGTAGTTGGTATGGTTAAAAATAATATCATCTCCTTAATTATTCAACACGCAGAGAAAACCATTATCCAACAAAACTATTTTCAACAAAACTATTTGTGTGCATATTATGGTCACTTTAACCATATTATTGTCATCGGCAGCCATATTATGGTTAAATTATTACTCCATCATAAGCAACAACCATGTAATTGTTTTAATTGTATGGTTGATTTTTAATCATAGCATGTTGCTCTGAAAAAAAATGAAAATGCTATTGTTTATTTTAAACCATAAAAGTGATACTGGTAAGCAAATTATTGTTATTTATTGCTATAGCATGTTTAGAGGTAGCCACTATTTGGCAAATGAAGGAATAAATTTAACCATAATATGGTTTCCGATGACAATAAAATGGTTAATGTAATCATAATATGTTTAAAATTTAAAAGTTTTTTCTCTATGTGTATGTAATGTAATGTATGTAACCATAATATGGTTGCGGTAATCCAACTAGGTATGATTATTTTCCAGTAAAAATAGCTAACCGATCTGTGGCCATATTGCAACACATTTTTTCTCTGCGTGTACTAGCAGAAAAAAAAAACTATCACTTTCCTTTCTTCCCATAAGAATTTTCCAATGGCATTTAACAAATTTTTTCTTTTACTCAATTTCTTGTTGCAAACTTGCAATAAATCTTTCATTAATCATATTCATTTTTTATCATTATAATTCTTCGTTGGTCTTAAGCAAAAATTCTTCTTCACTCTTCATTTTTGTGGGGAAATAAAATCGAATTACAGGAAAAATCTCTTTGGAAATGTACAGAGAAGCAAAAAGCTGACAACAGCAAGACACTAGACATTAGACATGTAAAATGTTTTCTATGTAACAAAAGTAAGAACAATAAAAAAATGAAAGATGACAAATGAATATTGATGACAAAAGATTAACAACAACAAAAGAAGTTGCAGCAACAGAATTTAACCAGCATCATTAAAGACATGGCATGGAAAATATTTATGATTTTCATAAATAAAAGTGTCAACAATTTATAAAATAAATGTCAACAAAAATGTTACAAGAAAATGTGAAAACAAAGAACTTTGTTTACAATGTACTATTCCCATATACAGGGGAACTGAAAATAAATGATACAGTTCATTTTTTGGAAGGAAACGACTTTACTTTGTGAAAGTATAAACGATTAAAATTAACAATATGTTTACGAAAAATAATATGCATAAAAAATATTATTAAAGATTTTGTTAAAAAAAATCAAATATTGTTAAACCCACACCCCCATAATGGAAAGGGTACTGATGTTTGTAACACATAAAAAGTTTGGTCTTACACTCACATTAACCGATCGACTTCAACCATTTTTATAGTTTGATGAAATTTGGTACATTTGTTCTTATTGTCTAATGGCCCATTGCATATTGTGAGAATCAGTCCATAACTTAGCGTGGCCCTCAAACAAGGTTCTTTTCCGAATAGAGTCATTGTAACCATAAGCCATCTTCTTATGTTAGTATTTAGATTAAATTTGAGTTAAACTTATTTTATTGCATTCCAAGTCCAATCGGGTAGGTTTAAATTTTATTTAGATGAAGACACCTAAATAACAAAGAACTTTTACATGAATCCTAGATCCTTGATCCTACCCTCAAAACAGAATTTTGTTCTGGCGGATCAAGAACAAATGGGCCTCCTATAGAATACACTCTAGAAATTTCCCACAATTCCCAAAAAACTTCTGAATATTCCCAAAAATAAGTTTTTTTTAGTTATGTGAGAATATTTTCCTACATTTTTAAAATACACAGCAACAAAAATTTCTTTTAAAATCTCAAAGAAAAGCCCACAATTCCCAAAAAACTTCTGAAAATTCCCAAGAAAAAAATTTTTTTTTTTAATTTTGTGGGAATATTTTCCTGAAATATTAAAAATACACATCAAATAAAATTTATTTTAAAATCTTAAAAGAAAAGCCCACAATTCCCAAAAACTTTTGAAAATTTCAAAAAAAAAATTTTTCTTTTATTTTTTTGGGAATATTGTTTCAAAATAATAATAATAAACAGCATCCAAAATTTCTTTTAAAATCTTAAAAGAAAAGCCCACAATTTCCAAAAAACTTCTGAAAATTTCCAAAAATATTAAGTATTTTTATAATCAGGCTTAATAGTACGTTTCCACTTACATGTTTTGGGCCACAAAACTAGTTTTGCAGCAAAACAAGTGTTTTGCTACTTGTTTTCCCATACATTTTTTATGTTCGAAAAGCTCAAACAAAAACTAGTTTTGCTCCAAAACATGTCGAAAATCATGAATACAACTCTGGGTTATCCATTATTGGTGATTGACAATTTCGAAAAAGGTGACATATTTACCAAAATATCAAGAATTATTAAATAGGTTTATGCAACTCTCCAGCTGATTTATTTCTTTGCAGCGTAAAAATAATAAAATAATATAATAAAAAGGAAGTAAATTGTGTGCTATTATATACGTACATATGTATATGTATATATGTGTATTAAAAAACAAACAAGGAATTTTCATGTTGAAGAAAAATATTTTTTTTCAACACATATTTTTTTGGCTTTCATGTTTGTTTACAACATAAATGACAAATTGATTCGAAAATTCGAACACCAAAACCAGTTTTACATAATGGAAACACTTTGACACGTTTTGCCCAAAACAAGTTGTTTTGCTCATAGTGGAAACATAGTATAAGTTCATCAAATTTAATTTTCATTAAATTATTTTTATGAAGAAAGGAATTTTACAACACGAAAATTAGTTAAAATTGTTATTGATAATTTTTCATTCAAACAAAAAATGTACTTTCGACTTCACGAAGAATTCTTGACAAAAGTACGAGAAAGCAGAAGTAAGGAAAAACACGTAAAATCAATTAAAAATGGATAATTATTCAGAAAAGCAAATTTCGATCTACCAAAGGTTAAAATACAATTTGGTTTAAGGATTGATGTTTGACTGTTGACGTCAGCAGTCGTCGATGGCTGCGAGTGTAAGACGGCAAATCCATCTGAGGAGATCGAGTGGTTGCGATCGAAACATGTCATGGTAACCTGCCGGCCGGGGTTCGAGCCCCAGCCACGTCAAGAATGAAAAATTATCAATAACAATTTTAACTAATTTTCGTGTTGTAAAATTCCTTTCTTCATAAAAATAATTTAATGAAAATTAAATTTGATGAACTTAAGCCTGATTATAAAAATACTTAAAATTTGGATTAAAAACCATAAATAGTTCAACAAAATAACCACAATACTGATTATTTCCAAAAATATTTCTTTTTTATTTTTCTAGGAATATTGTTTCAAAATAATAAAAATACACAGCATCTAAAATTTCTATTAAAATCTCAAAGAAAAGCCCTCAATTCCCAAAACACTTCTAAAAATTCCCAAAAATAAGTTTTTTTTTTAGTTTTCTCGGAATATATTCCTAAAATATTATAAATACACACCAACTTAAATTTCTTTTAAAATCTTAAAAAAATTCCACAATTCCCAAAAAAACTTCTGAAAATTCCCAAAAAGAAGTTTTTTTTAGTTTTTTGGGAATATTTTCCTAAAATATTATAAATACACAGCATCTAAAATTTCTTTTAAAATCTCAAAGAAAAGCTCACAATTCCCAAAAAACTTCTGAAAATTCCCGAATATTAATTTTTGTTAGTTTCGTGCGAATATTTTCCCTACTAACACCAGGATTCCTATTACACGACATATTGAGTTCATGCATGACCTAAAAATTTTTGATTTCCGCTTTGCGATTGTAGAAAATGTGGCATAAAGTGAAAACTTGTAAAAAAATAGGTATAATTTGAAAAAGCCTGGGGGCCGCAGCGATTACAATTTTCGAAAATATTTTGCATAAACATGAAGTAACCTTTAGAAAAATCGGTCATATTGTGTGAGGAGTTGTTGTTTACGCCGAAGTTATTTTTTGTAATAGATTAGAGTAACACACAAGTTGTGTTCTTTAATCTATGATAAAAAACTTTTCATAGTTGGATATTTCCTAAGCTAGAGGAGATAAAATATGAATGTCCCTAACAAAAATTTTTTAAGATCCTGCTAAAATTAAGAATGCTGGATCGTTTTAAATTTGTATAATACCCGAGGTGGCCCTACTTCGGGAAAATATTCAAAACAACTAATCCAACACATAAATATCAACCTGAAATTTTATTCTAATCGGACTAACTGATTACAGAAGCCAGAAATAATAACATCTTTTTTGCAAAAGCTCCCACTGTGCGTTGGTCAACCAGTCCCTTAACGTAACAACTGGTTGTACAACTTGACTAAGTTGTACAACTAGTCACAAAGTATAGGGGCCGCATAATTGAGATTACACATGCCAAAAATTTATATATAGTACATACAGAAGTTATTGAAGACACAAACCATTGATAAAAGCTGCGCCATCTATTGCTTAGCACTCTTTTATAGAGATTTTTTTTATTAAATAAAAGCCCTTTATATCCATAATTTGTATATTAATTTTGTTGAGAAATCGATATTTTTGTAAAAATAATCACTTGTCACATTCTGCCAAATTCTCATGTACGCATCATTACACTGCATTTAGTGTTTGTAGCAGCAATAACTTTAAAATAGAGGTTAAACTACAAAAATATGTATTCATATATTTTAGTACATGCAAGACAAAATAAAATTAAAATTATGATGCCAGTGATGATAGTGCAGTGTTGTGTTAAACATTAAGCAAAACACATGTTTAAATGACACTCACTCCTGACCCTCTAAGCCAAGAGCAAAAAAATAAAAGAAAAGGAAAGCACTTTAAAATTTGCAAGAGATACAAAAAATAAAAAAACAAAAAACAGAAAGAAAGGCACAGCACGTAGAAAATTCTCTTAGCTGCCAATGCTGATGTCAGTTAATAGCAATGAACATGATGTTGCAACTAATAAAACAAAATCCATAAAACAAACAACATTTTTACAGAAGTTTTACAAAAAAATCATGAAAAACAAAATACTTCAATGCAACTAAAAAAATAAACCGATAAACAAACGAATATTTGGACAGACAAGAAAACGAACGAACAAACTTTTGTACTGATGTACTCTTTTCCTTCTTTCTGTCGTTTGAACAGCCACTGGGAAAATCATCAGTGAAAAGTACCAGAAGAAGCCAAAATAAGCATTCTAATAATTCACTTTGCTTATTCTAAGCACGTCTTAAGCAGAGTTACCCAACAACAACAACAAACTACAACGTTTAAATTTATTTAAAACTAACAAGAAAACTGCAACCGCAACAACATCACAAAATAAGTATTGGACAGCACAGTGTTTTATCCAGATGTAATTTGAAAGAAAATTGTTAATTACACAATATTACACAAGTAACAATTACTGTGGCAAATGTTTTCTAGTATGTGGCATGAGCTCTCTACATGATTTATTACCAGTCTTTTGTTACAATTTTCTACGCTGTATCTGCATCCGTTAGGTAGATTTATATTTAAGTAAAATTCATTGCAAATGAATGTATGCAATCTTTTTTCTGTTCTAATGCGGAACTTTTTAGAAGTCGATAGAAGACAAGTGGCTTATAAAAGCGTTTCGTGTGTCTAACTTAAAACTTTGCGAACATAAATGTTTACTGGAGAATTTCTGCGAAACTAAAATTGGCTACATTATTTTCTGTGTCAGCAGATTTTATGGTTTCAAATAGTTGTGTTCGCTATAATTTGAATTTGAAAAAGAAAATTTGAAAATATTTTAAGGTTGAGTAAGTGAACTGCCAATAATTTCTGGAGCCATTGACTTGGGTTTGTTACCGCTATGCCGAATTTTTGATACCCTACAACAAGAATTATAAGTATCGACGAAAATCTCAAATGACAACGACTCTCGTAATAAGGCTGATTATCGGGCATGTTCTGGCAATCGCAAAACGCTTCATATTTGCGATTTTGACATGAAACTGCATTATAGGTGTTCTGTTAATCGCAATCGTAAGAAGTTTAGTGACTTCAAGTTATAAAAGTATGCTCAAGGGAACAAGAGTATTTGTAAGAAACTATGGCAGGTCGGAATCAAAACGCACGAGTTTCAGAACACCATAGAATAAGTCTGGCGTTTTGCGATTTCAAGTCATGTGATTGTCAGTCAGAACATGGCCGTTTGTCTCGTAAAAATTTTTTAAAATTAATGAAATTTGAATTAAAGACTTAAAAGTCAAATTGTAGCCTATTGCTTGCAACAAAAAACGTTACGTCTGAACATGTACGAGTTTTTGGAGGGATACCAAAATAAAATACGAAGTTCATGCGACATTTGGGTCTACGCACCGAAACGACTCGCAGCATCCAATGCACCAACATAAGATTGTCAATTTAGCAACACCAGCACAAGTCGAGCTGTTACAACAAAAACAACAAAAACTAAAAGGCCCAAGAAATTGTGGCGCAAAGAGGTTTCAAAAATAAACTTTCTCTTTTATAGTGCTTTAAAATGGGCGGAGAACTGCATTTGTATTTTATGGCCTTATTTTGACTAAAGTTTAGCTCTTTTTATACCCTCCACCACAATTAGTTGTGAAGAGGGTATATTAAGTTTGTCATTCCGTGTGAAACTTTTTTATTATTCATCTCAGACCCCATAAAGTATATATATTCTGGGTCCTTGAGTAATTCTAAGTCGATTTAGCCATGTCCGTCTGTCTGTCCGTCTGTCCGTCTGTTGAAAACACGCTCACTTTCGAACAACTTAAAAGAAATGAACAAACTTGATACCAAATTGTTTGTAGTTATCCTAAGCAGTTTTGGATTGAAATCCAGCGAAATCGGTTCGATAGGACCAGAGCTATGAATCAAAATGTGGAACCACCACCTAAAAAAATTGATAATTTTGTTACAAAAAATAACACAAATGCTGGAACAAGGCACGGAATGAGGTAAGATTTTGCAAAAATTTGTTTTATTTGACTGGAAATCATGCTGTTAAATTTCGTGAAGATCCGTCCATAATTAACCCTAAGCCCCATATAAACACTACTCCCGGAAAACCGTAAAAAATATCGCTTTTGGCTCTTCACAGTTTTATAGGACTATAAATTTTACTGTGAAATTTCGTGAAGGTCGGCAGTTTAGTACACCTAAAACCATAATTAATAATGCTATCATAACAGAAATTGGTACGTCACAGTTTTAAAGGACTAGAAATGACGCTGTGAAATTTTGTGATGATTGGTCCATAATTTACCCTAGGCCCCATATAAACCCTACTACCGGAAAACAGTTTAGTCGCCTTAAACCATAATTAATAACAACTCGTCACAGTTTAAGATAATAATAATAAATAGACATCATACAGATATTACTCCTTAAACATTCGAACTATCGGTGGAGGGTATCAAAGATTCGGCACAGCCGAATATAGCACTCTAACTTGTTTTGAATTGGGTTGATATATAGCGAATCAGATGGAAAGACAAGAAATGGTATGTGGTAGCATTTCAAGAGGGAGTCCTTTCGGCTTGACTGTTTGCACGAAGATAACTGCCACGATAGGCATCGTATACCATTCCTTAAAGGTTATGCGTATGCCTCTTAAGGAGTACCTAATGGGGATAGAAATTTAGCCAATACCTTAAACATGTTTGGGCCTAAAAATTGGCCACTCTGTAATAGACCAGCGCCCTATCTGATAAAGCGTTGAATACATATGTTGATTTCCTTCAAACTAATAGTTCCTTGACTGATTATTAAGACCATTGGGGATCTTGACGTGACTGTGGTGAGTTTCGAAGTGGATGTGATGTTACTATTTAACAGAATCTGCTTTTGCAACAATGATTTACTTACTTATTTTTTGTTTTTGTATCTTCATATACAAATAAATTATTTCATCATTTACCTAAAAAGAAAAAAAATATAAATTTTGTAATTTTGTATAAAAACGTTTATAGATAATTAAAATTAAATAGAAATATATTTTTAATTAATTATTATTTTTTATTAAGTTAAAATGCGTAACCTCGAGCTTAAGCATTTTAACTTAATATTGAATTTTAAAGGTCGAATAAAAATACAACTTAAGAAAAATTAATTATTATTTTTATTATAATTTGAAAATATCCTTAAATATAATAAAACCACTAAACACTGTGCATTACCATCTGTCACTATTGATGAGATGCGCTGATGAAGATATTAATGAGGTTCGGCAATGAACAAATATCATGCACTTGAATACTTGAAAATGTACTGTGTACTTTCAATCTATTCCTAACAATTTATTTGTTTATGAATTAAAAAAAAAAATAGCAAGCAAAACCAAAAAAACGACCCCTATAATAAGCTAAAGCTTTTAAATTATAAACATATTCGTTCTAAGAAAGTTTTATTAGAAAAGTTATTGATGCATTATGGGCAACGAAAATGTTTAAATCGAATAAAATTGCAATCATAGAACAGCACATTTGTTATGTCAATTTAAAAGTATTAAAATTATCAACGCTATTCCCTGTGGGCTCCAACCCCCAGTATGAAAGAAAAACTATACAGACCAGAAAAATAATAATTGTGTTGTCGTATTGCATCATGATTATAAAATGTACATGTTGTGACATTCATGAACTTAAGGCGAGAAATAATTGCGAAATATTATAAATAATATTTGTGGCTTAGAACTACAGTTAACAAGTGCAATTGATATGCAAAGTATGATGGCAGCAAGAACGAAGAATAAACAAGAAAGAGGGTTATACTCCGCTGTGCCGAGTCTTTGATACCCTCCACCAACAGTTAGAATAAAGCAGGCGTTGGCCCTATACATGTCTATAAAGATTTGGGGCCTCGGTGTCATTTTTGCAAAAAAGTGATCATTTCTTAGGCTCATATCTTGCAAACCGTTCGGAATTTTGATTTACCCTCTGAGACAAAGTTATAGCTCTTGCCATAAAGAACAAAAATTGGGAACATTTAAAATCAAAAATGATGGAGGGCAGTCTAGAAGCAATATTCCCGTGGAAACCATAAGTTTTGAATCAGAGTCAGATACGGACGACGATTTGCATCAACAACTTAAGAGAATGCGATTTGCATTTCCAGGGCCATCAACATTATAAACATAATCACCCCAATTCTGCGTTTCGATTCGGATCGAAATTTTCTCCGTTTTTGGCAAAACTGGTATTTTGTGCCCATGTTCTGTAACTCCCGCGTTGAGAAACTTTTCGATGGAAATGTGAGAAATAAAACAAAAATACCATAAATTGAAACAAACATGTTTTTCTCACTAAACTGTTACTGTAACATTTTTGGCGAGTCATTTCCTTACGTTACAGCTATTACACACCGAAAATGTTACAGTAACAATTTAGTGAGAAAAACATGTTTGTTTCAATTTATGGTATTTTTGTTTCAGTTCTCAGTTCAGTTCAGTTCTATGGTTAATATAACCATATACTTATCAGCCACAGTCATATTATGGTTAAATTAGTCCTCCATAAAGATCCTACAGCCATATTATGGTTGCCTCCGAACATGTTATAATTATTAATAACTAAAATATGTTTAACACTTATTGACCATATATAAATATATTTTTTCTCTGGGTGTAAGGACCAGTCTCATATTCGTTAAGCATTAATATAAGAGTTCGAATCGGAGTTGGAGAAGTACTTAAAAAATTTCAGCGGTAGGTGTCGGAGTTAGAACCAGTAAAATGCGCATAGAATTAGCTTATCCCATCAACAATAAATTTCAGTGTTTTGATCAAGAATAACAATTGGGAATTAAGCACGACAAACAAAATCATGTAAATTATAAATTAAGCACGACAAACAAAATCGTATTAATTAAAAATTTTGTTTTCCCAAAAATTACTTTCATAATAAATTTGCAAGTGCACGGCATGAAAAAACTGAACTAGCAAGTTTCTTTATTTTAATTTTGTTTTTGCTTTCTTTACCTACTTACAACTACATACAACTAATGTTGGGAGAATTCCAACCAATTCTAGTGGGGAATGTAAGAAAAGATACACTCACTGTTTATTGTTGGTATTTTGTTTTAGCTTTGATATTTTTGCAAATAAGTCTTTTTTAGTGTTTGCAATTCTCATTCACTCTGCAGTTTTGTTTGCTAATATCTTTGTCTTTTCTAAAATTTTTTGGGAGAATGCTTCCGAATAATCTGGCCTAAGCAACCAGTGAAATGCGCATAGAAACTAGCTTAGCCCCAAAAATCTATTTACTAGTTTTTATCCAAAAAAAAAACTTAGGAATTAAGCACGACAAACGAAATCTTATTACATATTTACAAATATATATATATTTTTAAGTGCAATCAAATTTCACTAAAATTTCTTTAAATTGATTTATTTGTACAAAATGTAGCAGCCAATTGTGTGACCACATTTCCGCCAAAAAACAAGCAAACACAAATTGAAATAATAATAGAAAAAAACAACAAACAGCCTACGAAACGTCGGAGGAAAATATGAAATAAATCTTTTATTTACATATAGGAAATAATTAGACCTTGAAAGCCTGTTTGGAAATCCCAAAAAACATTAATATAGTAGAAAAAGGTCGATAAATATAAAAAACAACAAAATCTTATTTATTATATAATAAATTTAATAAAATTATTTAAATAAAATTTATAATAAAAAACTGTCAAACCTTATAACCCCTTAAAATCTCATTAATCTTTCCACAAAAAAAATCTGTGTCAACAGGTAAATAACATTTCTTCCAAGACATTTTTATGTCTTAATGTCTACTCAACACCTGTTTTTATTTTTCACTATAAGTTATAAATAATTGTTCATAAACAAATTCCCAAAAATAAAACATTCATTTGACATAGAAAAACTGTCCAAATATTTTATTATTTTTTTAGTTATTTAAATTTAAATATCTATTACAATTCTAAGAGATATTATTTATATACATACTCTTTAAAAAAAAAATCGAAAAAATATAGAAATCATAAATATTTTATCATGGAGAAAAGCCAGAAAGAAAGAAAATGAAGTTGGTCAAGACCGATCATATCATACCCTACACTTAAATTAAAAACAAGTTGTTGAGAGCACATAAAACAAATAATGAGAGTTTATGACGTGTGTGAAGATAAATACGAAAAGTTAAATTCATTTTTTAAAAATATCGCATGCGATAAAAAAAATATTTAAAAAATTATCGCATGTAATAAAAAAATATTATAAAGAAAAAGCGATTTTTAACACGAAATTTTAAAGTTTTCATGAAATATGTATCAATCATTTATATTTAATATTAAAAACTTTTTTAATATTTTATTAGTTTTTTTAATATTAAAATTTATGATTTTTAAAGTTGTAAATTGTTGACCTTTTAGTCTGTGTTCATACGGCTACGAATGGTTTCTTATTCGTTGTTTAATTTTGTTTTTGTTTTCAAATATTGTTTTTTCAAATATATAATTTTTCAACCTCTTCCTGTCGCTTAATGGATACTTTTGTTAGAGGAAGATCACAATATGTGCAGTATGGTAATCAAAAGTCCCTTGTTAAAATTATAAGCCGTGGAGTCCCTCAGGGGTCTACTTTGGGTCCCTTATTATTTTTGTTATACATTAATGATTTACTAGGCCAATTATATGGTGTAAGAGGTTATTTGTATGCAGACGATTTGCAGTTAGTGGCCGTAGCTAATTCAACTGGCAAATTGGAAGGATCTCTAAATGCGAATTTGCGACACGTAGAGTCTTGGTGCGTAAATAATTTTATCAAATTAAATGCTCAAAAGTCCAAAGCTATATTATTTGGTGATGTGGATTTACAAAATTTACGTAGTATTTTTGTGAGTGGGAACCCTTTGAGCTTTGTTTTATATTTAAAAGTCTTTGGAATTTATGTTGACAACAAGCTAAGTTTTGATAATCATATTAGTTTTATCATTTCTAGGGTGGTATTTAACTTGAGAAGATTGTATTCGGTTAGTAACCATTTCCCAATAAAAGTTCGAAAGAGAATTGCCTATGCATTGCTCATGCCTATAATTTTATATGGAATTGAAGTATATTCTTTAACGAATGATAACAATTTTAATAGAATAAGGAAATGCTTCAATAAGATAATTAGATATGTGTATCATCTTGGTTTTCGCGATCATGTTACATCGTATGCTATCGATTTTTTAAACTGCACCTTCGAAGACTTTGTAAATGTTAAGCTGCTAACATTTTTCCATAGGACTGTCAAATATGGCTCACCTTCTTATCTTTCTTCCAGATTTGAATTTTTGAACTCAGCAAGGACATGCTCACTTAGAATACCTGCTTTTAATGTGTTAATCTTGAAAAGATCTTTTCACTTGAAGGTTGCTCGACTATGGAATTCTATTATCCCATACAATGAAAGAGATTTTTCAAAGTCAGTTGCGCAATTTACAAGTCATGTTATCGATCATATTTAAATACTAAATTTCACTGTTAGGCCAAAAATCTTTAAAAATGCATACACATATTCGTGTAAAAAAGGAGACATTAGGTTAGCATACTTAATTATAATACATTATACCTACTTATATCTGTAAGAATTAAAATGTGCTTGAATTTAAGTTTATCGTGTAATATGTTTTTGGCCTATAAAGGCTTCTGGATTACGTTCAGTTCAATAAATAAATAAATAAAAACAAAATAAAAAACATGTCGTCAACATGACATGAATCATTTGAACGCCAATTCATGTTCAAAGAAGAAAAAGGAAGAATAATGTCAATAAGACATGAGCCGTATGAACTCAGACTTAGTTTTGTTGTTTGTTCATTTAGTTCGGTATAATTTTTAAAAATTCAATTTTATTTTATTTCTCAATTTTTCGGTCAACTTTGTTGACCATCTTTCAGGGGTTCTATATAAAATTACACAAAACATTTCAAACGCAAACAATATATCTAATTACATTTAAAAATAAATAAACGAAAACAAAAAATGTAAACAGTAAATAAAAATCACTCGAGCTGTTGTTCAGCCGAAAGCTTTTGTCAACTAGTGCTGGGATACTATCGATAATTTCTACTATCGATAGTTCAGCTTTCACTATCGATTTATCGATATTACTATCGACTGAATATTTGTACTTGTGCAGGAAAACTTTAATTATTTTTTTATTTTTACAGTTAGTTGTTTTTATCACTTTATTGAATGTATGAGACGTTAGTATATACGCACGTTATTTTAGATGGCATTTTTTTAAAAATTGATAAGTACCTTTCTGAAGGAACCGAAGTAACAGGGACTATAAGATATTCCATTGCAACTTTAAAAAATTTTCTAAATTCTAAACCCAAAAATGTAATCAATCTAGCGGACTTATTCTCTAATGGTCGTTCATTGTTTTGTCTTATGCCTGCAATTGCATTTGGATTTGCATTTTTTTTTTACAACATTATAAAAATATTTGACATTTCAGTCCCTATATGAACATGTACAAATTTCGACTTAAAGGCCTTAAATTAGCGGTAAAAAGCACTGCTAAGCAATCCATACCACTTGTCATTCTTGTTGTTTGTATTCATTGCCGTAATTCAGCGCGAATTAATAATAGCAAGTTAAAATGTGCGGCAAAAAACTGTGTGTGTATAGCTGCTGTTAGATGTCTTCATTGCTGTATTATAAATAATAAAAATGTCGATATTTATATTATTTCCTATCGATATTTTCGATTTTTTAAGACTATCGATAATATCTATCGATAGTTTCCCAGCACTATTGTCAACTAATGTTTTCCACATTCTATTTTGGTTTCTTTCTGTTTTTGTGTATCGTGTGTTTGTATGTGCGAACTGAGATGTTTTCTGTATCTAGTTTGTAGTTTAATCTCTCATTTGTGTCTAAGTCAAGTATGTAAAGCATCTCCAAAGTAAATCTTCTAGCATAATTGTTCGCCTCTACCAAGGCGAAATTAACTACAGGTGGTGTCGGAACTACAACAATCCAAAAGAAACAGAAACAACACAGGGTGTTTTCCATTGCAATGTTAGTGCCATTAGCTCGAAATGTCAACCATTATTAGAAAAACACTAACAAATCAAAACAAATAAGCTCGAACTGTTAAAATCAAATGCCGTTTCGACACCACCTGTAGTTAATTCGCTTTGTCCTCTACTTATATTTTAACATTATCGAAGTTTGGTGTATGTCCAGTAATTGCACAGTGAGCCGTGAGTACTATTTTTTTTGCTCCAGTGGTTTGTAAGTTGCTTTTTAATCAGACTTATGTGATGAGAGTCTGGTTTTTAGTTTCGACTTAGTTATGCCTACGTATGCCTTCTGACATATGTTGGTATTGACACCTTTACAATTTACATTTAAAGGCTAACTGGAACTTGTCCTTATTATATATATTAGAATTTTTCATTCTTTCAGAAAAGTTTGGTATATAACTGATTTATTTAAAGATTTTATCCTCCGATTCTCATGTATAAGCGATAGGACGCTTATTTCTTACACGTTTTATCAAATTGTTAATCGTCTTTTTAAGGAAGTCATTCATTCTTAAAGGTTCCTTGATTTAATAAAAATTTTTCGAATAGAAATTTATAAATCTACCCGACGACGATGGTTTCTGGTGCCAATCCAGTTTTAGCAGATTTTCTTTTCTTATTATTATTGAGTCCAAGTACGGTAGTTTACTGTCATATTCTTTCTCCATGGTAAATTGAATTTGTCGGTTATATGAGTTTAAGATTTTTAGTGTTTCATCAACTTTGTCCTTTTTTATGATTTCAAACAAATCATCAACATATTTGATAAGACATCTGGGCTTTACATCCATTAGCTCCATAGTCGTGTCCATTAGCTCCTCCATAACTATGTCTGCAATCACAGGTAACGCCGGAGATCCCATTGGCATTTCTTTTAATTGTTCATAAAATTGTTCTTCAAATTTAAAATATCTGGTGTCCTTTATACAAAAACCAAGTATTTGAATAAATAAATCTTTAGGTATTGTTGTATGTTTCTCCAGTATCCCATTTTCTTTCAATCGTCCTTAAAGCTAAGTTAACCGGTATGCTGGGAAACCGTCAAAAGATATGAGAATTTCATCGTTTTCTAAGGGCGTATTGTTTATTTAAGATTTGAATTCCTTAGCGTCTTTAACATTGTATTGTGAGTCAGTAGTCAGATTCTTCAGAATATTAATAACGTATTTACATAGTCCATACGATTGTGAATTTATTGACGAAAAATTTGGTCGTAAAGGCATTTCAGCCTTATGGATTTTTGGAAGTCCATCAATAAGTGGTGAAGTGGCTATTCTATTAATCATTATATTTTTCTCCGATTCGGTTATGTGGTTTTGATTAAATAATTTGTATATTAAAATATTGTTTTTTGTAACCCTGACGTTGGGTCTATCTTCATTCTTCTTTTATGATTTTCAAAAAGAACTGAAATTTTTATGAATGATTTTCGTGAGGGATTTGGCCATTGTGTCCAAATCCTTTTATCTCAGGGAATCAAATCTATTAGAAGTTATGGACTATGAACAAGGTTAAAAAAATCTATAAACACTATCCAAACTGTGTTTGTGAAAATATTTATACACTTTTGAGCATTCGAAGTGAAATTCTCATGAAAGTGGCCAATTTGTCCAAATCCGTCCATCTCAGGGAACCAAGCCTAACCCTGCCTTTACACATGCAAGTAGTGGCATGCCACTGTTGTATACATATTATCAAAGAAAAATTGTTCGAAATAGTCGAATCTCATGCCATCAACTTTTGTGATTACACATGCCACTGTGAGTTCATTTTCAAAATGTCGTAGAAGCGTCAACTTGAGCAATTTTTTTTACTTCTCAAATTAAAAAAAAAGTACCAAAAAACAAAATAGAGTTACCGAGTTAATCATAATAGCAAATTTTTTGGGAAATTTTTTCATTTATTTATATTAGCATTATTTTAACGATATTAATTCTCTATTATTAACAAGCTTGCTTTTATTTATGCGCGTTTTTAAAAAATTAATCATAATAATTCTTTATTAAGTTAAAACTTCAATAACAATTTGACAACAATCTAGTAAATGTGAATTAAATTTTCAACAGGGTAACATTGCTTATCGTTTTGACATTAGTGGCATGCAAGTGCCAAATTTCCACTCGCATACAATTTTTGCTGCCACTGGAGCTGCCATTGCGAAAAATGTGAGTGTATTAGTAAAAAAGTGTGAGTGTATTGAGTTTTTCGAACTGGCAGTGGCATGTATAAATGCTAGGTAATAGAAAATGAAGTCTATGGACAAGGCTACAATCATATATATTATTTCTAAACAGTGTGGCCATATCATTTATATTCACAAATTCATTTAATTCATACAAGAAAATTCATATAAACTTTTTCATTTGTTGAGTTGCTCTAATCAATTAGCAGATTGTGCAAGGGTGAATTAATAATGCTAAAAAATGCCAAAAAAAATCCTAAACTGCCAAAAAATAATGCTAAAATTTAATTTGTATTATTGTTTTGTTATTTTAGTTTATATACCTTTATATATGATTTATTTTACATAATTCTTCCCTATAATCATATTAATAGAACAAACTGATTAAAAAATAACAATAACATATTTATTAAATATAAAAAGTCTTAAAACTATAAAACAAATATATTTCAGTCTTTATATACGTATGTACATAAATGTTTTCAAACAAAAGATACCATACCATAACAAAAAATTAAAGAAACTTGACGCATAAATGGCTATTATTTAGTATTTCAATAAAATTTATATAACAGTTTTAATAAAAAATTTAATTTTATAAATTAAATACGTCATCAAATGAATAATCTTCTTCAGCTATTTAACGTCATTCTATTTCGAATTTTCGTCTTTAAGAGATTTATACCACTTAAAACCTATTTTAACTTCCACGTTGCTAAATGGCAAATCCAACAACTTCGTTGCAAAAGAATTTAATTCAATGAATGGATTTTCATTTAATGCATTTTTATATCCATATACATTTATATAGAAATCAACTGTTGAGATCTTATTTAACAATTCATATGAATTTTGTTTCCGCCGCTGATGTTCCAAAGTCGTTATTTCTTCTACAGTGAAATCAATCATTTCTTCTTTAAAATGATAGCTTAGTCTGGGATCACACTATGAAAGTCTTCTTTTAGAAAGTTTGAGTTTTTTGGTGACAGGGGAAAAGAACATATTTTTCTTCTCTTTTCTCTCAACCAAAAACTCAGACTTTCTGAAAGAAAACTTTCATAGTGTGAACCTAGACTTAATTTGCATTTATTAGTATTTTCTGCACAAAAAATTTAAGTATTTGTTAAATTATGATAATTGTTTGGCAACCGTTGTCTAAGTTGACTTATTAATTGAGCTATAAAATCGCGGCATGTAATTCGTATTTATTTTTCTATTTTAAAATTATGGTATCTCTTTTCGTTTCCAAAAATTTTTCAAAATCGTAATTGAGGGAAAAAATCAGCTTAACATGAATTTAATGGATCAAGCTGTTCAAGATTGTACAGTTTCTATAGCAAAAGAGTAGGGATTTGTATATGCATTCAACAAAAAAGTGTGGTAGATTTTCAAAAAAAGATTACTTGAATACTCTTAAATTAAATAATGCTAAAAAATGCTAAATATGTAGTTGAAAAATGCCGGTTGCAAATATCTCCCATACCACCGCATCAAATTTAATGAATGATATCTCATTTAAAGCTTATTTCTAGCACTAATGACGAAAAATAGTTAGAAATATATTTTTGTTTATATTAAGGATTCGTACGGGCAAAAAGTTAACGATGATCATGTCATTACCTCTAACATTGTATTCAAAGAAGTATTATAAAAGCATTTAAACATATGTGTGTATGTATGTAAATATGTATGATATACTTATATTATGATTTCTAATATTTTTATACTTTTAATAAAATGTATTGAAGTTACTAAAATTTCTATTAATTATTTTAATTTTATGTTACAAAAATGACAACTAACGGTGCGAAATATTCGCACGGGTCATCTAGTAATCTATAAACACAATCATGGGCCCGAGAGGACTAAATTATATTATGAGGTTCAGATTCATACAAAAATTCTTTGTGCAGAATATTATTGAGATCTCTTCATCTATGAGGATTTGTTTGCCTTAAAGTAATTTAAGGATGGAGGTCTATATCGGACTTATGATTAATTTTAGACCTTACAGAACAATATTTTCGCAAGACATAGTGGATATCGTAAAACTTTTTGCCGCCAATTTTTATGGCAATACCAACATTTATAAGAAATTTATGCCATAAAAGGTTTTTTTCGGTATAAGTTTTTCTATGAAAACTATAGTCAAATTTAGATCGATTCCAATAAAATTTGATTCAGACCAATTTAAATCAAAATACCAACATAATAAGATGGCTTATGGGCACAAGAATCATGCATGGGGGTCATGTAACATTATGGGCCGATTCTCACCATTACCCAGAGGCTGCATCCATATGGCAAATGAAATGTATATTCCAAATTTCACAAAATTATCTTCAAAATTGAGACCTTTATTTTGAGCACAAGGTAACATGGACAGGCAACTAGCCAGCCAGACGGACGGACTGACGGACATCGTTAGATCCACTTAGAAACTGATTCTAAGACAATCGGTTTACTGAAAGGTTACATACGTCAGCACAACTGCATAATACCATCTCCACTCGTGTGGTGCGGGTATAAAAACTATGAACTTATAAAAGAAAAGAAAATTAATGTCAATCATACGCCCCCTGTTGAAACAACATTTTAAAAATTTATCGCCACGAAGGAAAAAAATTAAAACGACTAAAATTTAAAACAAAACAAATTTTCTATATTTCACAAGTTATTAATAAAATATAAAAAAAAAATAAAAAACAGCAAATATTTATTTAAAAAGCAATAATACAGTTAAAATAAATAATGTTTTATTGTGAATTTTTCCTAATGAATTTTAAAACAGACACAAACATTTACACACATATTCGCTCATTTTATATACATTAAAAATAAAAATAAAGAATTAATTAAATTGTTAACAACAACAACAAAAAACTTGTTCAGCTGTATTAAATCATAATCAGATCAAATTTGTATTAAATTGTATGTGTTTTTCAGTTCAATTCATTTCATTCAACATTTTCTTCTTGTTTTTTCATTTAAATTTATTTTTATTAAATGGACACAAACAAACATGTGTATTAATTTAAAAAAACATAAACTTTCCATTCAAAAAATTATATTGAGATTAAACACTTATTAATTCTATAAAAAAAAATATATATTCAATTAAAACAAGGCTGAATAATTATAGATTTTTGCTTTCGTTAAGCAAATAAAAAGCATGAATTTTATATTTTAGCAGAATTTGTAATTTAAGTTGACGAGTTTATTTTATCAGTTACAAAAAAAGGAGTGTGGGAATTGTTGTGAGGAGGTCAAGGGGAAAATTAAAGCTGTCTAAATATTAAATAAGTTGTAAAACAATTTTGAAAAATTAAAGCTGCAATTTTATTTAAGTACGAAATTTAAAGAACAAAAAGCAGCGTTTGAGTATTCTGCATGATCAGTTAATCAGGGTGTGTGTGAAACGGCAGCAAAGTACTCATGGAAGTAAATTTTTGACACTGGTTTTATTTATTTTTATTTATTTATTTATTTTATTTAATCAATACAGCACAACAAGAACTAGTCTTATCTCATAGTACGAGGGAGATAGTGGCACAATATGGTTTTGTTGATAAAAAAAGAAAATAAAGTAAAATCACTTAATGCTAATTTTAAGGAATAAAAGAAATTTAAATTAGTTAGAATTTAAAAATATTAAACGATATTAAAAATTATGATGTTTAAATTAAATAAGAAGATAGCAAATAATATTACAAACATCAAATAAATATAAGTTAAAACATTATGTATGTAAAAACTATATATAGTTTGCGGTTAAACAATTTTTGTTATCCTAAACGATTAAATATTGCAGTTTTAAAATGCTTTGCATTGCTAATGGTTTGAATATTAGGGGGAAGTTGGCGCCAAAGATTGATAGCAGTGAAGAAAAAATGTCTTTTCGATATATCTTTTCTAATGCGAAAGGTATTTACTTTGTTCCCTCGGTCAGACCTTGAAATGATTATTCTATTGTATAGGTATTCAGGCTGTTTAGTGTAAATCACTTTATGAAAAAATAATAATGTTCGAAGCTTTAACAGGCTGTCAAATGGTATATTACATATTTGTGTAGAGTACTGTCGCCTACTGCGGCCAAACACATATCTTGCAATATTATTGTACGTTACATTAAGCCTTTTCATACTTAATGTATCACAGTTAGCGAATAGTTCACAACCGTACAAGAGCGTTGGCAATAAGTATGTTTTAGCAAGTAACATTCGAATATCAAAAGGTGTGTAATGTTGCGACATCCAAAGGTTTCTTAACATCGCATATTTTGTACCACATATAACATTTATGTGATTAGACCAGTCTAATTTCTTGTTGAATATTACCCCTAAATTTTTGGCAGTTTCATCTATTGTGATTATAGATTCTCCGATCAGAATTGGTGGTAAAATAGTTTGCAACGATTCGGTTTTTCCAATCATCATAGCTTTTGATTTTTTTGCATTTATGGAGAGTCCATTGGTTGAAGCCCACTCTTTAACATTATCTACGTCATTATTGATCTGGTAAATGCAATTATTAATATTAAATGGTTCACAACTTATAAAAAGTTGTACATCATCTGCAGACATACATATGTATTCCACAAAAACTGAGTCGAGAAGGTAAGTCGTTAGAATATAATACATATAAGAGCGGACCAAGTATGGAACCCTGTGGTACACCTCTCGTAGTTGAGCAACTATAAGACTCATCAGTCCCATGGAACACAGATTGGCTTCTGTCACACAGATAAGAAAAAATCATCTTTACTACGGTTGCTGAAAAAAAGAACATGTGCCTAAGTTTTTGACAAAGAATTAAATGGTCCACTGTATCAAATGCTTTAGAATGATCAAGCAAAATTAAAAATGATACCATACTTTTATCTACGTTTGCTCTAAGCGCCTCTGAGACTTCGATTAAGGCAGAAATGCAACTGTGTTTAGGTCTGAAACCAGTACCCATGTTCTGTAACTTTAGTGAGACATTCTTGCATAGAAAAGATGTGAAACAAAATATTCCATCGTTTCTCGAAAAGTGAGAAAAATGTGTGGCTGTAACTCATGTCGAAAACTATCAAAAGAGATTACGTCGTGACGTTATAAATGCCATAATATTGCACTCGAAGCCGATGTGACATTGCAGACGTTCAGAACGCCAGTAACACATATCGTTGACGGCGACCAAAATTTCCTTAAATTGATAATTTTTCAACGACGGCGGCGAAAACACAACCGTCGGCTATACCAAATTGTGTAAAGAGCGACTTTAATGCTTGTTGTTTGCAAACGAGCTTTGAAGACATTCGTATATTTTATAAAAATGTTAAAAGCTAAATAATAAAACAATGAAAAATGTGCCAAGAATAAAATATTATTATTATTATTATTTGCATTTTGCATTTTTAATTGTTTTTTTTAGTGTTAAAATTTTTCTCGTCCCATTTTTATTCGTGAGTTTATTTGACAGTTCAAAGCGGGAACTTTTCTCACCAAAATGTTACATACACACTTTTTCTGTAAATTGGCTAGTAATTTCCTTACGTGACAGCTTGTACTCGCCACACAGTTAAGTGAGAAAAACAGCTGTTTGTTTCAATAAATGGCATTTTTGTTTCATTTCACACATTTCAATCGAAAACCTTCTCGACGCGAGAGTTGCAGAACATGGGCAAAAAGTGGTTCATTTGAGTATGGATTAAACGTTTGAAGACTTTAGATAAAAAGGGTAATATAGCTATCGGTCGATATGTGTTATCAGCTTTTGGTATAGGAATAATCTTTGCTTGTTTCCACGCTGCTGGAAAAGTAGAAGTTGTAACAATATTGTTGAAAAAATGTGTTATATGTAAAAGGGTATAAGTAATTATTAACTTTATGAACTTCGGGTGGATTCCATCGTATCCCACAGAATGGGATTTAATACTCAAAATAGAACCTAGGACGTCTTCTTGTGTGAACTGTTGAGGTGAATAAAATTTCACTAGCCCTGGGCAGGGTTGTCAGATGTGACGGTTTCTCGCCAAACGTGGCGATTTTCAAACATGTTTGGCGACTTATTTTTTGTTTTGGCGACATGGCGATTTTTTAATAGTTGAAACTGGCTATTTTTGATGACCTATGAATGAAATTTCAGGCAATTATATGTATGATAGTTATTTGAAGGTGAGTTTAAATGGCTGATGAAGTTAATAAAAATTTTCTAGAAAAGTGTTTTTTATATTTAAAATTGCTCTTGAAAAAATCAATAAATAGAATTCCTTAAAACATTAATATCTTTTAAGTCTATAAACATTTTCACATTATGTATGTGGCAATTTATTATCACAGATAAAATACGTTGTTGTTAGTGATATTTTAAAGATTTTTATGAATCGTAAAAAAATCGTACAATGAAAAAAATTAGCGTTGGTCAATTGGAAAGATAACTATATAATTTTAGGCCAACATTTTAAAGCTACAAGGATACGGCAGCTACGTACAATTTCAAGAACTTTACTTTGGCTGTCCTTTATATGCGGTAATTACAATAAGTAATGCTTGTGTTGAAACTATGAACTCCACTAAAACTCGCCTTCGAATTAGAATGCAATACGAACTTCTAGATTCAACTTTCGTTGAATTAATGTAACACCCTCACAATGTATTCCAAATAAGGAGACAAATAGCGAGTCTTGCCGGTGAAGCGTTTTAGATATATGTATATTGAAACTGCAACTATTGTATATAGTGCATTTCTATTATTTGTTTAGTACTAAGCGCAAAAATTCTTTTTTTGTTGCTTTAAGTAGACTGCTATAAATTATTTTATAGTAAACATCGTACCTTTTTTCTGTGCACTAACTATTTTTATTTCGCTCTAAATAAAAATTAAACAAAATATATGTTATGACGATCTTTTTTTGAATTTTGGCGTATTTTAGCGATACGGAACTAATTAATTTTTTAGGATTTATTAAAAGTAATTTTAATAATTTAAAAAATATGTATTTTATTGTCAAAAACTTGTAAACAAAGGCTTTGGCGAGTTTTGAAATTGAATTTGGCGAAAAGGTCAAAATTAATCTGACAACCCTGGCCCTGGGGGCTAGTATAAATTTTGACATTAGCGTAGAAATTTTAATTCACCATTTTCTCTCAGACTGTATGCACTGTTGCCAACTTTTTTAGAACATTTCCCGCCAAAACGGACTTCAAAACCGCTAGAAACCGCTAAAAATTTAGTTTAGCGGGATTTTTTTTTAAAAATACCGCTAAACCCAAACCTTTTTAAAAGTTTTATATAAATTTAGATATAGGCTGCTTTTCAAAAAAGGTATATTACTCTCAAATTAAGTTACATACTAAGGTTTCCAACTTCCCTAGCTATATTACGTTACGGTTTTACGTACTTAACTTTTTTCCGAGAGTAGCCTTTATGTGGTTAGTTATGGACCGATCTGCGCGAAAGTTGACAGTGTCATTTGTAGTCTTATAAAACAGTGACAGACCAAAATTTATTACAATAGCAATATTTGGTTTGTTTTTAGACGTACTTATATGGTGCCTATAATGAATTATGGACTGATAATCACGAAAATTAGCAGTATGATTTTAAGTCATAAAGAATAAATTTGTGCAAAATCTTTTGTCAATATGTACATTCCGCTACTAGTTATGCTAGTTTTTGTAACAAAATGATAATTTCTTTTAGGGCGGTTGCTCAACATTTCCTACTGCAGCGATTTTGCTGGATTCCAATCCCAAACTGATAAGGAGAACTAGAAACAATTGTATACCAATATTTATTTTTTCTTTTGAGTCGTTTAAAAGTGAGCGTGATTTCAACAGACGGATAGACAGATAGACATAACTAAATCGACTTAAAATTACTCAAGGTCCTAGAAAATATATATGTTTGTTTTGGGGTTTTAGATGAATATTAAAACAGTTTCACACGGAAGAAAAAATGGCACATACAATCCTTAGTTAACTAAATTACAAAAGTAAGTGCCGGTTCACACACGTCAAGCTTGAATCGTCAAGTCTTGAGTTTTAAGGAGAGAGAGGGGAAAAGAAATGGCAATCTCTTTCCCCTTCTCTCCTAAAAGCGCAAGACTTGACGAGTCAAACTTAACGTGTGTTAACCGGCACTAAGTAATACTATGATCATAAATAAGTAGTAAAATCTTGATATTAATTATTTTTTTCATAAGTTACATTATTATATTCAACATTATTTATTTTTCGAATTTATTCTATGAGCTAAATTTAAGTTATGTATTTTATAAAGAATTTTTGTAATAGTCCTATTACAAGCTTTATAAATTCGAAAAATTAAAAATGTTGAATATAATAAATAAGTAGTTTTAAACAGAAAAACATTAAATTTTAATAAAAAAGAGTATTCAATCTGTAAATTTAAATACTGAGAAATGTTTTCTTGGCTAAAATGAGCCTCTTTGAGTTGTTTGAAAATCGCTAGATTTCGCGCTTGCCGCTAAAACGTATTTTTCCCCGCTATTGACATTTCAAAAACGCTAGATTTAGCGGGAAAATCTCTAAATTGGCAACAGTGACTGTATGGAAAAAAATAAGGGGGGTGCGTTTAAGTAATGCCAACATTAACTTAGTAAATATACAACTAGTGGTGAATAAGGGCATCTTAGACAGTGGTGTTATATGTGGAGAATAATCCCTATTCGTAGTGAAAAAAGGCCGGCCGTAGGGAAAAATCGGGCAGATGTTTTAAATCATCAAAATGTAGGGACTTTTGACATTTGGCAACCATTTTCGATTTGTGATAGGATAGTAATAAAATTGTTGATACGGCAATATAACAAATTGTTAAATTTCTTTGAATCAGCGCTTGCCGTCATTTCAGCTTTGATTGTAACGGTAATTACCCAGCAAATGGCAACACTGTCTAAATGCGCCGTATGAAATTTAGATACTGTGGCGAAAATTGATCGAACTTATGTTACTGCTTTGTAATTGGGTCTTATTTAGGGTTTTTATACTAGAAATACCTCTACCGAATTTTGTTTTAAACAATTCATAATTTATGATAGATCCAATATAAAATTCCTTCCTGAGAATCACTTTAATACGGCTAAATCTGAAGCAAATCATAGATTCGACCCAGCCGATTATAACACTTTTACTTGTTTTTATGTCAAGCAAAACCAAAGTTTTTAAATAAAAAAGAATTTTTTAATGAATACATCAATTTATTCTTCAAATTTTAAATATTAGTTTTGTATCTTCTTATTTATTGCATCCTCATTGGCAGTCTTCAAAAAATTTATTTATTCATGACTAAAAGTGTGAAATAATTTTAATCCGTTAGCTACACAACCAATAAAAATTTTATGAGGTTTGTAAAAATATCGTTATAAGGCAACATGACTTTTTCTTTAACCCCCCCCCCCCCCCCCCCCCCCCCCACCATCCATTAACTAACTTTTTTTTTGGCTAATTAAAGTTTTATGTTAAAGTAATTAAAATAAATGTTGGCAACAACTTTCGACAATACTTAACCAAGCACATACGCCTTTTTTCTAAGCACTTGCACAGATTCGATAGCAACATATGTTGTTTTGAAGGAAACCACCATGAAATTTTTGTTTAAAATACATTTATTTGCTTCTTAAACTTAAGTTGTAGAAAGTTTACGAGAAAAAAGGGTGCCGAATGAGCCAAATTATAATTTTTTTAAACTTCAAAAAGGAGGGGGTCGAATTTCTGTACATCTTAATGCCAGAGAAAAGAAAAAGTATGCCATCATACTTGAAAAGGGAAATTCACAAGTTTAAAAAAAAAAAAATAATAAACAAAACATGCCAACAAATGAAAAACTTAAAAGAATTTTTCTTCAAATGTTCTACGAATTTAAACTAAATGATGGTGGAAATTCAGTAGCAATGGAATGAAAGCAAATTACAACAAAACAAAAACACACAGCTTCACATAAAAGACTCTTTTGGAATTTATGTGATGAAAATAAGAGAAGACAACAAAACATTTTGTCATGACAACATCTGCTAAATAAACGTAAAAGACAAAGTGGGCAGACCACCCGATGAGTTGTTTATAATTAAGGCGGCAAACGCTGGCTGTCAGCAGCAACAACTTGTAAAAATAGCGCAAAAAGTAGCACTATTATTAACTTAAGCCAAGGACTGGTAGCTCAAGCTACCGTAGACCACGACGACGACGACGACGAAGAGCTTAAGTGTCACATTTAGTAGTGAATGAAAAAACATCAGTTTTTAGTTTCAGGTTTTTCTTTCAAGTTGTTTTTTTATTTTCATCTAATTTCATAAGTGACATTGATAAAGCGAAAGAGGATTTAAATGACAACATAATAATAACAAAAAATGTTAAGTTGTAATTCAATAGCACAGGGTGACAGATAAGAAAAGAAACGATAATTTGAGAGCGGGGGTTTTTCAAACATGCAAAATTTATGTAACTCCGTTAGTTATTTAAACTTTGAATTATCTTAAGCATTTTAGGCACAAAGCGGTTGTTGGAGTTTGAGCCAGTACTCTGGCTTAAGGACAAAATGTTGTCTAACTTAAAAATTCAGTTGAATACTGTAGTATAAGAAATCTGTGTTCAAAAAGATATTCTGAGTATACGGCCGCAGTGTGAGCATAAGAAGTCATTCTGAGCATAAGTTAGTCTAAATACGATAGGCCCACTGACAGAAGTTTTTTATAAGGCACATTAAATGGAAATCTGCAAGTATGGCTGCCGGTGGCATGTCATAATAACCAGTGACATACTGTCCATGAACATTACGACAGCAGTGTTCGAAAATAAACACTAAATATCGCTGTTTAGTGTTCGGTTAGGGATCTGTGGAAAACACAAACGCTTAGAGTGTTTGTGTAAAAAATCATTAAAAAAAATACATTTTCCTGTTTGTCATCTGTCGAACACAAAAATAATATTGTTCTTATCCCAACTCAACAAAAATTAATTCCGTTTATTTAAAAAAAAAAAAACACAAACTTCATTGTGTTCAGTTCAGCTCAATAATGTTCGTTCACTTCTGTTGTGCTTAGCACCATTTTGGCTGGTTAAAAAAAGCAAACATTTAAAAAAAAACAAAATACAAGTACGAAACAAAAAGCCAGCAAAATAATTTTACCACAAACAAAACATATACACAATACACACACAAGCTGTTCGTGCCGCGATCGTTGCTAAACATTTTTGTTTGTTCATTTCTTTATCAATGTAAAAAAAGAAACATTAAAGAACATTAAAATATAATGTTTGTCTACAGTATCACTACAATTGTTCTATTTTTTTTTAAACGAAGAACGGAACACTATATAATGTTCGGCTCTATATTGATAATAGTTACGAACGGTATTATGGATTGTGTTCGTCTACACAAATCATTCCTGGGTGTGTGTGAGCCGAACGCTAAATAATGTTCTGTTTATTTTAGAACACTGCTTAAAAGTGTCATAGTGCCCATTAACGTTTCTTAATTTGGGATTTTTAAATTTAGGATTTCAGAATTTGGGATTATAAAGTTAGAGATTTCAAGATTTAGAGGGAGTTTACACGGAGTCTTTTCAGACATGTCTGTTTTTGACATTCTCTTTTGAACATGCTTCCAAAAACCTATTGTCTTTTCACGTTGTCTTTCCAAACATTTCTGATTTCATGTATAATAGTCTAATATACATATACATACAAATTAAAAACATGGAAATTCATATAAACAAACATGAAAACTCATTTCATGTCTGTTTGGCAACCCCTCTTTCTTCTCTACCCCGATCGCCTACAAACAAAAGAAACGTGTTTGTTAGACATGTCTGAATAGACACCGTGTAAACTCCCTCTTAGAATTTTGAAACTCGAGATTTAAAAAAATTCGGGATTTTGTAAAATCTTTCGTCACCCGCAGAGAAAAAATATGGTTGGGCATGGTTAGGGCAACAACACTATGTTTAATGTAACAATATATTGTTGTCGTACACAAATAATTGTTATTTTAATTTAATATCAACAATATTATAGTTACTGTAAACATATCAATGTTTATCGCAATTATGAATTTGAGTATTGTTGACAGAAAAATAATTATTTTTCTAACAACTTAATTATGATAACTTTCTAAACATATTATATTTCTCACAACCATATCATGATATTTAATAGCCATAACATGATAACTTTCTATACATTTATCATATTATGTTAAAGATGCAATCAAACTATTTTTACTCTAATCATATTATGTTAGCGCCATTTGTAAAATTATTTTGAAGCAGTTGTGTCGTTTTTTTTATTTGTGAGCGGTTAAACAATTAAAAGATAAAATTCCATAAAAAAAATAAGTTTAAAGAAATTAAAAAATTAAAATATTAGCGGAGTTCATTCAAGTATTAGTGATGTTATAGTGCAAATGCAAAATATCAGTTTTTTTATAAAATCCAACAACAAAACACACAGAGATTTCGTTATATTTTATAAAAGTGCTACGATATTTCTGTGGTTTTCATGGGCAACCGCATATGTCTTAAAACAAATCTTTCAGGAAAGTCGAAAAACCATTCTAGATCAAAATATGGGCTAGGTATTGCACTTTTTAAACTTTGTCATTACGTTAAAAAATCGGAATTGATCCATCTTTTTTAAAAAAAATGTAAAGAGCGTTCAAAATTAGGCAATATGGCATCAACATCTTAAAATCGAAAAAATGGACACACGCGGTTGCCCATGAAAACCACAGGTTTTTCATTTGCTCTTTTGCAAGCCTTATATTGAACTCCGCTATTTGATTAACATTTAGAAAAATTGTAAAAAGCCACAAAATAAAAAATCGATGCAAAAAATATTTTAATTTATTTTGTATTTTTATGACAGCTATGAAAGGTGCTGTATCATAATATGATTGCTTCTAAATTTACTATGATTAACATGATGATAATATGATTACTGCTTAGCTTATTATGATTAACATGACAATAATTTGATTACTTCTTAACTTAGTATGATTAACAGAATAGTAATATGATTAAGGGAAAAATATTATGATGTAATAGTACGAGTATATTTAGTCATAATATGATTCAATAATAATCTTAATATGGTGACTACAATCATAATTCTTATCATAATATGTTGCTCTTAGAATATGTTTACCACAACCAGGTTTTTTCTTTGCGTGCACCGAGCTTGGAAATAATGAAATCAACAACTAATTGATTATTACTCCCTAAAAAGTGTCATAATGTCCAGGGACACTTTCGAAAGTGCCGCAATGTCCACAGACCTTACGACACTTTTAAGTATGTCATTATGTCCCTGGACATTATGATATGCCACCAGATTGCTGGTTAGAAGACACCTGACAGTAAACAAATTTGTCTATGTGTAAGACGGTAGTACAAAAAGCTTAAGTATAGAGCGGTAGTTTGAGTATAAGACGGTAGCCCGAAAACAAGACCGTACGAAGTCTGCTCCAAGTTTATTTTCCCAAAGTGCAGTCCGCAAAAGATTTATAGCTTCTACTATAAAAAAAGTTTCGATTATACGGTTTTTTTTTTTTTGCTGTTTTTTTTTTTTAGTTCATAACATTAACTTTTATTCACAGCAACCTTTTACCCTCAACAAAAGTACAACAATAAATGACATAATAGTATTGAGGTAACATTAAAAATAATGGACCTAAACAACCAGTCGTTCAACCAAAACAGCCAACCAGCCAACAACACCCGTAAGAGAAGCCATTACAATAAGAAAGACAACATTAAATCCAAACATTTCATTTCAAAAAGGACACAGTGTCAATAATAATGTTGTTGTTACACTTCTTGAGACAAAAAGATGAAAACGGCAATGACTGTTAACTATTTTTAGTGACTGACTGACAGTTAGTTTAAAAAATGATAAAGATACCAAAATATTAATAACAATGACAACGGCAAGAAAGAACACTAGAGTGAAGAAAAAACTTTTTTCTTTTTAACAAAAGCCAACAAAAAAAATTTTAAAAAACCTTGAAAATATTATTTTAGGATCTAAGGAAGACACGCTTAAATAAAGACACCATAACAATTATACAAAATAACAACAACAGCCAGTTGCTTTTAATATTTCTATAGCAAAATAACAATAAGAAATTGTAAGTTGATAAGAAAAATTAAACAGGAAGTAGAAAGTAAATGGAAGCGACTGGAAAAGTGTCAACGTTTAACATGAAGGAAAGAAATTTTATATTTAGAAACAAAACAGATGTTAAAGCTAAAATAAATTAAAAGTGTTCTTTAAATTAAAATTTTGTTAAATTTAAACTTCATTTATTTAATAAGCAAGCGAAATGTTTCTTGTAACTTTTCTAGGATAATTAAAAAGTTCTTTACAAAAAAACTTTTTTTGAGCTAAAGGATTCCGTTTATTTAGCAAATGAAAGTTTTAAGAAATATTTTCCAGCGGAAGCATTGGACCTGCAGATTTTTGTCATCCTAATTGTATTTATGGAAAAAATAATAAAAACAAATAAGAAAGTATAGTCGGACAAGCCCTACACCAGAGTATATAAGGAACAAATTTTCAGAGTATGCCGTACCTGAGACCCATAGGCAGTCATGGAGCTAGCAAAACAAAATTATTATATAAGGATAAGATTCATATAAAGGTTCTTTGTACCAACTGTTATCTAGATATTCTCCTAAAGGACTGCACAAGCACATTCATTTTACCCCATACAATATGACATTCGCTGAATTGTGCATGACAACGGTTAAAAAAAAAAGATTAAAACAAATTGCAGAGTACATGACAATAAACACAAAGTTAAAAGTCAGGGACAGTTTGTTTAACTTGTCGAACTTGATTTTGTCTTATGTATGCTCGTTGCCATTCATAAAAAGTTGTTAATATTTAACACAAAGTACGAAAATTTACATCTCTTTTTATAAACTCTTGAATTGTACAACTCTGATTTTAAAAATTATTTTTTATAGTTACAACATTTCAAAGACAAATAGGAAAAATTCATATTAAGAATGTGTTCAATGAAAAAAGTTATTAAAAAATAATGAAAAAAAGGAATGGGGGCAAAAAAATGGACAGAAGCTGAAGTTAATAAAATACACGACTTTTTGGCAGACAATCGCCATTTTGAGGCAACTTTTTTTAGACGCATATTATGATGAAAATAATACCATTCACTTCGTTTTAAACTAAATAATCAAATAATTCACTTTTAACACTTTTATTCGGCATCTTGAAAAATATCAATTACTTCCACGAATTATTTGACACTGTTTTTTGACAGTTTGTACTTTTACAAAAAAAAAAAAAAATAAGAGTGTAATTCACGTCAATAAGAGTGTAATTTTCCTTTTTCCATTTTTCCAAAAAAAAAAAAAATTTAAATGAATACTCTTATTGTGTAAGCTAATAAAGAGTTAATTTTACTAGTTTATGGCATATTGGCTGAGTACACTGATAACACTGACTGGACTGACAACACATGTTATTCGTAGTACGAATGTTATGAAACGTAAATTAAGAGATTTCTTTCTAATGCTGCATAAAGAAGAAAAAAAGAAAATATGGCTGAGTTCCTAAACATCATAATACTTTGCAGTCAAAGTCAAAAAAGTATCATAGAGTTTAACTATATCTAGTTTGATTATTGTGTACGCATCGATATTGTTTTTAGTGAACTTTGTTACAGATAACATTGTAAAATTTTTCACGGTTGCTTGGTAGAAAGCACTTAAAAAAGCGAGTTGCTTTGCAACTGATGTTTTGGAACTCACCCTATGCCTTAAGGCTCAGTTAGCCAGGAGTAACAGTAACAGTAACCTTGCCGTAAAAAAGTAAGACCAATCTGTTTCTTACAGATTGAGACGTAACATCGTACTGCTAACTGTAATCGTTGTAATTGCTTTACATACAACAAAATGTATCAGCTGATTTTCAAAGTTACTCTTACTCCCGGCTAACTGAGCCTTTACTTATAACCAGGGAAACCAGAAATATGCAATTGCATGTTTTTCCTTGTGCGACTAATGAAAGCAGAAACAATATATTTATCCGTTTTAGAGCTTTTTATTTTGGCATCGATTTGTTAGTGCATATTTTGCATATTTTACCGTTTGCAGCATTTTTTGGCATATTTTAGTTAAAAGAGCATTTTTGCAGCATTTTTAGGTTTATAGCACATATTTTGCCTTTTTAATGCATATTTTGATACATATTAAATTTAGATGCCTTCAATAGCTTTCGCAGCAAATAAAATTTTTTTTTTTTTTTTCGAAAATCTGTTACTTCAATTTTGACATCTTCATTTAATTTTTACTTTAAAATTGTAAGACAAAGCAGGTTGTCATTAAGGATAAATGTTATGCGATTTGTATCTAGACCAGTGATAACCAAGCCCCGAACGCACGCACACAAAGATATTATGTACTTGTGTGCGGTCGCAGAGACCCGGTGGCAAGTGTCATAGTGATTCAACGTGACAAACGCTGACAATATTAAATCATCGATGACAAGTGTTGATTTTACTTTGGTGTCATATATGAATTTTTAAAGTATTTGTGCAAACTGTCATAGATGACCAATGTAGATTTTGTCTTGTAGGCGTCCATTTGTTTGTGAGTCGTTACAGACAATATCATCAACTTGCATTAGTGAATTTTTTCAGGAAGAGTGACAAGGAAAACACAGAATAAACTCAAGTAATAAATGGAACAGAACAAACAGAAAAAAGAAACGGTCCGTTATTTTCTGATTTATTCATTGAAGGAGATATGTAGCAGTCAAAGTCCTGCAGCGCTCACTTCGTGATCTATTCATAACAGACAATGCCGCTAAGTTATTCCTTTTAAGGGAACAGTGACATTGCAAAGCCGTTGTCATGCATAACTACCTAAATATCAACTTGTTTCTGACTCTGGTGCGATTATTCATCGATGAAAATGTCATAAAGACAATGTCGCTCATAAACGCCACCGTGGATTGATGATAGTCTGATGTTTTGAAACGAACTAAGTTGTTGTATACATGTGAATTGCCGACCGTGTCTGTGTAAAAAATACGATTATTGACTTACTCGCGAGCCTATGGAGTGACTATCACTGAGCTAGACCAATCTTTTAGTATTCCGATCGACTCAGAATCACTTTTTAAAGTACTAGTTACAATTTTGTAGATAATTTGATCAAATATGGACGAAGTCTATGTAAATGGTGAGGATCGGTCTATAATTTCACATCCAAATTATACTCTTTGTTTCCGCAAGCTATCTTATTACGATGGTATTTCAATAAAATTCGTGCCAAAAATATTTTACTTCAAATTAAATTATTTTCGAATCGGTTTACATTTGCTCAAAGCTCCCGTCCTTAACTAGCTTTAAATTCCTTTTAAATGTTAACATTTGTTAACATTTTAGTGACCGTACTTAAAATCCTTTTAAGACAAAAATCTATACATCTCTTATATGCATTTTAACCTTTTTTTAGATTTTGTTATTAAATTGTTTAATATTGGGCCATGTCACAGAGTACAATTCCGTTCGGAATGATTCCGTTCGGAATTGAAGAAAACATATTTGTTTGTTGATGGAAAGTGTATTTTGATAGTTTTATGGCCTTTCAGATACAGACAACTCCCATACCGTTCATGAAAACAAAAATGGTTTCATTCCGAAACATTTTTTCGTCATTTTCTGAAGCACCAAAATACGGAATGAATTCCGTTTCCGAACGGAATTGTAATCTGTGACATGGCTGATTATGTCTTCAAATGAGCAATTTTTAATTTTAAGGGCATATTTTTAACATTTTTCAGGGCATATTTTCCAGTTTTTACTGCATATTTAGTGCGCATAAAACGTGTTTTTTAGAGCATTTTTCTGGTTTTCCTGCTTTTAACTTTGTATAGCTGTGCAAAAGAACATGCAATTGCAAAAAACAAAATGTAAAAAAAAATTTTTGCTTTGTTAGTGTTTTCTTGTTTGCTTCGAACTCAGTCCATACTGAGAAGAGTGCAATGTTTTTCTCTTACTCATAACTTATTTGTTTTGGCTTTCGTAGACTTTTTTTTCGTTTGCATAGTCTGAGTTCATACGACAAGATTCTTCCATTTTCTTCTTTGAACATGAATTGGCGTTCAAATGATTCATTACTTGTTGACGTAAAGACAGTACATGCATCTGTGTACTCGTTTCTTTTCCCCTCGTCCCTCTCGCCTATAAAGTAGCAATCATGTCAATAAGACAAGAGCCGTATAAACGCAGACAAAAACTCATTCGTTTTGAAAAATAAAAATATTTGATCTGCAGTAACTGTTTTGGTGTAAAATGTTTTGAGTACGAATTTTACAGTCTTGTGTATAGCTTTAGTATTAACATCTCTATGTGAAGTTTTCGTCTGAAAATTATTTAAATAAGGGCGTTTATATTAGGACCTATGGTTTATTCTGGAGCTACAAGCACAAATGATGATGATAATGGATAATGGGGCTGCCATCTGGTATTGTCTTGAAAAAACGCCCTCCGTGTATTTAGTGTAGTAGAAGGGAACCTTGCTTAACTTTGGTTTCTACCTTTTTTCCCAGGGAATGGCAGCTGCCTGACCTTTGCCATGATGTTATCCTATTTTCCAGGAAATAAATTGTTTAGAGGGGGTTGCCGCCATCTAATTTTAAAACTCGAGCAGCATCATGAAACTTAGTGATTCTCTGTCAGGGATCGAATCTGGGGTGCTTAGTTTTAAAGGTAAGAACGTTAGTTTTAGCTCTTAGTAGTAAAATTTAGTCTGTCGTAATTTAAAGTACCAAAAAAACAAGCTGCCAAATTTCGTAAGGTTTGGTCCACATAGACTTTAATATGTTTAAAACCGCATTAAGTTTTAATAGTGTTAAATCAGCTTTTTTAATATTGGTTTAAACTATCTTATATATAAATCGGCAAAGGAAAACTAGTTAAGAACACTTTCCTCCTCTGTTTCCCCAACGAATAGAACAAGCAATACACCATTTTAGAGGTATTTTCCTACAGAAGTGCACAATATATATTTTTCTAAAAGCTGCTCAATATTTTTTATATAATAAGCGTTCAAATTTGCTACTAACACAAATGCAGAACATATAAATTACAAAAAATTGTTTTTTTTCCAATGACACACTATTTTTTCAATATTTTCTTGCAATAATAAAAAATAGTACACCAACTCTTTTAATATACATATCACTTCATATTTAAATAGTTTTTCATATACATAATTTGATTTTTTTTTTGACATAAAAACGAATTTCAAACATAAATTGATATAGATTTGGTAAAATAGGCACTAGTTCTTTTAAATTTTTGTACATAGATATTGAAAAACTTACCTTATAAAATCAATAACATTCCTTTAAGCTCCTTAAAATTTCTTAACACTTTTATTAAATTTTATTTTACATATTTTCTATACCTATTTCTTGTATGAAACTTTAACTTTCTTTTAATTTAATTTAATTTTTGCACATTTTTAACAAAAACAGGCCATACTTTGTGGAAATTTACCATCTTTAATTATTTAGTTTTTTTTAAACTTAAAAAATTAAATCAAACCTTTTCTCTTTCATTTAATTTGCTTTAAGCTAAGACACTTTTCTTATTCTTATTGAATTTGCTCTTATTTCCAAAAATACAAACTACACAAGCAAACCCACAACCGCGGCGAATTTAACAACTTAAAACCAACAGAGACTGCGCTGTCGTAAGCTCTGCTTTTTATGAAAAAATTGTCTATCACTGTTTTTACATGTATGCGTTCAACTTTTTGCTTAGATTTTTTAATTATATTATAGAAAGTCGTTTTAATTTTATTTATTTATTAAAATTACAAATTTTCTAAAACTTTTTACTTATTTTTAAATTGAATTAAATGAGAATATTTTTTAACACGTTCACGCACTTTGTAAATTTTTAGAAACTAAAACGAAGAGGAAAAGGAATTTAAGAAAATGAGAATGAGAATGGTTCAACTTGAGTGGGAGAGTAAAAAGACAGATTGTGCCGGCAAATGAAGAATAAGTGCTTTTATAACAATAAGAAAAGTTGGAAAGGAATATAATAAGGTTTTATTTTAAAAGATTAGAGGGGAAATAGAAAAAGTTTATTTTTGATAGCTGGGATGGTTAATTGCAGAATATACTTACCCCAGGTCTACACCAAAGATACATAAATTTTTCAGCAATTTGGCAATAACGTCGGCATAAAACAGAGCGATATTTTTAATTGCTCAGCTTATGTTAAAGAAAGAAAATAAAGTGCAGTGTAAAAACTGACGGCATTTCGCAAAAATTATTTTTATTAATATAAATCTTTCTTATTCGACTTGATTATTTGAATGTATATAAATTTGTTTTTATATAAAATTATTAACTTTATTAAATATATTTTTTTTTTTTTTGTTAAAATAAAATTAATATTTTTTTTTATAAATAATTCTTTAACTTCAATTATAATTTGCTATCATTTCGCAATCTTTATTTCTTTCCCATACAACTTGCTTCTATTTTTTTTTCTTTTTGCTTCTTTTTTCAATTGACAACCAAATTTGACGTCTTTTGTTAGCAATAATTGTCAACGAAAATTGACTAGGACCGCATATAGACTATGCAATTAACGCCGAGTTTTTTTTCTATTTTCTTTTAAAGTAGTTGCTACGAAACTCTTTTCACATTTACATTTACATTTTTTTAACTTTTTCAACCCCGTTTTCTTCCCTACACCTCTTGCTAACAAACAAAAAGTTGCAAGCGAAAGTTGCGGCGTTAATTGAATAATGTAAATATGGTCTAACAATTATACAAAAAAGTATTGTCTACATTTAGATAACATAATTTTGGCATTTACTGAAATATATGGCGCAATATATGAAGTGGTCTCAGTCCTACTTAAGCAAAAAACGACATGTATTTTGTTGGTGGAAATGGTAAGTAAAATTGTCAAAATAAGCCAATTCACCTTTTTTTATTTGACCAAAATCAGCTTTTAATTGTCATAACACGCCAATATTAAGAAAAACGTTAACATTTTTTTGAAAGTTAAGGTTCTTCCGCATAGAGAAATTCTATGAAAAATACTTACATATGTAGCTTTAAAGAAAAGTATCATGTGGAATTTTAAACCAACGTGTATGTGCGAAATTGTTAAACAGGCAGTAATAATTTTATATTTAGTCCTTCTCTTCCGAAAATTCATAAAAGCAGTAAAACAAATAATAATTAATTTCGATAAAATGATCGTTTGTTAGAAATCAAACTTGCAGTCTTTTAATACGAGTAAGAAAAAAAAAAAATAGCGAATGAGAAAACAAAACGTACTGACAGTACATGCATCTGTGTACTCGTTTCTTTTCCCCGCGTCTCTCACGCCTATAAAGTAGCAATCATGTCAATAAGACATAAGCCCTAAGAACGCTGACAAATCGCATATTTTGCGTATTTGACATTATAAAATATATTTTGTATAAATCCTAAAAAAATAAATTTCTTCCGAATCGCTGAAATTCGCCAAAAATGGGAAAAAGTCCCCATGATATAACATTTATGTATTTAATTAAAGGAACAATTATTGGTGAACACAAAAAAGATACAATAGTCTAAATAAAGTAACAAAAAATTTTCTGCGATTAGCATTAAACCAGTATTAAACCACTTTACCTTCGCTTTGCCAATACCCATCCGTGTGACTTTTTCGATTTATTTTCTTCAATTACTTCCTTAAATTAAACAAACTGTTTAGTTCCTATAAACATATGTGCAGTGTCATCCAGGTGGGTATTGGTAAACGATGTACATACAACAAAACCCTTGGTAAAGCGAAGGTTAATCGGAAAGGAAATTTTTACTGTATTTTTTTAATTTATTCAAATTATCGAGTGAAGGTACAAAACTCCTAATAACGTGTCGAGTAGTTCGTATGGCATTTTTTTATTTTTTTTTTTTTTTTGTTGACTTTCATTAATTTTCATCAATATTAGACATAGAAATATTTGCCAGATATCATCCCAGTAAAAAATGTGCTACAAAAGAAGCAGGTTTTTTGTATGAATTCATACCTCAAATCGCTTCAAACCTGCTGATCGGATGCCTGATTTTTGTATGGGGTGTTCCCGGTTTGGAGGACTATTTTCTGCTGACAATAAGCGCTTCTTTAACCATGCAAACAAAGCTTTTCTAAAGGGCTTACTATATAACCATATTCATTATTGTTTTGGTTTTACTTGGTTATATGCCTTTTTTCAATCATTTTCGTAAATCATAATATATTTTTATTTTTTTCGCTTTAAAACCTTCTTCGTTGTCAGCACTAAAATAGCAACTTTTTTGTATGTTTTTTTCTTTATCATTTACTGCTTTATAAGAGCTCACTAATTGAAGCGCTTCAGTATGCGCTTTTTCACTGTAGTGCTTCAACAAACCCACATTTTTTTACTGGCATTTTTCATTCATAATTGCCGAATTTTTCTCTTCGTAATACAATAAAAATTTTAATCATCTTCATCTTTTTGTTTTAGAAATCAAAGTTCTTGTTGAAAAACACGATATATACAATGACCTGAGTGGATGAGAATCTATAAGAGGAGACTTTTTGATACCTTTTTCTTTTTCAATTGATATTTTTATATTGAAATAAAAACATATGAATCGGAGGTTCGTTCCTCGCCACATCGATCCACCAAGGCGGAAAAAATAAATGTTCAAAACATGTTCATTCAGAAACACTTAGATGTACTATGTTTTCCTTATATTTACATAAAAATTTTTGTTCCAATGTCGAACATTAGGCAAACACCAGTTTAGATAAAAATATTCAAATAATCTTACCCTCGGTAAAGGGTATCAAAGATTCGGCACAGCCAAATATAGAACTTTAACTTGTTTTTTCATGAAAACCCCAGCAAATAAAATTGGACCACCTGATCGATTTTAATAAAATGGACTACTCCATGGACTGGTCCGATGTAATGCAAGCATGGACCATGTCATTGTTAAAAAGCGTTTGTAGTGAGACGACATGTTTTAACGTGTTTTAACGACATGATTTCGTTTTTAAACGACTTCAAAACGAATCCTCTTGAGTAGTTTTAAAATTGCTCCTTAGTAGTCCAAAGGTGGGTTATATGGTCCTCTCCTAGGACATCGTAATGTTAAATAGACCATGTTTTTTCCATACGTTTGGGTAACTTTTGGACTGGTCCCTTGTGGGCTACTCTTTACACGCGTGTTTGGACTATTCCTTTTATTTGCAGGGAATTGTAATTGTAATTTTGACACTGTCATAAAGAACAGCATTTAGGGTGAAAATCGTTTGGCCAAAGTATAATAAATACATGCACAAAATGTTACAACAACAACTATTAACATTAAAAACCAGCATTTATTGCCCGAAAAATTCCAATAAATCGTTCTAAAGTGTGCGCAAAAGAATATAAATCAATAAGTTATTTCCTTTTTCAAAAAAAAAAAAAAAAAAATAAAATTCTCTTAAAAATTTTGCATTTCAATAAAAAGGCTCAAACAGCGAAAATAATCTTCTTAGTGTGTATAAGTTACATTTAATAAAATCTAATACAAAGTATTTAGTATGTGTGTAATTTTATGCAATTAAATAAATTTTCCAAAAATGCCTGCCTGTCTAGTTAAAATATGCTTGCTTCAACAAGTCTATAGAATTCCGTTTACAAAAGCACCAATTACAAGGAGCAAATATTTAGCTGTTTTCTAACATTTTTATTAGTAACAAAAAACAAAAAGTTTGAACAAAAAAAAAGTATCCTTAAACGATTTGTACGCCTTAAGTGTGTTAAAGTTGTTTTTTTTTTTTTTGATCCTGTGAAATGTTAAGATACATTTAATAATATATTTTATATTCTGTTCAGTTTTTCGACTCATTCTCCTTTTCCGATAATGTGACCTTTTTTAAATTAAAATCCATTAAATATATTCGTTCATTCTATTACACATTTTATTACCCAATTATGTATTTAAACATATTGAGGGCAGATACAACATGCATTCATAAAAAACATTCGTTCGATACAAATGCGATAAGACAGCAATGTTATTTTGTTGAAATAACCAAAATGAGATTTACATAAATTTAACTTCATTTGGTATGACCTTTACATACGTTGCTATACCCCTCAAACATTTGGTAGGGTGTTTTACGATATTCTACTAAAAGGTCACTACTTTGCGACATTTGTTGGTTAAACAAAAGATTTTGCAGAATTTTACAGAAACAGCAACATACGACATGAGACTTAAAGGTCCCATTAGCCGACCGTAAATGTAGAAATGTAAATGTAATGTAAACAGCTGATCGTTTCTGTTATATGGAAAGCAATGCAAATGCTTAACTGACTGTAATGCCACTTAACCGTAACGTGCCAACCTGTAGAAAATAGAATTTCATTACGAGGTTACGTGACAGTTGTAGGTAGTGATGGGCTGCTTATATTTTAAATGCAATGCGGGTAAAATCACTCTTTTTGTTTGGTACTTTTTCAGTTATAATATCTGTGGACTTTTGACAGAATAAGTTACAATCCATACATATTTTCATTTATACAAATATATGTTTAGATGTATAAAATTAAGAAATGTATACAGATCCACAAACAAACAAAGTCTGGTTTTTAGTTGTATCAAAACCTTGTTTAGGTGTATGCACATTATGAAATTAATGTAAGAACATGTGTACGAATATGATATAACACATATTTGTTTTTTGTAAATCTGTAATATTATTATCAAATATTAAATTATTTATTTATTTATACAAGCAAGAAATACAGTTTTAATACTATTTAAATCACTTGGTACTTTTTCTGCAAAGCGGTCACCATTTCATCATTTTTAATTCTCATCACTGTGTGTGTTGTTTTATGTATACTAATGCTTTTTTGTTTTTGGTTGTGAAAAACAGCTGACACGTTCTTACATGTTCTATAAGTGCACAAACTAGCTTACAGTACGTTACGGTACTTTACATTGCATTTAATTACATTTACGGTCGGCTAAAGCGGACTTAAGCCTATAGTACACGGAATGTAAAAAGCCACGTGTTAAAAGAAAATCAGGTGGTTTTGTCCGCTGAAATTTGTTTAAAATGATTATGATATCCATGCACAAAACATATATTAATAAAACTTTTCCATTAAAAGCTAAAAAGCACAAATTTACATATAAAATGAATCCCCTAATTTCAAGAAAAAGAAACACTCTTATAACACTCTCTTTGGACTCCGAAATCCTTCTTTTATGACTCTTTTAAGAGGTTGTTATGATTGATTTGTGAGCAAAAAGGCTCACAATTTTCCATACAAATCGTTAAATTTAAGAGTCCTAAAACGCTAATATTCAGTACAAAATTCGGTTTCATAGGAAAACACGCTCACATCTGAGGGTTTTAGGAGCTTAAAGGAGTCCTAAAAGTCTCTTTTAGGACTCATACTGTTTGCTGGCAATAATCAGGCAACCAAATTATGAGTGCCTACTCATCGAAGTCTAGTCATAATTCCTGATGCAATTGCTGTATATATGTATCAAAGGATTATTACTAATTTTGTGAAAAAATTATTATCAAATGCGTCTAAAGTATTTTACTTTTCTGGTGGCGCTTAGCAGAAATTCAAAAATTTAAAAAATTTGGTTTACCTATATTTTTGCAAGGAAGTCTTTAAGATTGCTGCAGAATGGCATTATTTTTAAACATCACATGGTAAAGGATCATGTGATAGTATTAGAGGCGAGGCACATTGAAAAGAATTACGGGAGGAGTTAGTCTTCAGAAACAAAGTGATAAACAAATAACTACAGTTCTGGAATTGTATGAATTGGCATCCGAGCCGAGTAATTTACCAAACATTGAAGTAAAATTTGCTCCAGAACAGCATTATATTGACGCAAAAGAAAGTTTGGATTTGCGATATGAAACGATTAAATCAATTCCGGGAACGCAAACATTTCATTCAATAGTTCCTTATAATGCTGGTACAATAACTGCTAAAAAGTTTTCTTCACCAAAAAATTAAATGTTTTTAAAATTTTTAAATAAAATAAAAAAAAAAATAATAATTATTGTTTTTTTGAAAAACTAAAAATGTTGCACAGTGGTTTATGTTGAAAACTTTTTTTCCACAACCAAATGGGTCTTAAAATTTGTAGAACAAATCAAAGTTGAAGAAAATCAAAGAATACAAACAGTGAAAAAAATTATTTGAAAATATTAAATCCCAAAAATCGCATAAAAGCACACTGTGCAACATTTTTTTATATTTTTTCTTGGATGGTAGAACATAGTTTTCTTATAACTCGATTTTTTTAATATTCGGTATCTCTGTAACCATTAGCCAAAAAGATCTGAAAATTTGCTAAAAATGTGCTGTTAATAAGGATCACCAACACAATAAAAAAAATAAAGGAAATCAAACAACATTTCTCTCCAAACTTGGATTGCCCCATATATAAATGCTGGCAGGGTTTGTTCACACCCACATGTCTATATGTACATATATGTTAATGAATTGAGCTTAAAGGTTTCCCAGTTTACTTCTTTAACATTTTCACCATCAAATATTGTAATGACTAAATATTTTTTACTTTGATGGAAAATTGATTAAGAATAATTAAAGGGCTGGCAGGCCTGGGGCCTGATTCTGGCAGTCGTGATCGAGTACTTTTTTGATTCGAAACCAATTTAAAATCTAATTATTTCGGTCAGTACTGAACGAATCGGAATTATTATTTCAGGGTCGTAAAACATTAATTTGAGTTTCACAATACTAAAAAAATAAATTCGATTCGTTCAGTACCGACTGAAAGAATTAGAAATAAAATTGCTTTCGAATCGAGAAAGTACTCGATCACGACTGCCAGAATTAGGCCCCAGGTAGACAAGTTGGCAGTGAAGTAGTCCAGATATTTTAGAGTTCGACACCCGCCAAAGACTCTAGTCTGTTTACTACAACGATATAAATGTCTACGTTACTATTGCTCGGAATAGTTTAATAAGAATATACATAGTTTGTAATTAAATGTGTAACTTTTGATTCGTGTTCAGTAAAATAATAGCGAAGGAAAATGCTAAATTATTTGAACGAATTATAGGGTTTCTTACGAATTATAGGGGTTTTCGATTTAGAGGGGTTTCGATTTAACGGGGTTAAAATAAAATAAATACGAATTAACGGGGTTTTTCAATTTATTTACTAAAATGATAAAAAAATAATCATAAATAAAATAAAATAAATAAAAATCTATTTTTTCTCTCCATTGTCAATGGATGCAAAAATTTGTTGTTTTTCTAACACCGACAGAGTTTTATGCGTGCGCTTTGACATTTTGCTTTATTATTCATGTAACATCATCAGTTGACCTTTAGAAAATAAACACACATACACAAGCAAAACCAAAACCCCACGCAAAAAAATAACCGCCGAAAAAAAATTCATTATTTCCATGTTTCTGTTGTGTTAATTACGAATTAAAAGTGGTAGTTAGCAAACAATTACGATTTGTAAGAGGTAAAGATTTTATTTGAAAAAAAAAAAAAATACGAATTAGTGAAGGGACCAAAATGTATGGAAATGCTACGAATTAACGAGATTTTTCAAGGGACCGACAGTTTATTACGAATTATCGGGAATTATGATTTGTCCGGGTACGAATTATCGGGATTTGACTGTATATGCTGTTTTCATAAGTAAATGTAGTCTGGCAAGACCGAAACCATACCCAGTGGTATGGCGTACTAGCTCTGAAAGTATATATTCGCTAGCTCATTAAAAACTAGTCCCACTACAATCTACCTCACATGCTTTTGAGTGGCGAATTTAACACGGGGATGTCCTACGAGGTGGCGATGGATCCCTCTCTGCATAATCTCTACCTACCATAAGCGTTAGCTACTTATATCTTCAAAGCGTGCTAGCAAAAAGCAAGCGATTTTGTTGTTGATCTAATAACGGTATCTATTTCGGATACACATTTTTTTGTGTTGTCGTTGAAAAAAAATAGTTTTCTGCATTACTTGGAGCTTTAGAATAAGCTAGCGATAAGTGGGTACCTATTTTCATATGTTTAAACTAGATATTGGTGTCTAGGGAATGATTTAGGTATAGTTTGAGTGCCACATCAGTAGACCCTGGTAAAAACTAAGTGAAAGTGCTAACTATTTCGCCTGTCATTGGTGGCGATTGCTACTTTTTATACCACTGGGTATTTAAGGGAAAGACACACAATAGCAAATATAAAAAGGTATGCATATTCCTAATTACATTGCCCAAAAATCTTGTGACAGTTAATTTTACCAGGGTTGGTTTGGAAGTATGTTTCTTAATAGACCTGCGACCGAAAACTTTTGTGATGGGATTTAAGTTTGCACAAAAGTCTAATGTGCTAAATTTTAGCTTTATACTGCCATTTACGCGAGATTTTAAGCAATAAAGGTGTTGTTCGTTAATGGGGCTACAATATTTTGTCCATTTTGGAGCTATCACCACCAAAATTTTATGGAAAACACATTTTTTCATTTTACTAATTATGTTTGAATTTTTGTAATTTTAAGAAATTAAAAATAAAAAGCCGTCTATTGCGAAAGGTGATGGGTCAAATCAAAAGCCAAATTTTACTAAAATATGAAATTGTTTCTTGCTCCACAAAAGGATGGCGTCCCAAACTGCATCAGCACAAACACACCTCCCCACGTTAAGTTTTTTTCAGTTAATAGCGCACTGCTAATTTTTTTTAAACAATGGCGTATTATCTGAGATTCATTTAAGATTAAATTAATATATATTTATATACAGTGATATCCCGGTTTAACGAATTATATATTGTCAGGCGCTTTCGTTATATCGAAAAATTCGTTAAATCCCGAAGTTTTTTTTAATACATTTTTATTAATAAAACAATAATATTTTAATAAAACAATGTAAATTCGTTTATTTCCATTCATAACACAAACAAAAAATAAATACAGTATTCCACGGATAATTACCTCGACAAAAATGCCAATATTTTAGGGTAATTATGCGGGGTAAGCATCTAAACGAATACGCTTAACAACCTCGTTGAGCTAATAATAAGAATACGTTTAACTACCTCATTGAGGTAATTAAGTGAATTCGTGTAAATACCTCAGTGAGATAATTAGACGTATTTATTTACAAGATAACTTAACTTTGATGAAAAAATTTAAGAAAGGAATTTTTACATGTATCAGCTAAATCTTAAGAGATAGCAATAAAAACCAATGGGATTTGTCGTCTTAAATTTTATCTGTAGAGCTTTTTGAGATTTCCTGTCATATCCTGTCATATCATACTACATACTAGTCATGGAAGCCGTAAATATGCAATTGCATGGTTTTTCTTGTGCGACCAATGAATGCAGAAACAATATATTTATGTGTTTAGAGCTTTTCATGAATTTTGGTATCGATTTGTTTGTAAATAATTTCCATATTTTAATACATGTTAAGCAAATAAAAAAATTGCTTAAAATTCTGGTTAACAGATGAATTTTCTGTTGCTTTAATTTCGCCACCTACATTAAATTTTCACTGCACAATTTTAAGCCAAAGCAAGTTTTTGTTGAAGATGAATGTTTTTCGCAACTTATAACATAGAAACCTAGACGCATCGTTTAGTAAACGATCGAATCAGAAACACTTTTTTAAGTAATCTTTTCGTGTCCGTCCGTCCGTCCATCTTGCTGGTTGTATGTCCATGTAAACCTTGTGCGAAAAGTAAAGGTAGCAGTTTTTAGATAATTTGATAAAATTGGGTAAATACGTTTAATTATTATTAGAACGAAACCTATGTAAATTGTAAGAATCGGTCTATAATATCACATAGTCCCCATGCAAACTTCAAACTTTAATCTTTTTAAGACAAAATATCTGATAAATTTGGTGTATCTAGATAATCTTATATGAATCTTGACCTCATAACATAACATTTAATGCAAATATTAATTTGTTGAATTTTTTGCTTTTTAGTGCATATTTTCAAATTATTAACATGTAAAACTTGCTTGCATTACTTGCTGTGTTTTTGTCAAATAGTACTGAGGCAATTAAACGAATGAAATTTAGGTATAATTTTGTTTTGGGAGTTAAATTTGTAAGGCAATTATCCGAATAGGGTAATTAAGCGTATGGCAATTAAACGTGGATTTTTGTTTAAAAAATGGAAGAAAAAAAACGGGGATTTAAAGCTCGAGGTAAATAAGTGTGAAAGGCATTTAAGCGTGGGGTAATTAACCGGGTTATACTGTACACCATATCATTTTCAATTAAATGAGTACATAGTGAAGAACAAAACTAATAATAATGACCTTAAAAACATATTTATTCTTTGATACGAAATTATTCTTTTCTATTTCGCTCAAAAGTTTCCGTTTTGATTTTATAATTGTGCATATTGATGACTTTGGCAGCTGATATTTATTCGATAAAGCACTTAGTTGCCGGCCCTTTTCATAGTCGACAATAATTTTAAGTTTTTTTTTAAGAATTAAACATTACATACAAAAACTTCACAAAAATTACGTTAAATTTTAAACAGAAAACAAACATTTGTTTTGTAAACAAATATAAACATGACTTTACAACGCACAAATTTTTATTTTGAAGAGCAAGTATTTGCTTTGCTTTCTTTGTAAGAAAAGAAAATACTTTTCTTAAGTCGTTGTTTTCAGTAAAATCGCTCTTAAAATATGGTAAAAATGTATACAAAAACAAAAGAAATTGGAAGTTTTTTCAATTTTTTTGTAAAAATTCGTTATACATATAGAGTACAAAAACTTTTTGTTTGTTCGTAATATAAGGTACTAAATGGGAAAAATATGACCGTTCGTTAAATCGCGAATTCGTTAAACTGAGTATACGTTAAACCGGGATACTACTGTATCTATATATCGAGCCCTTACCGCAAAAATAGCTTAAGCGACATCATTTTAAATTTTCGTTTTTTTAATAAATGAATTTATTGGCAACAGTTGCATCATCTCCTAAAATGTCATGGTCACTTAAAGAACCGTTACGATTTTAAAGCAGAAAAAATTTTAGCTTAAGCGAGAACCTTCATACAAAATTTTTATGAAATGAGATTAAAAAAACTCCTCCTGTAAAACTGCGTTTTTGTCGCTTAAGCTTTTTTGCGGTAAGGGCTCCATATACATGAATAAAAATGGGTTTGTTTGTTTTTCCCCTAAAGACAGTTGCTCTAAGGTCAAGGTTACTTCTATCTCTACAGAATAAATAAATGCAGTTCACCAAATTGTATCAAAGAAGGAAGTACACAATGCGAAGTACACGTTCTTCAAGTGCAACCGATGACAAAACGAGCAACAGGTCGTGGTTCCGACAGAAGGACCTATGTATAATACCGAAAAACATCATAGGGAAGAGTATGCAGCAGGCAAATAAGTGAAAAGCCTTTGCGAAAAGATACTTACAGTGAAGAAGGTGGACCTCGATGGAACATAAATAGCGGACCTGGCTGCAAGTAGCCTCCTTGACTAAGCAAAATATCCACAGAGAGAATTACTAATGGTGTTTTCTTTTCTACAAAAAAGTGTGACATTTTATTTACAAATATGCAAGTTGGTGTCTGTTTCATAAACATTTTGCTTCCAAAAAAGGGTGAGTTTTGTAGAATAAATCAACCCACCCTTTTTGGGAGCAAAATTTTTAAGAAACAGACTCCAAATTGCATTTTTTTAAAATTAAATGTCACATTTTTTGTAGAAAAGAAAACACCATTAAAAGGAAATGCGGCACCTATATCCCGAGCAAGAGAGCCCGACATATCGCTAGAGCTCTTAGCAAATCTGTGAAAACCTTTTTTTATCCTGAACCGCAAAAAATACTGATTTAACTTCTAAACACTTTTTACACCAACCTCGTATGAAAACTGAAGCATGCAGAATTTTAAGGGAATTTTAATTACAAATATTAAAAGGTTTTTTGCATGAATATGAATGGAATCAATTCCATCCAAACCTACATGAATAACTTCATAAAATATTATGTTATTATCTAAACATTCATATGTAAAGTTTATTTCGATAAATATAAATAAATAAATATTTTCATTTAATTTTACACAATAAACTTACAAATTTATTTGTTGCAAAGCAAATTTTGTATTTAATAATTGTTATGCAAATTAAATTTATACTCAAATAATCTGGCAACAAAAAAAATTTTTGTTTTATTAAATATTAAGTATATTTAACTTAAATTTGTTATAAATTTAACTTGTTACGGTTAGTGGATTAGTTGCCTAAATATTTCGCAAATTAAGTTGTTTTCTCTAGAGAATTAAATTTAATGAGTTTGGCATTTAATTTTAATTTGAAAAATATCTTCTGTAAATATTTATATAAATATTATAAATAGTCCGGATAATATAAATATAATAATAGGAAAACAATCAAATAAGTATTAATATGTAAATACACAAATAATAGAATAATAGAACTGTTTGTTGTTGTTTCCGTTTCCGTTTTCAATAAAGTTTATAAATTTTTAATAACAAACATAATAAAATTTTATTAACAAGTAAAATGCAAGACTGCGCTATATAAATTGAGTCAATAAAAAAAAATCCAAAGTTTACTCAGCTTAAAATTTTGAAAAAGTATATTTATTTTAAAAACTGATTTGTTCTACATTGAGGTGAGTATCGGCTAAGCAAGTCCTCACCTTAAAGTACTTTAGACACCGAGTGAATGCAATGAGTTTCAACTAACGTTACCGTAGGTGGCATCAATATTGTGCAAGCTAAATCTACCAAATAAAGCCTGCAAAGCTGTATCTATGGAATAACAACCGCTAGCAAGGATATTCACCAGAAGGCTTAACTTTACTCTACGACCCGGAATGTTGAAGAGCTCCCTTTCCTTGATTTAGGTTCAATCAACAGCCATTGCATGATTTTTAAGAGTGCCGCACAAACAACCAGTCAGAAGCCTATCGCACATCATTAGGGCTGATGGTAGAAGTAGGGTTCTGGTCAGACACGAGCTTAAGGAGATCTGACAATTTTAAGCCATAGACGGAAGGAAAAATCATTATTCAATATGGTCCCCTCCATTAAAACTATATTTAACGATCATTTTTGAAAATATTATGGGTAAGTTAACCATACTATTGTCACTGGCATAACCATATTATGGTTAAATTAGTCCTTCAACACAAAGTCTCAATCATATTATGGTTGTCTCTTAACGATATAAGCGTTATAAAATTATCAACGCCATAAGATATGCAGCGTTTAACATTAAAAAATCCAATATAAATTTCTATAGAAAACAACAACAAAATTATGAAAATACTAGAATGCGAAATATGGCCCCAAAAAATAAATTAAAATTGACCTCAAATTTGGGGCTTTTTTTTCATAATGCAATATGACCCCATATTTTTAATAAAATATTACCCCACAAAAATTAAAAATAACCCTAAATATAATTTGAAATATGACCCTAAATTTGGGGTAATTTTTTATTATGAAAAAAAAGTTATATTAAAAATATTTCGTGGAATTCATATGCCAGAAACTAAAATTCCCAAATTTAGAATCCCGATTTCAAAATCCGTATAATGATACAGTTTAAGTTTTAAAAATCGTACGATTAACAGCATCGTTGGGCTTTCGGCCATGCGCAAGGATTTTTCCTCTTTGGTATAACGAACACTGGCTTCGCTTACTAAAGCTTCACTACATAGCCGGGCTTCGGCTGGGCGCAAGGATTTTCTTCTCTATGGTATAACAAACACTGGCTTCGCTCAATAAAGCTTCTTTAAATAGCCGGCATTTGGCCGGACGCAAGGATTTTTTTCCTCTATGGTATAACAAACACCGGCTTCGCTAACTAAAGCATCTCGACATAACCGGCACTTTGGTATAAGAATTAAACTATCCCTAGAAACTTTTACCTAAAATTTTATATAATATGTGTAAAAATGTATGGGGGTGATTTTTCATTTCTTAAAATTTGCATTTTTCATTAGTAAACGAAAAATAGTCCCAAAGTAAAAATTGTGATTTTATTTGGGTCCAATTTTCATTCCTTGATATTGGGATCATTTTTCATTCCATTTAAAATGCAGAAACACCCCAACGAAGAAATGAAAAACGACCCCAAAAAAAACAAAAAATTGCCCCAAAATTTCGTGTTGTTGTGTCTCATGTAAAATTTTGGGGCCGTTCTTCATTTTATTTTTGGGGTCATTTTGCGCACCGCCGAAAAGTTTTTCACATGAGATTCACGATTGCTTTTTTTCCTTCGAGGGGAATGAAAATTTCATGGGAACAAAAATTCCACTTGTTATTCCCGATAGGGGTGAATAAAATTGAATGAAGTATTTATCAGAATTCAGACCTTAATGAACCTTAACAATGTGCAACCAATTTATACCGAGGTATCAGTTTTCGAAGTAGTAGTAATATTAAACCCGATTGTATATTCTGGGTCCTTATGAGTAGCGAAGTTGATTAAACGATATCCGCCTGACCGTCCCCTGACCGAAGACCCACAAACTATAGGAACTAGGGTCATATATATTTCTGTCGCAAAGGCTCCATTAGATTTCGCTAAAGAAATTAAGCCTGTTGGCTTCATACATGACTAAGATATGAGCGAAAAACCACGGTTACCCTCAGAAGTTTGCTATAAAACTCCCTGCTGTTGGTTTTTTTACACATACATGATTTTCCGCTTAAATAGAGAAATGTTTTTTTTTTTTTTTTTGTTTTTTAAGCGAAAAAATGTACTCAACATATTTTATTTATTTATTTTTTTTTTCTTAATTCAGTTTGATAATGTGTGTTAGTGGTCTAAGACGCTGCATTACGTTAGGTGAAGGGTATTAAAGATTCGGCACAGCCGAACATAGCACTCTTACTTGTTTTATTTATGTGTTGTCCGCAGTGCATTTCTATTGAATAACCAAGCTATTGTTTTTATTTTCTATTCAATTAAACTCAAAAAATGTAGATTACAACTTTTCAAAATTAATGAAGCAGCAAATATAAATAAAAACAAGTAAGAGGGACATATTCAGCTTTGCCGAATCTTATGTACCCTTCGTCAGTGCAGCTCTTCTAAAACGACATATGAAAATTTCAAGCAAAAACCTTCTATAAGGCACATTTAAACCCCAAAATCAGATTTTGATAACATACTTTAGGTCTTTTATTTGCTCAAATTTTGAAACCCTCTTGAAATTTTTTTCTAACTCAACAATATTTTAGCGTGATTTTTTAATTTCCTAAATCAAAAAAAAAAACACTTTCTATTCAATTGATTGCTAAATTTATTATATAGAAACTTTGATTTATGGTATATGAGGTAGATAATATAATGGACCAACACTCATAGCAAAATAAATGGGATCAAAGAGGCAAAAAAAGGACAACAATCAAATGACGAACGTCATCATAAAACTTAATAATATTTTTTGTGTCATATGAATACAGTGACATCAATTCGATGCCACATTTTCTGTATTATTTACATTATTTTCATGTTTAAAACTTTAAAAAAGAAGCAAAAATTCCCATATTCTATTTGTTATTTTTTTTCTTGACAAATAAATATTATATCCATTTCCTATTTAAATAAATCAAATTTTTAAAGTAAAATGATTGAAATTAAAATTTTGTATTCCCAAAAATTGAAATTACTTTTTGATAATAAACAGGCAAGTGCACGGCCTAAAAAAACACTTAATTGACAACATCTTTTGTAAGTTGTTGTTGTTTTTATTTTGTTTTTCTTAACATACTTACAACTACAATTAATGTTGAGAGAATTTAAACTAATTGTAGTGGGGAATGTAAGATGAGATAAAGCCACTGTTTATTGTTGATGTGTTTTGTTTAAACTTTGATATTATTACAAGTAGAACTGTTGCTATAAGTCTTATACGTTTAACAGTTTTATTTGGTTTAATATCTTAAGTTTTTCTAAAATCTTTATGGATGAAGTTTCCTAATGATCTGGCCTAAGCAACCAGTGAAATGCGCATAGGAATAGCTTATCCCATCAACAATAAATTTCAAGTGTTTTTATCAATAATAAAAACTGGGAATTAAGCATGAATAACAAAATCTTTTGAAAGTAAAATGATTACGAAAGCCATATAGGGCATGTTGCTGGTGTCTTATAATTGAGAATTCTTCTGTAAACAAAAGACGGATTACAACAAGAGTGAAACAAACATATAAAACGGGTAAGTAAATACATACACTGATAGAAAAATTCATCTTCATATTGATGATGCCCTAATATCAAAATTGCGACATCAATGTTACTACAAATGGTATCAATGATGCAAAAAGTAACAACAATCCAATGACTAACATCTTCGTAAAATTTTGTAATTTTTTACGTGTCATCTATTTCCTGACTATAGTCACATCAAATCGATGCCACATTTTGTATATTATTAACATTATTTTCATGATTACAATGTATTATAAGAAGCAAAAATCCCTATATTCGATTTTTTTAAATTATTTAGATTACGAAAACCATATGGGGCATGGCGCTGGGGTCTTATTATTGAGAGTTCTGCTGTAAACAAAGGTCGTAATTCAACAAACGTGATACAAATATATGTAACGGATAAGTAAATAATAATCATCCTTTTAGTGTTTGGCGTATTTAAAATACGCCTACGACTGTTTGGTTATAGATTAAAAGAAATAAGTTCACGTTCTCTTTAATCTATTACCAAACAGTCGTAGGCATATTTTAAATACGCCAAAAACGATAAGGGTGAATATTCTCTCACTTTGATTAAAGTCAATTCCAATGACTTTGACTTAATGACAAACTGTCATTTAATTGATGCTTTCTTTCTCCTGTCCTTTCTCCGATGTTACTGCGTCATCGCACTGAGGATATGTTCGTCTTTTCTGTGATGCCGATATGTCATCCATAATAGATAATCCATAGATGACATAATTTCATTTTGACCCTGATGACACTTTGTCCAAGTGATGTTAAGGTCGACATCACCATGATGAAAAGTGTCATGGGGTCAAAAACGAAAACGCTTGTCCAAGTACTGATGTAAAAATACATCAGCGTTATGACGCCTTTTCTATCAGTGTAATAATATTCTCTCACTTTGTCTTAAGGCAATCCAAATGACTCAGTTGAGTCCTTTCTCCGATATAACTGAGTAATTGCACTGATGACATTTTTTATTAAACTAACTCCGATTCGTCGTTTCTGTGATACCGATCTGTCATCACATTGATGACATAATTTAGCCTGATGACAATATGGCCAAGTGATGTTAAGGCTGGCATCACAGTGATAAAAAGTGTCATGGGGTCAAGAACGAAGGCACTTGTCACTGCACTGATTTCACAATACAATACAATATGACACCGTTATAACGCCTTTTTTTATCAGTGTATTGTAGATACCAAAAAAGCCATATATATATATATATAAAATATCTGAGCAAATTTTAAACATTCTATTTAAAATAAGTGAAATAATATGTCGATTTTCAGTAACAAAACAAAGTTTACATGTTTCCGAATTGCATTAGTTATTTTGTCGCTATCGTGCCAAAATTCTATTTTCTGGAGGAAATTTTTTGTGGGCCTGCATACAAAAAACATATTTTTGCCAAACTTTGCTGGCATGTACGCTATAGACGCTATTACGCTAAATCCTTTATTTAGAGAGAAAAAAAGGGGATTATCTTTCTCTATCTCTTGCGTTGTCTGTGGTTTTTGCTGTTAAAATTTCAATAGGAACTTAAAAATATTTAAGTTTTTGTTTTTCTGCTTATATCTTGGCCATATACCGACCTGATTGTATTTAAATAAAAATCTATTCCAGACTACATGTAAGTTAGATTAATAGAAAATCAGTTCCAATTGTATTTGGGGTCTTTGGAAAAATTCCTTGCAACCGACACCCGGACAGACGAACAGACGGACACATCGTTATATTTAGGGCAAGGATTCAGAAAATTATTGATGTGGTCTAAAGTCAATGTTGTAGGAATTACAAACGGAATGATAAACTTATATATATTCCCCTTTTCACATGTGGTGAATGGCATAAAATCACACAACACCATAAAAAGAGAGTGAATAAAAATATTATTATTCTTTTATTTTTAATAAAATAAATAATTCGTCAGTAGAAAAAAAATCATATAAAAAGTCAAATGAAAATTTATAACAAATGAGTTGAAAAAAATGTTTTCAACAACTGTTGCATTGAATTATTGCAGAGAAGGAGAAACAGCAGCAGAAAAAAACAATCGCATAAAAATTCATTGTATTAACAATAATACAACAAATCAATGCCAGCAGCAAATATTTCAAATACTCAATGGCTACAAGTCTGCTGCTGATGTTGTTGTTGTTAGCAATTTATAGCAACATATTTAACTATAACAATACAACAGCAATTGCAATTGCTTATTTAGAACAACAATAAAAAGTAAAAAAAAAAAAAAATTATTTCGAATAAAATTTGTAGTTGTTTGTTGCGGATGATTACATATATTTAGGAACAAATTGCTTAATATAATTTTTATTTGAAAATATGTAGTTGGTCGCTGTTGCGCCCCATAAGTGTGTGTGCCTTTTTTTAATTTTAAACTAAGATATTTTGGATTACTGCAGACTTAATGCATTAAAGAAATGGATTGATTAATTTTCTCGATTTTTAAATTACAAATGCCCACACACGAGGGATTTGTGCGAGTGATTTGTTCGCATACGACGAACATATAACACTAACCTTAAACGTCAAAAAGAACACATGAATTGTCAAGCGGATAATGCAATTGTACTTTTGATAATTTATTTGTGTACACAACAAGAACAGAAATTAAAAACGTAAGAATTGTATGAATGATTAACTTTTAAGAAGAAATAGGCGTTCACATGTAATTTTATTAAGAAATATGTAGTTTGAAGTTTTGTCATATACTAAAAGGAACAAAATTGTAAAATGTTCGCGCACAAGCCCACTAACACATCGAACAAATCACAAAAAATTAAAAATGATTTGTGCGCGCACATCTCCTTTAACAAGTAACAAAACGTTCAGAACAAGCAAATCCCACGCACAAATCACTAGCGTATGGCCAGCTAGTGTCTATAAAGTTGATTGTGTCATTGAAAAAATCAATTCCTCTGACCATCGTAAAACAATATACCCAACTCAAACACATGGTGCCATATGGCCTAATAAGGAAAAAATTATCTAAAAGTAAACTTATAGTTCATATGTATAACAGTTAAACTGGAGGTCCATACCAGGCGTACTATGCGTTTTATACTATCTCAACCTTTTTTAGGCGACTAAGACCCCAAAAGGAGAAATAAATCTTGCATTATGCGTTCAATGCATATTAGCATTCTTGATTTACCTCATGCCCGATATGGTTTTTACTTTAGAAATCTTATGTACATATTTAACCAAAAATATAAACTAAAAGAGAAGCAAGGGTTTAAATTTACTTTTTAACCCTTCGTGATACACATGAGTCTGGCCAGACATTTTCCCAATTCAATACAACCACAATTTACATTTTGGACATAACTGTTGTAAATCTACAACAAACTTTGAAAAACACACACGTATACACGCATATATGAGCAATGCTGAGAGATGAGATAAACTTTTTGGGATTCAAACCCTCACTTTGTAATTTTACTCTCATAGTGGCACTACCAACGAAAAGTTTAATCTTTTTTCTACTTGATTTTAGAATTTTATAGTTATTTCAAGAAATTCCGGGATTCATTTTCGAAAGTTATTCCATTTAGGATTAAGTACGACTCGTACTTAAAGTAATCATAAAAAATTTGTTATATGCCGCGTGTTTTTCTTTCTGTGTAGGCATTAAGATTAAGTGTAAAGTGATGGTTCACACTCTTCAAGTTTGAGCCATCAAGTCATGACTCATAAGCTTTATAGAAAGAGGGGAAAAGAGAATGCCATTTCTTTTCCTTTCTCTCCTAAAAACTCAAGACTTGACGGTTTTTTTTTATTTTTTTTTATTTTTTTTTATTTTTTTTTTTTTGTAATTCCCTATGCTAATCCCCGCGAAGCTTGACGCTTGTCTTCAGGAAAGCAACCAGAGTCTCTGGCGGGAATCGAACCCGCAACCCCAGGGTTTATAGACTAGCTTACTACTAGCTAGCCTACCGGGGAACTCTAAAACCTGAAGACTGTGAACCAGCACAAACTAGCTACTGTGTTTTCAAAGTGGTACAGTACAGGTTGTATTTATTTTTCAATTGTAATAAAAGAGCACAAGGTTTGTGTAAAGAAAAAAACATTCAATGTAAAAGCAAAAAAGAAGAGCATAGTCAGTTGAGCCCGACCATTTGATACCCTACACCACAGTATTTAAAGACAAATTTTCGACGGTGTATTTGGGACCCATGGGCAATCATCGATCCGCCGGGACAAATTTATGTCATAAGGTTAGGATTCATGTTAAAGTTCTAAATAACTTATATATATATTAAATATATATTAGGATGGGGGTTCATATTGGACCTATAGTTAATATAAAGCCTATCAGCACTGCATTTTGTCATGGCATAGTTGATATAGTAAAAGGTATTGTCGCCAATACCAACATTTATAGAGAAGTTATGACATTAAAACCTATTTTCGAGAGCAGTATTTGTATGGGAGTAACGGTCAAATATGGACAGATTATAATATTATTTAGTGAGATCAATAAGATTGTAATAAAATAAGTTTGGACCAAATTTAATATAAATACCAACATAAGTTAGTGCGTGGGCCAAGATAAATTATGGGTCAATGCTCACCTTTTGAAATAGGCTTCGTCGTCGTTAGGACAAATGAAACTTTTAAACCAAATTTTATCAAATTATATTCACTATTTCGATCTATGATATCCGCACAAGGTTACAACCACGGAGCCGGACGGACGGAAAGCGTTAGATTAACTCAAAAAGTCATCTAAGATGATCGTTAAACTATAAAGTGTATATATTATTATTTTTAAGTGGTATGGTTATAAACACATTATCTTCTGGCTTACTCGCTGTTCACGTTATGGTTACAAAATTTTTTATTTTAGAAAGAACAAGAAAAAGTATTTTCAAAACTAATTTCATAAATTTTTAATTCCAAAATTAAAAATATAAAAATAAAATTCAAAAATTGTGTACAAAGTAATTTATTTGAAGAATTTTGTGCAAAACTGTTTGTGCTAATCATACCTACAACTTGTTGTCGTTTTTATTCATATTTTAGCCATTTAGGAAAATGTTATTAAATTTCAATAGCAACATTTTAAAAATTTTTTTAAGGTATCTAATATAAACACATAACGAGCAATAACCAAATAAAAACACCACTTGGTCATATGAAACATGCATTTAAAACTGTTATAAATCAATAGAAAATGTATCACAACAAGAGTAAATAAAAAGTAATGGCATATAACTGGCTTTTATAGCAGAATCAGAAAAAAAAAGAACGAAAATGTGACCAACAACAGTAAGTAACATTTCAATTTATGAATCTGTTTACAATGTTGTACAAACAAAAACAATAATAAATGCAACATCAACAGCAGCGTTATCATCAATGTCCGATGCTTATGCCACAAACCATAAAGTTAAAAGGTCACAACAGCACTGCAGCTAAAAACAACTACAGCAATGTGAATATAATGGCAAAGTATGCTCTTTAAATATGTACAAATCATCATGCAGCAAGCCGCAGCAGCAGAAACGTAAAAAGCACTGAAAAACTGTGAAAAATGCAATTAATCGTCATGATCGCATTGCTGAAGGGGTCGAGAAGACAGACATACAAAAATACACAGAATAAAACTTTAGAATTCTAGGAAAACAAAATAAAAACGAAGGGGGAATAAATACAATAATGGAAACTACATAGTAATTGCAGCCGTACTGTTGAAACGTACTTTACACTATCACAAAGTCTAACGTTTACAAAAGTACTTAGTTAGATAAAAATCTAAAATGAGTTTTGTTGCGACTGTCAAACATTAAAATTTAACAGAACAGTTTGTATTCACACTGTCGCACAAGAACATGATTTCGTTAAAATACAGCCGTGATCAAATGAAAAGTATTATTGTTAAGAAAATTTGCAAAAAGTCGTATGGGATGTCAAATTATTTTGGGAATACTTGTCATATTTATAACACAATAGCTTAACTTGGTCTGCTTCGCTACCCCCATCGTTATAAAATAAAACTGAAAGTCAGGGTTGCCCATGTTCGACGGACCCATGTTTTTTTTTAAAAAATCAAAGAAAAAAATAAAAATTTGGCGGTTGGCAATCTTAATCATTTAATTTGTTCCAAGTAGATTTGTTTACATCAATTTTTGAATATGATATCTCTCAAATGGCCGCCTCTGGCGTTGATGGCGTATTGTGCCCTTTTTGCAGCATTTTCCATCGTTTTCGCCAACATTTCGGCCGGAATAGCGGCTATTTCTTCACGAATGTTGTCCTTGAGCTCTTTTACGGTCCTTGGCTTGTTAACGTAAACCTTTGACTTCAAATATCCCCACAAGAAGAAGTCAGGCAGCGTCAAATCGGGCGAACGCGGTGGCCAGTCCAAATCACCACTTTTCGACATCAAACGGCCCGGAAACAAATTCTTCAGAAAATCAATTGTTATGCGACTTGTGTGCGGTGGAGCGCCGTCTTGTTGAAACCAGAACTGCCTCATACACTTTCGACGAATAATTGGCATCACAAAATTGGTCATCATGTCGCGATAACGCTCCTGGTTGATGGTAACAGCATGGCCATTTTCATTTTGGAAGAAAAACGGCCCAATGACCGTTTTCGCACTAACGCCGCACCAAACTGTGACTTTTTCCTCATGAAGAGGCACTTCTTGAATCTCCTGAGGATTTTCAGTGGCGTACATAAATACGGCAATTTTGCTTATTTACGGTCCCATTCAATGTGAAATGGGCTTCATCGGACATGATAATTTTGTTCCAAAATTGCTCGTCATCTTCGGCCATTTCGATGACTCTTTGGGCCCATTCCAATCGACGAGGCTTGTCCACAGGCAACAATCTTTGCGTCAATTGAATTTTGTACGGGAACAAATGCAAATCAACGCGAATAATCCGTTGTAAAGTGGACCGAGCCATGCCCAACTGCTGAGAACGGCGTTTTTGGGATGTTCTTGGGGACATCTCAACACTGGCTCGTACGGCAGCGATATTCTCGGCCGATCGCCTTGGTCGACTTTTATTTGGCCTCTTCGGATTAGAAAGAGCCTCACCAGTCGAAAATTTTTCGTATAAACGTTTAATGGTGTTCTTAGAAGGCGCACTTCTCACATTTTTTAATATTTTAAAAGCACGTTGAGTTTTCACAATTGACTTGTTCTGTTGAATGTAAATTTCAACTATTTCAGAGCGCTCGCGTCGCGTGTATTGTTGCATGGTAAAAATCTGCTTGGACTGACGCTTCAAACGCGGTATGTCATTAAGCGATCTGACATCTCTGTCAAAAGTTATGGCGTTGCCAGATGGGTCCGTCGAATATGGGCAACCCGTTATTTACAATATACATATATACAGGTATGTGATGAAAATCGATCGTTTTCAAAACGAACGTTTTAAAAGTTGTGATGAATTTCGAAGGATTTTAAAATCTATTTCTGAATTATAGTCTAAAATTTTCGTTTAGAATACACTTCAGTTAACGTATATAATATACAATTTGAAAGAATAAAGACTGATAATAAAAGGAATATGCATTTAAATCCATTTTAAAAGATACTGAAAACGATATTTTCGGTTTCAAATCGTATCGTTTTTAAAATCGATTTCCATCACATACCTGATAAACAAACATTTATTTATTAAATTATTAGCTGCTTCGTAGTAAGAGAATTCCGTGGCATTCAGTAGTTTCGTTTTATGGGGGGTATTGCTCTCCCTCCGTCAACCCCGCCCATTTTTCTTTTAAAATTTACAGTAATAGTGGATTTTACCACGTTTAAAGACTCTAGCTATCATAGTTCTTCAGTAACGCGATAATTAATATTTGCATCTTATAAGAGGTATTGCTCCCCCTGCGCCTACCCGCTTTATTTTTATTTTCAAAAGTGTAGCATACCATAAGAGTGACTTCTACAAAGTTGAACATACTCACTTTAACAGTTTTTAAGATATACGATATTAAACATTGGCTTCCTATTTGGGGAACCACTTCCCCCGCTGCTATTTTCTATCAATTTTGGGGCTCAGAAGATCCAACTACCAAAAGTTCAACAAAATGCTTGCTGCGGCTCTTAAAATATGCGATATTTAATATTGGCATCCACGAAAAAATATGGCACCGCCCCTTTGTTCAATCACACCTTTTTGAACACTACGACACATTAATTCAGAACAATAGCCTTCTGTGAAACTTTGAAGACGATCGGTTCAGTAGTTTATTAGATATAACGTTTTTTACTTTTTCTATTTAGTTAAACGTATTTCTATTCATGCCAACAACATATAAACCAAATATTATTGCCGTAGGTCAAAAATATCATAGATAACACGATTTAAAATTATGGGTTGTATGGGCAGGGCATCGCCGCTTTGCCCAGTCACAATTTTATATAGCCTTATGTTTCTTCCAGGGTCACAGTTACATGCTGTGAAAATTTCAAGGCCAAGTGGTTTGGCCCCCGATAAGGCACAAATATATATATGTATATATATATATATATATATTTATACAAATATACATACATACCAGAGAACTTCAAAATCACAATTTTTCTTGATTTATTCATACGCTCAAATTTACATTCACTCTTTGCTTGCAAAACAAAGTTCAACGTTGGTAATTTTTGCATCGTTTCGTACACATTTGATTTTTGCATGTATTCGTTTTTTATTGAAAGTGCTTTTTTTGCATTTTTGTTGCTCACGCAATATAACACAACTGTGTAAATTCAAAAGAACACATACTTATACTTTTGCATTGAAGTAGTCATTGTTCAACTTGACTCGACGCTTTGTTAACATTAACATCAATAACAACAATAAACCACTCTCATGCTTTGTTAAAATTAACAACAATAAAAACAACAAAAACAAGAATACATTGTACCTACATACAGCACTACTGTACTTTTTAAGATGAAAAAAGTATGTTTCTATGGAAAATGTTTGTATGTATGTACCAGGTACATTGTACCTATGAGTTAAAACACGTCAAACCATCACGAAAAAATGGCATTTTCGGCATCAGCACCTCCGATTTGAATGAAATTCAACACAAATGTTATATGTAATTGGACTTAAACAAAACATAAATTTCAGACCCCACATTCTTTCGGCATCCGAAATATGACGTCATAAAAATGTGAAAAATGTTTAAAAAAACACAAAAGTCTCCTTACAAAAGGGGATAGAACTCTTGAACTACGCAAGATAATTTAGTTTTTTTGGTATCGTTTTAAAGGTGAAAGTGCACCCTTTAAAATGATATGCATATTGTGTTTTTCTAAGAAAAGGTCAAAGGTAAATTTTTGGGGTCTTGAGTTCAAAGGTCCATATCTACAAAAGTATATTTTTTAAAATTCTTAAAAAAATATATGTTAAGTATTATACCCTCTTCAACATTTGCAGAAAATTTAAAGGTGGACCTCGATTGGTGTTAGAGTTATATACCAGAACGTGATTCTAAGTATGTTTTGTGTTCAAAAATCCCTTGTTGTTGTTGTATTTCAATTATTTTTTTCAGTATATCTGGAGAACGGCAAGAGCCAAAGTTTCCTAATTTAGTACACAAATTTTAGTTATCAATACACACCATCCCACAAAATGTGGGCGGGACTGGAGAAGTGGGCGTGGTACCTCCCGTACAAAAAATATCAAAAATTTTTTGTATCTGAACCGATTTTTCCGAGTTTTTCAGTGAATATTTCCTACTAAAGATTTCCGATCTTTTGATATATACGGCGTAACCATAGATCATATGACAGTCCAAAGATGCAGGTTTTTATACAATTTTTGATATTTCTTGTACGGGAGGTACCACGCCCACTTCTCCAATCCCGACCACATTTTGTGGGATGGTGTGTATTGATAACTAAAATTTGTGTACTAAATTTGGAAACTTTGGCTCTTGCCGTTCTCCAGATATACTGAAAAAAATAATTAAAATACAACAACAACAAGGGATTTTTGAACACAAAACATACTTAGAATCACGTTCTGGTATATAACTCTAACACCAATCGAGGTCCACCTTTAAATTTTCTGCAAATGTTGAAGAGGGTATAATACTTAACATATATTTTTTTAAGAATTTTAAAAAATATACTTTTCTAGATATGGAGCTTTGAACTCAAGACCCCAATAATTGAGCTTTGACCTTTTCTTAGAAAAACACAATATGCATATCATTTTAAAGGGTGCACTTTCACCTTTAAAACGATACCAATAAAACTAAATTATCTTGCGTAGTTCAAGAGTTCTATCCCCTTTTGTAAGGAGACTTTTGAGGTTTTTTCACATTTTTCTCATCTTTTATGACGTCATATTTCGGAAGCCGAAAGAATCTGGGGTCTGAAAATTTATGTTTTGTTAAAGTCCAATAACATTCAACATTTAAGTTGAATTTCATTCAAATCGGAGGTGATGATGCCGAACGACTTAACGGTTTGACATGGATTCACTCCTATATATGTAAGTATGTGCGTTTAGGTTCATTTAAATTTTTTTTTTCTTGTACTACATAGTTAATGCTGAATGAATACATGAGTAATAATTGCTACATTTCTGGCTTTTTTGTTTGTATTTTTTTTTACCAAAACAATCATTGTCGCAAAGAACACACAAACATCTTTATTAAAAAACGAAGCTAACGATTGTATAAATAACAAAGCACGATGTGCAATATTTGAATGACTGCAAACCAGCAGCGAATATTTGCGGTTGCGCAAGTTTGATTGTATGACCGCAAGCGAGTGTATTTGTTGTTGTTGATTAAATGTGATTTTTTTTCAATCGCATAAAGCTGTTCTCTGATACATACATTCACTTTTATATATATAGATTCACCCTTAGGCCGAGGCCACGCAATGAGCGGCTAACCGTCAAGCGGCTGAGCGATGAGCGTCAAAAAATTAAAACATATGAAATTCTATTGAAGTGGCCACGAAATGAGCGGCTTGCGAGCGAAATTTTTGAGCGGCTAAGCGGCGAAGCGGCGTCGCTCAGGAATAAAACTTGTTCTAATTTTTAGTTGTTTTCTGAGCGTCAAAAAATAAACATGGCAAAAGTAAATATGGAGCTTATGATTTCATCCGTACAAAGCCGACCGAATTATGGCAAGACAGATTATCAAATTTTAAAAATAAAAATACAACCGAGAAATTATTTTTTTGTTTTGTCAATTTGGTGTTAACTTTTAGCAACAGCAAATCAAAGCATTTCACAGACATACGGCAGTATTGTATTGGGTAGATTTATATATAAATGGCTTAATTCCCCTTGCTTGATAAATATGGACACATTAGCATGATGTGTATATTAATACTGTGTTGTAGGGTGCCATATGGTCGGGCTTGGCCGACTATACTTTCTTACTTGTTCATAATTTGTTTTAAATGTAAGTTAAGCGAACGAAGTCTTCGATCGAAATCGACGAACAGTCTGCAATTTTTTTTCAAGCGCATTTTTAAGTGTCTCAGGATTGGATCTGATTTCCAAACATCATTTACAAAACATCGAATTTAAGCAAATTCTCGAAAACACAGAAGCTTAAAGCAGGCAATGCTGCTAAACTTGGCTAAATTTCAAAACGATATTAACGTTTTTTATGCATAAAGTTGACCAAAGTCCCATCGACATTAAAAACAATATTTTAATCGAAGTTGACGTAAACTTTATGTTATTGTCACTTTAAGTCAATGACTCAAAATTTTAACGTTACTTTAATAGTTTCTTATAAATTTATATTAATATAAATTAAATGAAAAAGTCTGTTTTTGGAAAACTACAAGTAAAGTGTTTAATCTGGCGGGCTTTGTTATTCAAGTGTTACTCCATAGTAGCGGGACATTGAATAAACATCGATGTTTTTTCGATGCAATGCATTGCATACCAGCCTTTTTACGGTTGTCGTTGCCTGTGTTCTTTTTTATTATAGATTAAAGAACACAGGTTGTGTGTAACTTGAATCTATTACAAAAAACGACTTAGTCGTTTACGACAATGACAACCGTAATAAGGCTGATTTAAAGAAAGATATTATATATCCCAATAAATCTTATCATTCTTTATTGACCGCAAACGAAAATAGTGCTTCGTAGGAAAACTATGCTCCCACCATCGTCAGATATTTCAAGGCAATTTTACACAGTTTTGGAAACTGAGTTTTATATTCCTTCCAAAATTCAAACCGATTTACATTCAGTCTTCAAATAAAATGAGAATTCATTACACAATCAGCCTTTTTCCGGTTGTCGTTAAAGAACACAGGCTGTGTGTCACTTTATCTGTTACAATAAACGACACTGTCGATGACGCCAACGACAACCGGAATAAGGCTGAATATTCTCCGGACTTATCACTCTTTCTGTTCCGATGTACCAGTTTGTAATGGTTAGTCCATAATTAAAAGATGGCTGCTCGTTTATCAGACTTTTTAGGGCCGACCCTTAACGGAACTTTTCCGCAAATACATTTTCCACAATTCCTTGATTTTCGATATCGCAGTGCTGCAAGCTATTGCATCATTAAAATGCATTATTTTGAATCAAGGATTTAAATTGTTATCTAAAGCATTAGGAGTTGAAAGTTCTATGGAACCCATGTTTTAACACAAATCTTACAAAAGCCAATTTATGCACTTCTTTGGCTCCAGGTTCTTCTACACCGACTGAAGTAAAATCGAAAACCATCTAACAGACTTCCCTTCGATGCATCGAATAAAAAACATTGATGTTCGTTCATTCGATGTTGATGAGTAACAAAACATTGGACTGTTAAGCTGTATCGACACCTTGTAGTAAGTGTTTGGACAAAGGCTAAAGTGTTATTTATTAAACAACAAATTTTAACAATTATAATTGTTAATAAGTATTAGTTAAAGTTGTGTTCATAAGTTTTTTAAAATTTGCATTTTTTTTTTTTAATTTAAACGTACAATTTAATTAATCAGCCTTATTCCGGTTGCCGTTGTCTTAATCGCTCAAGTCGTTTTTTGTAAGAGATTAAAGAACACTGGTTGTCCTTTTCTTTAATCTCTTACAAAAAACGACTTAAGCGATTACGACAACGACAACCGGAATAAGGCTGAATATATTAACTTTCTAACTAAAATATCTTAAACTTTCATTTCAGTTGTCGAAAAATTTCCAGACGACTAAAATAGAGTCAATTCTACTAGAAATCAACTTAATAGCGCATTAGGAAATAACAAGGGACTGTAAGTCATAATCTATTGTTGTTGATAAATATTAAGACGTCTTGTGTCGACGTCGGCTTTCGTAATAGGGGTGATTATTTTAATCAAAAATTTTGGAAAATATGACTTCAAATGTCTTTCATAAACAATATCACATCAACACTTTTCCCATGGATTTTATACCCTTCACCAAATGTGAAAAGGGTATACAGTATGAGTTTGTCATTTCATTTGCAAATTTCTATTTCATTTGAATTTTCTTTATTAAATTATATATTTTGGGTCTTTAAAGGAGCGAAGTTGATTAAACTATGTCCGTCCGTCCGTCTGTCGGAGTGTAAGATGCAATCGATTTTCCAAAGACCCCAGTTATGCTGAGAATATAACATATATTTATATCACATATAATCAGTAAGAGTTTTCTAAGAAATGAGAAAAAAATGCTACTGTCTCCTATTTCTATCCATTAATCTCTAATTTTTACCATTAAACATTTACTTAATGTTTCCTAAATATAAAAGGTATTCAATAATGATAATATTCTCTATATATGAGATACGAATAAAAAACATATTATGTTGACAAAATTAATCTCAAAAATTCTTTAAACCCGTTCATAAATTAGAAATCTTAACTGCTAAAAATCGTTTTTTTTCGATTACTTGGGATTTTGAAAGAATGTTTAAAAATTGCATTATGTTCTGTTCAAGAAGACCTGCAACCTAAGCTTGGCAGGGTTGAAAAAACTGCAATCGAATCCAAAAACTGTCAAATAAATAATATAATAAACGAAAATTTGTGTACAACTTTTCGCTTTTTGAGTTGGTTTTACGCCGAGTGTTTATAATGGGTGATTTTTTAAGAGCTATAGGAAAGTTTAAGAAAAACACATAAAATTCAGAAAAATGCATGAAATCTTTATTTGAATCGATAGTACGGTCCATATAATTTAATGTTTGAAGATTATTTCATGCAAATGTTGACCGCGACTGCGCCTTAAATGGTCCATCCTTAGTCCAATTTTGTCATACTCTTTCTAACATATCGGCCGGTATCTCACGAATAAATGCTTCAATGTTGTCTTCCAATGCGTCAATTGAAGCGAGCTTGTGTGTATAGACATGAGCTTAAACATAGCTCCGCATAAAAAAGTCAAAAGGCGTTAAATCGCACGATATAGGCGGCCAATTGACCAGTCCCGAACGTGAAATAAAATGGTAACCGAACTCGCCTCTTAATAAGTCCATTGTTAAGCGTGCTGTGATTGTTGAAACCACATGTCATGCAAGTCAAGCTCTTGCATTTTGGGAAAATAAAAGTTGGATATCATCTCACGGTAGCGCTCACCATTCACAGTTACGTTACGATTCGCATCATCTTTGAAGAAGTACGGTCCAATGATGCCACCAGCCCATAAACCGCACCAAACTGTGACTTTTTCTGGATGCATTGGGAGCTCTTGCAATGCTTTTGGCTGATCTTCACTCCAAAATCGACAATTCTGCTTATTAACGTACCCATTGTGCCAAAAATGAGCTGACCATAAAATGACAGAAGCGCGCGATGAACTTTCTTAACAAAAATTCAATAATTTGCAAGCGTTGTTCGTTTGTAAGAAGAGTCATGGTTAAATTATAGACCAAACTGAAGATGTTTGACAGTGAAACAGAACACGAAATATGCGTCTGCTGTTTAAACCAGTGTTGCCAAAAAGATAATAGAAAAATCAACCGATATTTAATTAATCAAAAGACAATGCCAAATGAAGAAGTGGAAGAAATGGCAGTTTTTCTACTTTGACTGCAGTTATTTAAACGCTAACTATTTAAAGGTCATTATCATTATAGTGGACATTTTCAAACTTTGTAATTTATGATTTAGTTTAAGATTCACTTTAAAATGTATCAACACAAATGGCAAACAGAGGTAGGTATATTTGGCCCAAAAATCTGGCTAAAAAGGCAAATATGAATTTTAAAAAAGATCTCCAGAAATAATAACAACCGTACCATAACAAGAGTGGAAAGCGGAATTATTTCTTCCGCTTAGCTTTTACGCTATTAAGCCCTACATAAGCAAGAGCCTCAACGTTGTGTCATGAACAGTAGTGTCAACATTCTTGTTAAATAAAACGTACATAATAGAAATACAAAATGGAGATAAAACTGCTAGATTGACCAAAAAATAGCTTAATTGGCATGATTTATTAACAAAATCGGATTTTCGATTTGCAAAGCGTTGACGCCGCGCTATTTAGGGATGCTTCATACAAATTGTATGGCCAGGACGTTTTGATATTTATTTTTTTTATATTCTATATGCAATTACCCAATAAATAATATTGAAAATCATTTCTTTACAACTTTAATCTCGTTTATATTTATGAGCAACACTTTAACATGTTCTCTGACACTTAGTTTCGCATATTTTTTTCAAACAGAAATGCCTTTTATTCTCAAGAATTCTAATGGAATAAACAACAACTAATGACAGAGAAACAGACAGACACAGTCATCAGGGTAGCAAGAGCATCTTAATGAATGTATTCATAAAACGAACAAATAAAATAACAACATGAATAGTATTAAAAATAACAGCATATAGATCAGAACTGTAAAAAGCTGCAATCACAGTGATTTCAACCAAATTGATTTTAAAATGATTTCATATTTGGAATGATTGCAATCACAAGATTGTAATACTTTGTGATTGCAATCATTTTAAAATTATTCTTTTAAGAAATCATTGAATAAACTTAAATAGATTAAATGCAAACAATTCGATTGCAATCAAATTTTAAATTTGAATCGTATCATTTCAATAAATTCCCTTTGCAAACACAAAAATTCAAAAAAATTATATAAACTTGGAATCTAGTGATTGTAAACAAAAACTGATATTAGACGTTATTGTGTAAGACGTTGTCGTTAACGAGTGAGTCGTTTTTTTGTAATAGATTAAATAACGCAAGTTGTGTATTACTTTAATCTATTACAAAAAACAATTCAATCGTTAAAGACATCGACTTTCACAATAAGGATGATTACTGGTTACTTTAAATGATCAGAGTTAGCTGTATATCTAGATGAAGGAGTTTCATTTGAAGAGAACGAAGATTTCGATTTTGATTTCATTTTGATCGCAATCACTGGATTTGATTGCAATCAAATCGATTGCAATTAAATTTGATTGCAATCAGTTATTATATTAATTTAATTCAAAAAAATTGATTGCATTTGTTTCAATTGCAATTACATGATTTCTCGGTAATCATGGCTAACATTATGTATGATTTAGAATTAAAATCATTAAATCAGTTTAACGATTTTGAAGGCAATCAAAAAGGTTAGCTTCGTACAGACGGTGGTTATCATTAAAATTTCCAGAAAATGGCTTGCAACTTAACATTGTAAGCTCATTTCCATTTGGCAGATGTGTAAAATGAATGCATCTGACAATGGCACCATTGTCAGAAAAATGACAATGATGATGCTTTAGCCATCATTACCGACAAATCATATGCAATTAAAACGATAACATTCGTTTACAGCTCTGATATAAAAAAACGTTAAGTGAAGGGTAAGAACTAAAAGAATAAAATCATTGAATATTGACAAAACAAAATATACAAATTTATAAATAGGGAACTAAATGTCCCTATTTGCCCCGTTCATTCCCATCTGTCTACTTTACTTACAGCGATAACTGAAAGGCCATTTTCAAACAAACAACGGCTAATGGGTTCACAGCAGAACTAAGATGTCTATGGCTGTATTTGCTAAAATAAAAAATATATTCTTTATTTTGGAGAGCTAAACAAAATCTTGCATAAGCGAAACACTAATCTACGATTGCTTTCAGAAGAACAGCTGTTAATCCCCCACTCGTGGTTGGCGAATTTAAATTACGCCTGCAACTGTTTGGTAATTGTTTAAAGGAAGTAAGTTTACGTTCTCTTAAATCTATTACCAAACAGTCGCAGGCGTATTTTAAATTCGCCAACAATGATAAGGGTGAATATTTTAGTAACTTGGAGGAAATATACAGGCCTGTAATACATTCCAATCGAAATGGTTATAAATCCATAGTTGCATGGTTGAACTACTTCCACTTTAGATTAGAACTCATTCCTGTAACAGGCCTGATAAACTGTCAAACTCTTTCCTTTAAACCAAAATAATTTTTGGGAATACAAAATTTTAAATTAAAAGGTTTTGCTATTCGTGCTTAATTCCCAATTTTTATTCTTGATAAAAACACTGAAATTTATTGTTGATGGTATAAGCTATTCCTATGCGCATTTCACTGGTTGCTTAGGCCAGATCATCAGGAAACTTTATCCATAAAGATTTTAGAAAAACTAAAGATATTAAACCAAATAAAACTGTTAAACGTATAAGAATTATAAGCAACAGTTCTACTTGTAACAATATCAAAGTTTAAACAAAAAGAAATTAAACAGAGAAACTAAGACTGCTTACTGTTCTTGAGCGTAGAAGGGATATCTTAGAACGACTAAAACCCAATTGACTGGAACCACATGCTACGACTGAAACTGTGGAAAACTGAATGGACCTCACAAAACTGGTTTAGCATTTTTCGGAATATCACTCGACGATTTAGAATAAATTGGATCTCTCTCTCTCCTGGACACTTTATTTTTAAGTAGATAAGAAGGCGTTTGAATATCATCCCGTGAAAAAAAGAGGATGACCGAAACTCCATTTGAAAGATCAAGAATAGAAAACTTTTCCAAACTTAATGTTAGAAATCGGGAAAGAAGCACAAAGAAAGAGGACCCTGGAAAACGATTTTGAGTTCGGCCAATAACTCACAAGAGTCGCTATAAATTGCCAATTAAGTAAGTATGATAAGGAGGAATCCGATCAGATAAAGTTAAACTGAATACACAGGACCCTTAACACAAAAGCTCTGGATCGATGATTCTTATGCTCGAAGAGACCCACCCGAGCGGATAAATTTCTGAAGAAAATTACAGAATGGCACCGACCAGGGTTTCAAAGCTTATGTTGCATGTAAAGAAACTTTTAAAACGATAGAGCGACGAAGAAAATTTGAATGTCCCTGACTAAATTGGGATAATCAAACATTTAAAAAAACGCTGTTTTTGGTCTGAAACGTCGCTAAATACGAAAGAGTTATGCAATTAAGACTATCAAAGGAAAATAGAGGAATGTTGAAAAAAGAGGCACATAAGACTCTGACTTTCAACCAATTAACAAAGTCGTTTCAGGCATTAAAACTTATTAACTTGAGCAGCAAACACTCCTGTTATTATTGTTTCATTACAAAAATTTTCTAGAGATCGGATTACAAGTTAACGAATCCAAAAAAAAAACACAAATGCGAATAGTATCAATTTAGAAATGGCTACGTCGGCAAAATATCCGGGAGTTGTGCTTGCAGAAACACTTCGAACATCTGTATTTCTTGTCTAAATTTTGGAACTAATAATAGCCCTGCGGGAAATTTGTGTTCTTAAAGAAAGGAACGAATTTACAGTGTGGTTACTCCATAGGAGTACATCAGTCCGTACTCCTGGTAACATTACTTTATATGAAGGATATCTATCACATAAACATATGTAGTTCACTCGGGACAACAGCCGCGATAGTGACCTGTTACAAAGTGTCAAAAATGTGCCAATTAACCACCTCCTATGGCATTACCATGTTAAAGTGATATGTTATCAACTGTTAAAACCAGTGTTTGAAAACTGCAGTCGAAATCAAAAACTGTCAAATAAAAAACGAAAATTTGAGTGCAACTTTTAACGTTTTGAGTTGGTTTGACAGCGACTTTTTACATTTAATGATACAGAATAAAAGCAACACTTTTTTTGGCCAATGACAAAAGAAGTTTCACATCTTCTTTTGGCATGTTTGGCAATTTTTCTACTTTGACTGCAGTTTTTTAAACGCTGCACAGTGGAGCCCGTAGAACAAACGAGGTTGCAAAAATAAAAATTTTCATGAGCGCCGACGAAGTTTTGAATAAACTCATGTTATAGGAAACTTTTCAACGATTTCAAATATGCCACTCTTAACAATATCACGTTTTTAGTTTAGAAGATATAACCGTTCAAAGTTGACCGACTTTTGGTTTTCAAAAAAACGCACAATTTTTAGTCAATTTGTTGCGATTTCAGGTGTAATATCACGAAAAATAGGTAACGAATCGCCTTATTTTTTGTTTGTATTGATTGATGTATTTATTAAATGTATAATGATAAAAAAAAATTAACTGTTTGCTTTGTGTTTCTCCTGGTAAATCACTATTTAAAAACTATCCGATTTTTCACTATTTTTCAACTTTGACGGAAAATAAATAAAATCTATATTTTTCTATATTTGCCATATTTCCGAAACATGTTCTTTGATTATTTCTTTACATAATTCAAAAGGTTTTATCTGCCCGTACGTGCCCGTTTGGCTTCTAGAGGTAAAAAAGGTTAAAAAGACATGGTTGCAGAAATTGTATGGCGTTTATCCCTTATATGTTTTGACTGACAGTAGCTTGATCTAATAGTTTGAAAAAAACTACTCATTGAAATTAGCAGGCACGTACCTCACTTAAACAATACTTTGGGGTACAAATGGTCAAGAACAATATTGACTAATGGTCCCTACAGGTAGGCACAAATCTTATTTGGACACGTGCATAATATCAAAATTGCATTATTCAGCCTAAATCCATATGTATGCAGGGAACAGGTAAATTTTTAGGCATGGTAGCATAAGCCTATATATTGCAAAATAAGCATAATGCCTGAATTAGTCTACGACTGAAACTTGGCGCAACAATTACTGAAACCATTAAACAATTTAAGTACTGAAAACATGGCGTTGAACAATTTAAAAGTATTTGAACTGTTTAGAAAGTCAACCACACCAAAGTTTTTCACGGAAGCTGCTTTAGAAGAACTTGATAGCTTATACGGAAATATTGAGAGAAGCGAAATTATAAAAAATAATTTTTATCTGATATATGCAAATATTAAGGCAAAATGGGTGAAATTTAATCGAACCATTCAGAACTTCAACTCCAAATAAGAGGACTGGCTTAATGAAGACACCATCCTGGATATATTGGCAGTAGATAAACCCACCACATCAACCAGAGGAGCAAAAGCAAGGCCAACAAAAAGTATTGAGGAGTGTTAAATTTTCACAAGAAAGAGGAAACTTGCCGATGCCGCCAATGACTTGACCACGAATATACAAACGATAGTGAAAGAGTTATGTCGCAGATAACCAAATCTGTTTTGAAAATGATGAGGCAGTAACTAGAATCACTGGAATTGACAATCAAATCGTGAAAAGATTGGGAACGATCTTGGATGTTTTAAACTGCATGTCTTTTAGCAGAAATGTATCCACAGAAGAAGCTGACCCCGACCGTCCAAAAAATATTTGCGCATGGCAAAGATATAATTGAGTACCAGTTTTTGCCAATTGGAGAGCTTTCTGAAGAAGCACAGGAGTCTCTTAACAAATTTTATAAAAAATATAGATTGCAGAACACATTTAAAGCATCAAGGGTAAGGCAAAATGAGGACCTCTTCAACATGTTGGCAGCATCTTCCAATCCACTTATTTCTTCCCTGCGGCATGTGAAGTCACGAATAGAGTTAGAAAATAATTATAGTTTAGAAATGATTAGTCTTTTAGATATACCTTCTCTTACGAATTGTGATAAATATTTTACAGAAAATTTAAAAAATACATTTAAAAAAAATTTTTTTTTTTAATTTGTTGGGTAATAATTTAAAACACAAAACCCTAAAGAAAAAAAAATAAAAACAATCTAAAAATGTAAAAATATTTTTTTTTAGTTACCATACAATTGATTTTTCTACTAATTTTAACTTTGATAGCCCATAAGTAGGCCCCTTTCCAAACGCTCATTTCATAGGCTGAACAGTTATCTATCATATGCTGTTTAAACTGTTCAATTATCTTATTTGCAACGAAAAAACTCAAATGGCGCCACTGTGCGCTGGTTAAAACTACAACCGGGCCCTTGCACTTTAGAACTGTCAATTGACAAATTTGGTGTTGGTTTCCTATCCCTTAGGAAAATGGCTTAAATTCAATCCTTCATGCAAGAGCATAACTGCTCGAGAAATTGAATTCAGATATCTTCTCTGAAAATCAACAGCCCTGTCATCTACAAGAAGATCGACACAATAGAGAAAACAGTTAATCAGATCCTTTATCTCAATTAACCAGAAAAGAAATATTAACCCGATTCAGAGTCTAAACACAATGTTTGCGGTGCGATTTCTCGTTGCGGGAGAGAAAAATAAACATAATACAACGGAAGATGGCGATGGCAATAGTTGTCATTGTTTTTTTACATTTTTATTAATTTATTTGTGCATACATTTTATCCTGTTTTTTGTTTACAATAATGTTGTGAACATCGCCAATTCTTTAAAAACTATGGCAACATCAGAAAGAGAACGAGTATCATAAATTGAGAGAGAAAGAAAGTCCGCAATGAAAATAAAATACATTTATATTGTATGCCGTTCCGCCCTGCCGCAATAAATTATCGTTACATTGTGTTCAGACTCTAACTTCATTTGCTGATACGCACTGGATCATAAATGATTTCATTCATTTGAAGTCTGCAGATTAAGCAACAGCCAAACAAGCGAGACTATAAATTTGTATTATGTGTAAAGTAAAAATAGTGTTTATTTTTTAGTTTTCTTGCAGCTGTTGTTTTTCACAGAACATTATTATTAGTCAGTGCATCCGTCTGTCAGTCCGCCAGATTGTATCTCTCATTTTCCATAACGAATACCAGGAATGGGTGGTGTAGAAAAGTGTTTGGGTTTGGGGTTATGTTTCATGTTTGCTTTTTCATACGATTTCATGTTGCATTTAACAAATATATTATTATTAGTATCTTGAACCATGTACATTCATGTTCATTCGTTAATTCATTCCAGCTATTACTCCTTCACTCACTTACTCGTTCGTTTATTTGCTCGTTTAGTCATTCATGCATTTTTATACCCCATCACAACTGGTTGTGAAGAGGGTATACTTAGTTTGTCATTCCGTGTGAAACTTTTTTTAAATAACCATCTACGATTCCATCAAGTATATATGTATACGATGGGTCCTTGAGTTATATATAGCCATGTCCGTCTGTCTGTCCGTCCGTTGAAAAACACACTTTCTTTCGAAAAACTTAAAAAAAAAGTAGAATGTTGGTGTCTAGTTGTCCTAAGCAGTTTGAGATTGAAATCCAGAAAAGCGATTTAGAAGAAAAAGAATTATGAATCTAAATATGGAACCACCACTATAAAAAATGTATAATTTTGTTACAAAAACTAACATTAATAGTGGCGGAATGCACATATTGATATAAGATTTTGCAAAAATTTGTTCTATATCACATAACACAAAATTTCGTGAAGATCGGCCCATATAAACCATATAAACCTCACTCACGGAAATCACTTCGCCTTTTTATGATTAGAAATCAAACAGCCAAATCTCGTGAAGATCAGTTTGCGATTTACCATAGGTCCCATATACATAAATCCCACTCTTGAAATACATATTTTTACTGTCGGTGGAGGGTATCAAAGATTCGGCACAGCCAAATATAGTACACTATCTTGTTATTTATAGAGTTTTACACTAAAAACCGTCATTTATATCAAGTTTTTGGTTGCTTCCGTGCCACAAGATGTAGAAAAACTGCACTTTAGTTTATTTCGCAATAGAATAATGAGCGCATTAACGTTTTGTGTGTGTCTATGTATGTTTTATAACCTGCTGTATTTTTTTCCACTTATTTGTGAAGAAGTTTTTTTAAGATAATTTATGTTCAGAATAATTTCTTTGAAAATTTAAAAGACGTGAAATACATGGTGATTTAAATTATTAATTGAATCGTTTAGCGATGTTTTTCGAATAATAATGTTTAATCAAACAAATTTAAAGGAAAATATTAATAAATAAAAACAAACTGATATCCTTTTTGATTTAATTCCAGGGAAATTTTTCGTATTATAGCTTCTGCATACGGCGGATGTAAAAGGATGGAACGCCACAATCGCTTTTTCCAGCTTTTTAGGTCAGTAAACATCTGGCAAGCCGACATTCTTGACATTCACTAAAAAATCTTGATTTATAAAGAATTCTCGACAATTAAAAACTTCCTAAAAAAATCTTTTATAAAAATAGCGCAATTGTTGGAACCAGTTAAAAGCAAAAACTACAAGCAAATGAACGCACTATTTGCTTCAACAATTTCTGCACGCTTTTTTGTTTGAATCAGATGTTAAACATTTTTAATAATTAGTGTTGAGTATAAAGGGAAAAACATACAAAAGTTGATACGGGTTTCTGTTTCAAATAAGCGTCTTAGTGTTGTTATATTATTAGCGTTGAATAAAGGAAAAGCAAGGTGAATTTTTGTAATCGGTGGCAACAATATAAAAACAACAGAAAAAACAAAGGTCTTTTACATTGCATTGTTAGTGTTTGCGGCTCGAAATGTTAACCATTTCTTAACAAAACATTCTATAACTGACAAAACCAGCAGCCTTTTCGCTGCCACCTGTAGTGAATTCTTCTTGAGAAAACGTAGTTTTTAAAGGTTTTTAGAAAAATACACTTATAGCCTTTTCACACTTGTCAACATCGGCCATCAATTTGCGAAGATGTTGAAATTTTGAAAAAACACATTGGGCTAAAAATTAAAATTTGTCAACATTTTTAAAAGATGGTCCAATCTTATTTTGTTCCGTTTTTCATTGTTTTCTTTCTTTCGATTTTTTTAGTGTAATTACTAGAAAAGTGGCAACAAATTCTTTTTCATTGAGTGACACAAGTTTAAATGGGGGGTGCTTTAATACCATGTGAGATAAGGTCATGATGGCTTTATTGCTCAATTGAATGGGAGATAAAGCCATAATAGCCTAATTGCCCAATCATTGAGAGGTAAGGTCATATATTAAACTTTGCGAAATGAGAGATATAGCCATATTTTTTTCGCAAATTAGAGATAAAGCCATATTTTTTCAGAATATTCTTATGCATGGTGTTAACATTCTGTAAAAGGGAAAATCCTTAGTTATCATTGAAAAACATTTTTTATTCTTGTAACGCACGCTGGAAAACTTTAGTATGCGAAGCCAGATTTCAATACTTAACTTAAGTGTCTCCGGAACTGAAATGAGAGATAAAGCCAATTTCTAATATTGTTAATGTGAGCTAAGGCCACATTACCAATATAACAATATTGAATGAGAGATAAAGCCATCATTGCCTTATCTCACATGGTATTAAAGCACCCCCCGTTTAAATCATAATAAAACAAGGAAATTTATTTTTAAAATCAATGAACACAAATTTTCAACAAATTTTCGCCCTCTAACCATCATCGTTTTGGAAGACATATGTATGGGCCAATGACTCGGCCAGCCCATAAAGCGCACCAAACAGTAATTTTCTGTGGATGTTATGGTGTTTTGACTAAAGCTTGAGGATTCTTCTCATTCCAAATGCCATAATTCTGCTTATCCATTCAACCAGAAAAGGGCTAAATCGGAAAATAAAATTTTCACAATTTGCACGCGGTGCTCTGGTGTAATTCGATTCGTAATGAAATTTCAAAGCAAACTTAACAAAAAGCAACTATCAGCTGTTAAAGGGCTGCTCAAACAAAGCAGTGATGCCAACTCAAAGTTGTGAAACTCTAAAAAAACACCCTTTATTATTGTGGCAGCACTGACATTTGTTGTTTTTTCATGAATGAAAATGAATTCGAAATACATTTTAGTGTTTTCTTTTAAAATCTTGCACAATTAAAAAAACAAAAAAAAATTTCAAAAAAAGGTAACATTTTTGATTGATTGATAGATGTTAGATGTTGCAAGTGTGAATGCAAGTTTCACATTTACAAAATCTTCCATGAGTTCCTCCGAAATGTATGCAAGTGTACAAAGAGTATAAAACAAACTATAAAATATTTTTTTGCCTTTAATACAGAGTTGTTTAAGCAAAGCCGTAAACAAATTTAAAAAATAATAACGTGATTTTTGGTTGTGACTCAAAAAACCTTGGCAAAAAAGATTTTTTCTCGATTCTTGACTACCACTGAAAATTCTTGTAAGTCAAGAAAAATCAAGGCCGTCTGTCTGGCAAGCCTTCTTGTAAAGCGTAGTGAACGCTACATATGGATCGATTACTAATACTGATGCCTAGCTGCTTACACTTCTACCATTATGCTGGTATCTAGCCAAGTAGCCATTTTTATTTATTGTCCTAAAAACTGTAGGTAAAAATTATGATCAAAATCATTATAATTGATTCTTTAGAGACAGGCTAAAGAATTCTCAAACACGTAGTGATAATCGCCGCCCGCTAATCGTGACTTTGTTGATGCAGCGGATAAAACTCGCTGGCCTACATTGTGGAGGTTAATTTAGCGGGAACGGAAACAAGCTAGAATATTGGAAACTGATAAACATAAAGATCTTATGTAATTGTTAGCAACTATACCGGTCAGTAGCTTTACATGTCATCTTCACTTTCTATTGTCAATTGGATCGAAGAGAAATTATGACAAACATGTTAAAGTGAGTTGTGCCGTCCAGGATTCAAAAAGATTGTACCCAGAAAACAATAAAAATTGCTCTCAATAAAAAATTTGTGATATTAATTTAATTTGCACCATTAAACAAATAAGTAGTATCAATTAAACGTTTTATTCACTTGATTACATTTTTAATTAACTTGATTATATTTTTAATTAAAACTGATTTTATTTTTGATTAATGCTTTAATTGGTGAAAAATTTTGGAAAATTTGTCAGTGATTTATTTAGTTAAGTGGCCGGTCATAAACACTCCACATAGACCGTGTTGGTCCCTAGTGTAACCACATTATACGATAACCCCCACTTAAAACGGTAAGTTCGATCTGATGATACCCAGAGTACTCCACACCCCTTTGGCGAATGCTAGGAGTCTCAATAGTCCAATTCCGGAGATTTCCCCCAGATCTTGAAAGTAATGATATCCCAGTCAGTTTTTTGTGGCGCATATAAGTGCCGGACAGTGGCAGAGTATGTGCTCCACCGTCTGTTTCCCCTGATACCCACAGCATCTACAATTGTCACAAGTTAGTTGCCCCGCCCTTTTGGCGTTTACGCCCGTCCAACAGTGACCCGTAATTAAGCCTACCAGAAGCGTACAGTCCCCTGTCTGTAGCGATAGAAGAATTTTAGTCGATTTTAGATCATTGAATCCCCACATAACCCTGGAAACCCTGCACGTCTCGGTAATTCCCAAAACTGCCTCAGATTTCCTACGTATAGTAGAGTTCGTATCCCTCTTAATATCATGAATTGAAATTGGAATGTCAATCACTCTGTTGTACGATAATTGAAACCCCCGCCTCTCCAATTCATCTGCCACTTCGTTTCCTTCTACGCCCTGGTGGCCGCGAACCCAGTAGATGTGTACCCTTAAGTTTTCACTAGGTCTATATATTGTCCTTACACTCACGATCAAAGAGTATGTATATTGAGCGGATATCGCCTTGATAGCCGCCTGACTATCTATAAAGATATTTACATGTTAGATCCTAGTATTAAAATCACGACCCAAATCAGCCGCCATTTCAGCCGAAAATATTTCCGCCTGGAAAATACTGTTGTAATCGTGTGTTAGTCATACTAAGGATAAAAAAATAATAACGAAAAATGTCTATTTAAGAAAAAAAGATTCTAAGGATATAAATTGACAAAAAAAAACTCGATAACAACTATGCTAAGTCTGTGTTCATACACTGATAGAAAAGGCGTCATAACGCTAATGTATTTTGACATCAGTACTATGACAAGTGCCTTAGTTTTTGACCCCATGACACTATTCATCATGGTGATGTCAACCTTAACATCACTTGGCCAAAGTGTCATCAGAATCAAATTGAAATTATGTCATCAATCGGATGACACATCGGCATCACAGAAATTATGAACATGTCCTCAGTGCGATGACGCAGTAACATCGGAGAAATGACACGTTAGCATAAATTTAATGACAGTTTGTTATTAAGTCAAAGTCATTGGAATTGAATTTAGTCAAAATTAGAGAATATTATTATTCACTTACCAATTGCACATGTTTGTTTCACGTTTGTTGAATTACGAACTTTGTTTACAGCAGAACTCTAAATAATAAGACACCAGCGCCATGCCCCATATTGTTTTCGTAATCATTCTACTTAAAAAATTTAATGTATGTATTTAACTAAATAATTTAAAAAAATAGAATATAGGAATTTTTGCTTCTTATAATACATTGTAATCATAAAAGAGTCTTAACTTAAGACTATACAAAATGTGGCATCGAATTGATGTCACTATAGTCATAAAATAGATGACACATAAAAAATACAAAATTTTACGATGCCGTTAGTCATTGGATTGATGTTAGTAACATTGATGTCACAATTCTGATGTTAGGGCATCATCAGTGTCAGCTCATGTCTTATTGACAAGATTGCTACTTTATAGGCGAGAGGGACGAGGGGAAATGAAACGAGTACACAGATGCATGTACTTTCTTTACGTTTTGCTTTCTTATTCGTTGTTTAATTTTGTTTTTGTTTTCAACATCAAATAAAACAAAATAAAAAACATGTCGTCAACATGACATGATTCATTTGAACGCCAATTCATGTTCAAAGAAGAAAAAGGAAGAATCTTGTCAAAGACATGAGCCGTATGAACTCAGACTAAATGTAATGATGCACAATGGTTAAAGGATTAACAAAATTGTTTGATAATTGGTTTATAGAGAAATTTCAACTACAAGGAGTTGGTAATTGGCAATCAATAATTGAAGCACAGCCGCGAATAACGTTTTAAGTTACAAAATAATAATTTTTCAGGAGAGCAAAAAAACGTTTTTTGACAAGCAGCATTATTTGTTTTAAAAATTTTTTTTTTTCTATTATTTAAAATAGTGATAATAAAAACTTTAATGCAAAAGGCTTTTAAAACATTATTCCGCACTGCAAAACCATTTCGGTTTCATCATTATGTTAGTAACTTGCAATGTTCTTCCACTGGCTGACACTTTGTACGCCATTTTGAAGGCGTTAAGGTGCATAGTTTTGGTTGATTTGATGTTTAAACTGTGTAAGAGAGTAAAGTCAACGTTTATCTGCAAAAAAACAGTTTTTGCAAAATGTGGCGTTTACAACGTTTTTCGCGGCTGTGCTTCAATTACTAATTTCACTCCGCAATCTTGTTTCGGGACTGAGATGCATTTACAAAAGCGAGTTGGCTTATGAATGCACACGGATTGGATCGTTTAAGGATTGTCAGATGTAACAAAATTAAAAGAGAGGAAAGGCGCACCTAACAACCCTTTTAAGCAACAACAATAAAAAATATAAAAAGTCTTCATTCTTTTCTGCTACTGTTAGAAACTTTAGGAGCATACTCGTTGATAGCAAAGCTTAGAAAAGTGACAACTTGACTTACGTATATTTAAAGAAATAACTAATTCCACTAAATTTCATTAGAGGAATTTTAAGAATAAAAAAAACAAAATGGTGTAACTTCTTTCTCAATGCCAGGAACAGTAGAAGCATGGATGTTCGTCGGAATAAAAAGGTACTCCCCACAAACTGCATTTAAGTACTTACAAGGGCAAATAAGACAAGCTGCAATTTTCAAACCGCAGGAAACTGTAATAGTATTAAAACCCACTTTTAAGGTCTTGGACTATCTTTAATATGTACTTGTTGTTAATCATTGAGATGTTGAAACCATGACCAATTAAACCAAAGTCCAAAAATTCAATTATCTTTAAAGAATCATGTTAAAAAACCCAAAAATTTTACCAAAAAATCAAATCATCACCGACTTATCGCAGTAGCAATTTATTCCACTACTCTCACTAAACCATTCTAGATTTTATCTACCACTTGAAAGACATTGCGGTCACTGCACATTGCATCCAACTATATTTATTGACCATGTCAATAGAAATAAACTCTCATTCACAACATTTCACTTATCTAACATTTAAAAATCAATACAGATCAAATCGCCAACCAATCAATAGATGGTTGCACATTCTACAATTTACAGACTTATTGTACACTTCAGTACTTCCATCATCAAGCCTTGCAACGTTCAAACAACACATGTGTGTTGTGCCAACAAACCAGAGGAGTAGGAAAACGCTTGTTTGGAAAAAATAGAAATACACAAAATCCTCAAAATCTCTAAGCATCGGTAAGTAAACAAGATGGAAAAAGTGGAAAATGTATTTTAAACGTTAGGAAAATTTCAAATGAATGAAGAGAAAAAAATTGGAAAATATTCAATTACAGCTGGTGTTGCAGCACATTGAAAGCGAAGACGTGTTATTAGTTTAACTTGTAAATACTCTTGGTAGCAAAAGCGAAAAACAACAAAACACAAAAAATCAATAAAGATTGGGGATCTAATGATGATGGTGAGGACGACTACAACAACGCCGACGACGACGTCGAAGATAATAGCGGATATTGCATGGAAAACTCTTTAAAATTACGTGTGTGCAAATGTTTTTCAGTGTTGTTAAAATAAAATTATCTAATATGAAGTCAATTTCATAATCAATTGACTGCAAGTGTTCATATTAAAGATTATCATAAGCACATGTCAAACATTATTGGAATAAAAGCAAAAAAGATTTCGTTAAAGCCACATCTTTGAGTGGGAGTAACCAACTGTTAATGACTAGGACTTTTCAGTTTTTGGGTTTTTGTTTAAAACTTTGCAGAGTTTTCGTTATGAACTGTCTCGTGTTTCATATTAAATCATAAATCTTTATCTTGACAAATTTATTTCAATTATATTTAATATCCGTTTTATATAAAGTCATAAAAGTTAAATTCCCTTGCTGGGATGAAATAAATTAAGGGATATAAAGGAAAAAAACACAGCAAAACTAACGACAACATTTAACCTTTTCAAATGTTGTGGTCAAAAAATATGCCCACCCTATGGCTCCTTCTTTCGTCAATAAGTCACTATTTGTTTAGGAAACAAAAACAAGGAAGAAAGTACAGTCGCTTAAGCCCGACTCTATGATACCCTGTACCATAGTATTTAAAAACAAGTTTTTGGGAGTGTTTCCTATTTGGGATCCATGGAAAATCATGGACCCACCAAAACAAAATTAGGTTAAGATGCATGTAAAAGTTATTTTTGCCGAATATTATTTAGATATCTTCATCTATATGAGATGTGATCTCGCCTTTAAGCGATTATGGTAAATTTTTGACGTATCAGCACATGACATTTTAGATATTGTAAAAGTTGTTGTCGCCAATTTGTATGCCACTACTCATATTTATGGGGAGTTATAGCATTAAAATTTATTTTAGGGAGTTGCATTTGTCCAAATATGAACCGACTCCAATAAAAGTTGGATTCTTCCGAAAAGAATCTTGTATTGGGGTCATGTGAAATTATGGTCCTATCACCATTTTCAATAGGCTTGGCTCTTGTACCAAACTTTATCAAATAATCTTCAAAATTCGTAAGCTCGATTCAAAAAGTGATTATTAAGCTTCGATCACACTATGGGCCGGCGGAATGTAGTAATTTCCGTTGCATTGCGTGTACCGATAATGTGAACGCAAGTTTTTTTTGAAATCGTGTTAACTTTAGACAATTAAAATCAACACTGATGTACCGATAATGTAAACACTCTTTACCACAAATTCACCGTTATTTATCCGCCCGACCAAAGTGGACAATCAGCGCCGTTAAAAGCGAACATCAGATTGCTAAGCAATAACAATATCAACGTGACAACTGTAGTATATTGCTAAAACTTACTATTTATTTTGAAAGAAATTTTACTAAAATTTACTTTTTATAGGAAATTTAGTAAAAATTTTGCTAGAATTGACTTTTTATAGGAAAATTTGCTAAAATTTACTTTTTATAGAAAATTATGCTAAAATGTACTTTTTATAGGAAATTTTGCTAAAATTTTCTTTTTATAGGAAATTTTGCAAAAATTTACCTTTTATATGAAATTTTGTTAAAGTTTACTTTTTATAGGAATTTTGCTAAATTTTACCTTATAGGAAATTATGCTAAGATTTACTTTTTATAGGAAATTTTGTTAAAATTTACTTTCAATATGAAATTTGTAAAATTTTACTTTTTATAAGGAAATTTTGTTAAAATTTACTTTTCTATGAAATTTTGCTAAAATTTACTTTTAATATGATATTTTGCTGATAATTTACTTTTTATAGGAAATTTTGTTAAAATTTACTTTTGATAGGAAATTAAAAATTACTTTTCATAGGAAATTTTGTTAAAATTTACTTTGTATAGAAAATTTAGTGATAATTTAATCTTTTTTAGGATATATTGTTAAAATTTACTTTTTATAAAAAATTTAGTAAACATTTACTTTTTATAAGAAATTTTGTTAAAACTTACTACTTATAGGAAATTTTGTGAAAACTTACTACTTATACGAAATTTTGCTTACATTAACTTTTTTATAGGATATATTGTTAAAATTTACTTTTAATACGAAGTTTTGTTAAAACTCACTTTTTATAGGAAATTTTGTTAAAATTTACTAGTTACAGAAAATTGGGTTGCAGTTAACTTTTCATAGGATATAATATTAAAATTTACTACTTAAAGGAAATTTTGGTAAAATTAATTTTTTTTAGGATATATTGTTAAAATTTACTATTTATAGGAAATTTTGTTATAATTTAGTAGTTACAGAAAATGTTGCTGAAGTTTACTTTTTATAGGATATATATTTAATATTTATTACTTATAGGAAATTTTGCTATAAAAAACTTCTAATAGGATTTATTGTTAAAATTTACTATTAAAAGGTAATTTTGCTAAAATTTTCTTTTTACAGGAAATTCTGCTAAAAATTTACTTTTTATATGAAATTTTGCTGATAATTTACTTTTTATAGGAAATTTTGTTAAAATTTACTTTTTATAGGAAATTTTGTTAAAATTTACTTTTTATAGGAAATTTTGTTAAAATTTACTTTTTATAGGAAATTAAAATTTACTTTTCATAGGAAATTTTGTTAAAATTTACTTTGTATAGAAAATTTAGTGATAATATAATATTTTTTAGGATATATTGTTAAAATTTACTTTTTATAAAAAATTTAGTAAGCATTTACTTTTTAAAGGAAATTTTGTTAAAACTTACTACTTATAGGAAATTTTGCTTACATTAACCTTTTTTATAGCGTATATTGTTAAAATTTACTTTTTATAGGAAGGTTTGTTAAAACTCACTTTTTATAGGAAATGTTGTTAAAATTTACTAGTTACAGAAAATTGGGTTTCAGTTAACTTTTCATAGGATGTATTATTAAAATTTAATACTTAGCGGAAATTTTGGTAAAATAAATTTTTTTTTAGGATATATTGTTAAAATTTACTTTTTATAGGAAATTTTGTTAAAATTTTCTAGTTACAGAAAGTTTGCAAAAGTTTACTTTTATAGGATATATTATTAATATTTAATCTTTATAGGAAATTTTGCTATAAAAAAAAAATTTTTGTTAATGTTTACTTTTTATAGGAAATTTAAAATTACTTGTTTTAGGAAATTTTGTTAAAATTTACTTTTTATAAAAAATTTTGTTAAAATTTACTTTTTTTTGGAAATTTTGTTAAAATTTACTTTTTACAGGAAATTTTATTTTTATATGAAATTTCGTAAAATTTTACTTTTTGTAGGAAATTTTGTTAAAATTTACCTTTCTATGAAATTTTGCTAAAATTTACATTTTATAATAAATTTAGCTAAAATTTACTTTTTATACGAAATTAAAATTAACTTTTTATAGGAAATTTTGTTAAAATTTACTTTTTATGGAACATTTAGTTAAAATTTCCTCTTTTTTTAGGAATTTTTTTATATTGTTAATATTAAGTTTTTATAGGAAATTTTGTTAAAATTTACTAGTTACAGAAAATTTTGCTGAAGTTAACTTTTTATAGGATATACTATTAACATTTACTACTTATAGGAAATTTTGCTATAAAAAACTTTTAATAGGATATATTGTTAAAATTTACTATTTAAAGGTAATTTTGCTAAAATTTTCTTTTTGTAGGAAACTCTGCTAAAAATTTACTTTTTATAGGAAATTTTGTTAATTTTTCTATTTATAGTAAATTTTGCTAAAATAAACTTTTTATGGAATATATTTTTAAAATTTACTATTTTAAGGAAATTTTGCTAAGATTAACTTTCTATAGATAATTTTCTAAAGTTAACTTTTTATAGCAAGTATTGTTAAAATTTACATCTTATAGAAAATTTTGCTATTTATATGAAATTTTGCTATAATTAACTTTTTTATAAAATTTTCATCACAATATGCGACAATAATGTGACCGCTCAAAAATCAATTGTGCAATTTGTAGAAATATGTGCAATAATGAAGCACGATAATAAATCTTCGTAGATTGTTCAATGTGCACCCATAGTGTGATCTTAGCTTAAGTCGATCGCTGGGCTAAGAGGTGAATCTAGAACCAGTATATAAAGGTTTTACAAACATCATCACAAACACACAATACCCGTTTCACTATTGTGGCGTGGGTGCAAAAATAAAAAATATTTTATCCTAGCTGAAATACAGAATCTAGTGTTGGCAACCACATAAATAAACACTTTTATCAAAGGAAAAAATAACTACGTAAGTATATACATACATACATATTATGTATGTGAAAAAAAAATTTTGAAACAAAGTGTTTTATGTCCTGATACTTACAAATACATAACAAAAGGAGAAACCACATGGAAACAGTTAAGAGTGTTGGTCTGCTTCCTTGGAGAACAAAATATCAGAACTATACAATAAAGTTATCACTTAATCTCAAATGGTAGTTTTTTGCTGTACGGGTGGCATCAACCCTTAAACCTAAATAAATAAAATGTGACCCAACATTGCATTGGACAGACACAGTCCCTAAGAGCTGTCGGGTGAAAAAACAGTCATAAATAAAAATGACACTACTTTTCTTTTTTTGTTGGGAAGCTAAATGAAAACATTAGACACAATACACAATAATTTGTGTAGAAGTTTTACTCTTTGTATCCATAAAATAGCCATAATTTATGGCCAAAGAAAAAAATCTATTTAAAAATGAACACTGAATTTTCTAGAATTAAAACCTTAAACTTTGGCATTAAAAAAGCGTATAAGAGAGAGAGAATGTAAATGTTTATAATTTTCCCAACTTGTTAATTTTTAGACGTTATTTTGAATCAGAATTTTAAATTTACTATATTTTTTATTCATTTTGTTTTTATAAATTTGTTATACATAAAATGCAAAAGTGATTTTATATTTATTTAAATAGGTACAGTATACTCAAAAGAAAACTCAATCCATCCGTACTCAAATCAATCCGAAGCGGTGAGTACGGATTTTTTGGAATCAAGTACAGAAAGATTGATTCAAGTACGCGAAATACATAACTTGAACATGTTCAATCCCGAATTCGTATTTGATATAATCCGAAAATTAGATTGATTAAAGTAAAATTAAGATTGAATCAATTTCAAAATGAGCTTGATTCAAGTGTTATAAACTTGATTCAATCCCGAATTGGTACTGGAAAAAAACGAAAAGTGATATTAGAAGAAGAACTTTATTATGATTGATTTACTTATACGTTTTACACCTAACAGAATTTCAATTATAAAACACCAGCATCATTCCCGATGTGGTTTTTACTTTAAAAACTGTATGTACATATATAAATGAAAATATAAACTAAATGAGAAGCAAGAGTTCTCAATTTTACTTTCTAACTTCTTGTGTGGTGTTGTTGTAGTGTCTGCAACAAACTTTAATAAGTTAAAAAATTAGATAAGATTCATTTATATCTAAAGAACGGTATTTATATTACATTCTTTTATTATCGCACTCTTACTAGTTTTATTTGTGTTTATTTTGTTTTTCCTTCCCTTTGCTGAGTTAAATAGCATTTAATATTTTATCAACAACATTCTACCACATATAATTTGTTTAGAATCAAATTTTGTGTCAAATAATTTCAAGTACCTATAAAACTAAAAATTTATTCTGGCAACACAAAAAACTGCTGGCAGCACTGTCAAAAACTGTGTTTGCATAACTATACACAAGCACAAATTATTACAATTAGTTCTGTGACACAAGCATTTTAAAACAACTTTTTTCTTTTTAAATTATTTCTTCTTTTTAAATTATTTAATTTAAAAAAATAATTTAATAATTCTCAGTTTTATATTAAAACCGACGAAAATGTTCTGTTTATAAGTTTCCTTAAAAAACAATATGGCATAATATGGCAAATGTTATTGTTTACATTTGTTTGCAACAGAGCAAATAAGTATGCCCTACTATTTTTGCTCATGGTTTTTTTTTTTTTTTTTTTTTTGTTAAGTGCAAACGAAGTAAAATAGAGCAAATATGTGTATTTTTGCACGCATTTGCATCGTTTGCACACTCTGCACTACCAAACGTGATTACCCCTAATAAATAAAAATCATTCTGGAACTTCCCCAGCATCCAAAAAACTCTTTCCATATTTGTTTAACGGTACTTTTGCAGCTCCACTAATTACTAAACGATACAACAAACACTTCTGTTACTTTAAGAAACAATTTAAGGTTTTTTTATTTTTAACAAAACTCTAACAAATTTCTTAGAATAATGTAAAATAAACGTTAACTTTATGCAAACAACTAAAACTAATAATTCCTTGAGTAAATTTCTGGTATCACAGTCACAACATCTCTTTTGAAGCGTGTGAAAATGTTTGCGAATATATTAACGAGTTTTTAACAAAGTACGAAAATACGGTAAAAAGTTTCTTTAGGTTCTTTTTTTTTTGAACAATTTTATCTGAGTAAAATTTAACACCTTTTTTTCAATGGAGAAAAAAGTCGAAGCGGCAGAAAATAAGAAAAAAGAAATATGTAGTTAAAAGCAACTTATGCTGATAAGTGATGACTCATGGGCTGACTGGTACGGGAAAGTATTAAAAAATAATAAAAAAGTTTTTCAAAGAAAACTGGCTTTCCAGGTGTGCCAGCTAAATTCTATTCGTTATATATTCAATAATATTAACTGCAAAAGTACCATGACTACAACAGTGAGTACACAACGATAATTGGAAGACTAATCAATAAGAAATACACGACAGTCCCAGTAAAAGCCATGCATGACTCACAGAACAAAGAAATTTAAAATTTAATGGACCAATTCTTTTCTTTTCTATTTTTCTTTCTTTGGTTTGAGTTTTCTAAGCTTTTTGTCAATTTGAATATCAAGCACCCACTTTCAGAAGAATAGCAAATTTGAAATTCTAAATGTGGCAGCAGCTCCGGAAAACTCATGAACTTTAAGAGCACATGTGTGTTGGCAGCCAGGCAGACATGAGCATGTGCAGACAGCTGCCAGCCATGGTTGGGTGTATTGTAGTTCTATTGGTGTGGGTTGGTTGGTTGTTCGTTAAGCCATCTATCTGAATGGTTTGGTAGGGAGTTTTATATGCTAAACTTTGTTGGGCTGTCTGTCTGTCTATTAAGTTTTTTTAAACATGCATGTTTTATTGTGATGGTTACGCTTGGAAAACTGTTTTCTAGAATTGTTTTTAACCAATAATAAATTGTTGTTGCTGTCGTTGTTGCGTTAACTGCAGCCGCTGCATTAGCTTATGTTGTTGTTAAACGTTTCCTGTTATTAATAGGGCCTTTTTTGTTATTATTTCTGGTTTTTTGTATTTTTGCGAAATTCTCTTGTTTTGTTCTTTAGGGTAGGGGAGTTAGTTATTTCTTTGCAACCAAATCACTACATAGTGGAGGATGTTAAGAAAAAAAGGGAACAAATTCTTCAGTTTTTCCACGATTGGTCGTTTTTGATGAAATTTTACAGATGAGTAGTCATATTCAAGAATTCGTAACCTAAAGGTAACCTTAAGTTACCAAAATATATTTAAGAAAATTACGCTAAAAATTATTTTGTTAGAGGTGAGTCTTAATTTTTTGTTTAGAATACAGCTAAATTAATATATCGCACACTAAGCCATAAACAGCCGCAACTCAAAATTTATCAAAATCGTTTATTTTTTCATAAACCAAATCACAAAACAAATCTTTAACGACCACGAAAATTTCGTTTGCGTCACTTTCTTCTTTGGCTATTCTTCTTTAACATTTGTGGAACTCAATTCGATTAAATAATTGCTACACTGTTTTTGGAGCCAGGTTTTGTTGCCTCTCTGGAACATTTTTGAATCTTAATTTGTGATCAGTTTTCGAAAATAAACAAAACATTATTTAGAGTACGGCTCACACACCCAAAAACGATATCAGTTTTTTTGGTGTTTGTATTTATAAACGAACACAACCCTTAAAACCGTTCGCAACTGTTTTAAGAAAATAACAAAGATTAAAAAGCGTTATAAAACATAAAAGTTGTAGTGGTTCTGCAGACATACTTTACATTATATGTTAATGTATTTTCTTTATTTGTAAAAAAATATTTGTTTTTTTTACCAGCCAAAAGGGTGCTAAGCACCACTGAAACTAACGAGTATTACTATTCTGAGCCGAACACAACGAAGTTTGTGGTTGAAAATGTACAGTATTATTTTTGTGTTCGAAGATCACAAACAGAGAAATTTTGTTTTTTTAATGATTTACTCCACAAACACTATTAGCGTTTTCCACAGATCTACCGAACCGAACACTAAGGAACGATATTAAATGCTAATTTCCGAACACTGATTGTGACTGTTTATGATTTTGTATGCGATATATAATATAAACTTTAACAAAGAGTAGTTTTTAGCTACAGGAAAACTTAAAATGATAATACAAAACAGTAATATTGTTGGAATGAAAGTTTTTTATGTCCGCCGCGGCCACGAGTTACATGGTCCTTTCGATCAGTCCAATTTTTGACTATGGCCGTACGGCGACAATGGCGGCTTCGATGTTGGCTTCCAATGCTTAATGAGTTACTGGTTTGTCGGCATAAGCCAATGACTTAACATAGCCCCAAAAAAGTAGTCCAGAGGCGTTAAATCGCTCGAACGTGAGAGGGGGCTAGTGAACATTACCGACCACTTCTGGAAAAAAGTTGTACCAAAATGATTTTGCAATAAATCGATTGTTAAGAGCGCTCTATGGCAAGTTGTTCCATTTTGTTGGAACTAAATGTTTAGCTGATGAATATTTGTAAACAAAATTCTGTTCCTATGGCTCATTAGCGCTCGCCGTTCGCCGTAACGGCAGCCACCAGCGTGTAAGCCGCATGACACAGTCAATTTAAGCGCATGTAGTAGCGATTTATTAACGGCTTGAGGATTGTCTTTACCCTAAATACGTCAGTTTTGTTTATTGACGTAGCCATTTAACCAAAAAAAAGCTTCGTAAATAAACAGCTTTTTTTTAGAGTGAATTTCCAACATTTGGAAGCGTTTTTCTACCGATTAATGATGACTTGCCAAACCTTACTGAATAGAAATGGCAACACGAACATTCTCAGCTCTCAAGGCATAGTTATCAAAAATAAAAACAAAATTATCTAGAAATTAATTTTTTAACACACTGAGAACAATAGTACAAGAGTCGTTATCGTACTTGAAGATGTAGCCGTGTGAAATTCGTTTCGATCCAATTAAACGACAAAGATAATGTAAAATGGGTCTGTGTACGGTCAAAATTTCTCATCAAGCGGTATGGTAGTATTAGAGAAAATGTGTTTGTATGTGTGACACCGACTATGCTGGATCGCAAATCAAAATATTAAGATATGACAGCGGATATAACATCAAGCCAACGTACACGAGTGAATTCGCCGTGATGTCAAGCCGCTTAACCGTGTATATGTAGAGACTTCTAAGAGTTTGGCGAATTTGTGTCGTTCAGGACAATCATAATATCAATTTCTAAAATCGACTAGTGTACGACAACGACACTCATAATAAGGCCAATTAACTTTTGGAAATTGTTTCGTTTTCTAAAAGGATTTCCATTACGTAACTGATTAATGAAGGTTAAAACTTATTAATGCATGTAGTTTTTTTGAAAATGATTATGAGCCGATTAGAGTACTTATGAGTAGTGAAGCCAAAGCCATTTTCCGGCAGGATATTGATATATTAAAGGAATTAATATAGAAACAATAAGATCGATTTAGACAATAATCTAAATAATAATCGATATCGTAAGCTTAATTTAATTTCCGTCTCTTACTGTTTAGCTCTTTCTTCTTTCATCGCAAATCGATAGAAAAGCAAGCACATGGATTAGGGTTCCCTTTTCCCCAATTAACGATTTCTCATCCCCGAAAATTCCCAAAATAGCTGTTTTCTTTTTCCGAAAAATCCCCACATATCCTATTTAACATTTGTTTATTTAATTAAATTCATTTGTGTAATATTAACAAAACTTATTTTATTTGTACTGTGAGTTCGACCTATACAGGTACGTTTTAATAGTATGTTACTTAAAAAAACGGACAAACAAATAGTTATGCATCAATTATCAGATAAAATCTTCTGGTTCATCAGCCGATGCAATTTAGTTTTACACATTGTTTGTATTAAATAGTGTTTTCATTTAAGTAGATGGAATTAATTTGTCAGCAGCAGACTGAATTATTTTAAAACTGTGTATTAATTCTAAGAAGAGCTTCTAATAACTCATTAGATTTTATTTATTATAGAAAATACTCTTTCATAACAAGCGTAACATGTTGTTACAGAAAACATATTTAAAACTATTTCAGGAAGCTCTTGAAAAGATTTCGAATCAACAGCGTCTTGGTATGACAAAATCTTCGAACCAAAAAAGACTTTAATTTGTACCTACGACTTGACCATACCGGCTTGCCATTGCACAAATGACATATCGTCAGCTCAGAATTGGTTTGATCTACCGACCATTTAAAAAAATTGAGAGGGTTTATATATTTTGAATACCCCCTTTTTGAATCTAAAATCGGTTTTGCGAAATTTTTTGTGGTTTCTGAGAAATAAAGCATTCATTCAGACATTGCATGTTGAATTTTATGTTTTGAGGTCAAATATTAACGATAATTAAAAAATACCAGTTGTAGAACCAAAAAGCTAAAGAAAGATATTAAATTTCCCGTATTTCCCATTTTGGTACTATATTTTCCCCCCATTATAGTAGCAAAAATTGCAAAATGTTAAATGTGTTGTAAAAAAAGTACCAAAAATAGTTACGATTTTCACCCCTTAAACGTTCGAATTTCGAAAAAGTACAAAACTTGTATTCGTATTTTTTTGAAAAGTTTCGAATGTGGTATAAACTTTATTTCTATGTTTATTGGATCAAAAGGTAGATGGGCTGACACAAACGTACCAAAATTCAGGTTTAACCCGTTTTCACCCTAAAAGAGCCGAATTTCAAAAAAGTACCACACACATGTCCACTTATTTTTCAAAAGAACAACGATATGTATTACAGTTTTTTTGTATCTCTTTTTGTTTTGGCGATAAAAGGTTTCCGAATTTACCCTTTTTTACCCCCTAAACATTCGAATTTTTAAAAATCCCGTCTTAGTGGATCGATTTGGGGAGAGATCCACCTCCGGTCCATATTTCTTTAGCTTCAGGCGTAAAGGCTGTACGATAATGATTGAGTCAGTCTCTCACGCAATAAGTAAAAGTATGCAGCACACAAAGCCACTTTTTTATTTTTTTTTAGAAAAGTGGCGAATGCGGCACAATATTTTTCATTTTCAAAAAATACTATTAAATTCTAACTTTATTCATGAAAGTGCGCAAAAATTTAAATTTTTCTTCAAAACATATACCGGAAGCAGTGGTAAAAATATGAAAAAACTCTATTGGTTACATTTTGAGAAATCTACATGTAAATCTTCTTTGTCGTTTTCTCCACTCCGACTTTTTGGCCAATTCTGAGCTGACGATATACATATGTGGATACTTCTAGGGTCTCTAAAGCGGCTCATACACTTGCAATAAAATTATTTAATTTTACGTATTGTACAATTATATCGCCAATGTGTATTTGAAGGTGGTACAATTATGTGGTTTTTATTGCACAACGAAAAGAAAGAGAAATGTGTTGGCAACATTGTACAATACTGTTAATGTTATTCCTATGGGTTATGTTCAAATTTTTATTGAATGAATGAAACCATTGTGCGACTTATTGCATAATATAGGAAAAAATAGAAATAATATGGCGAATATCATTAACAATAATATTGCAAGTGTATGGGCCCCCTTAAGATGATTATTGTAGAAATTACAAACAGAATGACAATCTTATATACACGTTCGGTGACCCTATTTTCGAAATCAAAATACAGAACAGTAGAATCAGTATAAGCAACAGGCACACGCTCTAGATTGGACTTCTGTTTTTTTAAATTTAAATTTTATAAAATTTTTTATTCAAAGTGTAATTTATAAGCCTCAGATGGGGAGGTGTCATCAGCTATCGCTTGTTTTGTAATTATTTAGCCTGTGTTACTTTTTACTAAGAAGTGTCAATTGAAAAACACTTTGTCTTACTTCGGCATTAATTTGGCAAATTAATTACAACATTAATCTAATAATCTAACAATAAGTCCAAATTTCAAGTCTTTAGCTTCAGGCGTTTAGACTGTAAGATGATGAATGGGTCAGTCACTCACGCAATTAGTATACGTATGCAGCACAAAAAGCCACTTTTTTATTTTTTTTTTAGAAAAGTGTCGTATGCGGCACAAAACAATATTTTTCATTTTCAAAAAACTGCTATTAAATTCTAACTTTATTCATAAAAGTGCGCAAAAATTTACATTTTTCTTCAAAACATATAACGGAAGCATGGTAAAAATATAAAAAATTCTATCGGGTTCATTTTGAGAAATCTTCATGTAAATCTTTTTTGTCGTTTTTCTTCACTCTGACTTTGTGGCATATGCGCCAAACCAATTCTGCGGTGACGATATGTAATAATAAAAATCCCCAGCGAAAAACGTGCTTTTTCACCAAATAAAAATCCCCTGGGGATTTTTAAATTTGTATCCCCAATGACAACAAAAAATCCTGTAGTTGGAGATAAGTCCCCAAAACTGAGAACGCTGATATGAATAGACATTAAAAATAGCCATACAAGATTACAAATTCACTTCCCAAACATCTTTTCGAAACGATTTTTTCTCCCAACTAATATAGATGTATAATTTTATTTTATTGTTTATTTGCTGGTACTTTGTTTATGGTTAAAACACGATATTTTTACTTTTATTGACTTTTTTCCCATTATTTTCTTTTATTTTTTTATTTTATACTGGCATCTGTTTATTTATATGGGCATGAGTATCATGATTAAGTTTTAGGGCAACTAGTTACCAATGTTTTCAATACATTCAGGCGGTCGTTTTATTCGTATGAATGACTAGATGTATTTTTTTCGATTTGCAGTTACTGTTGATTTCTATTATAACGACTAGGACAAAGAGGAAGTTTACAAATGCATTTAAAGTTTCAACATAGTGACCCGTAAAAAATGACCTCTTTTAATTCGTAGTTGCAAAAAAAAAAAAAAAAAACAATAAAAATTTATAAAAAAAAAAAAAACTTAGAACACGTGTTCTACGTGAAAATGTGCAAAAAAAAAACATGAGTAATGAATAGAGAAAAAAAACTTTAATACAAGTAATAAATAATTTGCCAAGACGATTAATGGGCTGGGAAGGGAAAAGTATGAATTTCAGCGATTGCAGAAAGGCAGGCAAGACAGGAAATTGCTATTAATATTGTTGGGAACTTTAAAAGAAATGAAACTAAGAATTAATTTTTTTACTTTAAAGGTTAACTATAGAAATATACAACGAGGCTTTAAAAAACAGTTATACTTAACCCATATTTTGTGGTGAATTTGGAGCTGTAAATGGTAAACCGATTTCTGGGAACTCTGTCCAATGTTGTCGACTCTTAAAATCCATTATAAACCCAACCTTCAAAATCTTATCGATACATAGATACATAGATTTTAAGGTTCTTGGCAATTAAAGCTATTTTCGGAAATATAGCTTAAATGAGTAGTTTTATTGATTTATGGACATGTTTCAAAATTCATATTTTCAAACATAGTCTATTCCCATGGATAAGCTTTTAACCAACAGCATGGCCCACGATATCGACCGGTATCTATCTTTGATTTGAACAAAAATTACACCATTTAAAAGGTATTTACTTACAGAAGTGAACTAATCGGGGTGGGTATAAAAGGGAAAAACGGGTAAATTCAGTAACCTCATATCTCCTAAGTACTCCGGGCCCTATAGCAGACACCTTTTTGCTTATTTTTCTAATTGAAATCGATAAGTATTATTATGCCCTTCACTACAGGTGGAAAATGATATATAAGTTTGTCATTCCGTTTGTATATCTACAATATTGATCTATGACCCTACAAAATTGATTTAATGATGTTCGTCTGTCCATCTTACGTTTGATATGTGTTTTTTGAAGACTTCAGACATGATAGCGCCTAGTTTGTTTTACATTTATGTCAAATATTATCCACCATTTCTTGCTATTTAAATTCAGCAAGATCCGCCCACAAATGGCTGAGATATGATTAAAAAACCACGACTGCCTTTGATTTTTCCAAAAAAATCACTTGTGGTTGTTTTTTTTTTATTTTAATGTCTTTAATTTTACGCATACAGACCCACACACAGTTATGTATGTACATGATATGCCGCTCAAATAAAAAAAACAAACTCGCAGACCAGTGTTGCCATTTTGTGGGTAATTATCCGAATTTGGTATAATTTTTACTGTCGTGGGTAGAGTGTGGGTAATTTCTCTTAGGTGTTATTCAGATGTAAGATTCGATATCAGTGATGACATTTATTTCTTTTTAAATATTGTTGATAAAAAATGCACCGTCTTCTGATCCAAAGTCTCGGTGTCTTTTAAAGAAAAGTCTTCAATCGTTAAATATATATTTTCAAAAGTTCGATAATGAATGTCGCAAGATGGGCTCTTAGATTTGGATAAAGATGACTATGATTTAGAACCTAAAGCCGATTGAAAAAAGTTATTCAATTTATTTTATTTTTATCCGGCAACTTTCAATTGCTTCCGTTTAAAGAATATTTAACGCCCTTAACAGTTGTAAAACTGAATTACGAAACGCATTTTGTTTACTAAATAAGGTATAAACGGTATTTTTGTAAAAACCATGAAACTTAAAATAGTAGACAACAAAAAGTTTATTTTAATACACGGCATTACCAATTGATACTGATTTCAACCATAAATAGGCACCGCGCCCGTCTTTGACGAAATGCATTGCAGACGTCCAATTTTGTTCTTTTTTTTTGAGCATTGCTGGCTGCTGCATGTTACGAATAAAATGAACAATGTTGAACTCCAGGAACTCAATTGTTGCTGGTTTATTAGCACAAACCAGTGACTTTACAGTCCTACGGAAAACAATCAAGAGGTGAAAGATCGCACGGTCTTGAAGTCAACTGACAGTTTTTTTGTCTAAAATAAGTTGCGTCATTTAAATCATGATATCGCCTATAAGTTGCGAAAATCGATGGCTGATTTTCAAAGTCAATGTGGATAATTTGGGGGCGTTTTCCAAACATTAATCTATTCATGACGATGTGCCTGAGCTAACCTTTCGTAAGCTCTATTAGGCTTAAAAAACCTCCCATTATAAAGGAATGGCAGTGAGCAGTTTAAACCTTCCCTAGATAAATGTGGAAATTAACTTCATTATTTTAACATTATTTTTGGTAATTTATTTTAAATTACAATAAGAATCTTAGCAGTTTGACTAATATTGATCTTTTTTCAATGAGTTTGTTGAGTTTTTGCATCTTTGTTTATGTCTTTTTATTAAATAAAACTTCAATTTTATATCAGGTGTAATTTTATTTAAATCGGGTAATTTTGCTTCATCTCAAGTGTTGTTTTGAATTTTGCTAGTGGTAACACTGTCGTAGACTTGATATATTTTAATTTAACGCTTCGTAAGCGTTCGTAACCGAGATGTCTAAGTTTCCGCCTGAGACTTGTGAGGTTGCCAGTTCAAATTTGGATTGTCCCAGTTTTTAAAAAGGAAAGTATTTTTTAATTTTTTTATATCCTTAAAACCGATTTTAAAATTATAAAACGAATTTAAAACATCAAAAGAGGGAACGGGCTAATATACATTTTTTGATTCTGTCATATTCTTCGGCATGACGAAATTAATATTACTTTATATCTGAGTGATTGAGTGAATATTCAGACCTTGTATTTTTAAATAAAAAATAAGAAGACGAGGTATTTCATGTGTTTTTGTGTGTAAAGGTACCAAATATAGCTTTCGTGAGTGCCTAAAAAGTCCTTTGCGGACTTTTAAATCATTTAAAACTTTAATCAATTGTTTAAGTTATTTGCATTCCAAAGGCCTACGGCACTAGAAAGGAAACATTTTTAATTGAGATTGCAAGCACATGAAAATGTTAACACTAAAATTAATTACATTTTCATATTTGTTATTTTAAAGATAATTTTTTTTTTTTTTCTTTTTGCCTTTAAATAACATTCATCAATAATTTATAAATACTACATACAATTCAAATAAATTATTCCTCCATGTATGTAAATTTACAAAATACATTAATTATATTGTTTAAAAACACTATTAAATGTTAAAATATCAAAAATATCTGCGCGCACACGCTCCCATATGCAAGACTAATCGGTGGAGGAGGTGTTTTTACAGTTGTGGTTAAAGCAGTTGCATGACCACAATCTGCCACAACTACAATTCAATTTGTGCATTATTATTTTCAAGGTGACCTCGACCTTTTCTGCGGCATAAAGTCTCAAACAAATGACTAAATTAAAATCAAATTGTTACTTGAAACTTCCGACACATGCATTCAAGTCAAATTTAAATGTTGTAAGAAAATAAAAAACCAACTCCGTGAAATTTGAACTTTTTTATTTGGCCACAAAATGCACGCACTGGATACTTTATGAGGCAATAAAAACATGGCAAGAAAAATTTAACTGTTTCGTGATTTTTCTGCTAAACTTTTTTTAAGTTAAAGAAAAATAAAAATGTTTTGGGCGGGATTTTTATTGCACATTTTCTTAAGTGCTACTTCTGAAAAAAAATCTAAAGAGTATAAACCTTAAAAATACAGGATGCACACATGGTCATCTATTTACTAAGCAAAATAGTGCAAGCAACTAAGCTTTTGTTTGCTGCGAAAATATCAAATTTTGTGTGTACAAAGTACCATTTCGCGAAGTTTTGCTTTACTTCGATAAAAAAAAAACAAGATCGGCTAAAGCACATTTAATGCTCACTGAAACATACTCTGAATATGTTTCATCGATTTCAACTTGCGAGAGGTGATTTACTCGTTTCAGAAGTTTTGAGTCGGACACGAGAGCTTCAAATCGACCATCCATTACGAGGAATTAGCGCCAATACTTTAAAAATATTGTTGTCAAGCTAAAGAACAAAAGATCAGTAAATAGCCACTTAAGGCTCAGTTAGTCGAGAGTAACAGTAACAGTAAACTTACCGTAAAAAAGTAAGACCAATCTATTTCTTACAGATTGAGACGTAACATCTTACTGCCAACTGTAATCGTTCTAATTGCTTTACATACAACAAAATGAAACAGCTGATTTGCAACGTTACTGTTACTCCCGGCTAACTGAGGCTTTAATCAGCACTTTCAAAACGTTTGCAAGCAGCAGCATTCACACAAGGGAAATGAAATTGGTTACCAAACGTGTTGAAGTAGAGAGACGTTTCAAAACGATTTTACATTGAATCATTAGCAGGGAAACCAGAAATATATGCGTTTTATGCGCATTAAATATGCAGCAAATATTCGAAAATATGCCCACAAAATGGTAAAAAGTATGCCCCAAAAAAATCAAAAATTGGTCATTTGAAAACAAAATATTCAACATTTATAAAAAAAACAATACCATAATTATTACGGTAAAGTAAACACCGTAGTATTTACAGACCAATTCGATAAGAATTTAATCTGCTGTAACATATTTTTTGGGCGCATTTAATCTTAATGCCAACATAATTTTATTGCTCTTACGTACACAAAGAATCTAATTTGGAAAGAAGTTTTTATGGGGAATATATTTGATTTAAGACCGATTCTCACCATTTACATAGACTTCTGCCATATTTGATCAAATTGTTATTGGTACTTTGCGCACAAGGTTAACATGGACAGACAACCAGCCAGACGGACGGATGGACATAGTAAGAGTACTTTAAAAAGTGATTCTGAGTTGATCGGTATACTAAAATATTGGTCTACATTTCTATGAATTATACGCATCGCATAACATTTATCTTTAATGACAAGCTGCTTTGTCTTACAATTTTAGAGTAAAAATTAAATGTAGATGGCGAAATTGAAGCAACACTTTGGGTCTACAGATAGACATTTAAAACAGAAAAGCCATCTGTTAACCAGTATTTCGAAAAATTTGCAGTAACAAATCGTAAAATATGCAAATCGATGCCAAAATTTGTGGTTTCCCTGATCATTAGTATCGATTTAAAAAAGAATTATTGAAGACAATCCAAAGAGCAAGAAATCGTATGTTAAGCCCTGTCAACCAGCCGAATCATAGCAATAGCCGAATGTCCAAGGCACTGCATTAGGAGGGACCAGAACTATAAATCGGGCCAGACGATAACAGGGAACCAGTGCCGAACATAATTAATTCGTTGAAAGAACAGATTGTCCGAAAAGCACCAGAGATTATGACAACGCTCGATCACATGTTGCAATTCCAGTAAAAAAAAAACTATTTTTAAAATAGCAATTGGGATATTTTGAATCATGTCTATTATAGTCTAGAACTCGCCCCGCCTGACTGCAACTTATTTCAATCGATACATAACGCTCTTAATGGAACATGCTTCATTTTAGAACAGGTTGTTCTTATGTTTCACGATAAGCAACCTCGAAAGTGATCGAAAATGATTTCGTTTTATGTGCAGCAAGATACGAAATATCTGGCAAAAAGCCAGCTGAACAGGAAAAGGACCGAAAATCGAAAATCAATCCCGAAATTTCTTAAAACTAGTTCAAAATTCTTAAACCAAGTAAAAAATATTGAACTTTTCGTTGGTAGTGCCACTCTGAGAGTAAAATTACAAAGTGAGCATTTAAATATCATTGAGCTTATCAAAGTTTGTTGCAGACACCACACAAGTAGCTTAACAATAATTTGCTTGTTGTGTGTAGAAACAACAAAAATAACAGAACAAGACGAAAACACTTTATTTTCATGTTTAAAAAGTAAAATTTAGAACTGTTGCTTCTCATTTAGTTTATATTTTCAGTTATATATGTACTGAGTTTTTAAAGTTAAATTAATATCGGCAATGATGCTGGCAAGCAAATAAATCATAATAAAATTCTCCTTCTTATTTCACTTTTGGTTTATTTCAAGTACTTGAATCAAGCGCATTGAGATTTTCGGAAACATTGAATATGGATAATTTAAGAATTTCGCGAATGAAAATCCATACTTAAATCAATCTTTCTGTACTTGATTCAAGAAAATCCGTACTATTAATACCGCTTCGGATTGATTTAAGTACGGATAAATTGATTTTTCTTTTGAGTGTATTAATATCTGAAGAAGAACAATAGGATATGTATCAAAAGTTGGTCATTTTGGTATTTGGGGGTAGCAAAGCGCACTGGGTTAGGCTTGTCAATCTATATACATAAAAATAAGTTGTCCTATGTTCGTAATTTTATAACTCGAGAACCACTCAACCGATTTTCAAACGAGTACATGCGTTGGATAGGTCTACTTTCACTGATGGTTTATAAAAAAACAAGTTAGAGTGCTATATTCGGCTATCCCGAATCTTATATACCCTTCATCATGATGAGATAAGAACAAAAGTTATATACATAAATAACGTTCTTTATATAGGTATTAATAAATATTAACTGAGCCACGCTAACTTTTCATTTCGTCAGGCCGAAGAATATAAAAAAAACAAAAAATTTATATATGTACCTAAGCCCGTTTCCTCTTTTGCCAAAGTTGATGTTTGAAATTCGTTTTATAATCTTAAAATCGTTTTTTAGAACATAAAAAAAATGAAAAAAAATTATTTTTGGGATTCGAACTGGCAATATCATCAGTCTCAGGAAAGCACTTAACAACTCGGCTACAAATGCTTTTACTAAAGAAGCGTTAAATTAAAATATATTGAGTCTATGAGTTTGTTTCTTTATTTGAGCGGCATATCATATAATTGCATTAATGTGTATGTGTAAAATTATAAATTAAACACATTAGAAATAAAATCCACCACTTGTAGTGAAGGGTATAAAAAAAACAACAAAAAAAACCACATTACCAACACTGTATTACCATAGTCACTGTATGACCGTAGAAACCAAAATTGAATTGGTTTGTATGGTATGTTTATTTCGTTTTGGTAATACAGTGTTGGTATGGAAATGTCACTTCTTATTGGACCTTTAAAGGAACAATGTTGAGGCAGTCGTGGTATTTTACTTATATCTCAGCCATTTGTGGACCGATCTTGCTGAATTTCAATAGCAAACAATTCCGGACCATATGTGACATAAATGTATAATAACCTGGCCCCAATCATATATGGGGTCTTCGTAAAACCCATTTCAACGGACAGACGGACATCGTTAAATGAACTTCGCTCCTCATAGGGTCTAACGTCAATATTATAGGAATTACAAACGGAATGACAAACTTATATAAACCATATTTACCACCTGTGGTGAAGGGTACAAAAACATCGAAAATATCTGCGAATATGCGTTACACGCGCACTTTTATGATTGTGTGTGTTTCCTATATAAAATGTATTTTTTTTCCTTATGAGAATAAAGGCTCTACTATACTCTATACTATACTCTATTTACACCTCTGATTTCGAAGCCCCAAATTACATGGAAACAGCGTATTATGCAGATGACACAGCTTTAATTACTTCGGGAAAACTTACCAGTGCACTACTAAGGAAAATGGAAAAAGAACTCTTAGCTTGCAACACATATTTCTACAAATGGAAAATCAAGATCAACCCCAACAAAACACAAGCCATAATATTCCCGTTCAATAAATCTCCCAAAAGACTTGCACAACGCCAACTATTCTTTGGGAGTGATAACATCGATATTAGGGATCATGTAAAATATCTCGGCGTTATCTTAGACAAAAAGTTACTCTTCAAGAAACACATTGACCAAACGTGTCAAAAAGCCCTAAAATCCATGAAAGCCCTTTGGCCGCTTTTAAATAGACGCTCTTACTTAAGCTTTAAAAATAAAAACCTTATCTATGAAAGTATTATTAGACCGACACTAACTTATGCATGCCCTATCTGGTAAACAGCTGCTTATTGCCACCGAAAAAGGTTGCAAATTATACAGAATAAATGCTTAAAAATAATAAACAACAAACATTGGAGATATCCTACATACCTTCTTCATCAAGAGACTGAATATGAAAAAATATTCGAATTTATGACCAGACTTAATAATAAGTGTTTTGATAAAATTGAAAATTCTTGGTATCCAATGATAAGAGAATGCATAGAATCCACGTAAAACAACCTAATAATTACCAAATGGAAAATAATTTGTTTATGGGCTACTATTTTTTGATAATAGGAATTCTTTAAACATATGTATGCAATTTTTCTCATATTTGACATTTTGTATATTCATATAAAGGTTTTTCCCCTGTTTTTATCTTTAAAATAAATTACACAAATTTAAAGTTATTAATTTCTTATGATCCAATTTAATTATTTGCTGCAATATCTAGATGAAAAAATCCCAAAATGTACATATCATGTAAGGATATTATCGATTTTAAACAGTCCATCGCATTCTTGAATACGTTTCGCTGTTATTTTGCATAACAAAAAAATTACTCTTCTTTAGTTACGTTAATTTTGACTTGAATTCAAATTTAATATGCGCATCGGCATCGCTGTTATTTCTTCTTGAGTATCGGTATCGTATCGGCAAAAAGGCGTATCGTTACATCCCTAGTTTGTTGTTAAATTTCAAATAGTTTTTGAAAATATTTGGGTGGCCATGGGCACGTGTCTTTGTGCCAGAGTCTGAATAGATTTTCACATCCGAACAATGAACTCAATTAAAGTCTTTTTATTTTCTACCTTTTACGGAAATTGTTCTACTGATTGTTTGACATGGATTTAAAGAAAGAAAAACGTAAATCCTTTTTTTGTTAAACTATTCTGTTTTATATGCAGAGAAGTTTATTATTTTGCATTTAGAACATAAAAACAAATGAATAGAATATGTAAATATTTTTTCAGTGGCTTGTGTTTATGAACTGACTTTTTAGTTTTTGTTTGCTTAACAATGACTGAAATATTTTGAAATGTCTGTAAGTACATAATAATTTAAGATGTAAATAAAATGGGGTTTTTATTTTACATTCGTGTTTATTTTAATAAAAAGTTTAAGTCCGGTTAAGTTTGGGTGAAATATTTGGGGGGCACAAATTTAATGAAGAGCTCTAGACTTGGGAGAATCTGGTTTCTGGTTTTAGAGAATAACATTATCGGATTACACTTTTTTACTGACTGAGTCATTTCCTTATTAGGAAAGAGTCTTTACATATCGATGGTTTTCTTCCGCAATCACGTATCTCAATTTTTTCAGATTTTTTGTTTTAACTTGAAAAGTAATCAGTAAATACCGCCATACAATTTTTCAATTTTTTAGTTTGGCGGAACACCGGAATTTTTCCTAATTATTGGATTATAAAAGAATATATAGCAAAAAGTTTCAAATATTTGGTAAAAAAAAAGAGTATTTTGTCTCTCCTGAAAAGTAGTTGTTTTTGAGTTACGAGGTTGCGGAAGAAAACCATCGATATGTAAAATTAATGGGCATCATCATGGTCAAATACTTTTCGGTTACAATGACAAGGACTTGTAATTGGTAATTAATAAAAGCCAATTCAGAAAAAATTGAGTAACTACTTTTGAGTTCTCATTGAGTTCTCCAAATATAGAGCAAATACTCGATACTCAGTTCCCACTACTCAATACCTTGTCAGCACTAAACGGTATTTAACACATATCGCTAATTCACTTTAATAGTGTTACAATTCAAAAAAATACTATTCAAAAGTTTTAGATCAAAATAAAAAAAAAGTATTAAAAGTATCGTTCTGAAATATCTACGATATTATTTTGACGACGAACCTTGCAAACGTGAGATATTTCATGGCTAAAAATAAAACCGGGCGTCTAATGGAAAAGTAAAGCGAATACAACTGAACCATCCTTTGTACACACAGCGTCAATCCTTTTCAAATTTCAATCTCATCCACTGTCCAGTATAGACTTGTTATCCGCAGTTAACGCTAACGAGACTCTGTCTACCGACCTAAGGCGGTAGAACTTTTCCAACCTGGTAATACCCACTAGTCAGCCCGGAGGCCAGCTGGCAGCCCCAGCACCAGAGCCGGATGCGTAAGCTCAATCAGTTGGTCATCTAAAACAAAAACCGATTACCGAAACCTCAATGAACAATGTTGAGGCCCTATCTACCTTATAGGCTCGGCGAGTAGACTTATGTAGAATTATGGCACGTTTTTATCACAAGCCGCAAACTTTCATGAATTTGGGAGAATGACACTATTAAGGTAAATAAGCGATGTATAGTTTTTTAAGTAGAACGAATTAGGTCACATACATGGCTGTAGGATATATCGCCCAAAGAAAAATGGCCCAAAAAAAAAATGAAAAATCGACCAAATGAAGAATCGCCCAAAAGATCATTAAAAATGACCCAACAAGTTAAATATGAAATTTTACCCAAAAGAAACGAAAAAGAGCCCAAAATAAAAATGAAAGGTTACCCAAAAAGAAAAAACGAATTTTTTCCCAAAAAAAAAAAAAAAAAAAATTAAAAATTACCCAATTTGCAAAACAGTGTTTATTATTCATATAAATTTAGTAACTTACAAATGTAAGAGAAAAACATGTTTTATTATGGTCACAACCAACAAAACTATTTTTAAAGAAACTTATTTTACCATAATGTGGTTGTCGGTGACAATGATTTGGTTAAATTAAACATAATATGGTCAACATTTTTTTAAAAATGGTTTTGTTGTTTTTTCTCTGGGTGCATATATTAAACATATAACGAAAACACTTTTGGGCGCAAGGATTTTCTTCCCTATGTTGTAACAAATACCGGCAGCGCTTACTAAAGCGTCTCGGCATAGCCGGCCTTCGGCCGGGCGCAAGGATTTTCTACTCTATGGTATAACAAACACCGGCTTCGCTAACTAAAGTTTCTCTGCATAGCCGGCGTTCGGCCGGGCGCAAGGATTTTCTCCTCTATGATTTAACAAAGACCGGCTTCGCTAACTAAAGCTTATCTGCGCAGACGGCCTTTGGGCGGGCGCAAGGATTTTTTCCTTTATGGTATAACAAGTACCGGTTTCGCTAAGTAAAGCTTCTAAAATCTGCCTTGTTTCCGAACGAAGGCCGACTTCGCAGATAATTTTTAGTTATCGAAGCCAGTATTTGTTATACCATAGAGGAGAAAATCCTTACGCCTGGCCGAAGGCCGGCTGGGCAGAAAAGCTTTAGTTAGCGAAGCCGGTTTTTGTTATACCATAGAGGAGAAAAATTTTCCCACCGGCCGAAGGCCGTATGTGGCTACAGCTTTAGTTAGCGAAGCCGGTACTTGTTTTTATCAAAGAGGAGAAAATCCTTGCGCCCGGCCTTAGGCCGGCTATGCTTTCGAGTTTGTATGCTATGCTTTCGAGTTTGTCCACGGACACTATGACACTGGACGTTATGACATGCCACCTTTTTGCAATATGTCCCGTTATTTGTATAAATAACATTTAGGAATTCGTCGTATAGTAATAATGAATGATTTAGACAAATCCCAGTAAAAAAAAATTGGGTTTTTTGAAGCACTTAAGAGAAAAAGCGCATAATGGAGCGCTTCAATAAAAGAGCTTTTATACAGCAGTAAATGATATAGAATAAAATATATCAAAAAAGCTGCTATTTTAGTGCTGACAACGCCGAGGTTTCGGGTTCAATTCCCGCCAGAGACTCTGGTTTCTTCCCTAGACAAGCATAGAGCTTCGCGGAATTAGCTTAGGAAATTTTTTTTAAAAAAGGCAATTAAGCAAGTAAAAGCAAAAAATTAACGAATATGTTAATATAGTTAGCCCCTAAAAAAGAACTTTAGGAGTGCTTTGTTTGCATATTAAAAGAAGCGCTTATTGTCAGCAGAAAATAGTCCTCCAAACCGGGAACACCCCATACAAAAATCAGGCATCCCATCAGCAGGTTTGAAGCGATTTAAGGTATGAATTCATACGTAAAACCTGCTCCTGTTGGAGCACATTTTTTACTGGGATAGTATGCCCGAAAAATGGGCTATTCTTCATATAACATTTTTGGGTATTTTTTCATAGTAAAAATCACCAAATTTAAAAAACGAAAAATCACCCAATAGTAACGAAAAATAGCCCAACAATTTTGGGTCACTTTTCATATGAATTCAGGCCCAATTTTACATGGAATTTTTTTGGGCTGTAGGAAATATCGCCCAAAGAAAAATGGCCCAAAAAAAAATGAAAAATCGCCCAAATGAAGAATCGCCCAAGCGAACATGAAAAATGACCCAAAAAGGTAAATATGAAATTTTGCCCAAAAAAAACGAAAAAGGGCCCAAAAAGAAAATGAAAAATGAACCAAAAAGCAAAAACGAATTTTTTCCCAAAAAAAAAAAAACAAAATTACTAAATTTGCAAAAAAGTGTTAATTATTCATATAAATTTAGGTGACATGTCATAACGTCCAGTGTCGTAGAGTCCTTGGACACTTTTAAAGTGTCATAATGTCCATCGAAGACGAGGACGAGGACGTTATGACACTTTGCAACGTCCGCAACTTAACTTATAATCAAAAATGTGTAAATTTTTTTTTAAAATACCGTTAAAATTTCAAGTGATTTTTTAAAGATACTTATTTAACCATAATATGGTTGTCGGTGACAATGATTTGGTTAAATTAAACATAATATGGATAAAATATTTTTATAGCTTTTACTCCGGGTGTATATATTAAATATATATATCCATAATAAGGATTTCATCTTCTATAAAGCTTCGAAAAACTGCCTTGTTTCCGAACAAGGCCGACTACGCAGAGAAGCTTTAGTTAGCGAAGCCGGTATTTGTTATACCATAGAGGAGAAAATCCTTGCGCCCGGCCGAAGGCCGGCTATACAGAGAAGCTTTAGTTAGCGAAGCCGGTCTTTGTTATACCATAGAGGAGAAAATCCTTGCGCCCGGCCGAAGGCCGGCGATACAGAGAAGCTTTAGTTAGCGAAGCCAGTATTTGTTATACCATAGAAGAGAAAATCCTTATTTTCGATATATATATATTTAATATATACTCCCAGAGAAAAAGCTACAAAATCATTTTTAAAAAAATTCTACCGATATTATGTTTAATTTAACCAAATCGTTGTCGCCGACAACCATATAATGGTTAAATTAGTTTCTTGAAAAATAGTTTTGTTGTTTGCAACCATAATAAAACATGGTTTTCTCTGCTTTGTAAGATTATGGTAGAATTTTAAAAATAGCCCATTTTTTTGGGCCATTTTTCATACAACATTTTTGGATGATTTTTCATAATGAAAAATCACCCAAATTTAAAAAACGAAAAATCACCCAACAATAACGATAAATAGCCCAAAAATTTTGGGCCATTTTTCATATGAAATCAGGCCCAATTTTACATGCAATTTTTTTGGGCGATTTTTAATTTTTTTTTTTTTTTTTGGGCGATTTTTCTTTGGGCGATATTTCCTACAGCCATTTTTTTGGTAGATTTTTCATTTATTTTTTTTGGGCCATTTTTCTTTGGGCGATTTTTCCTACAGCCCACAAACATATATTTAACTCCCAAACTTATATTCTGTTATACGTTATGATTTAAAAGTAGTATTAGTAGTAGTTAAAAGTAAAGACTAAGAAAGGTGTCGAGAATGCCCTCGTTTTGCTTTACAGGCACCTTTTAAACTACAACGACGGCTGCGCTGGATATTATTTTTATTCGCCTAAGTTGTATATTTGTTTAAATTCGCCAAAAATTAACCCATCCATGGAATGGAAATAACTGCTTTAAAGTTGTGAATTTAATAATCTCGAGCCGGAGGATTAATTACACTTCTCCAGTTTTGGTGCATGATCGTTAATACGGAGCGTGGAGAAACGGTAGTCCAGTCAGAAAAAAGACGTAAATATCTACACAGATAGTTCTTAATCATGGAAAGGAGAAGGCTTTGGAGTGTACCCTAGGAGATTATCGGATTACGGCAGCATTTTCCTGGCAGAAATACTTTCGACCGAGGAAACTAACGACTGCCTTAGATTATCCGTAATGTCCTTAAACTCCCCGCTCCTGAGAACAGCTCGTAAGGTAGCTGAGCAGTTTTACATCCGGATCATGTGAGCCCCATGGCACAGAAATATTCAGGGAAATATTAGACCGGATAGGCTTGCAAGACTATACACCGGATTAAAAAGTCATGAGAGTATATTTTCTCTCTTGTAAGCTCAAATTTCAAGGAATAACTAACGATGCTGCTAAAGATTGATAGACCGCAAATACTAATTTCAGAATTAATAGTTGTGGCCCCTTACCATGTTTCTACTGTTGCTGCTACATGTTTCTACTATCACCAGAAAGAATGTGTCACTTTTGGTATCTATAATCACTCAATTTAGGTAGGCGTGCACATCGTCTTGGAACCGGACACTATATTTACTGCTATGAACATGAGAAAGATAATATGGAAAGTTACCTACATCTCTGTCCTCCATCGGGCAAGAACGCGACTTTGGATTATCTGCTTGATTTCTCTGCCATTGAATTATATTACATTTTGAACTTCGCAACGAGTTCGGGTTCGGTCTACGGAGGAAATTCTATTTATTAGAATTTCATAGTATCACAATTGATCAATGGGGCTGAGCTGAAGTTAAGTTGCCAGTTGCGAAATCAGGCAACTACCTCACTTAATCTAAGTCAAATAATCGATACGATAACTTTAATAACAGCTACAATGGCAGTGCAAAATTGTGTACTGGTAAGCCCAGAATTAACCATTTAAGTCTCCTCTCCAAAATCGCTTAAAGACGAACAAATCCCAAATATGTATTTACAGATATCTGGATATTTTCGGCGCAAAGAACTCTTATGTGAAGTTTAACGTTAGGACATAATTTTGTTACGCCGGCTGCAGGATTGACCATGGGTGCAAATAGGTACAATCTCGAATATGTATCCTTATATTCTGTGGTGTAGGGTATCAAATATTCGAGTTTGACCGACAATACCTTCTTACTTTTTTTACTTGCAGATTTATAAGTCGTTGTATTCAGAAATAGATCCCTGTCCGTTTTAAATATCCATTCCAATTCCAATTTGTTAAAGTCAAAAATTCAGTATTAATCATGATTTGCGAAAAAATTCTAATTTCCCTAAATAAGCACCAGTCTACTACTTAATTAAGTCATTGTTTCCTTAACGTTTACCTATTCATCCTCCTTTGATGATACACTGTCATAAAAATGCAAATATACGAAGCAAATAAAAGCAACAAACTCAAATAAACCCATCACACTACAGGTGGCAACAAATAAACAGCCACAATAAAAAATCTTTAAAACAGAAACAAGAATAATATTTCAAAAATTTATTTGAATATTATGTCCTTTTTTTATGCCACAACTTTACTTATTTTTTATATAAATAATAAATATTTTACATCTTTATTATAAAAAAAGCACTCGTATAAAACTGAAAACGATGATGATGTTGAGGTTGATGATTTTGCATAATAAGGAGCAAAAAGTCCTTTGACTTTGTTTTAAAATATAAATAATGATAATCAACTCTCTGCTCTTTGAATTTTATTTGTTAAGAAAACAAAAGTACAGAGATTTAGAAAAAAAAGTAGACTGAGAAACACATTTTTTATAACATGTTTTTTATTTAAAATTTAGCACAAATTTATTACAATACAAGTAAGGAGATATATTCGGGCAAGACCGACCATGTGAGGACCTATGTTCCACCTAGGAACTAAGGGAAATTAATAATATAATAAAGACCAACCATGTGATACCCTACACTACATTACATTTAATGGAAAATTTTCGAGAGTATACACTATGGAACCGCCTGAACAAAATTATGTTATGAGGTTAATGACCAATTTTCAGGATTGATATTAAAACACATTTATGTTTAAAATCGTTTTAAATACAAAATTCTCTTCTTCACTAAACAATTAAATAAAACTAAATTCACCGATGTGGTTCACTTAAATTCAACTTAAATTTCCATTGGAATAACTTAGCAAGGTGGCAAGTATACTATTATACTATTATACTATTACACTATTATACTATTAAACTATTATACTTTTATACTATTATACTATTATGCTATAATACTTTTATAATATTACACTATTTTACTATTGCAATGAAATAAGTTTGGACCAAATTTAATCTAAATATCAATACAATAAGATGATTTACGGCCACAAAGACTATATTCCCGAAAAAAGCTTGGATGGGGTATATGTGTAATTATGAACCGATTCTTACCATTTTCAATGGGCTTGATCCCTGTGACAATTAAAACCTTTGTACCAAATTTTATAAAATTATGATTCGAATTATATTTTAAGATGTAACAAACATCAGCAGTAACGCATAATACCTTCAGCACTATTGTGGTGTCCGTATAATAAATCAACAAACGTATAATGAAAATAACTTTGTACTTAAGACAAGAAACAATGTCTGCCAAAAATATCTAGTCCTAAGGATTGTTTAAATTTCTTTAATTTATTAAGAGGATTAGTTAAAAAAAAACTCTTATTTAGTAGAGGTACATTGAAGGTGGTCGATGCAAGTTTAGTTTTTGGTGTACTTACTTATTCTTAATATGGATTTAAATAATAATCATATTCTGAAGAATTACCTGAAAATAGAAAAAATAAAAGCGAATTTAATAAAAAAATAAACTATAAAATATATTAAAATTATTAATTTATATTAAAAATTTTTTTATTTTAAAAGGAACCTTTAAGTTCATAGAAGCAAAATCGTAAAACGTCCTATCTTGCTAATGAGCTGGAATCATATTATCCATCTCTCTCTTAAACTTCAATATATTACAAAAAAATCCGACATCAACCCAAACTTCGGGTCTAAGTCTAAGGAAAAATTTAAAATTGTTCGGGATTTAAATCACAGCAAAGTAATTCTAAGTCTAGCGGTTACTTAATGGTGGGCTATGACCAATATTTTAAGGTGTTACAAACATCAGCACAAATGCTTAATACCCTCTCCACTATTGTGGTGGGGGTATAAAAATAACCATCTGGTCCAAGTCGCCTTGGTGCGAATTGTAGCAAATTTTGAACAATCTCCTCTAGAAGAAGAACCCATATCAAATTATTTCCTTTCCCTTGGCATTTTTCGAATAACCAGCGATTAAGAGGTACTTGAAAAAATCTTTTGGTTATATCGAGCAATAAAACCGTATTTTTATTGGATGATGAACTGTTGGATAAATGCAGTTTATTATCCTTCAATGCCGACATTGATGTACTGGCTATTTCCCAGACTGGCAATTTATTTGTGTGTGGTTTAAGTGATGGGGATATATATGGTGTTTTCCGTTTGGAGCAATCTTTTACTAGTATGTTTCTGATATTAAATTCGAAGTTAACGTTAATTTAGAAAGAACGATATCTGACCGTCCGATCTATTCTTGAAAACGATTTTGGTTCACATGATTCTGATAAAAATGTTACTATTGGAATACAATTTGGTAGAATTTATATCGGGGTATATTTTGATATATGCAGCTTTTTATATTTACGACAACCATCTATATATTTTCGAATTTTGAGCCTTCAGCTTGGTGGGGCGTGCCTAAGTATACTGTCCGACTTGGTTCAAATGTAAGTTTGGCTTAACGCAGAGAAAAAACATTTTTCAGTATGATCAGTCCCTTTAACAAATCTATTTTTAATTGTAATTAAGCCATTTTTTTCACTGACAACCATATCGAGGCATTACCCCAAAAAAAGCTTAAGCAACATCATTTTCCAATTTCGTTTTTTTTTTATTACATGACTTTATTGGCAACACTTGCCTATTCTCCTAAAATGTCATGGTCTCATAAGGTACCTTTACGATTTTATAGCAAGAACAATTTTATCGTAAGCGACAAATTTAATACAAAATTTTATGAAATAAAATAAAAAACCAAAAATTACTTTGATAATAAACTGGAAAGTGCACGGCCTAACGAAACTGAACTGGCAACATACTTTATTTTTTGATTTTCCGGCGAAAACAATAAAGCAAAACAACAACAATGAATTTTGGGAGAATTCCAACCAATTGTGAGTCTAAACACAATGTTTGCGGTGCAATTTCTCCTTGCGGTAGAGAAAAATAAAAATAATACAACTGAAGACGGCGACGCACATTGGTTGAAGAGTGGCCAAAATTCATTTTTTTCATGTTCGCCGATTTGGATAATTTTTTGGTATTTTGTTGGCAGATATCTGAATATTATCATTCCGTACTATTAGGCAGATATATTTATTATTTGTTTGGATAGACACGCTCGAAGTTCATATATGTTCGCTCGTTTAAAATGGCATGCAAATTGACTGTATATTCAATCTTTTTGTACAATGACAGTAAACTTATCATTTGACTTTGTTCTATATTTTCGTAAATGACAATTGTCAAAGATGAGATTTGCATTAAAAAAAGTTGGAAAAAGTGCCATATAAAAAAATTTCGTAGAGCAAAATATAAACAACATCAAAATTTCAATGTTCATCAATTTCAATAGGCTGTATCTTTTTAGCGCTGTGGAGCGCTGTTTAACGAATGATGTCAAATTACAGCTTGAAGTCTCAGCTAAAAGTTCAAAAAAATTCAGCTGCACATATTTGCACTTTTCCAAAAAAAACAGTAAAAACTATAAAGCGATAAAGTGATAAAGTAACAAAACATGAATTTTCGTTCATGCTTGTTGTTGTTGCCATAATTCTTAACTGTTTAAAATTATTACAAAATGTAATTTACATACTAGTCAATAGTGTTAATTATACATTTCATTCTTGAAAAAAGTATAAGCTTCAATTGAATTTGAATTGTTGTTTACTAATTAACATTAAATTGGCAAGTGCTGTGATAAGTGGTGTATTATTAAGTGATATCAACATTTTATTTTATTAATTATGGAAAATTTAACAGTTTCCCAGTAAAAAAAATTTGGATTTTTTGAAGCACTGTAGAGAAAAAGCGCATGATCGAGCGCTTCAATAAAAGAGCTTTTATAAAGCAGTAAATGATATAGAATAAAATATACAAAAAAGCTGCTATTTTAGTGCTGACAATGAAGAAGGTTGCAAACCGAAAAAAATAAAAATATGCGAAAATGATTGGAAAAAGGCATTTAAACAAAAGTAAAAGCAAAACATTAATGAGTATGATAATATAGTAAGCCCCTAAAAAGCACTTTAGGAGTGCTTTGTTTGCATGTTAAAAGAAGCGCTTATTGTCATCAGAAAATATTCCTCCAAACCGGGAACACCCCAAACAAAAATCAGGCATCCCATCAGCAGGTTTGAAGCGATTTGTGGTATGAATTCATATACAAAACCTGTTCCTTTTGGAGCACAATTTTTACTGGGTTCTTATTTCTTATTCATGTTTTTTCTATTTGTTTTGTCTGTGGGAGGTGGGCGTAAAAGTGGGCGGATCAGATATATATATTCAGGAGCCCATTCTACAATTATAATATTTATTTTAGTGAAAATTTAGTTGATACAATCAAAATCAAGGGAGTTATGCCACTTTTTCAATACAAATTGTATGGGAGGTGGGCGTAAAAGTGGGCGGATCAGCTATATATTTTCAGGAGCTCATTCTACAATTATAATATTTATTTTTAGTGAAAATTGAGTTGATACAATCAAAATCAAGGGAGTTATGCCACTTTTTCAATACAAGTTGTATGGGAGGTGGGCGTAAAAGTGGGCGGATCAGGTATATATTTCCAGGAGCTCATTCTACAATTATAATATTTATTTTTAGTGAAAATTGAGTTGATACAATCGAAATCAAGGGAGTTATGCCACTTTTTCAATACAAGTTGTATGGGAGGTGGGCGGATCATGTTGTTTTTTCCATTTTTTCTTGATTCAAACAAAAAATGCATGTGTGGCAAGTTTCATTGTCCTTCGACAACTTCCTCTATTTTTAGCCGCTCGTTATATGAACTTCAACCAATGTGCGACGGCAATATTTGTTATTGTTTGTTTACATTGTTATCATGTTTTTTGGTTACGCTGGGTCTCCACGTAGCAATTTTTATTGCTAAGTACAAGCAATAACGTCGGCAGAACAATGACAGAACAATGGAGCAATAATTGCTAATTATATTGCTGGAGAACACTTGAAATTGCTTTGCCATAAATTTGCAATTTTCACCGCGAGTAGTTGTATAAAGTTTTGTGGCTGTATTTATAACAAATGTTTTATGTTGTATTTTGAAGTGGTTGTTAAATTTTTTTTTTTTAAATAAAAAAATATATTAATAAAATAATTAATTGTAATTGTTGTAGCTGTGTTTTGTATTACTTTTTTGTTTATTTGCGTTTGCTTTTGTTGATATTGACGTTTATTTAAAAATATAATATATAAAAACTTTTTCTGTATTTTGTTGAAGTATTTTTTCACTTGGCGGCTTTTTCTTGATTGCTTTTTTAATAAATAAACACACTAATAAATAAACAACCGTACAGAGAAATTAAATGTCAGATAAATTACAACTGATTTGACAGCAGATTGTTAAGCAATTCATTGCGCAATGGATTGCCACTCATGGCAATTTGCGGTCTATACGTCTATACGTTTGCCGCAATCAATATTGCTACGTGGAGACCCGGGGTTACAATAATGTTGTAAACATCGCCAATTATTCAAAAATTATGGCAACATCAGAAAGAGATTGTGTATCACAAATTGAAAGAGCAAGAAAGTCGGCAATGAATTAAAATAGATTTTAATTTTATGCCGTTCCGCACTTTAAAATCGTATGAAAAACCGCACCTCAATAAATTATCGTTACATTGTGTTCAGACTCTGTAGTGGGAATGTAAGAAAAGATAAATCCACTGTTTATTGTTGTTGTTTTTGTTTAAGCTTTGATATTGTTACAAGTAACGCTAGTGCTTATAATTCTTATTCTCTCAACAGTTTTATTTGTATAAAATCTTTAGTTTTTCTAAAAATCTTTGCACGAAGTTTCCTAATGATCTGGCCTTAGCAACAAATGAAATTATCCCATCAACAGGTAATTTTCAGTGTTTCTATCAAGTATAAAAATTAGGAATTAAGCACGACAAACGAAATCTTGTTAATAAAAAAACCTTCTTCTGTAAAATTTGGTTTTTGTCGCTTAAGCGTTTTTGCGGTTATGACTCGATATCATGGTTAAATAAGGCCTTCAATAAAAAGCCACAACCCCATATTGTATATTGTATAGCCAACGAACATGTTATGGTTAACAAAAAAAAATTGTTGAAATTTATTATAGTTTGTTTTCAACCTTAGCATATTGCTCTTGGAAAAGACTATTTTGTAATTCGATACCGAACAGTTAATAGTGGTAAACAAATAATTGTCATATTTAAACTTAACATAACTTAGAGGCAACCTTAATATGGCTGTGGCTTCTTGATGGAGGACAAATTAAACCATCGTATTGTTGCCGGTAACAATAATATGGTTAAATTTACCTTAATATGTTTAAATTGACCATAATATGTTTAAAACTTATCGTTAAAAAAGTTTTGTTGGAAGTGACTATATTGAAAATGTTTTTTTTTTAATGTATTAACAACATACAAACCAAATGGGAATTTTCCGACCCTACGTACTTGTGATCCTAAGATCACTTATTTCATATAAATATATTATTAGAAAGAAGTGTGTTGCCCGCAACTAGGGCTTAAACTCAGAGAGCGAATTATTACGGATCACATTATTGGGTTGTATTACATTGATTAAGTCTAGAAATTTGAAAGTTACAAAATAATAAAAATTTCTAATAAATATCTATCGAATACCCTTTAAAATTTCTTTTGCATCACGTTTTGCAGATGACAATGGTTTTAAGTATTTTTGGCTGCACATTCTTAAAATGGACCTTTTAAACATAAAGAAAACGTGAGTAATAAAATGGTTTTATTAACAAGTTCACATGGAGTAAAAAAGTTCATAAAACCAATTGTTAAAAACAAAATGTAAAAGCAAATTTGTTTTTACTCTCCGGCTCTAAGTTTTCTTTTTTTTTAAAGCACCCCAAAACTTTGCATCATATACACTTAAAAAAGCATACAAATTTTAACGCGAGCTTAAAATCCTTTGTACATTTGGTTGGAAGCATTAAAAAACAAAAAAAAACAAGTTAGAGTGCTATATTCGGCTGTGCCGAATCTTTGATACCCTCCACCGACAGTTCGAATGTTTAAGGAGTAATATCTGTATGATGTTATTATTATCTTAAACTGTGACGATTTGTTATTAACAGGGCAAGGGACTTCATGCAAATGCATGTTTGTTGTCGGTACTCTGAGACCCACCTAAAGTTAATATCTTTGCGAATCACAATATTTCCAGTAAAATGGCATCAATTTGTTAGTGCATATTTTTGCATATTTTGCTTTAAATGCATGTTTTTGCATATTTTGATATAAATGCATATTTTTCGTCATATTTTGTTATAAATTCACATTTTTCGTCATATTTTATAATATTTATAAAAAAAATTGATCTTTTCTTAGTTTTTTGTTTAGAAATATCTTTCTGTTCAAGGCGAATTCATTATAAGGTGTAGTCAGTGAATCAGCTGGTTATAGTTGTTTCAGCCCTGAAGCTGTCAAACAGTCAAAATAGTATGGGAAAATCTGCTAACTTCGACATTTTCAAGGAGCAAAAACAACATGTTGGTGTTTGGTACTGAATTACCTACATTTTATTATAAATTCACCTTGTTTCTTTTACATTAAAAAAGTAGCACATACAAAAATTATACAATTTGTATAATTGTGCACATAATTGTAGAAGTAACAATAAAACAGTTTTTGACATTTCATTTTGTTCGCGGTTTTTTTTACTTGAAGAAACGGCAAATAAAAATAATGTTCGGCGAAGAAAAAATAGAACTCAACATAATATTTTTGATTTACGGTGTAAGAAGTATGACCTAAAATCCAAAAAGTATTAATAAAAAAAATTGTTTCTAAGGAAAAAAATGCCAAAAGAAAAAATATCAAAAAATAATCTTTAAAATAAGTGTGTTTTTGAGTCTTCAAAATAGAGGGGAAAGTACTTTTTTGCATAGTTTACAAAAAGGTGTTTCATTTAAAAATTTCAAGTAAATCAGCACCTTCAAAGCCAGAAACACAAAGATTTATGATTTATGAAAACGTTTCGCAAACTTTAATTTCAAGAAAATCAACTTTTGGGGAATAGACTAGCAAATTTAGTTTTGAATTGTATAATGCTCTGGTGTCTGCAGATATACCTCTATATTAGCTAATCAACCAAAATTATAGAATTTTTTTAAACAAATATAACAATGAAACCATTCCTACGGAAACAACCCTTATAAAAACTTATATCGCCAAGTTGTACACTATACAACTATGTGACATTGTTGAAAGAATTAAGTGACATAATTTGTGGCTGTCTATTGACGAAGCAATGGACACTGAAGGACGTTTCGTTGTCTACGTAATTGGGATCTTGAATGCAGAAGAAGATCTTGAATGCAGAAGAAGAACAGAGTAAACACAAATTTTTTTTAAATATTGTAAAGTTTGAAAAGGTGGATCATGCTTCAATAGCTCGAACTTTCAAAGATTCAATTTCTCTTTTAGAATCCTTTAATAAAAATAAAATTTTGCTCTACTTGACCTTTTTTTTAAGATATCTTACTCAAAAATGTTACATGTCACATGCTAAGCTCATGCCATGCATGAAAGATTTTAAAGTCTCCTTTGCGTTTCAAGATGGGGTACCTGGTTGCAGGCAGTTGAGTATTATGCCAAAAATTTTGAAGAATTTAAAGATGTGGTAAATAATTTTAACGAAAATAATGCAGTCGCGATAAAAAAGTGAACAATATTTTAAATGTACCTAATATAAAGGCTCAATTAGAATTTATACACTCAAACAATGGGTTTCTAGTCGAGACAATAACCGAACTTCAATGGTTTAAATCATTAAAATAAGAAAAGTAGAAGGTCAAATCGGCGAAAAAATAAAAGCCAAAATTTATGCAGTTTTAAAAAAGAATGCCGGATTTAAAAAAGTTAAAGAAATTGGTAATATTTTTTATTTACCTTTCAGTAAAGAAAAAATTGTAGACAATGAATATTCTACAAAGGAGTTGACCACTTTTAAATATCCACCTATTACATCCGTTGATGTCGAACGAACACTTTCAATGCTTAAAACTGTTTTAAGTTAAGACCAAATAGAATGAGTTTTACATTTGATAACTTAAAAAAAAAACTTATTTATTTATATGTATATGTAAATATATCTTTATCTACTACTACTTTTTAAACTATGTTTTAAGTTTTTAAAACTGAATGAAATGTATTTATGTTTTTTTTTGTTAAATATGGTTAAATAAATATATTTTTAATGCATATTTCTTACTTTTATTTTTGCATATTTTACGATTTTTAGTGCATGTTTTATGCGCATATTTTGCGATTTTAAGTGCATGAACTTCCTTGCCCTGGTTATTAATTATGGTTTTAGGCGACTAAACTGTTTTCCGGTAGTAGGGTTTATATGGGGCCTAGGGTAAATTATGGACCGATCATCACGAAATTTCACAACGTCATTTCTAGTCCTTTAAAACTGTGACGTACCAATTTCTGTTATGCTAGCATTATTAATTATGGTGTTAGGTGTACTAAAATTTTTTCCGGGAGTATTGTTTATATGGGGCTTAGGGTAAATTATGGCGGGATTTATCACGAAATTTAACAGCGTGATTTCCAGTCAACTAAAACAAATTTTTGCAAAATCTTATCTCATTCCGTGCCTTGTTCCAGCATTTATGTTAGTTTTTGTAACAAAATTATCAATTTTTTTAGGTGGTGGTTCCACATTTTGATTCATAGCTCTGGTCCTACTGAACCGATTTTGCTGGATTTCAATCCCAAACTGCTTAGGATAACTACAAGCAATTTGGCACCAAGTTTGTTCATTTCTTTTGAGTTGTTCGAAAGTGAGCGTGTTTTCAACAGACGGACAGACGGACAGACAGACGGACATGGCTAAATCGACTTAGAATTACTCAAGGACCCAGAATATATATACTTTATGGGGTCTGAGATGAATAATAAAAAAGTTTCACACGGAATGACAAACTTAATATACCCTCTTCACAGCTAATTGTGGTGGAGGGTATAATAACAATTTAAACACATAAGATAGATTTATTCGGCCGTGCCGAATATATGGTACCCTATACCAACAGTAAGAATTTTGCTCGTATTTTTTAAATTGCATTACAGTATTATTTACTCAAGTGTATTTCGGGAGGGGGCTTATATGTTTATGGAAAGCCATTTGTTACTTTTGCTTTAAGTTTTTTTTCCCAAATTTGAGAAAGAATCACATATACATGTGTACATATATACGTACGTATACATAGCATGTAGGTTTAAAGATTTATTTTTGCAGTAACTTTCAAGTGGTCGAAATTCGGACACCGGGCGAACCTAGTACATTAAATACTTCTCTTCATTTAAAAACATTTTTAACAAAGCTCTTTTATATATAAACTCGTAAAAAGAGGAACAGAAACAACATAAATATAATGACGACAGAAAATGTCACGTGCGACAGGTCACATGCGACTGTGATTATAACTAACTTAAAAGTAAAGTATGAATTATATTAAGGTAAAATCAAAACAAATTTTTAAGAGACATTAGTGCATAACATTCTTACATTTTTTGCATTAAGCTATTGCCCCACGTTTCGCTGAAATAGGCATATGAATTGTTGGCCGCGAAAACCACTTATGTTTTTATCAAGTGCGAGTGCCTTGTTTTTTTGCATTTGTCTTGAATACGGAAAAAGGTTAAATAAAATGAACAATAGCGCCAATTATAGGGCTAATTAAGAACTATAAGTTTAATCTATTACCAAAACAATCCGTTTTATTTTGACTTTTTCACTATAAATGTGTACGACGGTCACGTTCGACTTAATGGAACTACTCATATATGTAGTCATATAGATCGTGTTTAGACTAGTTTAATCAAAAATGACAATACCTTTATTCCATCACTAATATTGTGCTTCATTTTGAACATCATTTTACAGTTTTTTTTATCAGTTTTTGTGATATAACGCCCACTTTAGAGGGCGGGTAAAGAAGAAATAAAGAAATTTGTTTTATTTTTGTTTTTTCTTTACCCACTTACAACTACATTTAGAGTTGACAAAAAATCAACCAAATGTGGTCGGGATTGTAAGAAAAGATAAACTCACTGTTTGTTGTAGTGGTTTTTGTTTAAGCTTTGATATTGTTTCAAGTAAAACTGGGGTTTATAATTCTTATTCGCTTAACAGTTTTGTTTGTATAACATCTTTAGTTTTTCTAAAATCTTTGAATGCGCATAGGAATAGCTTATCCCATGAACAATATGAAATGGGAATTTAGCACATTATAACGTAACCTTGTTAAAAAATTGTTTATTTATGGGAGAAACATTTAAGAATACCTGAAAACACCGTAATTAATATTTGTTCTTAATAGAAAATACTCTATAAGCAGAAAACAAATTAAAATGTGTAGGGAGTTTGATTCGCATTTGGCTCCATGTCACTTTTTCTGCTGAACCGATTGTACTACATTTTTATCCCAAACTGCTTAGACTATTTTGTGTTTTAAGGTGTTGGGAAGTAAGCATGCTGTTACACATGAAATAACAAACTTATTTTACACCGCCAGTCACTACTCGTGTTAGAGGGTATAAAGAATTTTTGTTTTTTATTTAGCAAACACTTTTAAAATAATAAAAACTGTTAAAAGAAATTTGCAAGATAAAAAATGGCCTACAAAAATGACGTTTAATAGTCCTGCCGACATTTTATGGCCTAGTAAATTAAATACGAGAAGAGGAATGGGAAGGAAGTACGATTAAAACAAATTGTTGATACAAAAACAGCCATTAAAGGCATTAAATGCCTCCATCACAGCACATCGCTCCACAACTGTGGTGCACATGTTCGTACATCCCAATCGAACTGACAGACAAAACCGCCGCAAGTTAAACGTCAAGACCAGACAAAAAGTTATTTGGACTTTTTTTATAGTCTTCTTAAAGGAATATGATAAAAGATGGAGGTGGGTGGTAGCGGCTTACAAAACAGGAAGGAGCAAACCATTTTTTATCCTGAAATTATTTTTATAATTTTTTTTTTTTTTTTTTTTTTGTTAAATTTCTTGTTTCAAACAGCTTTAATATATGACTTTGCTTTAAACACATACAATTTATGATCCATGTGTGTGTGTTTGACTTACTCTGCATGTGTTCAATTGAATTTATGTACATTTAGTGTTTTTATATGGGCTTTTCAGGTCAGGTCTCTGGTTAAACAAACTTTCAATTTCAGTTCAAGGAAATTAGCATTTTATGCAAATTTTCCTTTTTTCCCCTTTTTTTTATATTATTAGTTTCTGTATACTTTTATTTGAAAAATATACCCCTTTTCAAGGATTATTTGCATCATTTTCTATTAAAGTTTTTTTTCTTTCTCGGAAAATTTTAAGGCCATATTTTTCCCATTGACTGGAAAGTTTTTAAGAGGCAATTCTTTCTTGTTGTTGTTGTTTTTGCTTGTGTTTTGTGCATAAGAACTTAAATGTTTTTAATATTAATTTTTTCTTGATTAAAATAAAATTTTCTTATTTCAATTAGGAGCTTTAAGTTCCCGTGGCTTTTTCCTTTTACAGGGAGTTCATGCAATTATATTTTACTACCGGAAAATCCCGGGTATTAGAAAATATTTTGTGATTTCCCAAAAGGATTCTGTGCAACCCAAACTTTCAATCAAAACTTGCTTAAATTGTTATTTGACACGTAGACTTAGACTTATTGTGAGGCTTTTTATGATTTGGCAATGGTCTGCACAATGTTCTCCCTTTTAAAGTTTTTGATTTATGTAAAAAAAAAAAACACATAAGCCTTCACGTTAATCCGGGAATCCTGGCGGGAAATGGCCCAATCTATCAGATATTTTGTAAGCTCCACTAACGAAGATCAATTCAACTTGAATATATATCAGTGTATAATTTAATATATCTCTCTTTTCTCTCTCTCTCTCTCTCTCTCTCTCTCTCTCTCTCTCTCTCTCTCTCTCTCTCTCTCTCTCTCTGACAGCCAGTTCACCAATTGACGGAATGTCAGTCCTGGATCTGATATTGCGTAACCAAGACATTTGCTTAAGTCCAATCCCACGCCCTCGGTTTTTCCGTGAAGTATAAGATGAAGCCATTCATATTTTCCCCCCTATCATATGAACAAAATATGAATGAAGAGTTACGGACTTTGATTGCATGGAATAATTAACGTTGAGTCTTCAAACTTCTTAATATTTCGGTATTGGGTATAAATTCCGTCTATGAGGCCAGATTTTAAAACTTTCAAACTTATTCATGTGTTCAGTTTTAAGGATCCAAGACACCATGGAATGTAGCAGTATTGATCAGATGTAGCACTTAATAATACGAAGTCGAACTAGTATGTTTATTTCGCGACTACATAACATTTTTCTATACATGCTAAAAGAAGTTCTAAGCATTTCAATTATATACACATTTGACTTCTTTATCCACTGTCCAAATTTCCGTAAGCCGTTTGGAGATTTAACGCGACTTACAATCATCATTTTGGACTTATCTATGTTGATTTTCAAACCATAAATGTATGTTGCTTTGTTCTTGGATTTTGTTGAGGAGTGGCTTTTTTCAACTTCTCGTTAAGCTTCGTGAAATGCTAATAGATTGAAGAGTAAAGGGTAAAAAGGATACAGCTTTGCCGCACTCCACCTTTGATATCAATATTAAGCATGTAGCCATCATTGTGTCATCTTTTACTTTGTCAAATGCTGTCGTGTAATCTAGGAAAGATAAAAAGTTCCTTACGAACATCCATACAATTTTGGACGCATTAAAATATATAGAGTTTTATAAATACTAGTGTTTGCACACACAGAAAAAATTATTGCCGAATTATTTTCAAACAAACGCTTGTTTGAAATTTTTTTTGATTTCTACAAATTTTTTTACTGATTCAATCAATATTTTTGTTTGATTTTTATTTAACCAACAAAAATGTGGACAACTCTTCAAAAATTTAATAAGCGCGCTATTGGTTTGAAGTTTTCATAATTTTGTATGAAATATTTAACGCTCTTTAATGTTGTCGTCTTTTTGCATTTTTTTATTGATTGTAAGCAACACTTCTTTATGTGAAATATAAGAACTACAACAAAAAACACATGCAGTCTATTTTTGGACGCTTTAAAAAAGAACAGCAATAAGAAAAATGATAAAATAGCGTGACGAGGTTTGTAGTAAAAAAAACAACAAAAAAAAAAACGTTTAATTTTTTTTAAACAACAGAAAAAACACATTATAAGAAACAAAATAAATTTTTGGTTGGTTTCAAAGTTGGTAAAAAAAAAAACAAAATCCCGTATTCAATTTTTTCAAACTGTTTGCTTAAATACATCAAATACAAAAATAGCATGATGGCGGAAAACATATCGAGTCGGTCTGCCGCCGTTTTTGGTTACATTTCTTCTTCATTAGCAAAGGAAAGGATAAAGCAACAGTGAGTGATGAAGAAAAACACTGTGAGTATAAATATGACTTCGTTCAAAAATTATTCCAACAAAAAAATGTGTCTCAAAGCCAGCCGGCCGCTCTGCTCTGCTTCATCTTCGCCAACAGTGCTTGCTTGTGTGCGCGTCATTGCTTGTGCTAAAACTTTTTTGTTTGATTCAGCAAAATTATTTGTTTGAAATTTATATGAATTTCAGTAAACTTTTTGTTTGATTCTGTAAAATTATTTGTTTGAAAAAATCGGCGTTTTTTTTCAATAAACAAAATGCAAATAAATTGTTTGAATATGCGAATTTGTTTGTAGGACCGATTTTAGACAAAAAATTGTTTGATTCTACAAATTTTTTGTTTGAATTGGAAAAATAATTTTTTCTGTGCAGTGGTCGAAATTCATCCATAATTATATATTTAGATTTTTTTTTTTTTTTTTTTTTTACTGTTAGGACCAGCACTCAGGGGATGACCCCTACTAATGCATTGCATTGTGTTGGAACTAGGAAAATAGGTTGTGGGAAGGAGGATAGAGGGAGTAGTGTTTGTGAACATTCGATTTGAACTTAATCATGTTGTAAGTGAGAGGGAAGACTTCTGCAGGAAGGTTATTCCACATACGAACTGTGCGGGAAAAAAATGAATTCTCTCTGTAATGCGTTGTACGATTCACCTGCCAATCGACCACATAAGGATGGGCTCTTGAGGAAAAACGTGTATTACGAACAAACCTACGGGTTTCGGGAACCAGATCCCTAATTTCGTCAGAACACATCCCATTGTAGTAACGATAAAACAGACAAATACAACCCACATTGCGACGGTGCTCGAGGGAGTCAATAGAATTGGATACCCTACTGTCACCAATGAGAACCTTCGCCCTCTCCTGCACGCGGTCGAGAAGCTCCAAAATAGACTTTGAAGCACCGGCCCACACATGAGAGTTGTATTCCATACGCGGCCGGATATAGGTGGTATAAATAGTAAGGAGATCAGATGGAGTGAAGTATATCTTACACCGTCTTAGAAAACCGAGGCACTTGAATGCTTCTTTCGACACCTTGAATATATGTTCTGTCCATCGGACATCACATTGTATCCTCATGCCCAGAACATCAAGAGATTCTGATTCCTCAATAATTATACCACCCATATATACAGATGAGGCACCTTGATTTGTCGCGCGTTTATGCGTCAGCACGCAACATTGGGTTTTTCGGGCATTAAAATCGACCCTATTCGCACGACCCCATTCCGAGATTATGTCAAGGTCTCGGCCAAGCGTATCATTCATATTCTGCCTCATAGCAGCGACATCGGATACGCTTGGTCTACATTCGAATGAGAACGAGTTGCAAAGGTTGCTGTCATCTGCAAAAGAGTAGATAGGATTGTAAGTTTGACAAAGGAGGTCGTTTAGAAAGATAAGAAATAGAGTAGGAGAAAGAACGGAGCCTTGCGGCACCCCTGAATGAATCTTGAACTCGTTTGACGAAACCCCATCTATAACAACTCGTATAGTGCGATCTCTGAGAAAACTCGATATAAATCGAGAGAAATTATCACCGACACCAAATGCAGCAAGTTTTGACAAGAGTGCACCATGCCAGACTCTGTCAAACGCCTTAGAAATATCCAAAGCAATTACCTTACTTTCGCCAAAATGGTGAATGGAATGGCACCATTTTTCCGATAACAGAGCTAGAAAGTCTCCAGTAGAGCGACCTCTACGAAAGCCATACTGGCGGTCGCTTAGTAGGTAGTTTGATTCTAAATATTTGACAAGATGGTAATTTACCATACTCTCCATAACTTTGGAAAGTGCCGAACAAATTGCAATTGGGCGGTAATTTTCAGGGTTATTAGCGGTTCCCTTTTTAGGAATTGGCGTTACGTTAGCAACTTTCCAGCAGACTGGAAATTCCGCGGCACGGTATAAAGTGCTGAAAAGATTTGCTAAGGGACGAGCTAGCGTCGAAGAGCACTGCTTCAAGACCAGTGCAGGTATACCATCCGGCCCAGGAGACTTGTTTATGTCGAGATCCGCAAGAACCCTTTTAACAGCTCGACCCCGAAAAAATATTCTAGGCATAGTTACGGATACTTTTTCGAGTTCGGGTAGTGGTTGATTGCTATCTGGTAGGTAAGAATTATTAGCAAATAATTCGGCAAAACAATTAGCCTTATCAACCGGGTCCGTGAATGATCGGCCATCCTTTAAAAGAGCTGGTATTGAAGAACTAGCATTAACCCTTACTCTTTTAACGAATGACCAGAAGCTTTTACTACCCCGGGGAGCAGCAAGAACTTCAGCACGAAGACGTTGCTCGTGAAGAGTTTTTTCCCGTCTAAGTACTTTGGCACACGAAGACCTTGCCATTTTGCGTAGCAATTCAGTATCAACGTTTTTATTTTTACGCCAATTTCTGAATGCTTCCTCTCTGGATCTGACTGCTGATTTGCACGACTGATTAAACCAAGATTTGGATCGAGGTTTATTCGAAGCTTTTTTAACTGGGATGAAGATTTTCATTCCCAGCATTATTACGTTTTCAACCATTTTCGCCATGGCATTGACGTCATTGTCCAGGAAACAGAGTTTCCAATTGAAATGCCGAAAAAAGTCATTGAGCTCAGCCCAACGTGCTTTTCCGTAAACAAATATTGATCGTTTCGTAGCCCGTCGTGAAACGTTCCGAAGTTCGGAGAACGGAAAAGAGGCGGAAATGGTGCAATGATCCGAGTTGCCGAGAGGTGCTAGAACCTCAACTTCGTACTTTTGAGGGTGCGAAGAGAGGAAGAGGTCAAGGGTATTGTGTTGGTGCCCGTCAACACACGGAATATGTGTTGGTTCATTCACCAGTTGCACGAGGTGGTTGTGCGCAGCAAAAAGCTCAACATATTGGCCTTCATAAGTTGTACGGCCCGAGTGGTGAAGCCAAGAAGAATTGTGGACATTAAAATCACCAGCAACAACGATTTCACTGTCGGGACAATTCTCAAGCATCTTCGCTATTGACTCGGAAAGGGAGTCGAAGCCCGATAAGGTAATATCCCTTCCCGCATTTGGACTTCTGTAAAGAAATCCGAAATGCAAATAGTGTGCATCGATTTTGAATTTAACCCAAAGACAGTTAAATTCCGCATCAAGCATGCCCATTGATTGCTGGCATTGATACACAACTTCATTGCGTATGTATATAGCAAGACCCCGATGAAGATTAAAGAGGGATAGAAGGTGATACCCAGGAATCTGAAAATCAAGTGGATCGGAATTTTCAGATACCTGAGTTTCACATAAGGCGAAAACATCCGGCCGGTGGAGACAAACGTGAGCATACACAGAGAAAAAATTCGCTCTCAGCCCACGTATATTGCAAAAGTCGATTCTAAACCGACCTCTCATCACAACATAAAAAAATTCAAATCAAACGCAAAGTAATACAAAACATACATTTAAGTATATATGAATTTACTTGTTTCGTGCATTTGTCTTTTTTTATATTAGCGGATCGATTTGCCGAGGGACTAACCTTCAGTCCAAATGTTATCTTCCACTCAAGTCCTTGAATGTTAAATTAAGCTTTGTAAGTTCAATAAAATAAAAAATCAGAAAGTACTAGTTGAAAAACAAAAAAGTACCAAAAATTCTCCTCTTAATTCGTCAGGACTCAGCATGTTGAATTAAATGTTTCTGCGTTCAGAACTTATAAAAATTCAAAAAGTACCAGTTAAAGAACAAAAAAGCACTAAACGGATCCCTCTTACAGATTATCATTCATTCAGGACAGCGCATGTTTGATTTAATATTTCTAGGTGCAATATTAACGAAAATTCAAAAAGTACCAAACAAAAACTACCATCTTTTATCTTTTCATCTGGACCCTGCACCTATAGTTTCTCCCAAATTCAAGAAGTACCACATGTATAACGGAAAGGTAAAAGAAAGAAATTTAATTTCCAGTATATCCCCTTCTTTCTTTCCACTAAAGTTTCAAACGTTTCAATATTGTAGTGGTGGGATACCACTACTTAATACGGATGTGTATGTCAATATATAAAGCAAAATGTGTTGTAAAAACAAAGTACCAAAAATTGGCACGATTTTCAACCCTTAAACGTTCGAGTTTCGATAAAGTATCAAATTTATATTTGTATTTTTTAGATAAGTTACGAATTTGGTATAATCTTTTTATGCTTATCGGTTAAAAAGATAGATGGGGTGACAAAGATGTTCTAAAATACATGTTATACCAAAAGGAGGAAATTTCAAAAAAGTACCAGACACCTGTCCGCTTATTTTTTGAATTAACAACGATAAGTATTAAATTTTGTTTTATCTATTTGATAAAGGACATATACGTTTTGGGAATTTACCAGTTTTTACCATTTTCCCCGGCAGCATGAAATAACTCCCCACGAAATAAGTCCCCAAAACGGAAATGAAATAACTCCCCAAAAAAATATATGAGAGGCAACAACAACGTTTTTTGGGGATTTATTTCATTTTTTTGGGGACTTATTTCATTTTTATATTGGGGAGTTAATTTATATGAAACTATTCCCCAAAAATCTGAAATGAAATAAGTCCCTAAAAATATTTTGGGAACTTATTTCATTTTCAAATTTATTTCAAAATCGTCAAAAAGGCAAATTATGTCCCGTTATTGGTTGGACGTTTTGACAACTTTTTGGGGATTTATATCATTTTGGTTTTGGGAGTTATTTCATTTAATTTTAAAAGAGGGGGTTTAATTCACATGAAATAAGCCCCTAAAAATTGAGGTTTACTCATAAAAGTACTTTTTTGCAAGTAGAGTATACGTATTATCAACGAAAAATCAAAGAAACAGCTAATTAGCTAATTATAATTAAATGTAAGTACACGAGCGGTATGTGTGTGTTTTAGTGGAAAGGTGTGAGCGTATTGCGACTTTTTAGATATAACTTTCATCTGTTAATGCTAGGTAAACAAGGGGCGTGTGTATAACTGTGCCGGACTATACACTTAAATTGCTACAATTGCAAGAAGGAGCAGGGAACGTCGCAGTGGATTTAATTAGAACTTCCCATGCAATTAACTTCCTGCGAGTTTCTGCGAACGGTTCATCCTGGGGACAATTTCATAAAACTTAACAAAAAGTTTTCTTAAGTTCAATATGGTTTGACACATGAGATTTATTAACGTCACGACGACGACTCACTTGGGTCCTTATAGCGGTCCCTTTGTGATACCCCCAGCCAGTGACAAGAGTCAGCCAGTATCCACTAGACTATCCCCCAGAGGTCACTGCAGTCTCGAACCACCCCGATTCCCTGCAGAACAAAGAGATCGATTTCAGTCCCGCATTGGACACATCGTCCAGACATGGCAATTCCGGTCTCCCAAAATGCCTAAACCTAATGCCCCCAGACCAGGGCATTGGCAGAGAAAGTGAAACACCGTCTCCTCCTCCTCCTCATCATGACAACTTCTACAGTAGTCATTATACGAAAGACCCATCCCCCTAGCATGAGTGCCTATCACCCAGTGACCCGTGATGACCGATATCACTGTCCTGGCCATCAAGCAAGTATGCTCCCCCTGCCATCTCCCCTGAGGCCTTCTGTACGACTCCCGTCTGATGAGAGTCTTGCAGTGGGACATTGAAGTGCTAATCAGGCAGTCGACGAACATGTCGTCCAAGAGACAGCCCCGTTTGACCAGACTGTCCGGAATATGGTTACCCAGGCACCCACTGTGCCCTGGAATGTTTCGCGATCTCATTTAGAGACATCCGGCATTCCACTGTTAACATAGATGTCGTAAAGACACCAGCCAGAGCTGCAATGGCAGTCTTGCTGTCCGTAAGTATGCATATATCCCTCGATATACGATAGTCCCTCAGCCAGTTTGCCGCCCGCCTTATGACAGTTAAGCCAGCTAATGCACTTTATAGTTGGGCCTTTAAGCTTTAACTCAAAAACAACGTTAAATCGACAGGGAAACCCTAATTTACATACTCATCCTGATTCCATGTCGTATTTTAAATAAAAACTATAATCTTTTGGCGAAAGCTCTGTCAAACTCTCCCGACATTTTGCAATAACTGTTAACATTATTTTGAATTATTTAACAAAAAGTTTTTTTTATTGTAAACCTTTTACTCAAGCTGCAAAAAAACAAAAATGGAGAAAGTACCTTAAATCTAAACTTTTAAAATTATTTGAAAAATGTAAGATAAAAGCGAACAAAAACTGAAACAACAACTAAAAGAAAAAAACATTTAGAATAATTGAAATTGATGATCCTTGAAAAGGGTTGGTTTATTAAATTAATTTTTTTTTTTTTATAACTCTTGTAAAACAAGGATTATAAACATGAAAATGTGTGTAAATGATTTCGGTTGAATAAGGACACAAAAATAAATTTAATTGTTTAAAACAATAAAACAATACAAAGCTTTCAAAATTATGAGAACAATATGAAATGAATTCAATGAAATTGTGTACCGAACAATTGTAATGAAATTGTTTTTTTTTTTCATTTTAGAATCTAAAACAAAAATATGAACATTTTCATTAACTTAATTGTAGGGTGAGGGGGTTTGTTCAATAAAGCTTAGTAAGTTGCTTTTTGTTTTCCATGGAGAAACAAAATTTAAGTGGGTGTTTTAGTTATTTTATCAAAAGAAGCCCTTAAATAAGTTTTGCATAATTTGTTGTACCATTTTGTAACCCAAAAAAGAAACCCGAAATCAATTTGTTTTAATGTATTTTCGTGTAGCAGTCATCTTTTAACTCTCTCTCTCTTTGCCATCACCTTTCAAAGAAATATATACGAATTCAGCTATAAGTCCATTAACAAATCGCTTTCATTGCGTGCGTAATAAATATCAAAACAAAAAAAAAACAAAATAAATAGGTTTCCCTTTATTTTCTTTAGTTTTTTTCATGGCGTTAATTCATTTCCCCAATTGTTTTTTCAAAAATGCCTTTGGCCTACAATTGACCAGATAGATGGAACAAATTCGGCATGATTTTCTGGTATTCGTATAGTTTTGTGCACTACTCGTGCTAAAATTTAAGACCACTTTGCAAATTAAAAGTATGCAAAATGTGTATATTTTTTTTTGATTTAGGTTGTGTTAGGAAAAATAGTAAAAGAGTTAACAGCAACGAAATGAATAAAAATATTAAGGAAAAATCATTAATTTAATCACATTATTGATATTTTAATTAACAATTAATTGTAATTGTTCCATTCTTGGTGTTTTTAGTCCTTGTCTATATTATGAAATATTGGCGAAATATTTGAGTTTGTTAGTGAATATACCATTAGTCGCTGCAACTCGCTCTGTTAAAAATTCAGGGGATGGAAAACGATGGAGAAACTTATTGTCCACAAATCCTGATCATTTTTTTTTCGCCCTAGTTGACTCCTTTTCCAGAAATCTAGACGCATACACACATCATAACTGCGTTAACGTATGTTCTGTTAAGTGGTTAACATCATTCTGTTAGCGTAACAGAATGTTTCTAGGGTTAATAGAAAAGTGATATTGCCAGAATTAAATAGACCAGCAGAACCGTTACAAGCACTGGTATCTGGGAAGACCCTGTAATCAAAACAGTTCATTAGATAATAGAACAGTTCTTTTTATTTGTTGCTGTCAAAATAGTTTCTGATAACACAGTGCTAGTGTTCAATACGGACTAGAAATGTATTGATGAAAAAGTCCTATAACTGTCCAGGAACCGCCCCTTGGGGGATAAAATGTATGACCGACCTCAATAAATTTGTCGTCCTTAACATTTTCTCAAGACACTCTTGCTCTTTATCACACTTCTTAGGGGGGGAGCGTTTTATGAAATTCTTAAATTAATTAAAATGTTCCGTATTTTGTGAATTAAATCAAAAGTTGTTGACAGATTTTGATCATTTATGGCTTGTTTTGTTTGCAACTGAAAGAATTCAAAATAAAATTGCTTTCGAATTGAAAAAGTATTCGATCACGACTGCTATAATTGGCCCCTGGCATTATTCTCATTTAAAAAAAAATCAAAATATGAAGTTTTCTTTGCCTTTCATTTGCAGATTATTTCATCATTTTAATTGCCCATTTAAACCATTTTCTTCAATTCTTCAAAACTGCGTCATATCATATTTATTTCATCATATTTTTCTGTGGGAAACACCTCAAAATTAATTTCACAAAAGTTTAATATCCTCCCACACAAAGACCTTCTGACAACAACATTTAACCCCCAACACCGTTTTAAAATGTTCCTTAATCCAATCTCCCTTATTCAATTAAATGCTTCTCATTTTTCTTTTCTTAATTACGAGTTTTCCTTTTTATTTCTATCGAAATAAAAATAATTTAATTACAAAGTCAAATCTAAACAAATAAATATTTAATTGTTTTTCCAAAAAGGAAGAGAGAGAGAGAGAGAGAATTTGCCAACTTTCAATATAGAATAGAAAAACTTTGTTAAAAGATACCCTCCTGCAACAAATAAAACAATTGACTTGAAATTAAAGCAAAATGGAAAAAAGTATAAAAAAAAGAAAGCAAATAACTATTGTAACAAATAAAATTTAAAAATATTTTCTCGATTAGAAACAAAGGAAGCAGAGAAAAAGAGAAGGAGGACAATTTTAATTTAATAAAAAAACTCCCCCAAGCTGCAATTTGAATAAAGAAAGAATGGAGAACGTGTGTGTAGATTGTAAGGACACTGAAATGGAAACAATTTATTTTGTGAGCTAACTCATAAAGGAAGCTGTGGTCACATAAATGTTGTGCATGATACGTGCTTTTATCAGACATTATTGCCCAATTTCCTTTAGTAAAGCACCCTTAAGGAGTTTTAGTACTAGACCTGAAGTTGTCCCCCAGGGGTTCTGCGTTTGCGTCTAGAGGAGCTCGTAAGCAACAAACCCTAAGAGGGTTTTAATAGCATAAGCTTGTCAGAAGCCTGAAATTAACGGATATTTAATCTATCACGGCTGTTACCACAGAACTCCCTGGGGAGTTTTAAGGATCATCTTATGTATATTTTATCTCCTGGTATTACCTTCTACTACTAGAGCAGAAGCAGTCTATACCTGGGATACGGTAAAAATCCAAAATCGAGAGATCTCAAAAAATATGTACGATCTAGAGATCATATATGATATTAAGGGCGTCAGTAGCCCCTATTGTCAAGACACCAGACTGACAATTGTTTGAGGCCTCCCGAAGTACGGGAAATGCTCTGTCTTTTAGGAAGATTATAATTGCGGGGAGTTTTAGTCTTTTCATGAAAAGATACTATTCACAGGGTTGTATTCTGTCCGATGCGGGAGTGTTTTTTTTCAAAGCATGATCTCACAAAAAGGTACTTTCGACAATATAAATTTTTGGCGAGTACAGGTACTTTTGGAGATCATGTAGTGTTTGTGGCTTGGAACCAAAATCACGGGAAGGGAGATTTTGAAAACCCCACTCAAGGGCTGATTCTTCAACACTTGTGAGAGAATTCGGAGTGAAGGACAGATCATCCCTAGGTGGTGTTGCTATTTAACTGCAAAATTATAAAGCAACGGAGGTTAGATATCTCTAGCTCCTAAGCAAGGGGCGAGTGTATTAGCCGGTAGGTAAATTGTTACCTGTGCTCCCATACATAGCGGCGGTTGGTTAACGCATTGTTTGTCACCCAGTGGCTTAAATCGATAAATTACTAGAAGACTCTTTGACTATGGTGATGTTAATTCGCCTGTCTGTTTGTTGTAAACATATTTGTGGACCCTAAGCGATAGAGATGGCTTTTAGCAGACACAGAATTGTTCCCTTGGAATGAGACTCGTGAGATGGAAAACAGGAAAAATATCTCTTATATACAAAGTTTACTTGGTACACTCAATAATTCTACTTATTATTTTATCTAGGATATCGGTCAAAAGCCAGAAAATATTGGTTTTGGCACAATCTCGTCAACACATCGAAAACATCTAGCAAAAATTTGATTATTGATGTACAAAGTTTCTTCGACATTTCAAGTGGTACGAATTGTTGCACTTCTCCAAACGAATCAACATTATGTATATCAAAATGATAAAAAAATTATGAAGAAAATGCCTTCACCTGGCCGCAAAGCCATAGTGTCCCGTTAAATACAATTTAGTTTAAAGATTGATGTTCGACTATTGACTGCCAGCAGTCTTCAATGGCTTTGAGTGTCAAACGGCAAAACCCTCTGAAGAGATTGAGTGGTTACAATCGATACATGTCAGGGTTCGATTTCCGCAGCAGTCAAGAATGAAATATTATCAATAAATTTTAATTAATTTCATGTTGTAAAATTTCTTTTTTCATAGAAATAATTTAATAAAAAAATAAAATTTAATATCAAAACTTATTTAAAAATAGTTTGAAAATTTTATTGATTCGGACACTCATAAGTTCATTATAATGTTTGGACTTTTTGTAGGTATTTATATGGTTTATCTAAATCGTATCCATAAAAACATATGGCCATAGCTTAAATATTTTGAAAACGTATTATGCCAATTGACCCACTGTGCCCTGCAAGTATGTTTATAAGTAAAGAATTGAAATTGCATATTCATTTTTATGTAGATGTTTCTTAAAATGGATGATGTAACTACATCTTCCGCATCCGTAATCCAAAAAACTTGTGTTTTTGTAGAATAACAAAAGATGAAGAGATAAATTTAACCATTTAAATATTTTTAGAAGAAAAACTTTGAAGCTGAAAAGAAAACACTAAATTAAATGCAAGATAAAGCATTTACGAGCACCCACTGCTAGCAGAGGTATTCACTTTTGCTGGCAAAAATTATAAGAATAAAGGGGAAACAATTATGTTAAAAAGACTTTTTAAGCAGATTATATTTGGTTTTATTTATTAAAGAGGCGCATGAACAACTTCATTGATAAACACACTGAACTGTGTATTCACTAGAGTTTCTGTTCGAATAAACTTGAGAGTACTGAGCAAACTGTTGTTTTATTCATGCTTCGAGTAAACACATTTTGTTTCAAATCGTTAAATCGAAAAGGCTTTTGTTTTACGGTTTTCGCTCTCTCTGATTTTTTTTATAAACACTCAATAGCAATGTTGCCAATTTAGAAAATTCGTGTATTATTTCTTTTTTGTTACCTTTTAATAATACATATATGTTATTTGTTAAGCATTTGTTTTTTTTTTTTTTTGCTAATTAATTTTTGTAAACCTAAAACATATTGCTAAAAAATGTTATTGGATTTAGTGAATTTATTTGCAAAAAAAAAATTAATTTTTTTGAAATTTTAAAATTTACATTGAAAACAATTAATTTACATTAAAAACAAAGTCAAATTTCCTTTTTTTGTTATTTTAATAACTATATACTTCCTAATCTTGTTGCTTCTACTCTTCATGGTTATTTTTGTCTTTTCTAAATGTTTTTCTTCAGCTGGCAACACGGACTTTTAAATCAATGTGTTTGTCCATGAAGTTTTTTGAGATCTATTCAGTGGATGTTTTGTTTCAAAGTTTTTAATGTTTATATTATTTTGTATAAGTGAAAAAACTAACTTCATCTTAAGCTGATGATACACACCAGGCGTTTTTGCCTCCACGCATTGCATGGTTTTTATACCTTACTTACGTTCTATGTTTCAAGTTACATACAATGCTTTTTATGCGGCATCACCACAAGAAACAATAAAATTTCATTTGTCAAAATCAGCTGGTTTATACGAACGCTGCTTGTTTCGCTTACAAAAGAAGAAAGTATACATACCTAACTTCACAGATGCTACTTTCTGAACAGCTGCGTAAACAGCGAAAATGTGTGTAACGCATGGTGTGTACCTCTAGCTTTACTTGTCTCTTAAATATCGAGCTACTTTCATGTCATTGTTATTCATCTTACTGAATACAAACAAAGCGAATACAAAATTATTATAAAGATTTCATGAACATAATAAAGTATTATTGTTTCATGCAGCTGTTTATTATTTAAACATTAATGCAAAAACGGTTGAACCAATAACTTTGTACATGAATACTCGTAATGTTTTTAGAGTTTTATTAAAATATTTCAAGCTGAATTGGTTTTAACACATGAGTATGTATCAGGCATGGAAAACTCAGTACTATTCTAATTTCTTTAGTAGTTTTTATGACAAAAAACTATTGAAATACCCAGCCGGTACATTAAAATAAAAAGTTTTTCACAAGTGTTTCCTAATTTCAATACGAACAAAAAGAAATTCTTAAGTTTAACTTTTAAGCCGAATATTATTATGTCACTTGCAATAATTCAAGTTCAGTCGAAATTGTATTGAATGTTTTTTTTAACAGTTTTTCTTTAAATTTAATTAACAGCGAGTTTTATTAAATTTCGAACGTTCTTCATTGGAATGTAAAGAAGTATTTCATTGGAAGGTAAGGTGAGATTCCTTGGGTAGCCTTTGAAAACCCAGCTCAATTGGACTCCTTCTGTGGTGCCTTTGTGATATCCAGCGCATATGCCCATCCTGCAGGTAAGGTACGCAATAGGCCTCACTGCAGATTTCAACCAATTCGTCTTCCTTCTGAAGAGAAGAAGCGGCGTAAGTTCTATCTTAGATGGATCATTCAAATAGGTAAATAATGGTTTCTCAGTAACCTCTCCCAAATGTCCCAACTTGCAGGATACTGATATAGAAAATTAAGCACAGTTTCGTCTTTCTTCTTGTTATGACAGCTGCTGCAGTAGTCATTGAATTGCAGACCCATTCTCCTTGTAAGAGTGCCCACCGGCCAGTGCTCAGTTATCACTGAGACTACTGTCCCTATCTGATCCCTATTGCTGGTTCTTTGTTCATCATAGTCAGGCTACAATGCCCAGGATACGGATCCGCAAGTCTAGTCCAACTGCATTTAATAAGTGACTTACAGTGAGTCATTGAAAAGGCAACCAATTGATCAATGAATCTGTCATCCAGACGATCACCTCGCTTGACAAGCTAATCTAGTATCTTATTATGTCGGCAGTTCACATGCCCAGGTATCTACATAAACGTTACTTTCGAATGCTTTGCAATCTCATAAGAAGACATTTTAGATTCTCCATTTAACCTAAAAACACCCGCTATGGATGCAATTTCAGCTATCAGTAAATATACATACAAATATCCATCGATATGCGATAATACCATAGCCAACTAGCCGCCAGCCTTATAGCAAAGATTTTCGCCTGCAGGACATTGTAGTCATCTAGCAGTCGATTTTTATCCAGTTTCTCTATAAAGAAACCACCGTCAACTCTAATTCCTTTCCTCGAATGGCCAGCATAAGTTCACGGAAAAGAATTTTAATTGACAGCCCATTTCCCTATGCCGTGTGTGCTGCGTACATTAGTCCCGCCAGGGACAATCGAGTGATTAAGTATTCTGGCGTGTCCAGTCACAAGACGCCTAGCTGTGCGCCGAGTCAAGCCGTATCGCCGAGCAGAGAGTCAACATAAACAGCGCCCTCGTGGAATAAGTACGCATAGATCCAGTAATCAACACGCCTAGTCTGTATACTTTCTCAAGCATCGAATCCGACTGGTAGCTAGCATATAGAATTTTTGAAAAAAATTAAAAAAAATGAATTTAGAGAAGACTATTATTTAAATATTTTACTTTCTGTTTTCCATTCCTGGCATGTGTGAAAAAGGGAAGGAAGAAAACGATTGAAAGCGTATGTTTATATTTGTTTGCACTCATCAGAATCTTTAAGTAATCAAAACAATAATACTCACACAGATACACACACATTCACATATGCAAAGAAAACTTTTTATAACTTCCATTTGAAAACTTGTATACATTACAAAACATGCAAAGTTTACATTTAAATGAGTTTGTGTATGCAACAAAGTGCGCTGTTGCATGTACTCATAGTTGTAGTTGCAGTTGAAGGAAAACAAAACATTTCTTTTATGTTGCATCAGTTGAAAGTCGTTCAAGTAAAAAAAAAAAATAAAAAATAGGAAAATAAAAGAACATTAACATTCTTGCAACAAGTTTTTGGGAGAATTGTTGTTTGTTCTTGTTTTTTTCTAATGCGTGAAAAATGAGTAGAAGAGGCCATTTTAAATGCCTCAATTAAAACTGTGCGTTTGGGAAAAAATAAAATTTAAAAGAAAAGAAAATTACATACGAATCGTACATTTTAACAGAATCATTTCATGGGGTTCAACAATTGATATACGACCAAAAATTGGCTTATTGGCAGAGAATTTTGCTTTTTTCTTTTTTAAATAAATTAAATTTTTTTTTTTCAACACTTTTATTTTAAGTACTCTGCAGTATGCGGCACGCAATAACAATTTTTGCAAATGTTATATTTATACCCACACCACAATAGTGGAGAGGGTATTATGCATTTGTGCTGATGTGTGTAACGCCTTAAAATATTAGTCCTAGACCCACCTTAAAGTATACCGATCTACTCAGAATCACTTTCTGAGTCGAACTAACGATGTCCGTCCGGCTGGCTGGCTGGCTGGCAGGCTGGCTGTCCATGTAACCTTGTGCGCAAAGTACAGGTCGCAATTTTGGAGATAATTTGATCAAATTTGGGTCATAGGTTCTTATTAGCACAAGGACCTAGCCTATTGAAATTAGGCCAAATTGTAGGACCACGAGGGAAGATAGGGGGAAATTTCTTCCTCTCAGAAACTATCAAACCGATTTTAATGAAATTGAAAACATAGATAGAACCATCACTATATGGACACAAAATGTACACCTTTTTAAAAAAATCGGACCACGAGGGGAGATATGGGCAATTTCTGCCTCTCAAACCGATTTTAATGAAATTTAAAACATACATAGATCCATATCTATAGGGACACATTAGCTATACAGTTTTTACAAAATAGGACCACAAGGGGAGGCAGGGGGCAATTTCTGCCTCTTACAAACTTGCAACCCGATTTTCGTGAAGTTTATAAACTTAGATAAATCTATATTTATATGGACACATAAGCCTGATGTGTTTTTAAATACTGTGGTGTAGGGTATCATATGGTCGGGCTTGACCGACTATACTTTCTTACTTGTTTTTTAATACATTTGGATCAATTGCAAACTAATGGTGTTTTCTTTTCTGCTAAAAAATGTGACATTTTATTTAAAAAATTCAATTTAGTGTCTGTTTCTTAAAAATTTTTCTCCCGAAAAGGGTGAGTTTTTTAGAATAAAGCAAGCCACCCTTTACGAGGGCAAAATTTTTAAGAAACATACACCAAATTGCATTTTTTTTAAATAAAATGTTACATTTTTTGCAGAAAAGAAAACACCATAAATCAATAATTCGGAACTTACAAATGAATGTATCTCAAATTATACATTTGAAACAAAATAACACACTAGAGCTGCAAAACTATCGATGGTACTATCGATAGTATCGATAGTGTTATTTTTAGTGGACTATCGATATCTGAAAAGCGATACTATCGCAAAATTGTCTTCTCTATCTTTTAACAAACAAATCGCCGGTAACGCTAAATGTTGTTAGTAAAAAACCTAAAATATAAAAATTTCTATTTAAAATAACTTGTCTTTTAGTTTATAGCTGAAGTTGACGGTTCTGCAGTAGTGGAGCGATATTTGCAAAGATTAAATGGTAAGTACATAATTTGAATTTCTTAAGTTGCATTTGTTTTTCACATCCCACATACCTACATACATTTGTAGATGACAGCGATAAAAATGTTGCGGATGAGAGTGGATAGTCTGACACCGAAGCTGTTCCGAAAAAAGCACGGAGAGGACACTCAGAAGTGTGGAATTTTTTCGAACCTACACTCATAAAATTATTACAGTAACTGATTGTAGGTTATTAAATTCGTTTTCGGTACTGTTAAAATTGAATAAAAATATAGTTATTTTACGAACAATTTTATTTTTCAACATTTGTGTTTGTTATTCAAAAAACAAACTACCAAAAAATAATGTTTTTCCGTATTTTTTTTGTTAATTTGTTTGATTTTTGTCGGTTGAAATATATTTTTTAAAAGCAAAAACTATTCAATTTTAACGAATATGCTGTTCAATAAATAAAAAATTCAAAAATGAATGTAAAAATCATTTGTTTCAAATGAAATGTAAATGATCCGTTTTTTAAATGAATTTTAATTTGTTTAAAATGAATTTTCGTTTGAATTTAACTACATAATATTTTGAGTGTATAAAAGGTAAAAACTATGCTAAATGCAGTTCATGTGGAAAAATTTATAAAACCAGCGGCAACACGTCAAATCTATTTGACCACCTCAAGCGGGCTCATCCGTGTTACCAAAAAATGTCAAAGCCATCAAACACAATTGATTTGTTTTTTAAAAAAGTTGAAAGTTACGACATAGACTCACAACGTAAGAAGGATATTGATAGCGCTTTAATGACAATGGTTGCCACAGATGTACAGCCATTTAGGATAGTGGAGGACAGAGGTTTTCAAGACTTTGTAAAATGTCTGGATCCCCGCTACGTTTTACCATCACGAACCACACTTCAAAATTTTACCAATTTTAAAACAATGCTTGATGAAATAGAATATTGTGCTGTTACTACTGACTGCTGGACCTTACGCGCAAATGAGGGCTACCTTACCGAGACGTGTCATTTTATTACAAAGAAATTTGTTTTACGTACTGCTGTTTTATCAACCAAAAATCTTTTGACAGCTGCAAACCACAATGCAGATAATATAGCCAAATCGTTGCGAGCAGTATTGGATGAGTGGGGCTTACGGGAAAAGTGGTTTCAGTTGTTACTGATAATGACAGCACAATGATAAAAGCATGCGAATTGCTGCAGATGATTAATCTCCCTTGTTTTGCACATACTGTGAATCTTGTAGTGCAAGATTGCTAAGCTCAAGATTTTGGAACTCTTTTAGACCCCCGCTTTAAGAAAGAAGGGTTTTTATTTGCAAGCAATGCTGACAAAGCAACATATTCGTTGCAAAATGAATTGAGTACCTACCACAAAAAGGAAAACGATAACGTTGCACGATGCACGATGCAGAACCGTCAACATCGAAAAATATGCAGCAGAAACCACCAGCATTATTAAAATTATTGCAATCAAAATGGCTAGCAAAGTGAGGACAAATCAAGTAGATGCTATCATTTCCCTCAGGCAATATTTGGAAATTGAAAATTCTGCAATAGAAAGCGGCCCACTGCAATATTGGAAGGTAATAAGTTTTTTTTTTTATTTAAAAGTTTATAAATTTTCTAATATTTTTAATTAGGCTCAAGTTCATGAAATTAAATTTTTCATTAAATTATTTTTATGAAGAAAGGAATTTTACAGCATGAAAATTAATTAAAATTGTTTTTGATAATCTTTCATTCTTGACGTGGCTGGGACTCGAACCCCGGCCGGCAGGTTACCATGACATGTTTCGATTGCAACCACTCAATCTCCTCAGATGGATTTGCCGTCTTACACTCGCAGCCATCGCCGACTGCTGACGTCAATAGTCAAACATCAATCCTTAAACCAAATTGTATTCTAACATTTGGTAGATCGAAATTTGCCTTCCTGAATGATTATCCATTTCAATTGACTTTACATGTTCTTTCCTTACCTCCGTTTTTTCGTTCTTTCGTCAAGAATCTTTCTTGAAGTCCAAGTACATTTTCTGTTTTTTCATTCTGTCCTTTTCCTTTCTGTTGACCATTTTCAGCACAACCTGAAGGACAAATGTACACATAGAGCCCGTGCCCTAGCTTTAACAATAATTAGAAATTGGAAACCATGAATAGTTCAACAAAATAACCACAATACTAATTATTGTTAAAGCTAGGGCACGGGCTCTATGTGTACATTTGTCCTTCAGGTTGTGCTGTTTATATATCGCTCATTTGCTGCAAGACCGGCATAACTCAAAAAAAGAAATTTTGGAGTTAGAGATGCAGAATTGTTCGCTTTGTTTTTCTTTACATTGTGTATTAAATTCATCTTTATATCTTTTATTCTTTCCAAGTTTGAAGAGAATGTGTCTTCTTTTTTTCTAAGCAGTTAGAACAAATCAAAAACTTTAAATACGTTTATCTCGAAATGGATTTTTTTGAGTTATGCCGCTGTTGCAGCAAATGGGCAATATGTATATCTATGTACGAAACAAAAATGATCTCATTATGCCAAACTTACAGTTTTTAGGTTGTTAATTATAACAGATTGGTAAATTATACTTATTAAGCAATTTTTTTCAGCATAAGCTGATTCCTTATTTCCTTTTAGTTATATATTTAACTAATGGTAAAGAAAGATTTACCTGATGGTACACAAAAGCTGTTATTTAAACAACATTCTCTTAACTAACTGTAAATTTAAGATCCAGGATTGGAAAACGAGATCTGTTTTTATGAATCTCTAAAAATTATTATATTAGAATTATAAATGTTTTGTTTACTTTTCCGTTTTGTTTATTCAATTAATTTTGGCTCTAGCTTGTTAAGCTTTAACTAAAATAATATAGCTCTCTCTTTTATTAAAAGGATATTTTCAACCGTGTAAGACTAAATTCATGAAAAAATTTCGGCATACATAATAAATGTATTAAATAAAGTTGTTAATGTGATTCTTGAAGGCACTTTAACCGGGTAAAATTCTAACCTGCCTTTAGCTCTAGTCTACGAAAAATTAAATTTCTTTAAAGTTTGTGTTTGTTTTATTTTGGAGTTGCTTTTATAAGCATTTTTTACATCAACTAGGGAGTTAAAATTTGCTTTGTTATAATAAAATCGTCTTCAATATACATTGGTACACTCTTGTTTTAGTTGCGTTAACAGTTTTCTAAGAATTCAAAAATATCGATAGTATCGATAGTTTTACAAAAAACTATCGAATGGCGCGACTATCGATAGTTTTGCAGCACTATAACACACACGAAACGAATTAAACAAAATTGCTTTGATAAAAAATCCGCCTTGCATCAACTTTTTGTTAATCCTTGTTTGAAATAAAATGGTTATAATTTTAAAAAAGGCAAAGAGTGTGTGCATCATTTTGAAGTAAAAAATAAATGTATACACATTGTGAATGGCACGTCTAAAACATAAGCAATTTATAAATTTTCGAAAAGAAAAGTATGTCTATTTGAAGTCAGCAAGTTTTTGTACATAGAAAAAGTTCTTTCTACGTCTACAGATGTTAAGGGAGCATATTTAAAATTGAGTATTTGCTCTCAAGTATATTTTATGCGATTGAACCCACAATTCCGCTTGACTTTTAAAATATCCCCAATATTTTTTAGTACCGAAAATCCTTCATTTTTTTATAAAACTGAATTAAATTTTTTATTAACTTTGTCTATGATTCTGAATCGATCGTTATACTTTAGGACCAATATTTTAAGGTGTTTCACACAACAGCATTTGTGCTGCACCCTCTCCACTCTTATGGTGTGTTTATAATAACATACAGAGATAATATAGGTTGTTGGGATAATATTGTACAAGGGCAACACAACGATTTTTTTTAACCAGAGTTGTTACAGCACGAAAACATTCTATTTTTTAAACTAAAAAATAAGCATTTGCTTTTTTTTCTTGGTTGGCCTAATGATGATATTTTTATTTGATGGTAGATGTTAGATGTTAACCATGTAATGAAGGTAATTAATGATCGATCACAGAAAAAATTATTTTTCCAATTCAAACAAAAAATTTTTAGAATCAAACAATTTTTTGTCTAAAATCGGTCCTACAAACAAATTCGCATATTCGAACAATTTATTTGCATTTTGTTTATTGGAAAAAACGCCGATTTTTTCAAACAAATAATTTTACAGAACCAAACAAAAAGTTTACTAAAATTCATATAAATTTCAAACAAATAATTTTGCTGAATCAAACAAAAAAGTTTTGGCACAAGCAATGACTCGCACACAAGCAAGCACTGTTGGCGAAGATGAAGCAGAGCAGAGCGGCCGGCTGGCTTTGAGACACATTTTTTTGTTGGAATAAGTTTTGAACGAAGTCTTATTTATACTCACAGTGTTTTTCTTCATCACTTACTGTTGCTGCATCCTTTTCTTTGCTAATGAAGAAGAAACGTAACCAAAAACGGCGGCAGACCGACTCAATATGTTTTTCGTCATCATTCTATTTTTGTATTTGATGTTTTTAAACAAACTGTTTGAAAAAATTGAATACGGGATTTTGTTTCTTATTAGTTGTGTCTGCTATTGTTTTTCTTATAGTTGCACTTTTTTAAAGCGTCCAAAAATAGACCGTGTGTGTTTTTTGTTGTTGTTCTTATATTTCACATAAAGAAGTGTTGCTTATGCTGGTTACACACAATGCAACCTACATGCAATCTGTTTTAATGCAACCTCAAAATATCAAAGCGTTTTGATGTTGATGCAATCTAGAATGAATGAAAATGAATTTAATTCACTAGATTGCGTAGACGCGTTGCATAGTGTGTACCCAGCATTACGATCAAATAAAAAAATGCGAAAAGACGACAATATTAAAGAGCGTTAAATATTTCATACAAAATTATGAAAATTTGACACAAATAACGCGTTTATTATATTTTCGAAGAGTTGTCCACATTCGTGTTGGTTAAATAAAAATATTTATTGAATCAGGAAAAAAAATGTATAGAAATTAAAAAAATTTTCAAATAAGCGTTTGTTTGAAAATAATTCGGCAATAATTTTTTCTGTGAATGCATCGATAATAATCCATAATAATTTCACTGTGATAGAAATTGACACTTTTTTTTATACAAGCTGGGCACTTGTCGTTTAAACCTAATTCGGATACGCTGAATCCAGTGGTACTAGCCGTTTTTTTAGGTTAGCTCTGATTTTCGAGATACATATACCGTTGCGAACGCTTTAGCTTATTGAAAAATCTAAAAAAACCGAAAGCCTCTTTAAGGAATGGAGATAGCGGGTAGGTTTGTTAGAAATTAGTGATTCAGATGAAAAATAAAGTGGGGTTGATCATACATTTGACCCATCTAGGGGCAACCTAGGCACTGCAGGTGCCAAATTTAAGAATTTTAATAAGCTGCAATATTTGTTTGGGAGCCCCTTAAGGAGTGGAGATAAAGGGCAAGTATGGGGTGAAGGGTATATAAAATTCGGCAAAGCCGAATATAGCACTCTTACTTGTTGATATTTAATTTGTTAAATACGACGAGATAAATTTTCAATTCGATACGCGTGGGGGTGACTGGCTCAACTTTTTTTTCGAACCACCTTAATGTACCCTACTAATATTTTTTTAGGAGTGAAAAATTGTAAACTTTTTATTTTATAACAAAAACAATGATGCTAAATATTTAAATCATCAAAACAAAACATATTGTAGGTATAAAGAAGCAAAACTCATTTCCATGGGAACTTTGTAATCCAAACTGGTGCACAAAATCGATTATGGCAACTGTAAATCGACTAAAAGTATCAGGCATAAAAGCTCAGCAAAAAATAAAATCCGAAATTTTAATAAAAACAAAAACTTCGATTCACAAAGAAAACAATTGCAAAGAAACGGTTTTATATATTTTTATTATTCATTCAAATCACGCTTTTGATGAGCTTCATTTTCACTAACATCTTGCAATAGATTTTCTTTTTCTTTTCATACCTACGACAATTTTTTCTATTCACGTATGTTTGTAACGTGATTCATGGAAAACAAATTTAATTGTTAAAAAAAACGAAACTGGAAAAATTCAGCCGCTTTTTTTTTTTTTTTTTGTTTGTTTTATTGTCATCATTACCTTTATCATCATTATTGTGTTGCAAAACCTAAAGGGAACAATAACTTTTTTCCACACAAGAACAACAACAAAGCCAAATAATAATTGAAACAAAATTTTGCATTTTTATACCACAATCAGGAAAAAATGAATATAAAAAAAACGAAGTTAACTCAAACAAACTACTGTTCCAAGTTTACCGCTACCTGAGCTTTTGTTGAAGTTGTTGTTTTTTTTTTTTTCTCTCTTTAAGAAAATTTTAATGTTTAAGAACCACAAAGCCATGAAAAACAACGACGACACAAACAAATTTCGACAAAAACAAGAACAACTGAAATCACTACATGCGGAAAAACTAAACAGAAAAGTTTTTCTCAATTTCTATTTCGTTTTTTTTTTTTTTTTGTCTCAATGTGAAAATGTCACACAAAACAATGGAACAATACACATGATAATTCACAGTGGGACAAGTGAATAAAATTATGTAATTGATTTTGTATTTTGCTTGCCACCAGGGCTACCGTTAGGTATTTTTGTAAAGTCGCACAAAAGTTGTTTTTTTTTAAATAAAGTCGCACAAACAAGTCGTTTAAGAAAATAAAAGCGGCGCATCTCTTTTTTAAATTTTTTTTATTACTTAAAAGCACAGCAAAAGTTAAAAACATTTGAAACAAAACAGTCAAATGCTTTTTTCATTACTAAAAGCCTTTTTTATTACACTGGTTTACAGCCAAAAAATCAGGGCTGTGGAGTCGTCAAGAAATAGTTATAACTACGACTCCGACTCCTTTTGCTGTAATTTTTTAAGTACGACTCCAACTCCGACTCCAACTCCGACTCCAACTCCGACTCCAAAAAAGAATTCTGAAGATTCAATTGAAATGCATATCGCCAAAATAGAAGACCTTGCAGAACGATTAAAAAAATTAGGAGAACCATTGACAGAGAATATGATTATAACAAAAATTTTGATGACGCTGCCACCAACATATAACCATTTTGTAACCATGGTAAAATAAACAGGTGGCAGCACTACGCCAGATGACGATTTTTTGCTCTTGCATTGTTTGTCTAGGTTTATGTCAAAGTTTTGTTTTTGTTTACAAAAAGTGCACGTTTTGTGCTGCGATTATTGTGTTTTATTAAAGTTTTTGATAATTTTAAATTAAAATAAATAAGATATTGACCATAATTTAATAAAGATTGGCTAAAAATGTATTTATTTCATCACGTTCAGCGGCACGCTTTGATTTTTGTTTAAAGTATTTTTTGACGTAAACGGTGATTAATTTCCATTTTTGTTGTAATGTTGTATTTGTTGCCGTAACGATGCCACCTGCTTTTCCACCATGTTTGTAACTGCTTGGGAATCAACTGAAGAAAACAAAAGAAACATTGTCAATTTAACTAATCGTCTTGTACTAGAGCAATAACGAATAAGTCGAGATATGGATGTAGCTGAAACTTTTACAACAAAAAGGCAAAAGCCACGGGTAGGGATGAAACGATACCTCTAAGGTATCGATACTTTTACTCGATGTGGTATCGCTCGTAAAGTATCGATACCTACTTAGAATCGAAAAAAAGTATCGATACTTAGTTACTTGTATGGATACTTGTATCGGTTTGTATGATAAACGAATAGAAAGCAGAATTTAAAAACGTTCTTTTTAGTGTTTTATTACTATACAATTAGAATTTTTGTGCAAAACGATAAGTGTAAAGATTGAGACCACTTTTAGTTACCACCTAGTACCAATTTCCTTTCGAAAAATCTTTTTATCTTAGGAAACAAAATTTTATAGAACGTTCAGGATAACAACCTTCATTCACCTTTTATTCCAGAAATCAACAATGTCACTATGAATTTATCTTATTTTATTTCCTTTCAATAATTTCTCAAGCTCAAGGTCCGTTTTATATTATAAATATTTATTTGAAATTTATCCAATATTTCGCTATCTCAATGGATAGCTTCTTTAGGGATTTTTTGATTTTTTTATATTTCAAACAAATTTTTTAAAAAAAGGAAATAATATTAAGAATGTCGAAGAAATTAAGATAAATAATTTATGTACAGTCAAATCCCGATAATTCGTACCCCGATAAATCGTAATTCCCGATAATTCGTAATAAACTGTCGGTCCCTTGAAAAAATCTCGTTAATTCGTAAAATTTCCATACATTTTGGTCCTCTCGATAATTCGTAATTTTTTTTTCAAATAAAATCGTCTTTACCTCTTATAAATCGTAATTGTTTGCTAACTACCACTTATAATTCGTAATAAAAACAACAGAAACATGGAAAGAATGATTTTTTAGTTTACCGCTAATTTTTTTGCGTGTGTTTTTGCTTGTGTGTGTGTTTATTTTCTTAAGATCAGTTTGTTACATGAATAATTTTTATATATTTTTTTTTTAACAATTTTCTTTTATGTTTTTTTTATTGTTTTAGTTAATAAATTGAAAAACCTTGTTAATTCGTATTAATTTTATTTAAACCCCGGTAAATCGAAACCCCGCTAAATCGAAAACCCCTATAATTCGTAAGAAATGGCCGGTCCCTTGCAATTACGAATTATCGGGATTCTACTGTATTTTATTTTTAAATTGATAAATGCATATATAATAAAGGGTGGTAAAACCATAATCCATGATGCTAATTGTGAGTCACACCTTAACGTCAAGTTTTTTGCGCAACTTAAATTGACCTATCGTTGTTTCAGTATTTGACAACTTCGATTATTGAGAGGTACACAATTGAGCAGCGCGTTAAGATTAATAAAGCCTTTTACGAAAATGGGCGTTCAATCAAAATGCATTTAATGCACATCGTGATATTTTGGTCTGTATAATCGACCAAATTTTTCCACAATCGGGAGAATTGCGCGTAAATTTCAGCAAACCGGGTCTGTAGGAAATGGGAAAACTTATGTGCATGCTCCCCAGTTAGTTCTGCGGCTGGCGGCGGCTTCGAAAATGAGGTCGGCCAAGCAATTATCGTGAATGGTGTTCGCTATCGCGGGATGATAACGGACTTCCTATAGCCAGAAATTGAGGAAATGTACCTAGACGATATGTGGTTTATAGGTGTGGACTAGGGATGCCAAACGGGACCAGGTTTTTTGAAACCCGCGATTTGGGATTTTTAATTCAAAAAAAGGGTTCCCGGGTCGGATCGGGATTTCATATATAAAAGCCAATTTTAAAATTCATATAATTATAATTTAATGTTTATGTATAAGAATTAAAACAAATTAATTCATGAAGAAAATTAAACTCATGACAAATTAAAACTGTTTAATGAATTCTTTTAAAGTAATGAATTCTTTTAAAGTATTATGTACTAGCTTAACCCGGTGCGCTTCGCAACACTGCTTTAACCACTTTATCGATTGAGAGATATTTAATATATGCATCCTATGGAAGGTATTTCTCCCCTGCGCCTACCCGCTTTATTTTTATATTTAAAAGTGTAGTATACCTTAAGAGTGACTTCTACAAAGTTTGAACATTATCACTTTAACAGTTTTTAGGATATCCGATATTAAACATTGGCGTCCTATGGAGTGTAACACTTCCCCCGCTGCTATTTAAATTTTGGGACTCAGAGGATCCTACTACCAAAAGTTCAACAAAATGCTTGCAGCGGCTCTTATTAATATTTCTATCTATGAGGGGAACTGCTCCTCCTCTTTCTACCCCGCCCATTACTATATTGAAATTTAAAGTTTGCCATAATAGTAGTTTTAACTACGTTTGAAGACTCGCCCTTTAATAGTTCTTCAGTTGAGCGATATTTAATATATACATCCTATGAGAGGTATTCCCCCCTGCGCCTACCCGCTTTATTTTTATTTTCAATAGTGTAGTATACCATATTAGTGACTTCTACAAAGTTTGAACATTCTCCCTATAACAGTTCTTAAGATATGCGATATTAAACATTGGCGTCCTATGGGGAAAACCACTTCCCCCACTGCTACTTTATTTGAATTTTGGGACTCAGAAGATCCTACTACCAAAATTTCAACAAAATGCGTGCAGTGGCTCGCTCTTATTAATATTTCTATCTATGAGGGGTACTGCTCCTCCCCTGTCTCTCCCGCCCATTTTTATATTGAAATTTATAGTTTACTATAATAGTAGCTTTAACCACGTTTGAAGACTCTCCCTTTAAAAGTTCTTCAGTTGATCGATATTTAATGTATGCATCCTATGGGAGGGATTTCCCCCCCTGCGCCTACCCGCTTTATTTTTATTTTCAAAAGTGTAGTATACCATAAGAGTGACTTCTAGAAAGTTTGAACATTCTCGCTATTACAGTTCTTAAGATATGCGATGTTAAACATTGGCGTCCTATGGGGGATTCCAATACCCCCGCTGCTATTTTATTTCAATTTCGGGGCTCAGAAGATCCTACTACAAAAAGTTCAGCAAAATGCGTCCAGCGGCTCTTAAGATATGCGATAATTAATATTGGCATTCTATGGGGGGTACCAATTCCCCTTGCAATTACGAATTATCGGGATTCTACTGTATTTTATTTTTAAATTGATAAATGCATATATAATAAAGGGTGGTAAAACCATAATCCATGATGCTAATTGTGAGTCACACCTTAACGTCAAGTTTTTTGCGCAACTTAAATTGACCTATCGTTGTTTCAGTATTTGACAACTTCGATTATTGAGAGGTACACAATTGAGCAGCGCGTTAAGATTAATAAAGCCTTTTACGAAAATGGGCGTTCAATCAAAATGCATTTAATGCACATCGTGATATTTTGGTCTGTATAATCGACCAAATTTTTCCACAATCGGGAGAATTGCGCGTAAATTTCAGCAAACCGGGTCTGTAGGAAATGGGAAAACTTATGTGCATGCTCCCCAGTTAGTTCTGCGGCTGGCGGCGGCTTCGAAAATGAGGTCGGCCAAGCAATTATCGTGAATGGTGTTCGCTATCGCGGGATGATAACGGACTTCCTATAGCCAGAAATTGAGGAAATGTACCTAGACGATATGTGGTTTATAGGTGTGGACTAGGGATGCCAAACGGGACCAGGTTTTTTGAAACCCGCGATTTGGGATTTTTAATTCAAAAAAAGGGTTCCCGGGTCGGATCGGGATTTCATATATAAAAGCCAATTTTAAAATTCATATAATTATAATTTAATGTTTATGTATAAGAATTAAAACAAATTAATTCATGAAGAAAATTAAACTCATGACAAATTAAAACTGTTTAATGAATTCTTTTAAAGTAATGAATTCTTTTAAAGTATTATGTACTAGCTTAACCCGGTGCGCTTCGCAACACTGCTTTAACCACTTTATCGATTGAGAGATATTTAATATATGCATCCTATGGAAGGTATTTCTCCCCTGCGCCTACCCGCTTTATTTTTATATTTAAAAGTGTAGTATACCTTAAGAGTGACTTCTACAAAGTTTGAACATTATCACTTTAACAGTTTTTAGGATATCCGATATTAAACATTGGCGTCCTATGGAGTGTAACACTTCCCCCGCTGCTATTTAAATTTTGGGACTCAGAGGATCCTACTACCAAAAGTTCAACAAAATGCTTGCAGCGGCTCTTATTAATATTTCTATCTATGAGGGGAACTGCTCCTCCTCTTTCTACCCCGCCCATTACTATATTGAAATTTAAAGTTTGCCATAATAGTAGTTTTAACTACGTTTGAAGACTCGCCCTTTAATAGTTCTTCAGTTGAGCGATATTTAATATATACATCCTATGAGAGGTATTCCCCCCTGCGCCTACCCGCTTTATTTTTATTTTCAATAGTGTAGTATACCATATTAGTGACTTCTACAAAGTTTGAACATTCTCCCTATAACAGTTCTTAAGATATGCGATATTAAACATTGGCGTCCTATGGGGAAAACCACTTCCCCCACTGCTACTTTATTTGAATTTTGGGACTCAGAAGATCCTACTACCAAAATTTCAACAAAATGCGTGCAGTGGCTCGCTCTTATTAATATTTCTATCTATGAGGGGTACTGCTCCTCCCCTGTCTCTCCCGCCCATTTTTATATTGAAATTTATAGTTTACTATAATAGTAGCTTTAACCACGTTTGAAGACTCTCCCTTTAAAAGTTCTTCAGTTGATCGATATTTAATGTATGCATCCTATGGGAGGGATTTCCCCCCCTGCGCCTACCCGCTTTATTTTTATTTTCAAAAGTGTAGTATACCATAAGAGTGACTTCTAGAAAGTTTGAACATTCTCGCTATTACAGTTCTTAAGATATGCGATGTTAAACATTGGCGTCCTATGGGGGATTCCAATACCCCCGCTGCTATTTTATTTCAATTTCGGGGCTCAGAAGATCCTACTACAAAAAGTTCAGCAAAATGCGTCCAGCGGCTCTTAAGATATGCGATAATTAATATTGGCATTCTATGGGGGGTACCAATTCCCCTGCCCCTATCGAAAAAATAAGTAGCCTATTTTATTTTTAGGGCTGACGTGAAGTTACTGTAAAAATTTCAGGAAAATCGGTTCAGTAGTTTCGGAGTCTATAAGCCAACAAACAAACAAACAAACACACAAACAAACATACAAACATTTTTCATTTTTATATATATAGATAATGGCTAGACCGATTTTGGATTTCAAAATCAACTAACCATCATCACTCCTCCCTGTACCTTCCCTAAAAATTTTATGGCAATCGTTCGAGCCGTTCTCGAGTTATGGAGTGACAATCAAAATGTACACTTCTTTTTATATATATAGATTAAAACTTATATTTTAAAAAGATTCTTAAACATATTAATGACGTCAGATAATTGATACCTTATTTAATCGCAAACATATGCTGCCGACGAAACCAATATTCGCATTCAACACTTCTGGGTGGTATCGTAAATAAATAACTACATATGTATATGCTATATGACAATATTTAATTTATTTTATCTCAATAATATATATACACAAGTATTAATCTAATAAAATTAACTTACATGTGTCAAAAGACTTTTGGTAGAACCCCCTAAAGTTGTTAACACCTTTTTGCACAATTTGCATTTTGCGTGAGAAGTTCTATTATCATCCACTTAGAAAAAAGACCCACCATCTGATTTTTTTTCGTGGTATATAATGCATTGCATGTAACATTTATTCACTTGTGGCTTTTTTTGTAACCAGTTAAAAATTAGATTCATGGCCAGTATGATTTAATATTGAATTTTTACTTAGCCCAAAATCTCGGGATTTGTATATCAAACCCCGCGATTCGGGACTTAATTTTTAGAGTAATCCCGGGTTTTCGGTATTCGGGATTATCATCCCTAGTGTTTGCTGGTCAAACGGTTTCTTGATAGCGTTACTGCTGCTCCAGCTTTGGAAAATAATCAAAAATTTAAGATTAATTTCAATACCAAAGTTCAACGATTACTTTTGACCGATACCGAGTATTTTTTTACCGATACTACTTGGTACTCGGTTGCTAAGTATCGATTACAAAAATACTTTGTACTTATATAAAAGTATCGAATATGTACTTGTATTTAGTCGTATCGTTTCATCCCTAGCCACGGGAAGATAGCAAGAGGCCAGGTAAATGTTTTAAATGTAATAAAGAAGGTCACTGGAAAAAAGATTGTCCATTATGGAAGAAGAAGCAGAAATTTAAAATGCCTAATTCAAATTCCAATGCTTTTATGAGCGGAAGATCGAAGTTTTTAAAAATAGATGAAAATTGGATAGTTGATTCGATAGCTTCAGAGCAAATGACATCTCATAGAGAATGGTTTTTAAGTTATCATCATTTTCAAGAGCCATCCAAAAATAAAATTGGAGATGGAACGACTTTGAATGCGTTAGGCGAAGGAAATATTGATGTCTTAATTAAAAGTGATGATGGTTGGAAAGAAAAATATTTAGAGAATGTTCTTTTTATACCAAATATGAAAGTCAATTTGTTTTCTACAACAGCTGCCATGGATAAAGGGTATGTGATGAAATCAGATAAGAATCAGTGCTCTTTTATTCGAGATGATAAAGTTGAGGCTTTTGACAATCGGAAAGGAAACTTATTTCAAATTGAAATGAAGGTTGTCTTTAAAAGTCAATATAATTTAAATGCAAACTCGTGCAAAGACACATCTAAGTTGTGGCATCAAAGGTTTGTTCATCAAAATATGAAACATACAATATAAGTTTTAAATAAAAGAGAAATAAAATACAAAGCAGATCAAAGCATAGTTTGTGAAGGATGCTGTTTAGGTAAGCAACATAAAATGCCATACACATCAAGTAAAAACAATTCAAAAGCTCTTGGTGAAATAATTCATGCCGACGTTTGCGGACCTATGGAGGAATTGTCAATTGGTAAATCTCAATACTTTTTACTTTTAAAAGATGGGTTTTCAAGATTTAAATGGGTTTATTTTTTACAACAAAAAAGTGAAGTTTTTCAAAATGTCAAAAATTTTATAAGTATGTTGAAAAATCAAAATATAAAAATTAAAATATTTCGATCTGATAATGGCAAGGAGTTTATTAATCAAAATATGGATCAGTTGCTTAAAAATTATGGTATTCAACATCAGAAATCAGTATATTATACCCCAGAACAAAATGGAGCAGCAGAAAGAGAAATTCGTGCAGTGGTTGAACTAGCAAAAATTTAAATAAGTTTTTATGGGCTGAAGCAATTCAACATGTGGTTTACGTATTAAACAGAACTGGACCGAGTCCAATCAAAAATAAATCACTTTTCGAAGTATGGTTTAATAAAATACCGAAGACCTATCACCTGAGGGTTTTTGGTACTCAAGTTTTTGCACATATTCCAAAACAAATACGTAGAAAGTGGGATGCAAAAAGTAAGAAAGGTATTTTTGTTGGTTTTGATTTAAACGTTAAAGGATATCGCATCCCAATAAAAATTTTTACCATTTTGCGAAGCACTAAAGGTACATTTAAAAAAATAAGCGCACAATTAAGCGCTACGCAATAAGACAAACAGAAATGCAGTAAAGTAAATGAAAGAACTCTCAACAACTTTTATAAAAACAAAAATTAAATTGCAAGTGCTACGGCATTCCCTTACTACGAAGCAGGTTTGTAAGGGAGAATACTAAAAAATAACTGTATCAAAACATTCAGTGTGTAAAGATGATCGTTACATCCAACAATATTTATGTGCGCTGAATAATGCGGTTTATGTGTTAAAAATGTATTGCTTCAAAGTGGGAACTCGCCATATAAAATTCATGTCTTCCGTAAGCGCAATGGTAAGCGAAACCCTTATGTTTCTCCCTTACAAACCTGCTTCGTTGGAAGCTCCATTTTTTATTGGGATATTCTTTGAAAGTGATAACAAAATTAAAACATACAGAGATGTAATTTTTGGCGATGAACTTGATATAAATAACAACAATGAAACTTATGAGGGTAATATCTGTATTTGTCATTTCAAGGCTTTTGGTGGTAGTGAAAATAATCAAGAAAATTGTCAAAATTATGAATCTGGAAATAGTAATGAGCAAATGGATGAATTTGTTCAGGAAGTGGTTCAAGAAATTCAGAATTTGTCTAACGATTTAAATGTTGAACAAATAGAAGCAAATAATGAAAACATCTCAATTTCATCAAGGAGTGATAATTCAAGTGTACAATTGGTTGATTTTGGAAATGCAAGTTCAAATGTAACAAGAGCAGAGAAAACCAGGTATAATTTGAGACCTAATCCAACAAAAAAAAATAAACATTGATGAGATGTTTAATTCTGTGATGCAAAATGAATTAGAAGAGCCCACTACTTATGAACAAGCCATAAAATCGAAAAATGTTTACAATTGGAAAAAAGCAATGGATGAAGAATATGAAGCCCTACTAAGAAACAAAACAAGAAAACTTTGCAAATTGCCTGAAGGTAGAAAATTAAAAGATTGTCGTTGGGTTTATAAAATCAAGTTTAAATCAGATAATACAATTGAGCGTTTTAAAGCACGCTTAGTAGCTAGAGGCTTTACCCAAGAACATGGTATTGATTATGAAGAAACTTATAGCCCAATGGTAAAGTATGATTCTGTGCGCCTTTTACTGGCTGTAGCTGTATCACAGGGAATATCAATTAAACAATTTGATATAAAGACGGCTTTTTTGTACGGTGATGTAAATGAAGAAATTTACATGAGACAACCACCTGGATATATTAAAGAATCCCAAAAAGTTTGTTTAATAAAAAAGAGTATTTATGGGTTAAAACAAGCACCAAGATGTTTTAATAAAAAATTTTGTGAAATTTAATATGAAAGCAAGCAACTCAGATAAGTGTGTGTTTATCAAAAATGTAAAAAAATCAAAAATTATATTGACAATATATGTGGATGATGGACTATTCGATATATAATGATGAAAAACTTGGTAATGATTTATTAAATCATCTCAGCGAGAATTTTGAAATGAAAGAATGTCAATTAAATAAGTTTCTTGGATTTGAAATCAAAATTCAGGATCAATGTTTCTTCATCAACATCAATACATGGAGAAAATTTTGAAAAGATTTTTTATGCAAGATTGCAACTCGGTATGTACACCTTTAGAACCAGGCTGGGTTAATCACACTAACAATGAAGAAATTAATGAAAATTTTCCTTATAAAGAATTAATGGGTTCATTAATATAAAGGGTAGTTAAATTTCAAGGGCCGATGTTGATTTTGAATAAAACACAAACTATTTAGGAAATTATTGTAATTTTATTTTATTATGATATATTGGTATTACTCAATTATGTATGGAACAAAATATCGGCCAAATGGGCGCCGCGACCACGGCGGCACACCTTCATCCGATGGTCCAAATTTTCGATGACCCTGAGGCATAATGGAGGTTCTATGCCGTTAATGTGCCGAATTATCTCATCCTTTAGCTCTTGAATTGTTGCTGGCTTATCGACGTACACCTTTTCTTTCAAATAACTCCAAAGAAAAAAGTCCAACGGTGTCAAATCACATGATCTTGGCGTCCAATTGACATCGCCATTACGTGAGATAACACGGCCATTGAATTTGTTGCGCAAAAGAGCCATTGTTTCGTTAGCTGTGTGGCAAGTGGCACCGTCCTGCTGAAACCACATATCGTCCACATCCATATCTTCCAATTCGGGCCATAAAAAGTTCGTTATCATCTCACGATAGCGAACACCATTCACAGTAACTGCCTGACCGGCCTCATTTTGGAAAAAATACGGCCCGATGATGCCGCCAGCCCATAAACCGCACCAAACAGTCACTCTTTGTGGGTGCATTGGTTTTTCGACAATCACTCTTGGATTCTCATTCGCCCAAATGCGGCAATTCTGTTTATTGACGAATCCACTGAGGTGAAAATGTGCCTCATCACTGAAGATGATTTTCTTCGAAAATTGATCATCCACTGTTGCCATTTCTTGCCACCATTCTGCCCATTCACGACGTTTGGAATGGTCAAGAGGCTTTAGTTCTTGAGCCAATTGCACCTTGTAAACGTGTAAATGCAAGTCTTTATGCATAATGTTCATAAACGACGAGCGTGAGAGGTACAATTGTTGGGCACGACGACGAGTTGAGGTGGACGGCTCTTCAGCCACACTATCGCGAACAGCACCAATATTTTCTGCAGTACGAGCTGTACGAGCATGCACTGGTGTTCTCACATCTTCTACAGACCCGGTTTGCTCGAATTTTTCCACGATTTTTGCGATTGTACGCACATTTGGACGATCAAATTGACCAAAAAAATCACGAAGTGCACGATATGCATTTTGATTTGAACGCCCATTTTCATAATAAGTCTGGATAACTTTAACACGTTGTTGGATTGTGTATCTCTCCATGGTTCAAATTGAGTAAGTCTGAAATAGAGAAATGTCAAATAAAATTCGGAAAAAGCTTGGCGTTTAGGTGTGGTTCCCATTCAACATCGGCCCTTACAATTTAACCACCCTTTATTTATCAATTATAAAACGCCCTGATATTTCGTTTGCAGTTTGTGCGCTAAGTAGGTATATGGAAAAACCATGTCAAACACATATAAATGCAGCAAAAAGAGTTTTAAGATATATCAAAGGCACAGTTAACCATGGTTTGCTTTATACACAACAAAATAGATCCAGACTTATTACCTTTGCAGATTCTGATTACACAGGAGATATTGAGAGTAGAAGGTCAATATCTGGAATTGTCACACAGTTAGGCCAATGTACAGTAGCATGGAGATCTCAGCAACAACGCACTGTTGCGTTGTCAACTACTGAAGCAGAATATATTGCTGCATGTGAAGCTGTTAAAGATATTGTGTGGATAAAACGTTTTTTGAAAGAAATTACATACAACATTGAAGAAAACTTTTTATATATAGATAATCAAAGCACAATAAAGCTTATAAAGAATCTAGAATACCACAAAAGGACCAAACATATTGACGTAAAGTATCATTTTATATGAGAGAAATTTGATGAACATGAATTTGAGCTGAACTTTGTTAATACTAAGGAACAATTGGCAGATATTTTAACCAAATCTTTATCCACACCATTTTTTAAAAAATTTGTTACATACTTAAATATTGTTTATAATAACTAGTTTATAGATTTTTTGTTTTATACAATTATAACATTGATTATAATGTTATTTGTATATATTCTATGTACATACTTGTTATGAGAAAATATAAAGTAGGCATGTAGAATATTGTATTTAATTATTAGTAAGTTTTGTAAAATTTTCTTTATTCTAATAAAACTTTTGTACATAAAACATCAATATTCAACTTTTTTTCAAAATTTTTCATTTTTATTTCGTTTTTTTCTACGTTATATTAAATATCTGGAATGTTTTATTTTTTAACAAAATAGTATATTTAATTACCAACATTTTCAGCGTAATTTGAAAAAAATCGGTTGAAAAATAAAGTTTTTATTAAGGATTTTGTGGAACGACAATATTTTCATACTCAACAAATGCAAAAAAAAAAAAAAAATCATGAATAAAATTGCTACGACAAATAGCACATGAAAGATCTGTAATGTTTTATTTTTTAACCAAATAGTATATTTAATTACCAACATTTTAAGCGTGATTTGAAAAAAATCGGTTGAAAAATAAAGTTTTTATTAAGGATTTTGTGGAACGACAATATTTTCATCTTCATTGCTCGCACACTATATTCGGCGTCCATCAGTATTTAACAAAAAACGGAATTTCATATGAGATGAAAATATTGTCGTTCCACAAAATCCTTAATAAGAACTTTATTTTTCATCCGATTTTTTTCAAATCACGCTTAAGGTGCCATTTCTCAGCCATTTCTTATCAGAGAGAAATTTGCAGCATATCGACGGAAAAGGCATTCAATTACCTTTCCAACGATGTGCCATTTATTTGGATCGAACTTTTCGGTTGGGCTCCACAAGGGTTTGAGTGGGACCATACATCGAAAACCCAAAAGTACCGTTATCTAAAAAACGGTACTTAGGAAAAAAATTACAGTGGTTTTCGTGTTCAGGAGCTCCCAATTAACTTATCTAGGCATGTGGCGTTCTTGGTACTTTTCCAAATTAAAAATATGTAAAGCAGTGTTATTAATGTGTTTTTTTGTTTTCCATGTCGCTGAAGATGTTTGGTTAGTTCACTAAAAGCTGTTTACAAACACTGCAAAAGAGCGCTTTGACTCCATTCTTGGTTAAGTCATTTATACTTTAGTTCCAAGTCTTTTGAATAGTATCACGAAATATTACGTTTCTTGGAAGGACCTGCAGCGATGTGAAAGTTATCTTCTTTCGTTGACTAGGCGGCTAAAAATAATTTTGAAGCATCCCTGCGGGAAATTTGTGTCAATTGCTCCAACAGACTGGTCCTGGGAGTTGTGAAAATAGAACAGGTACAAAAAGAAAGAACTCATGACCAGTGAAAGGAGAACCAATCATGTAACTGGTTTATGAAGAACAAAAAGGTAGAAAAAGTAATTAATTACAGTATAGTCTTCACCGGTGGTGTGATACATTTGTTTGGGTTTTTCTAAAATTTGGCTCTAGAATTTAATTCTAGGACTTGTTTTATTGAAATAATACTACATCGTATTGAAATAATACTACATTTTAGTAACTGTCACTAAACACGTCCATTGAGAATAGATTTGTGACTGGTCAAATGGTGTCAATTGACCCCCTCCAATGACAACCCCATGTAAAAGTAATAGGTCTTATTCATAGAAAGTGTTAAAACTAGAACCGGTCTCTACCACCAAAGACCTATCACAGGACTACTTTGGTGTCAGTTCGCTTCCCTCTAGGGTAAGTTCTGCAAACACCACAATTATTAATTATAAAAAGCGTTTTTGCTTAAACTATTCTTTGAAACTTTTGCTGAAAATTTGCGAAAAATTTCTAAAATACATTGTATACGCGACAATTTTGACGACCTTATTTTGACGATTTTTTTTTTCATAGAAATATACAAAAAAAATTCTGGTAGTGCATAGAAAAATATTTCTGAAAAATATTGATGGAATGGGCCTATTAAAGTATGAAGGCTTTATGGATTGTAATTTGACTTGGAATATACATTCAAATTAATAAGAAAATTTATGTTAAAAAGAAAATTTATAATTTCTTCTGTCATCCTTCTCTCCCATTGAAGAATATAGGGCATCTAAAAACTGTTTTTCTGAGAAACTTACAACAAAATGTTAAAAGATTGCAACAAAATTAAAAAAGTCGGTGATAAAAAAAGTCTTGCAGGCCGCTAAAAAGGAGCAAATTGCCACTTTAGTAGTGGATAAAATTATCGGGTTTCTGAAAATAAAATTTCTTGTGAGAAATTATATTGAAAACAAAAACAAATTTTCGGATTTAATGGTTGTTTTAAATATATTTTTTCAAAAGAAATTTTTTCATTATTTCACTTGCCTTCAATACAAATGTCACCTGAAGAAGTTGTTGGCATTGTAAAACATCCTTCCCATTAACTATAAAGCGAAAATATGGAAATTTGGAATACATATTTTCTTCTTATCAGTTTTTTATTGTTTAATGTATAAATATTATTTCGGCCATTAGTGGATGCTGCCGCTAGGGCGTACATAACGTACCCGTGGAGACCAATTATGTATTAAAGAACTTCACAGAAAATCAGTTGCATTAAAGAAATGAGGCGCCTTTTGGACGTCAGGGACTGTACCTGTTCCCAGGAAAATAACCATATGGGGTCAAATCAAATGAACGAGATGATTTCTAAAGTTATTTTGAAAAGAAAACAAAATACGGTAACGGAGAAATTGTGAGTAAATAAAGCGTCTACGTTATAACGACGTAGGATACAATTGCGTTCCTTGCAATAAACCTTCAATATTTGTTTTATTCTCACACTTTTTCACTAGAACATTTTTTCTTTTCTTTATTTCACCCCACTGTGTTCTATCTGATTCGTTTAACTGTTTAGGTGTGAGTACGTGTACATGTGCGAGATAATCATCATTGTTTTCCTGCAATACACAATCACAGACAATTTTAATATTAAGCATAATCACAGTTGGAGCCATAAAAAATTTCACTTAATTTTATCTAAAACTACAATTATACCTTCAATCTCTTCCCCTTTAGTCGGTAGCTGTCTTAAGTAATTTTCCCCCATTTCACGCGCTTGATTTTAAATTCAAACCGTGAATGCCCTTAATTATGGTATTCTAAAAATCGTTGTTATTATTTTAAAGCTGCTATAAAAACTCGTACGTTTACGAGTACGTTTTGTATATTCTGTACAGTCGTAAGAAGACAAGTATTTTCCGTTGAGTTGTGGCTGCTTTTGGAAGTCAACAAGTTTTGGAGGTCACATCGAAAATCACATGCAAATAGAAACCATGAACTTGGCCATTTAAATGTCTGTTTTTGACATAGAAAGCCTTAGAACCACAGCTTTGTTGACGGCGCGGCGCACAGCAATAATTTTTAAAAAAAAGTTGTAAGCAATTTCTTCAGTATTTTTTTTTTTTATTTTTATCTTTTTAATATTTTTTCGTTTTCACAGTCTCAAGTTGTAAGAAGTATTGCGAACAAAATTTTGTGTTGATTGTACTGCATACATTTAAAGAAGTCATCCGTTCGTTTGTGACATTCAAAGCACGTCATCATTAGGAACATCAAATATGTAAAAATTATATTATTTGTTAACGAATTGTTGAATTTATGCTTGAAAACTTTTTTTGAGGTTATTTTAAAACTTAAAACGAAAAGGAATGAATGGATAACGTATTAGGTTTAAGTAATAATGATAAAACCAGCGTTTAAAAAACTGCAGTCACACTAGAAAAGCTACAATTTCTTCCACTTCTTCATTTGTCATTGGCCAAAATAAAAACTTTTGCAAATTTTCGTTTTTTGTTCGACAGTTTTTGGTTTCGACTGCAGTTGTTTTAAACCCTGGATAGAATTTCAAAATTTGTATTGTTACAAGGATTACGAGGAAATCAGCTAGAGAAATGATGTTCTTACTCGGTAACTATGGTTTGAGAGCTGAGAATGTCTAGATGTTTTTACTACGCCCCCGAAAGGCTTTCCAAATCCACTGGGGGAAAGTCAATGATCGAACGAAAAATTTTGGTTTGAACTTAAATATTTAAAAACCCAAATTTATTAATGTGAGTCGTGTTAAAATACAACACTTTAATGCCACGCTGTCCGTAAGCAAATTTCTTATATCGTCAGTTCTTTAATGATTTGGCGCATATGCCAAAACGTCTTAGTGGAGAAAAACGACAATGAAGGTTTACATGAAGTTTTCTGAAAATATACCCGATAGAATTTTTATGAAACTGCAAATTAATGTTTTGTGCCACATACGCCACTTTACAACATTTATTTTTAAAAAGACGATTTTTCTGCTGCATACTTTTACTTACTGCTATGTATTGAGTTGTTGACATTTTATTTCGCTTAAACTACTATTTTCATACATCGTTGAAGCAAGCAGGAGTGAAATTTATTTCATTGTTGTAATTTTGTTTTGATTTCGCTTTAACTACTTTTTTTCTTACGGCAATGAAGCAAAGCAAGAGTGAAATTTATTTTGTACGTTTTTGTATGAAAAATTTTCTGCATTTGCCAAACAGTGGTGTGTAGAGCAAAACAATACTTAATAAACTTTAAAATAGTTGATATGGAGCAAAATTAATGCTAAAATTAAAAAAAAAAAAAAATATATATCAGAAACCATACAAAATTTCGTTTTTGGATTGAAAAAGGAGGTATTCAGAATATATATGTATACCCCATACATAACACAATTTTTCTAAGAATGGTCGGTAGGTCAAACCAATTATGAGCTGTCGATATATATATTTCAAGAAGATTGGCATAATGATGCTGATATAAATAGATGTACCAAAATAGCTAGATTCACTTAAACAAGATATTTGAAAATTTCCTCAAAGCCTTAAAGTGAACTTGTCCTATCGGCCTCGTTTTTTTAAGCTTTCTAAATGTGATTGTATAAAAAGGTTTTAAAATGACTAAGAAATGGAAAGAACTAACACTGAACGGGAATTGTTCACAATAATTAAGCGGCATAAATGTAAGCTTAATTCACCCTTAGACAGTCACAAGCCTTTTGAAAGTTACTAAGTCTTTCTGAAATTTATTATTTAAGGAGATTTTTAAGCTCTCCTTAATCAGTTAAAGCTGGAGTCCCACAGGTCAACAACTACAAACACACAAACTTCAATTTTTGCTGACCATACAGCTTTTCTAAGCGTACAAGAAAACCTTCATGAAGCATCTCGATCTTATATTTCAATTGGAAATGGGGTTAAACATTGGAAGATAAAAGTCAATGAGCAAACATATGAAAATGTCATGCCGCTCTACTAAAATCAATAACCGAATAATACCTCAAGGTTTGCATGTACAATTTTTCAATGAATCTAATGAATTAACTCAAATGAATCTAAAATCCGTTCAAATTCATTGGCTTATTGGAAGAAATTCTGTTCTTAGTCTCGATTGCAAATTTTCTACTTTACAACTCTATCTTAAAGCCTATCTGGTGCTACGGTATTCAGATATGATGCACTGCCTCAGCCTCTAATATCGAAAATATTCCAATAGCACCCAAAAAAACTGCTATGAATAATCAAAACCGCCTCTGGTTTGCTAAAAACTCAAATATTCAAAAGGATCTAAATATATCATTAGTAAAAACTATGATAACGAATTATGCAGTAATATATTTAAAAATGCTAAAATTGCATTGAAATCCGTTCGTTTTCTAAATGAGAAGAGATACTAAAGAGAACAGATACCGCAGGACTTACCCAAATAAAAGCGCGCTAAGTAACTGCATAACTATTCGAACGGAAACTCTGATGGAGAAAACTTAAATCTGGCAGTCGTAGGACATAAAATAAATTAGTCGAAGATGATTTGATTAGTTCATAATAAATATATAAATAAATATTATATAAATAAATATTGATAAAAAAAAAAAGACAAATTTTTACAACTGATACTGCAGAAAGATTTGAACCTCATTGGCAACCTTATGCACACGGCAAGAATATAACATATGAGTATAACAAAAATACTCATACCCGAACACTTATAAACCAAAATGCATGATGGTAATTGTAAACAAAACAAAAAGTTTTTAGAGAATTATCTTAATATTTTTTATTATTATTATAGAAGGATCTATGACAGTTATGTGTGAAACTAAATGTCGGCCAAATGCTCAACATGGCTTCGGTGGCATACCTCTATCTGAAGGTCTATATTTCCAACGACTCTGATACATAATTGAGGTTCAATTGATGTGCCGAATTATCTCATCCTTAAGCTCTTCAATTGTTCTTGGCTTATTGACGTACTTTAATATCTCTAAAGAAAGAAATCCAACGGTGTCAAATCACATTATCGTGGCGGCCAAAAAACATTGCCACGTCGTGAGATAACACGGCCATTGAATTTCTCGCACGAAAGAGCCATTGTTTCGTTGGCTGTGTGGCAAGTGGCACCATCGTGTTGGAACCACATATCGTCCAATATTCGGGGTTGATGGCTCTTGTGCCACACTATCGCGAACAACAGCAATGTTTTCCGCAGACCGAACTAGGCGAGCATGCACAGGTGTTTCACATTTCCTATTAACCCAGTTTGCTGGAATTTGCGCACAATTTTCACGGTTGGGGATACATTTAGTCGATTATGCTGACGAAAAATATCACAAAGTGCACGAATTGCATTTTGATTTGAACGCCAATTTTTGTAAAAGCCTTCAACAATCTTAACGCGTTGAATTTGTCAAACACTGAAACAAAGAAATGTCAAATTAAGTTGAACAAAAAACTTTACATTAAGGTGTGGCTCACAATTAACATCGTGCATTATAATTGGACCACCCTTTATCACTTGTAAAAACACTTATATCCAGTAATGAATTTGTAGTAAAAGAACTAAAGCTTTATTTAAACGAAAGGTAAAAACTGTGAACAAGCCCTAATTTTTCTTTGGATCTTGTAGATGTTCGCGGCACCCCACCTGCCGGTAAATGTTCCAGGGTATACATTCAAATTTGTTTCCAAGGTTTTCTGAGTTGACAAATCATTTTTTAAATTACTTTTATTGACTCTTCCTTTATTTCTTAAATTTTTACCATTTCAGAAATCCTTTTTTGAAAACAAATTCTCCAAAGCGCTGTCTTTTATTTTACTTACAAATACATTTTAATGTAAATTGATTGTTGCGCAACAATTGGTTTTCAACAATTACAACAATAATAAAATGAAAAGCGGAAACTGTATAGCAACCATATGACAGGCAGGCGGACCGGACCGACTGTCAGTCCATCAATTTTGTATTCAAATAAAGTCTTTTCAAAATTTATGTTTGTGTGACACAAATTCTAATAACAAAATGCTCATTAGTTATTTATTGATTTTATCATATAGAAATAATTCTATTTTATATTTTTTATGAATACTTTATATAAATTTAATTTTTTGCGAAAAAAAAATTTGAAAAATTTTTCGTATTCATGTCTCGTATCATTTTAATGGGTCTTTTTAAAAATAACTGACACGTCATGTAAGTAATTGTTATGACAACAAGATTTATATTTTACTCAAGCAAAGGATTTTTGTTAGACAAATTAAATTAAGAATTTAAACTATTAAATATTTGAGAAAATTGCTGATTAGGGGACACAACAATTTGTTTATTCTTCACAATCTAAAGTGGGAATGGGTCTACGATTTAGAACTGTTGTGTGTGAATATGTCCATTTGCTTGTCCGTCTGTTGAAAACCAATCACTTTCGAGGTGATTAATTTATGCATTAACAAAATGACCCGTATGTGCACGGATGCTTCACACACAGGTAGCAATTTGAGTGTAATTTCCGACAAAAATTATACACCCGCCTCTTGTTAAGAAGCTGGAGCAATATAACTTCCACTGCCATATTTAAATCAAGCGGTATCTGTCAAAAAGCAACAGTCTTTACGGGCCATACCATAAAACCCCAAAATCAGCCTTTCATTTGGAAGTCTCCTTTCCCCCAGTAAGCACCACTCAAGGGGGCCTTGCACTCATAAGGTGCAACTCACTGCCGTAGCACTATGTAGATAACAACGTATTCTGGTGAGTATCCCGAACTCAATAAATTAAAAAACCTCAAAAGACCTGTCATTTTGGATGTTTGTCGCATTCCACCTGATTTGCCCGGGAGGGCGTTACACCAAAAGTGAACATCCTTTAGATGAATCTTACATCCCCTTAGGGGCTTAATAACTTCAATAATAGTAAATTTTCCATGCTTGAACCGAACTTAAAGTTGTGAGTGGGCATTTTTTGAGAGTTTAATAGACCGTAACGAGCCTGCTACCAATTAATTTTAAATATTTCTGAGTCCTATTCTGGATGGTCGTTTGTATGAATACCACCATGCTGGTATTGGATAAACAAAAAATCTAAACTTTAAAATTCTATAAAATATTTATTAATAATTTTGACGGGTCATTGTTCTGTTTGGGCTCTTACGAGTAAATGGAACAATACCAAACCAGGCTATGCGAGGATGCTGAGGAGCTAGAGATTTTGTCAATGTGGCACTATCCTAGGGTACTGGGTCTCAGGCAGAAATGCTTTGAAGATAGGTTTCACGATGAATTGGGGAGATCTACTGGTTTTTGTCAGAAAAAAAGACCGGCAATTTCTGATGAGGGGACTGTAGGGAGAGAACTGCTCTCCATTATTTACCTTAACTGTACCTGTCAAATATTTTTTTCTCTCTTCTTCTTCTATATTTAAGAGATTCACACTCACATGAACTTTAGGACGCAAAGCCCTTCTTAACCTAACCTAACCTAAGGTTTGGCAAGTCATAGGGCTATAACACAGAGTACAATACCGTTCAGTTAGATGTACATAACACGAGTTAGTGCGCGCGCGCTCTGTCGTCTTCTGTCAAAAAAAGTTAAACTAGTGTATTTTCATAGAACAAGCTACATGCAAAATATTTTGACGCGTTTGCGCCAGAAAGTTGGTTAACTTTGAACTTTTTAACGCGTTGTGTATTTTTGACAAGTAATCAGCTGACAATAAAACAAATAATTTAACAAATTTGTGAATTATGAAAGAAAAACTTTTTGAGGAGCTTAAAAAACATACAATATTTATATAAAAAGAATAAATTCAATAAAATAATAAAATCTTGACATACTTTCGAATCCGTTTTCAATGCACAAATAAGTAGACAAATAAAAAACAGCTGACATGAAAGGCTTTTGTAACTCGCGTTGTGTAACTTGCAATTGTTCATGCGCTAAAATTTTTAAACGAACGACAAACGTCGACGTATAAACGCGTGTTATGTACTTCTACCTTTCGGAATTGAAGAACACATATTTGTTTATTGATAAAACATTATTTTCATGAAAACAAAAATGATTTAATTCCGAAAAAATTTTTCGTTATTTTTTTAAGGAACAAATTACGGAATGAATTCCGTTTCCGAACGGAATTGTACTCTGTGACATGGCTGATTATGAAACGTTTAACGCTAGAACAACGCAAATCTTTTCGCGTAGTTCATAGAGCACTTTGTCCCTTTTGCGAAGCTCATTTCCGGTTAAATGGCTACGCCAATAAGCAAAATTGCCGTATTTGAAGCGAAGGCAATCCTCAAGCCGTTAATGAATCATTATTACATGCATTAAAATTTAGTGCTTGGTGCGGTTTACACTCTGGCGGTATCATCGATACTTTTTTCTTTCGACATTGGCAAGGATCTGCCCTAACAGTAAATGCTAACTGAATTTTTGTTTTCAAGAATTCACACGCCTAACATCGACGACCTTTGGTTCCAACAAGACGGCGCAACTTGCCATACAGCGCGCTTAACAATCGCTCTTAATAATCGCAAAATCAGTTTGGTGACAGCTCCATTTCTAGAACTGGTTCTATTCACTGGTCCCCTCGTTCGTGCGATTTAATGCCTCTGGACTACTTTTTATGGGTTTAAGTTAAGTCATTGATTAATGCCGACAAACCAGCAACTCTTGAAGTATTGGCATCCAATATTCTAGCCACCATTGACGCTACAGCCAGATTTGTTGGTAAAAGTAATCAAAAATTGGACTGATCAAATAGACGATGTAACTCGTAGCCACGGCGGGCATGTGTTGGATATCTTATTAAGAGAATAAATGCTATGAATTATCAACCAGAATTTATTAAAAAAAAATTTCATTCCAACAGTTTTTCTTAATAATAAACCAAAGCTACTTTAAAGGACTGTTAACTAAAGATTCTGAAAATCACTTGACTACAAAATTTAGCAAAAATACCAATGATGTACGCCAAACAACACAAGATTTTCGCTAAAGTTTAAGTTGCATAAGTGCCCACTCTCCAAAATTTTGGAAACACTGTAAGCTTTAACTTCTCTAGACAAATGTATTGCACATGGTCCCACAACTTCCCATTGGACTTTTATAAGAGCCAGTTAAGAATGATTTAAGAACTCAAGTATTCATTCCAAGAATTTACTAAATTTAAATTAAAAAAAAAAATACTTCAACTCACCTTAGCTTGAAATGTTATGCCATTGAGAAACGCTTGATCGGCATGTAACGGCACTCGCAAATCATGATCGTCTTGCACCAAATCGTACGGTGTGGAAGGCATTCTTAAATAATTTAATATCACTGATTCAGACCACTTGTAATATCATGAAATTGTTTTCATTTTCTTCGTACTACGCTTGTAAATTGATTTTTGTATATTCCATATAAGACCCGTGGAATTGCGACGAGAGCTCATAAACAATTTACGGTGGAACGTTAAAAAACCCGCAAAAAAACTCAGCACTCAAAATTTATTTCAATTTAAATGAAAATGCAATTTAAAATTTTTTTTAATTTAATTGGAAAAACAAATTTTTCTCTTTTAATCTGAATGCTTTTTTTTCGTTTATTTAATGGATTTTAATTTTTAAGATTTCGCAACTTTTTTCCTTTATTTTTTAAACAAAATATAAATTTTAATGCTTGTTTTTTTGAAATCACTTAAATTTTTTTTATTTTTTTTTTCTTTATTATGGAAATTTTGTATAATTTTCTTTTGCTGCCGTTTTTTTACTTTTCTTTTGAGAATGAAAATTTGTGGTAACAGATGGCACTTTAAAATTTTTTTTTTTTTTTTTTTTTTTTTACTTTTCGAAATTAATTTGATTTTTATTAATATTTTAATATTTTGTTCTTATTTAGAACATTTATTGATACTTATTGAAGGTTGTTAGGAGAATTAATTTAATTTTTGTTGTTTGTTTTAAAATTTAACCTGCTGCCAAATACACGCGTTTAGAATTTCTGAAAAGAAATAAGAATTTATTATATTTAAGTTAGTTTTTCAATAAGGTCAAATAGATTTAATTAAAAACAATTTAAAGAAACTAAAGATGCTACAAAAAATATGTCCATTTTAAATATTCATCTATATACTCTTAATATGATCATATTTTTTCTTACTCCTCGAGTAATTAAACCCACACCACAATTGTGGAGAGGGCCTTATGCATTTGTGCTGATGTAGGTAACACTAAAAAATATTGATCCTACAACCACCCACTCAAAATTCTTAGTCGATTTACGATGTCCGTCCGTCCAGCTTTCTGGTAGGATAGTTGTCTGTCCATGTAAACTTGTGCGTAAAGAACAGGGGTCTAATCACCGCATACGATATCGAGCAAAATTGATCGAAATTACTTATTATGGTATTATGAAACTCGATATCGAATGAAATGTATTGAATTTGAAATAATAGCATTCGTTATCGAGTAACTCAACATTACATTTATCGAGTTTTCATTGGATACGTCAGTGTCTATCGTATGCAAAAACATTCGATAGTTTACTCGATACGATAGTATCGAATGCGGTGATTAGACCCAAGGGTTATAATAACTGCATACGATATCGAGCAAAATTAATCGAAATTTTTTATTTTGGTATCATGACACTCGATATCGACTGAAATTTAACGTGATTTGAGATGACATCTCTGGAGTTTTAGTTCGATACGTCTATGGTATGCAGAAATAAACAATAATTTACTCGATATCGAATGCGGTGGTTAGATCCCAGGTCACAATTTTGAAGATAATATGATGAAATTTGGTACATACGTCTTAAATATTAAACCAACGAAGACTATTGAAAATAATGAGAATCGGTCCATGATTCACTTGCTATTTAGATTGAATTTCGCTCAAAAATATTTTTAGGCAACATAAATCGTTTTACCAAATTTGTTTACAACCGATCCATATATGACGATAGCTGCTGTACAAATACTACTCCTGTAAAAAGCTTAAAATGGCATAAAAAAGATAACTTTTATAATAGCTCCTACGTCATGGCAAAATTTTATACTGGTAGGTTCAGAATTGGCCATAGCACACTTCCCATATAAACCGCCTGTCCAAAATCGCTTTAAAACGAACAAAACTCATAAAGATGTTGTAATTTAGATAATAATTGGCGCAAAAGCTAATATCGAGCCCTTAATGCAAACATAGCTTAAGCGACATCATTTTCAATTTTCGCTTTTTTTTAATAAATTAATTTATTGGCAACATCTGCATCATCTCCTAATATGTCATGGTCACATAAGGTACCGTTATGATTTTATAGCAAAAACCGTTTTAGCTTAAGCGCCAACCTTCATACAAAATTTTTATGAAATACGTAACTAAATTTATATGAATAATTTATTTAAGAATTTCTTGCTTATCCTACACAACAAGATATAAATCTTATAGTTAAAGTGCAGGAATTATATAAGTTTAAAACATAAAGGGGTAATCACACTCAAACGATTACGTTTGAAAAGAAAGAGAAAGAAAACAACAAAACAGAGTACAATATAACAAAATGGAAAGGAAATAAACATTTAATTTAAAGAAAGATTAAATTTTAAATTGTCAGTTGGCTGAGTGTAACATATAAATTATAGATTCAAATAAACTAAACTAAAGAAATAAAAAGCTTTGATGGCAAAAATTAATTGGTTTAGTTTTATGGGGTTTAGCTTATTAAATAATTAACTAATTGATTTCTAAAATTGTTCACATTGTTGTTTGTTTGGACATGATTGGGCAGTAAATATAATAAAAAAAGGCCTTCTCCTGTAAAATTGTGTTTTGCCGCTTAAGTTTTTTTTTTGCGGTAAGTGCTCGATATGAATCTTAGCCTCATAACATGATTTTTTTGTCGGGCCCATGATTGGCCATGGGTCCAAGATATGGTACACTCTTCAAAATTTGTCTTTATACACTGTGGTGTAGGGTATCATATGGTTGGACTTTACCGACTATACTTTCTTTCTTGTTTATTTATTTATTAAGTGTTACTTATACATTAGGGTGGGTCGAAAAATTTTTTTTTCTCTTATCGACTTCTAATAGCGCAAATATGTTGTATTTTTGTCTGTAAGTCCCAATTCACACGTTGCAAGTCTTATTGATCAGCTTGCTACTTTATAACGAGAGTGAAGAGAGGAAAATAAACGTTTCTCTCTCACTCTCTCTCGCCTATAAGGTAGCAAGCTGATCAATAAGACTTGCAACGTGTGAATTGGCACTAATAGACCCCTGTAAAATAGTATTAATGTATTTTTAGTGTAACAGCCCGAGCATTGACCTTTAATTTTGTTAAATTTTGAATATAACAACAATAGCATTGTATTGCAGAAAAGCCTCCCAATAAAAAATTTTATCATTTTGCGAAGCACTAATGGTACATTTAAAAAAATAAGCGCACAATTATGCGCTACGCAATAAGACATACAGAAATGCAGTAAAGTAAGTGAAAAAACTCTCAACAACTTTTATAAAAAAAAAAAATAACATTTCAAGTGCTACGGCATTCCCTTACTACGAAGCAGGTTTGTAAGGGAGAATATTAAAAAATAACTGTATCAAAACATTCAGTGTGTAAAGCTGATCGTTACATCCAACAATTTTTTTAATGAGCTGAATAATGCGCTTCATGTGTCAAAAATGTATTGCTTCAAAGTGGGAACTCGCCATATAAAATTCATGTCTTCCGTAAGCGCAATGGTAAGCGAAACTCTTACATTTCTGTCTTACAAACCTGCTTCGCTCGAAGCACAATTTTTTATTGGGCTATTACTGTATTTTATCGACTTGTAAGTTCATGAAAATAGTATCAGAAGCATCCATAACTCTTTGCAATAAAAAATTAAGAGAAGGTTTAACATAGACGAAACTTAAATCAAGACGATAGATGCCTAGATTTTACACCCAGTAAAAACTTCGCCTACTTTTTCAAAATTAATAGCTTCTTTAACTCATTATTTTGTAGCTTTCTTCTATAACTACATCTATAACAACTTCCATAACTACTTTTTTCTGGATGTATGCAGGTAAAAAAATAATGACTTACTTTTTAATGCGTTCATTTTGGGACATCGCTTATAAAATTCATTGGTTCTTTCAGTAGAATTGCAAGTAGTGCTCTTATGTTTTTCTGATTACTCAACACATTATTTTGTAGGTGAAGTTTTTACTGGGCAGTAAATAAGATTTTGTGACCAAAAAATGATTTTATTGTTTTCTGTTGTATAAGAACCAAAGTTTTATTTTTTTTTTTTTAAGTTAAATTCAAAATATTTTCAGTTATAATTAATAATAATTGATAGTAAATAAAAAATTTAAATTTAAAAAATTTACTTTTCTTACATATACTTAATTTTTAGGAGCTCTTGCGCGGGCTGAAGATGTGACTTTTTTTTACTTTTTTTGCAGTTTTTATTTGTTTTGACGTAAGACAAAAAAATATTGCCATTAGAACAAGATTCGAGAACTTTTATTTTTTCTCATACATCAGTGACCCAGCCTATTATACATACTATTACAAATTATATTCCAACTAAGTTCACCGAAAAATACACGCATAGAGAAATGCATGATCATATTGATGATGGCCTAACAGTCACATCAATGTTATTACAAATGGCATTAATGAAGCAAAAAGTGAAATCAATCCAATGACGAAAGTCGGCAGAAAATTTTGCCATATTTTATGCGTCATCTATGCTATGACTAGAGTGACGTCTGTTCGATGCCACATTTTCTGTACTATTAACATTATTTTCATCTTTAAAAAGTGAAAATAACTAGAAGCAAAAGTTCCCATATTCTATTTGTTTAAATCGGGGTTCGAAAATAGACAGAACATTATTTAGCGTTCGGCTCACACACCCAGGAACGATGTCTATTTTTTTTAGTGTAGACGAACACAACCCTTAATACCATTCGTAGCTATTTTCAAGAAAGAGCCGAACATTATACAGTACTTTACGTTTATAGTCACTACGCTTATAGTCACATTAGCGCTATAGTCCATTTTATCGATTTATTTTGCCGCTATAAGTTAATTTAAAGTATTAACGTTATAGTCCATTAAGCGATATAAGCACATTTGCCATATATGCCGTTTATCAACAGTAGTCAAAGGGAAAAGTAAAGCAAATTAAGGGCGTTAAAGTCACATTAGCAAAATTTACTAAGTTCTTTTTAGTTTTCGAATCAAAAATCCATCCAAAGAAAGAATGAATTAAATCATTTAAGTTTTGTCATCAACTCTCTACTCGTAAAAAATTAGTTTTTGCCGTTGTTATCAGCTATGAAATATCTTGTTATTACTTTAATTATTTTGTATGCAACTCTGTTGTAAAACCATAAGCCTGATGTCGGTGTAATTTATATGCATATTCACATAACTTGATTATATTCGAATTCGGTTGTATGCGTCATAGTGGCATATATGTGAATTAGCCTTAAAGTCACATCAGCGATATTGTCCACGTTATGGTTGCAACTAAAGGATGTGAATATAAGCGAAAAGTACTTTATAGTGTTCTGTTCTTCGTTAAGAAACAGAACAATTGTAGTGGGAAATCGATAAAGAAGTGAACAAATAAACAATTTTAGCAACGACCGCAGCACGAACAGCTTGTGTGTGTATTGCGTATAAGTTTTGTTTGCGTAAAATTATTTTGCTGGATTTTTGTTTTTTTCTTCTTATGTGTATTTTGTTTTTGTAAAAAATATTTGGTCTTTTTACCAGCCGAAAGGGCGCTAAGCACAACAGAAACGAACGAACATTAATGAGCTGAACCGAACATAATTAAGTTTGTAGTTCTTTAAACAGAACCGAACGGAATTTAATGTTCTATTCTTTTGGTTGAGTTGAATAAGAACAGTATTATTTTTGTGTTCAAAAGATGACAAACAGGGAAACGTTATTTTTTTAAAGATTTACTGCACAAACAATATTAGCGTTTGTGTTTTCCATATACTTTGATATAAATATCATCATATATACACTAAGAATATTTCTTCCACAAAAAAAAATCAAACAAAAACAAACTAACAAATCTACCGTACCGAAAGCTTAGGAGCGATATTTAGTGTTTATGCTCGAACACTGGTTTAAATTGTTTACTTAAATACATCATATTTTCAAAGTAAAATGATTACGAAAATCATATCGGACATGCTGCTGTTGCCTTGTAATTGAGAGTTTTCCTGTTTACAAAGGGGGACCTACAACAAAAGTAAAATAAACATGTGTTGCGAGTAGGTAAATAACACTGGTTTACAGCCAAAAAATACCAAGAACACCACATGCCTAGATAAGTTAATTGGGACCTCCTGAACACGAAAATCGCTGTAATTTTTTTTCCTAAGTACCGTTTTTTAGATAACGGTACTTTTGTGTTTTTCGGTGTATGGTCCCACTCAAACCCTTGTGGAGCCCAACCAAAAAGTCCGATCGAAATAAATGGCATATCGTTGGAAAGGTAATCGAATGCCTTTTCCATCCATATGCTACAAATTTCTATCTGATAAGAAATGGCTCAGATATGGCACCTCTAAGTTCAAAAAATGTAAATTTTTTACGTTTTTTTCAAAAGTTTTCATTTTCATTTCGTTTTTTTACTACGTTATATTAAATATCTGGAATGTTTTATTGCTTAACCAAATATTATATTTAAGTACCAACATTTTAAGCGTAGTTTTTTAAATACGTTTAAACTGATGGATTTAAAAAACCCTGAATTTTATATGAGATGAAAATATTGTCGTTCCACAAAATCCTTAATTAAAACTTTATTTTTCATCCGATTTTTTTCAAATTACGCTTAAAATGTTGGTAATTAAATATACTATTTGGCTAAGAAATAAAACATTCCAGATATTTAATATAACGTAGTAAAAAAACGAAATGAAAATGAAAAATTTTCCATTTTTTGAACTTAGAGGTGCCATTTCTTATCAGATAGAAATTTGTAGCATATGGATGGAAAAGGCATTCGATTACCTTTCCAACGATATGCCATTTATTTCGATCGGACTTTTTGGTTGGGCTCCACAAGAGTTTGAGTGGGACCATACACCGAAAAACACAAAAGTACCGTTATTTAAAAAACCGTACTTAGGAAAAAAAAATTGAAGCGATTTTCGTGTTCAGGAGGTCCCAATTAACTTATCTAGGCATGTGGTGTTCTTGGTATTTTTCCAAATTAAAAATTTGTAAAGCAGTGTAATAATATTCTCTCACTTTAAATTAAGTCAATCCCAATGACTAAATAAAATGACAGTTTGTCTGTGGTTAATTTGGGCAATGAATTCTTTCTCCGATGTACCTGAGTCATCACACTGACGAAATTTCTTATTGAACTGACTGCGATTCGTCGTGATGTGATGTGATGCCGATGTGTCATCCCGTTCATGGCAAAATTTCACATGATGACAATTTAGCCAAGTGATGTTAAGGTTGACATCACAATGATTAAAAGTGTCATGGAACGAAGACACTTGTCATCGTACTGATGTCAAACTACATCAGAGTTATGACGCCTTTTCTATCAGTGAAGGCACTTAGACCTTTATGATGTTGTAAAGACCAGAGTCTCTGGCGGGAATTGAACTCGAAGCCTTCGCACTGCTAGACAAGCTCGCTACCAACTAAACTACTGGGACATCTTTAATCTCTTAAAATTTGCGGAAATGTGTAAAAAAAGATTTAATTATTTAACGTCAGATTATGAATATGCAAATATGGCATTGTGCTTTTAAATGTCACTCGAAATAAAAAAGCTAGTAATTATCAGAGAACCTTAAGGTAATGCAGGCAGTGTGAAGCATGTAAATATGCAGCTTTTGCTACTTTTAAATGCAAAAATATAAATGACTAAACAATTACAGCTTCCGGTATTTGTAAATTTCTATAATTTAAGACAATTATTTAGACTTGTCACAAAAAAAGCTCGCAAAGCATTTATTGTACTTGAAATATTTATCAATAAAAATTCATGAATCATTACGTAAATTTTTATTCTAATAAATAACAAAAGAAACTTAAAGCCATTGGATTTTTTTTTTTTTTTTTTTTTTTGTTCGTTATAAACCAATTGGATATGAAACAATTAAACTGATAAATAAAACTGTAATAATTACAAAAATAGACAAAACTAAATCTACACGCCAGCGGTGATTCAAACTTTGTAAATGATTGCAAAATAAAAATAAATGTTCAATATGTGTTCTGAAAATAATAGAGTCCAAATAAAACGAATTTATGGCAAAAAACAAGACAGACTTTGAATGATAAAACAAACATAAATTTCAAAAAAAAAATAGACAGTTCATCAGATTTGCTTCCAATGAAATATGATAATGTTTTGTTTAAAAGAGAGAATAAAAATAAGAATTAAAACTAAAAGCAAAAATAGATAAAACTGTAAACTTGTGATTCATAGTGTGACAAAGCGAAATTGAAAGATATTAATGATTGAATTTAAATGGCAAAAAAAAAACACAATAATTTTATTAGAAATTCAATCAAACAGAAGCAGACAATGACAGTAAGACCATTAGAATTCAAAAACGAATAAGAGAAGCAAAATGCAAATTAACGAATAAAAAATAAATTAAATTTTGATTAAAGAAATAATTAAGAAACGCGATATCTACAGAGTTAATTCTTTAATTTTTCTTAAATAATGTCAATTAGAGAAAGGTTTGCATGAAAAAGCCTTAAAAAATTTTTTAAAATAGCTTAAGGTAGGATTTTATCGACCGTATATAAAGCAGTGATGGAAAATTCAGTACTGTGATACTATTTTCAGTACTTTTTGCTTTCATATATAGCACGGTACCCCCACGTCCGTTTTAGTACTCTTTTCTTGTTATGCTTCTTCGTTTAGAAATTTAAGACTCAACCATAATATGCATAGTCTTGCTTAACCCACTGTCAAAAATTAACAAAAAGTCTCTCAAATGTATTTAAGAAAACAAAATCAAAATAAAAAAAAAAAACATTTGATTCCCTACGGAATGTGCGATTAGATTCGCACCTTGCTTAAACAAATGACAGTTTCATTAAACTTAGCAAAAAGTTTCCTTAAGTTTAATATGGTTTGCCTCATATAATTTACATGTATTCGCTCATTCGCTTAAGCCAACTTAATCACATTGTGGTTGGGCCTTTAGCGCTGGAATTTTTTTTAAACATTGACATTATTTGAAAATATTGCCTACACAAAATTTATTCTTATCAAAAGGTAGTCTGTGTTCATACGGCTCATGACATGATTGCTTCTTTGTAGGCGAGAGGGACGAGGGGAAAAGAAACGAGTACACAGATGCATGTACTGTCTTTACGTTTTGCTTTTTCATTCGTTGTTTAATTTTGTTATTGTTTTCAATATCAAAAAAGCACACATGCAAACGCACGACTATACAAAATAAAAAACATGTCGTCAACATGACATGAATCATTTGAACGTCAATTCATGTTCAAAGAAGAAAAAGGAAGAATCTTTTCAATAAGACATGAGCCGTATGAACTCAGACTTTTGGGAACACTGCTTGTTATATATTTTAATGTCAGATATCCTCATCACAATTTTGCTTTTGAAATTTAGCCCGCTCGGTCCATAAATGAGATATATGAGAAAAAAATAAGTATTTTAGTTTCTTATTTTTAAGTTTATTTTCCAAAAAAATAATGTTTGAAAAAGGTACCAAAATGTTGAACAATTACTCTTTTGCTTGGTGGTCAGTACCATCCAAATTTTTCCATCACTGATATGTACCATTCAGGGCTGATAAATGAGAAAACCAATATCGTACCACAACGATCTTTTAAAGTCGTACTTTTTCGGCCCCAATAGTACTAAACCTTTTTTATTGATTTTATTTTATTTCATTTTTAAAAACAAAAATGTAATACAACAAAAACAAAAGGTACTTAAAATTCATTTGTACATTAATTATACATTATAATAGGGTGGGTAAAAGTTTTTCGCGTCAAAAGCACATCGCGATTCTTGTTCCATAAGTCATTCCAAGAAACTTTGCCAAAGAAACCAAAATTAATTTTGATCCCCGGATATTTCAAAATAGTTAGTTTTCCAAAATATTGAAGAATAGAGGCAAGCAAATTGTATTTGATCTAGGCAGACTTGTATCATGCGGTTTTAAGGGTAGAGAAATCCATTTATTTTTGCTTGCCACCAGAGAGCGTTTTCATACACTTTATCTTTTCGTCTTTTTGTGGAAAATTGACGAATATTTCTCAAAATGCAATCTCGAATTTGAAACGAAAAAAAAACTTTATTATATTTAATATTTTTTATAAAATACATAACTGAAATTTAGCTCATAGAATAAATTTAAAAATAAAAAATATTGAAAAAAAATTTTTAGCGTTCTAAAAATATGTACCAACAAACATCTTCGTATTGTATTTTTAAATTTATTGTGTTTACAATTTTCAATATCGATAGCTAAATATAAAAAGGGCGTTACTCGATTTCTTGTTAGTTTACTATATATAAAAAGTTTAAATGCAGTAATTAATAAAAAGATGCAACAAATTTTATTCTAAAGCCCCCTTAAATCTTATAGCAGGGTGCATTTTGCATTTATCTACCTGAATATACAAAAAAAATCTTTTTTGGAAATAATTGAGTTACGCCTTTTTTATATTAAGCCATCGATATGTAGTGCAGAAACAGGAAAGGAGTAGAAAGTCCGAATATAATAAAATTTAATTAAGCGCTTGTAAAATCTCCTTCAAAATAACTCGGAGTAAAATAATAATGGAGTGGGCTCCCACTGTTCCAAAATTCTGTTGATTACTTCTTGACGTGACAACCATTTTGTTGACGAATATTTAAAAATATTATGAGTTCGTTCCAAAATAATCTTGAATTGAGAGGAATTCGTCTCTTCTACTATGTAGAACATTTGCAGAAGTGGTTTCCTATATCTTTTAAAAAGTTGTCAATATCATCAGAAAATGCACGCTCATATATTAGTATTATATTAGTATACTAAATTTAGAATGTGGTACATATAAGCAATTGTTCAATGAACAAGTGCAGGAATCTTTTCACAGAAGCGGAGCTCAGTGTTTGGTGCAAATGGCTTGCAAAAGAGCAAATGCAAAATATCCTAGCTGTTTTCTTAACTCCAACAACAAAAAATAGAGTTTCCCTTGGATTTCATAAAAAATCTACGACATTTTGCATTTTCGCAAGACTATTTGCGCCAAACACGAAACTCCGCTTATATTCATTGGACAGTAAATACGAGTTGCCATTTTATATCAATTATAAAAATGTAGGTTTGAAAAATTTGGAAATACAGCACTTTTCGTTTATAGTCTCTACGCTTATAGTCACATTAGCGATATAGTCCATTTTATCTGTTTATTTTGCCGCTATAAGTTAATTTAATATAAAGTATTAACGTTATAAGCACATTTGCCATATATCCCATTTATCAACAGTAGTCAAAGGGAAAAGTCACATTAGCAAAATTTACTAAGTTCTTTTTAGTTTTCAAATCAAAAATCCATCCAAAGAAAGAATGATTTAAATCATTTAATTTTTGTCATCAACTCTCTACTCGTAAAAAATTACACAGAAAAAAATAAAAATTGATTTCAATTAAAAAATTTGTGATATTAATTAAAAAATTAATTAAATTTGCACAAGTAAACAAATTAATAGCATCAATTAAACCAGTTAATAGTATTCATTAAACGTTTAATTTACTTGATTAAATTTTTAATTAAAACTAATTTTAGTTTTTATTAATGCTTTAATTGGTGAAAAATTTTGGAGAATTTTTCTGTGTAGTTTTTGCCGTTGGTATCAGTTATGAAATATCTTGTTATTATTTTAACTATTTTTTATACAGTATGCAACTCTGTTGTAAAACCATGAGCCTGATGTCGGTGTAATTTATATGCATTTCTTAATTCCTTTATTCACATAACTTGATTATATTCAAATTTTGATATTCGTCATAGTGGCATATATGTGAATTAGCCTTATAGTCACACTAGCGATATAGTCCACGTTATGGTTGCAAGTTGCAACTAAAGGATGTGACTATTAGCGAAAAGTACTGTAGTACCAAATGAGTCACGGGGGTACTAGCGTACTTTTTAGTTTTGATTGGTACCAACAACTGTACAAACTTTATCAACCCTGGTTCCATTGTTACAACTTTACTTTACCATTAAAGGTAGAATAGACCTTAATTTAACTTATCGCTCACTTTAAGTCAAAATAAAGCTATTATAATGGAGCACTTTTTATACAGCTGACAAGATCCTTAGGCCTTAGGCCCATTTTCACAACTAATTGATAGCTAAAGGTAGGATTTTATCGGCCGTATAAAAAGTGTTTCATTATTACAACTTTACTTTAACGTACCAAGTAGGATGAACCTTAATTTACTTTATCGCTCACTTTATGTTAAAGTAAAGTTTTGATAATGGAACACTTTTTATAAGGCCGTTTAAAATATACTTTAAGCTATCGGTCATTTGTGAAAACGGGCCAAAATGTCTTAAGAAATAGGTGAAAAATCGTGCTATTTACATACTTTTGTTTGGCCATTAAAACCTAAAGAAACGTAAAAGTACTTTTTTTGGACGAACATGTTGTACAATAAAAATTTAATGAGTTTAAAGACAGCAGTTTAAGAGTTATTTTTTATTTTCTTTTTGTAGTTTTTGTTTAACATTGGATTACGAACAAGTTTAACTAATTGACTATTTATCTTTTAGAAATCGTTTGAACTTTTAAATAAATTTAAGCCACAAGTTTTTTAGCAAATGGCAAATGCTGTGTTATGGTAAACTCTGCAAGTACTCCAAAAAATTTTCGGAAATAAAATTATATATTTCGTATTTCTAACATTTTTGTGTATTGAGTGTTATGCTATGTTCACATTTGGGTTTTTTAAACGCGTTTAAGCAAAATGTTGATTTAGCTTACCGAAGCCGTTCACATTACATTTGAGATGATAAAAAACACAACAAATAAATTTAAATTTAATAAAGTTATCAAAAGATTATTTTTAACATATTCATAATGAAATTATGTACACGTGAGGGGTACGTACGTTCATGGTGACCGATTCTACATTATACTCAGTTTGAGGTATGTTCAGCGGATTCTTTGTGATTAATGAAGTGATTTAGTTGTAATCATGTCAATTTGAAGTGATTAGCAAATCACTCTAAAATCCCGACCTGTACTTTGCTCACAAGATTTATATAAACAGCCTGCCTGACATCGATTCAAAAAGTGGTTCTTAGTCGATCGATATACTGAAAGGTGTTACAAGCATCAACACAAATACATAATAGCCTTTATTACAGTTGTCGTTGTCGTTAACGACAAAGTCGTTTTTTGTAGCAGATTAAAGAACGCAAGTTGTGTGTCACTTTAATCAATTACAAAAAACGACACAGACTTTTACGACAACGACAACCGATTACTTGTTGGGTATAACAACATGTAATCGTTCGAGCAAAGAACTTGTTTTTATTTAAAAAAAAAACCTTAAAAATAATCCACTTTAATCAAAACAAAAGTGGTATTATATTTTGCAATGCCGAATCTTATATACCTTGCACCATGGTGCGAATAGAAAAAAAACGTAATATCAATAGCGCTTACTTCTTTACAGAAAACCTGTGTATATAACTTTTGTTAATGTAACGCTCAATACATTTTTTGTACGATAAGTTTACACTAGAGCACCGTTTTGCATCGCTGTTAAAAATTTGGTTGAATTCGATTTGCGTTGTTTCAGTGTGCATCGCATTTCCACGGTATCCATTGACGACGGAAATCTGGGCTCTAGTGTATGTAAAATTAGTAACAAAATAAGTAGGTTAAATCTTGGATGCCTTTTAACATAAAATCTTGAATTATTCAATAAAAATTTAAAGTAAATTTTAAAAAATTTTTGGAAATCAGAATCACCCATATAATAGTTAAAGTGTTTATTTAAATTAATCATTATTTCATCAATTAACAAAAGAAAACTGCAAACATTTTTCTATGACTGCCAATAATTTCTTCAAGAAAAAGCTTTCTCTTAATTTCTAAAACCTTCCTTTTTCCATCTCTGCTTCTTGCATAAATTTTAAGGTGTATTTTTTTAAGTGTGAATGACCTCTTAATATGATTAACTTTTTATTTTAATTAGCAGTTATTTATTCATTTATATTTTTCGTTTTTTTCTGTTATTGAAATAATTAACATATTTAAAATACATTCACATTGTTTTTTTCATGAACTTGTTGTAAAAGTAGAAAAAATTTAAGTTTTTTTTAATAATTTCTTTATTGCAAATAAACAAAATATGTCAACAAATAAAAAAATTAGTTTGCCGGTTTAAAGCACACACACTATCACACAAACAGATACCAGACACTCTCCGATACACTTTTCGTTTAAGCCAAGTTTTAGCAACTAACAGGTTCGGTTAAACTTAAAAACATATTTTTTGTTTTTTTTTCGAGAGTTAATAATTTGTTCACCTACTGACCGCTATAAATCCATTAAAATGATTTCATTAATTTTTTTTTTTTTGTTGTTTTAATACTTTTTATTTTAATTAAAAATTTCAAACAGTAAACTGCAGCCGTTTTTTAAATACGATTACGTTATAAAATTTCTATGGAGTTAAATTTCAAACAGCTTAAAATAGCTGCGTCATCGATTTGTTGTACATTACGTAGTTATTTTCCAGGCGCTCTACATACACCCAGAAAAAAAATTTGGTTCGATATGGTCGAGCACAACTTATTCGAAAATGGACCTGGGGGGGGGGGGATAAAAGGGACATAAAAACTCCATAACTGCCACAGGAATAAAATTTATGACCAACGCATTTTATTTTTTTCAAACATATTTAGCCTCTTTCTCCATTGCTTTAGAGGGATCACATACAAAGTTTAAAATTTTATGATTTTGTAAAAAAATTCGCCCTCCAGAAGGATCTATATTCCTCTAGATGGATCTTATTCATGTCCAAACCCTCTGTATACCTAACAGCTTTATGTATATTAAAGAAATAGTAATATAGTAATAATAGAAAAATACATCTTCATATGGATGATGCCCTAAAAGTGACATCAATGTTATTACAAATGGCATCAATAAGGCAAACAGTGACATCAATCCAATGACGAACGTGATCAGAAAACTTTGTCATATTTTATGCGTCATCTATGCTATGACTACAGTGACATTAATTCGATACAGGGTTGTCAGATTTTTTTGAGCTCCATCGCCAAACCGGAAGTCAGAAATCGCCAAACGTCAATTTTGTCAGTTTTCGTAACATTTTTTTAATTTTTCATTAAATTTTGCATACAAAAACACGTTTAATATATACCAAAAATCGCCGAAAGTGAATTTTGTTTAGTTTCTGTTATTTTTTTTTTTAATAACATAAAATGAATATCATATATTCAGTTAAAAAACTAAAGTTGAGTTCACAACTCTATAAGATCGTACACTTCAGGCTCATCGATTTCATTACTGCATACATACTATTAGAATTCAATAGAGACTGAAAATAAAATTCACTTAAAATGATAACAAAACAAAAATCTTGTGAAAAAAAGTTGCCAAATTTTTTTTAAGCAAGTGTTGAAACAATAAATGACAAACTGTTAAAAAAAATCGTTGAAATTTTTACCCTTATCGTGGTTGCCGAATTTAAAATACGCCTGCGACTGTTTGGTAGTAGATTAAAGAAAACTTTAACTTATTTACTTAAATCTATTACCAAACAGTCGCAGGCGTATTTTAAATTCGCCAACCACGATATGGGTGAATATAAATGGTAAAAATAGCCAAGTAAATTGCCAGGTATATCAAATATCGCCAGTCGCCAAATGGAAAATCCCACCGCCAAACACGTTTTAAAATCGCCACCTTTGGCGATAAATCGCCATATCTGATAACCCTGATTCGATGCCACATTTTGTGTATTATTTACATTATTTCATGCTTAAAAAGTAAAATAAGAAGCAAAAATTCTCATATTCGATTTGTTTAAATTGTTTAGTTAAACACCTCAAATTTTCAAAGTAGAATGATTACGAAAACCATATCGCGCATGCTGCTTGTGTCCTATAATTGAGAGTTCTTCTGTAAACCAAGGGTGGAATACAACAAAAGTGAAACAAACAACGGGTAAGTAAATAATAATATTCACTCACTTTGAATTAAGTCAATCCCAATGACAAAATGTCATTAAATTGAGCCTAATGAGTCCTTTTTCCGATGCTGCTGAGTTATCACACTGATAACATTTTTTATTTAACTGACTCCGATTTGTCATTTCTGTGATGCCATTATGAGATCCCATTGATGACATAATTTCACCTGACGACAATTTGGCCAAGTGATGTTAAGGCTGACTTCACAATAATAAAAATGTCATGAGATCTAGAAAAGTTTAATATTAATTAAAATCGTTGGAGCTGTAAAGAATCAGAAAAACTACAGAAAAAAATTGCGAAAATTCGCGAGTTTCCGGTAATTTAAAAATTTTTATGGAATTTTTGCTATATCTTATAGTTTAAGGGACTTTTAATCAATTTTATGGATTGTTTGAATTATTAAAAATTTTCGCGAATTTTCACTATATTTTCGAATAGATTTGTTACTCTTTTTCCATTTTTTTAATTCAACATTATTCTTATGGAAAAATTAAAAAGGAATACAACTGTTTCGACACCGAACAGACTGACGACAAAATCAGAGTCAATTTATATAGACTAGTGTTCGCCTAATGGTAAAAATTCGACCATAAATTTTTTTGTAAATATGAAGAAAACATAATTCATCTAAGTATATATGAATTTATTTGTTTCGAGCATTTATTTTTTCCTTCAAAGCGGATCGATTTGGCGAGGGACCAACCTCCGGTTCATATTTCATCTGCTACGTGAGTTAATTTAATTTTGTAAGTTCAATATAAAAAATACCAATTGAAAAACAAAAAAGTATCAAAAAGTCTCCTTTATATATCGAGCCCTAATAGCAAAAATGATGTAAGCCACATCATTTTCAATTTTAGTTTTTTTTAATAAATGGCTTTATTGGCAACACTTGCATCATCTCCTAAAATGTCGTGGTCACATAAGGCACCGTTACGATTTTATAGCAAGAACAATTTTGAGGTAACCGACAAATTTCATACAAAATTTATATGAAATAAAATAAAAAAAAAATTTATTTTTGTTGGTTACATAATTTTTGCTATTAAAAAATTTAAAAATTATCACATGAAGCACAGAAAAGTAAAAGAAAGAAATTTAGTTTCCCGTATTTCCCCTTTTTTCTCCCCATAGAGGTTCGGATGACAAACAAAGGAAGAAAGCGTTCTTAACTGTTTTGCCTGGCCTGATTTATACATAAGATTTGTACAGTCGAAATATTCGAAAACCGGTTTCTGAAAAATATCGAATAATCGATCACCCTAATTTTTTATTATTTGATAATTGAAAATAAATTTTTATTTGTTTATTTTGCATTTGTGTTAGTAGCAATTTTAAACGCTTATAACTCTGAAATTATTGAACAGCTTTTAATAAAATAAAAAAAATAAATAAAAAAAACTTGATATTCAATCGGTATTACAATAATCGGCACAAAATGATATCGTTTCGTATTGATGACGCTAAATGGAATGATGGTGATTTTTCTCAAAATATACTTGCCTCTTATGCTGGGTACACACTATGCAACACATTTACGCAATCTAGTGAATTAAATTAATTTTCATGCATTCCAGGTTGCATCAACATCAAAACGCTTTGATATTTTGAGGTTGCATTGAAACGGATTGCATGTAGGTTGCACTGTGTGTTCCCAGCATTATAACCGCCTCATTAGGGTGTTTCATACAAATATGGTGTTTTAATAAACTTCTTAAATTTTGCTCGTGTATGTACGATCGTACGCACTTTATTTTTCATCTCCAACATTTGTTTCTATCAAGAGTCCTTCAGGGGACTTCCAAACAAAATATCCATTTTTTATACAATTTTTTTAAGAAATCGGAAAGTTTGATTCGGTTTTTAATTTGTTAGGTAGTTGTAACTTTTAGGGGAACTTAAAGAGGGTAAATCCAACATTTTACACCTTTTGGAGTGACTCTGTAGCAGTTATGAAATTTTTTTTTTTTATCAATTTTTTACTTTTTACCCCTACTTTGAGCTTGATGAGCATCCACTCATGCATTTGGCTCAAGATGTTTTTAATTTTTCATTCAAACCTCGCAAATTGGGGGATCTAACGTTTCGAAACCAAAAATTCCTGCACGATTCCATTAATTTTGTGCAAGCAAATCTCCAAAAATATTTGTTGTAAACTTGTTTATGGTGGTGAACAACAATAAATGGCCATAAGTTACCAAAATATGGTTGTGGTCGCAATATTTTTTATCAAAATATGGCAGCGGTAATAAAAACAGTGTTGCAGCATTTATAATATTTTTGAAACTTTAGCTTTGAAAATAATTTAGTTCTTCGTGACCAAGCAGAAACGTATATTTTTTTTTCTTTGTGATTATGCAAACTTATAGAAGTATATTCTCTACTACAGACTTAGTCTACAACTACAAAAAGGGATTTTCATCTTATTTCTATTATTATTTTTGGATATTTGTTTTTGTCTTGCAAATAAATTTAGTTAAAGAAAAAGTTCAAAAGAAAATTTCTTTTTATTTATTGTGTCATTTACATGCGTCTCATGTCGTCTTTATTGTGACCCTGACCCTGGACGGCACACAAAGTTGACGATGAGTTGTCTTAAAAGTGACAACTTGTTTTTTCTTTCGGTACGAAAATAAATAGTAAAAAGTTCTAAGATAAAGGTAAGATCTTATTTTTGTAAAAGTGAGGTAAATGTAATAAAACTATACCATTTTTTCAAAACAAATGCATTTTTTTTAATCTTATTTATCGCGAATATAATTTTAAAGCAAACATCAAGTTTTTTTCTAAAAATATTTTTGCAATGTTTTGTTGCTTAAGCTCATCCCATATGGTCATTATCAGGGAAACCAGAAATATGCAATTGCATGTTTTTCCTTGTGCGAACAATGAAGGCAGAAAACATATATTTATCCATTGTAGAGCTTTTTATGAATTTTGGCATCTATTTGTTAGTGCATATTTTTGCATATTTTACCGTTTGGAGCATTTTTTTGCATAATTTGGTCAAAAGAGCCTTTTTGCAGCGTATTTTAAGTTTTTATGGCATATTTTGCCTTTTTGAGGCATATTTTGAAATAAGTTAACTTTTTTAGATGCCTTTCCACAAAGTGCAATCTTCTAGATAATTTAATCAAATTTGGTTAATACACTTTTTAATTGTACTAACGATAAAGTCTGTGTAAATGGTGAGAATTGGTCGGCAATAAAAACTTCTTCCCAAATTAGACTCTTTGTGTCCATAAACCATTTAATTATGTTGGTGTTAAGATTGAATCCGCCCAAAAATATTAATACTGCAAATTAAATTTTTTTAGAGTCGGTTCACATACGCGCAAAGCTCCCATCTATGAAAAGCTTTAAATAACTTTTAAATGGTAACATTAATAAACAATTTAGCGACAGTCCCTAAAATCCCTAATAGTCAAAAAATCTCATATGGATGTTAATATCTAGATAATATTCGTCACAAATAACTCTTTTATGAATTGATATAACTCTGTTTTTGTGAACCGATGACGGCCCATCATTTCCAAATAGGCTGCAATCTGTCAAATTCGTCTATTAACACTATGGAGTTTTGGCTTTACCGATTATAATTTTAGGATTGTTTTTATTAAATGGAACTGTTATTAAATTGTTGAATTTGTTGTTGTTGTTGTTTTATTTTAAAATTAGCAATTTTTGAACTTTTTGGTGCATATTTTTACAATATTAGGGACATATTTTAAAGTTTTTACTGCATATTAAATGCGCATAAAACCTTATTTTTAAGGGCATATTTCTTGTTTCCCTGGTCATTATAATGCCAAAGTTTTATTTCGAGGAGGCTTTTGTAGAGGTTTAGGTTTAGATAATATACTGAATTTGCCCATTTTCAATGCCAAACGAATTTGTCGTACAAAAATCATGTTTACCAAATTAGCACTTTACAAGGATCCAGAATACATACACTTTATAGGGTTTACAATGACTAATTTAATGCAGTGTTCGAAAATAAACACTTAATATCGCTGCTTAGTGTTCGGTACGGCAGATTCGTTGAAAACACAAACACTAATAGTGTTTGTGTAGAAAATCTTTAATAAAAAATAACGTTCCCCTGTTTGTTATCTTTCGAACACAAAAGTTGTTCAACTCAACGAAAAGATGAGAACATTTAATTGCGTTCTGTTTTCTTTTTTAATACCACAAACTTCGTTGTGTTCGGTTGAGCAGATTAATGTTCGTTTCAGTTATGCCTTTTTGGCTGGGAAAGAAAACCTTAAAAATTTTACACAAACAAAATATGTACTCAATACACACACAAGAGCTGTTCGTGATGTGGTCGTTGCTTAACATTTTTGTTTGCTCATTTCTTTATCAATGTAAAACAAACATTATAGAGCATTAAAATATGTTTGTCTACAGTATCACTACAAGTGTTCTCTTTTTTTAAGAAGAACAGAACACTATATAATGTTCCGCTCTTTCTCGAAAATAATTCCGAAGGGTATTAAGGGTTGTGTTCGTCTACACAAGCAATAACAAAATAGATATCGATCCTGAGTTTGTGAACTGAACGCTTAATAATGTTATGTTTTTTTCGAACACTGATTTAATGTGTTACAAACGGAATTAAAAAATCATTATTTCTGCTTCTGTTTTAGGGTGGATTTGAAGCGGTTTTGTTTGTTTCTTATTAAGCTTTCCCCAAAACGGTTTTTTTTAATCAAGGGCAGCACTTGCTATGATTTCCTTATCGCTTATCGGTGGTCTTAACACTCACTTCACCTACCGATTTAAGTGTGTTTTATCATGTAATTCCATACAATCGCTCCTTTTTTTAATTAATGAATGATTCATTTAATTATTTTTTGTTTGTTTTTTTATTCCCTAAGCTAATCCCGTGAAGCTCTACGCTTGTCTGCAGGAAAGAAGCCAGAGTATCTGGCGGGAATCGAACCCGCGACCCCGGCGCTGATAGACTAGCTCACTACCAGCTAGCCTACCGGGGCACTCTGGCTAAGAACCTCGAGCTATTTATCCTACTTTAAAGCATCTACTGTTGATTATAGCTGCTTTAAACTGTCACACAAGTCTTACGTATTTCAAAAAAATACAACCCTTTCATAATTTTAAACAATAATTCAATCAGAGATGCACTTTCGTCAGAGTACGTAACACTTGTGTGATAGTGCAAAACGGCCTTTACCAACAGCACCTAGTGAAATCCGCCAGTAGGCCGAACTTCCCTACAATGAAAACATATTTCATCCCATGTTTTTTAGTTTAGTTCAAACCCAAAGTGTAATTCCCAGTGCCTAAGTCCCGTTGGCTACTAGTTTCAGCGGTACCAGATAGGACATGGTTAAGCCGTGATCTAAGGGGAGCTGAAAATTTCGAACCTTGCCGTGTTTCGAGCATTAGTTACACTCTGTTTTCTTCAAAGAGTTCTACGCCAATAGTTTGTGCATTCCTCAAGACGTTTAGCACACTCGTTTTTAGGCACTTTTTAGTACGCTTTTTATTCGATCAAAAAAATAGTGCCGTGCACAACCATGATAACCAATAGTGTGGCTGTTGCAACTTATTATACAGCATGTCATATAAACCTCTAATTTAAGGTAGTATTTTTTGAAACTATAGCATCGAGAATGTTGTAGACATGAAATTGTCTATAATTCGCCACGCATGCCCACTTTTGACCAAACCCTTTTTCTTAAACTTTTAAACTACTGCAATCCATTTTAAATAAAAAAAATGTTCATATCTAACGCTTTAATACCACATCTAATTTTGGACGCCTTTAAAAATTAATATTATATGTGAAGATCATCTGGCGATTTGTGTAAATCTGGTCATGAGAGGCCACTGTTTAATCTTAATATTTTTTAAGATAATTAAATTAGTTTTCTTAATTTTTCTTTGGGCACTTAAAAACTTCACGGAATTAAACCACCAAATAAAACACTTGTTTGTTTAAAGTTCACTTTGCAAGATCTTTTTTTAGGAGATTATTTAAAGCAAAATTCTTTTCTAGCTCTTCCTGTGTGAAAAAAGTGTGCCGTACACCCTCTAATATAAAGTATTTAGCAAGGAGGTTTCGAAAAATTCTTTTTTTTTTTTGCCAAATGTAGGGGTCTTCTTTTTACAGTTTTCGTTTATCTTAGGCATGTTCAGTCCGATCTTAAAGTATGATACATCAATACTCTTGTCTCGAGGAGACCTTAGGGGCCACTGACCTCAAGTCCCTCCTTCTAATGTACCACCCTATCAAAAAATTTAAGCTCGAAAGAAACTATTAAACTTCTGCAAGGGAATTAACTCGATAATTCCAGCAGAAAATTTTTAAATTAATTTATACAAAAATACATGTCGTTATTTCGAAAATGGAGGAGGTTGCACAACATATATTCGCGTAGCTCAAAAACCCAAAATCCGCAATTAAACTACCTAAATGTAGGCTATACATTGTCTTATATGCGCAGTCGTTTTAGAAACATACAGGTCTGTCACAGAAATTGATTCCGATCTAATCTGGAAGTGATTTCGTATCTTGCTTCGCATAAAACGAAATCACTTTCGTTTCCACCCCCTTTAAGGGGTGGAGATAAAGTGAAAGTATGTCTCGAGAAAATGTAAAAGACAAAAAACTAATTGCGGTCGGTCATACATTATACCCCACTAGGGGCGACTGCTGGGTATTTATGGGACTTTTTTTTTATATATTTTTAGTCTGCATTGAAAATTTTGTATGGGACCCCCCTTAAGGAATGGAGATAGCGGGTAGGTATGTTAGAAATAAATCATGAAGATGAAAAATAATTTGCGGTTGGTCTAGGAGCTTCTTCTTAAATTTGGACCCAGCAGTGCGAACCTCCTTGCACCTCCTTGCTAAAATACTTTTTTTTTGAAGTACTTAAAGAATAAAATAAAATTTCTTACCAAGAATCTTTAAGTTTAGTCCGATATTATCACCGATTTCGAACTCTCTCAGAAGAGAGCAATTTTTTAACAATCCCATTAAAAACATTGCCAATCATACAGAAACGACTTGATTTAAAAAATAACGTTTTTGGGTTCTACAAAATAAAATCAATTCATTGAAATTTCTTTGCCAGAAATTCGTTTAATCAGCGAATATTTCTTTAGCTTCAAAGTCCTCATCTTTAAGTGTTTAAGGGTTAATAAGTTCATTTTAATTAAAAAAGAAACAGCGATTAATTTATTCGCAATAACTGACAGTCGTTCACAGATACACTCCCATAAATACACACATACAAACATACATACATACATACATACGTACGTCTATATAAATGCCAATATTCGCCAGGTAATTAAAGCCGACAAAAGAGAAGAGTTAAAATACAAAAAAATAAACGAAATTAAATAAAAACAAACGATTCAATTGAAGTGCAGCACACCATGGAGTGGAAACTTGCTTTAAAGACTCTGAGTTAAGGTTTGTATGTGGCTGCTTGTATATGGAATATGTCATAATAGTTTAAAAAAAAAGAATGAGATTGATAGCATAGGAGGGGAACGATAGACAAGGAAACGAATTAAGATAGCTAGAGTAAATTTGAACTTTTTCAAGATAAAAAAATGCTTATTTCAAATTCTAGTTAGATTGTTTGTAAATTCCAAGCTAGTGGATGATTGTAGAAGGGTTTGAAGGAAGATCTTGGAGAATTATGAGGTAACGCTATGCTGGGTTTTGATTCACTGCAACATCACCGGCAACGAAATTGCCAATGAGTTGGCAATATTGGGCTCGAAAATTGATGATCCTAGCCATGTGGAGGTAGTCAGGCTTCTGCCGAGCTTCTATCTGGAAAAGATTATGGAATTGGTTCTAGACGGGACAAATCGGTCCTTGAGGAATAGAATGAACTACAGAGTATCATGGACATTATGGCTGGTTCTCAGGAAAACATTTTATAGTCTGCATTAGAACAATGATATATATGGTTACGGCCCACTCCATAATAGGAAGGAGGGCGTTGTTACTGGGTTCTGACTTGTCCCATTTATGAAGGTTGTGTAAGGACACAGAGGAAATAGAGACAGGGGAGCACTTTATGTGTCACATTCCTCTGTTAGAGGACAGCAGGCTAAGATGTATGGGTAGTAGGTAGTTCATGGGCGAATAGGGACATGTCTCGGGTTATGTGCGCGAGTATTTGTAGGGAATTGTTATGCGCATGACCTCGCTGTATTACAGGCGATTGGAAAGAGGCCCTTTATATGGCTTTTGTGTTGAGTAGGATTATTTTTCCTTCTCGTCGGATAATACGAGTAGTTTCCACTATTTCTTGTGCATCCCCTTTCTCCTTCTGATTTCCCAATTTATTGCACCATTTAGTATGGGATCTTGACAGGACGAATCGAGCCTGGAGGAAAATAATGAACAGCAGAGTATCACGAAGTAAAGAGGACGAAGGTCTGCGATAGATCTATGAAAGGTATTATCACGTGCCACTCCATAATAGGCAGGAGGGTGTTGTTACTGGGATCTGACTTGTCGGATCTAGGTAGGTTATGTGAGGACACCGAGTAAATAGAGACAGTTGAGCACATTCTGTGTTACTGTCCTCAGTTACAAGAAAGCAGTCTAAAATGGCTGGGTAGTGGGTAGAGTTGTCATTTATTCGCCTTTCAACTTTGTTCGAATAATTCAAATAATTATTTTTGTTCGTTCGATCGAACGATTATATCTAAAAAATTATTCGATTAATCGATGAGAATAACGAATAAAAAATATTATTATTACAAAAAATTTAAATTTTTTAAATTGATACCATTCCGTTCCATTCATCTACAACTATCTACTTCATTTTTATAATTGATTGTTAAATATTTGTTTAATAAGAACATAAAATACATTTTGGAAATACTATGAGTACTTAACACACTTGAGATTAATGACAATCAGGGCTATGGCTACAATTTCAAACCGAATTCAACCATGGAAATGCACACAATTGAGCAGCGCGTTATGTTTGTTGAAGACATTACTAAAATGAGCGTTCAAATCCAAACGCATTTCGGGCACTTCGTGGTTTTATTGGTCAGCATAATCGACTAAATGTGTCCACAATCGGGAGAATTGTGCGTTTATTTCAGCAAACCAGGTCTGTAGGAAATGTGAAAGCAGCTGTGCATGCTCGCGCATAGGCTGGTGGCATCATTGGGCCGCATTTCTTCGACAATGGTGTTCGATATCACGACATGATAACGGACTTTTTGCAGCCAGAAATTGAGAATATGAACATGGAAGATATGTGGTTACAACTCTTTTGCGCTCTTTTAGCTCTTTTGCGCGAGAAATTCAATGGTCGTGTTAAAAGAAAAATTGTACGTCAATAAGCCAAGAACAATTCAAGAGCTAAATGATAAGATAATTCAACACTTTAACGATATAGAACCTTCATTTTGTCTCAGAATCATTGAAAATATGGGCCATCGGAAAGAGGTAAGCCACTGTAGCCGTGGCGAGCATTTGGCCGATATTTTGCTTTAAAACATAGTTGTCATAGATCTTTCTATGACAATAAAAAATATTCTCTGAAAACTTTATGTTTTATTTACAATTAACATCGTGCGTTTTGGTTGAACCGCCCTTTATAAAATCATTAAAAACGTATCAGAATAAATAAAATTCTAAGCTTTTATTTATTTTTTAATAAAAAAAAATTGTTCGATTAATCGACATTAATTAATCGATTTATTCGTTATTCGAAAATCGCCATTTTAAAATTAATCGAAGAGTTTGGTTTTGTTTAATCGATTAATCGAATTATTCTTAATCGGCTGACAACTCTAGTAGTGGGTTTACGGGCGAATTAGGAGATTTCTCGGTTTATGTGCTCAAGAATTTGTCGGGAGTCGTTACGGACACAACTTGGCTGGAAACTGGCCCTACATATGGCTTTTGTGTTGAGTGGGATTCTTTGTCCATCACGTCGGATGATAGTTTCCACTATTTCTTTTTTCGTTTCTCCTGCTTATTTCCTAATTTCTTGAATTCTTATACCTTTTAAGACCTCTCAATAGACCATACTGGCCTCTGGCTCTTTCTACCTACCTCCCTACCTAGTTTGAATATTTATATTTTCTGTTGGACTTCCTTCCCTTTCAGGAGTAATTAAATAGTTTCCTGTTTTTTTCTCTGCAGAACATTAAAGCAATTTTTTTGCAAGAAACAATTTTTTAATCATGTACTACTCATCGCATAAAACAACTAAAAGGCAGTGAAAGATGCAACATTCAAACTCTCATTTACTCCTGGGTTCATATGATTAACTAACATCAATGGAATGGACAGATACACAGGCCAACCGACTGACAGGCAGATACTCAGCAGGCAGCCACAACGATAGAAAGACAGACACAAGGTAATTGCAATAGCGTAAAGATGGAAAAGAGTGTAACTATCAAGAACTGAAAACTGCAATTACACCATCAAAGTAACACCATCATCACCAGCAGCACTGCAACAAATGACCACAGTGGAGATGATTTAAGAATAAGTCAGCGGTAGACATAAAAAATCTAATAAATTTGATTTTGAAGTGACAAAAAGTTTTTAGAATTCAATTTTCCAAATCGTACATGCATCTAAATGTTTCATCGTGCGTACCTCATTTCATTTTTGGAATATAAATTTTTGAAACTTAAACTTTTCTTCTGGTGACAAATATTTTAAAACATTTATTTACATCCATCCCATCATCTCCACTGTGCAGTCCTTTCGAACGCAACTTAAAAAAATCTCCATAAAACAAATTCACTCGTACATAATAAATTTTTTCTTGTTGCTTTTACTCCCAAATGATTTTTTTTTCTTGTATTCTCATTCTTCTTATTGTACTTGAACATCACACAATTTTCCTGCACAATAATTTTAAATTCTATTAGGAATACTCTGGAAAATACTTTATCATCTTCGTTTCTACCCAAGTACCCTTCTTATTTGACTTAAGCAATTCCCTGGCACAAAACTCGGTACATTTGTAAACATCCTCATACTTCTGCGGGCAATTCGCAGCTTCAGTGGCAACAAAGGGGGAGTGATACCTGGTTGTGTAGACACATTAATTTAAGTATACATGATCATCAAATGTTGCTGCTTTTGTTTGATTGTGATTCAGAGAAATTTTCATTTCGTTACGTTTTTAATGAAAAAAAAAAATTCACAGTAAATAATGACGGTACAAGTGAGATTGTAGTCATATCAAAGACGAGAAATATGGAATAAATGGCAAAAACAACAGGGTGGCCCAAACACGACCTCTTAATATTAAACACGTATAACTTTTTTTATTTTGTCATAAATTTGTTTTTTCTTTTTGCAGGTCAAAGCTTGAATTCATTATAAAGGCATAAAGTAAACAATAAAGCGTTAAAATTATCAATTTGTCTCTACTTGTCAAGGATCAATTGCTATGATGCAGCTAAAATATGGTCAATATTTTAACTCATGAGTTTCCACAATTTTCATAATTAGGAATTACTTCAATCGTTTTAAGAAACGACGCACAGGTGATTGACTGGCCTGAAAGAGTGCTAATCGAAATATTCACACTTAAGGCAACGTGGAATCTGTGCGCCAGAGTATTGAAAAATTATAAATTTCTCTCAACTCTTTGTCGTTCCGGCCAATTTGGCACACCCAGAACAATATTAAAGAGAATTTAAAAGTTGGATCTTAAGATGCATCCCCACAAAATGCCAGCAATGCTACCGTAAACAAGGTCTTATTTGGGCCACCCTGTACAAAATATGGCTAATAAAGAGAACTTTAACAAAAATAAAACTGTTTATGTTTTATAACACAATTCACAAGAAATGGAAAAATTTAGTACAAAATGTTAAAGGCTTTAAAGTGCCAATAATGTACAAATAGCTCAGATGATCTAAGGTTTTTTAAGTTTAGTTCCGGCTTTAAAATACAATTATACCTTTACACAATAACGCTTTCAATACAGACTTGGTATGAATTTTTGTACAGAATATCTTTATTTTTAGCCAAGGATTTGAAGTCCTTCGTTAAAGGATATTTCGAAGTGCCCAGACAATCTCTATCAAAATTAGGGCAACAGATATCCCCATTGTCTGGCATTCATTTTATGGTGTTTTGAAACTCGTGTGTTTTACTTGCGATCTGCTTAAGCGATTTGAAATCGCAAAGCTTGCAGTTTTTTTTTTTTTTTTTGTTCCCTAAGCTAATCCCCGCGAAGCTCTACGATTGTCTGCGGGAAAGAAACCATTGTCTCTAGCGAGAATCGAACCCGCGACCATGGCGCTGATTAGACTAGCTCAATACCAGCTCGCCTACCGGGGCACTCATATACAGAACTCCTATTATGCGATTTCAAGTCAGAATCGCAAACGTTTAGCGTTTTGGGAGTGTCAGACCATTGCCGATTTGCTAAAAATTGTGGTTACAATAACTTTGCCTAATAATTCTCCATATATTTTTTTACCAAATGAGGTTTATGGACCCTCGACTAAAATATTGACTTATTAAAGGGTCTGTAAAGCAAAAAAGAAAAAAGTAATAACAGGGCACTCGGCGACGTAGTCACGATTTACTTCGGACGATGCAGTAGGAACAGCACAATACACAACTAAATAAACGACAATCGGTTATACGCACCGGAACGACTCGGAGCTCAACAAACACCGACCAAGGATTGTCAACACCTGTTCTGCAGGTCTCGCTGCTACAACAACAACTAACTAAATATTCTAATCGAAGTCGTTTGGTCCGAAGATGGAGAATAACCGATTATCATCACCAAGAAACTATAGTTGGTCAAACTGGCCCAAATAGTACTCCACTCCAATATAGTGGGGAATACAGCTGGGGGTTCACATTAACCCTCTTATTCATAAAAAATATTTCAGTTCTATTAAAAGTTAATTAATCAAATTTTCATATGAAATTCGTCTTATAAACCTGTATAAGCATGGAAAATTGTTTATGAATAAGGCCTTAAGTCTTTGACATTGCCATTACCTCAAGCTTATTTGACCATTGAAATGAGTAAATACGAATACATTAAAAATTGCAGCTGACCATAAACTACCAACACCCAGTCCCAAAAAGATATTGTCTTAGAGTTGGTATTGAAATGCGACGGCTTCTTTGTGTGGAATTTGGCATAAAGATTAGAAAGCTTCCACTTACAACAAAACAGTAATTTGTAGTTGGATTAGGTATCCATTCTGAACATACAATCTGTAAAAGTAGTCCACAAACAAAAAGCACATTACATCTATACATTTAAGATTTAGAGTCCTTTGTACACTATAAAAAGTGTGTCTTCGATACAACTATTTTCTCTTTGTGTACTACAAGTTCTCCAAGCACTCGTGCACATGCGCATTGTCTTCCAGTTGTGTTTTTAAACAATTCACTGCTGAATGTTCATTGTTTGATTTTTTTTTCTGCAACAGAAGGCAGCAGTGGTTTTTAGCTGCAGTTGATGTTTTTGTAACGTTTTGATTTCTTACGCTTCGTTCTTCTTTTTATTGTCTTTTTCCCCCACTCAGCACGTTCTTTTGAGCCAATGTTTTCTTTGTTCATGAATGTTTAGTGCATTGTGGTGTTTAAGGTTAAGGACCCTTAAAAACAACAGCAAAAATGCATTATGCTTTATTTACGACCAACTACGAACCAATGCATGCTTCAGACCCAGTCGTACAATTTCACACACATTTAAAAAGAACATACAAAAGAATAAATTCTAACGCGTTGCCAGAAAATTTTTTGTTAATGTATCCCATTTAAACGGTTGGATGTTCACCAGTGCCCATCTCAAAATTAAAATCACAAACTTTGACTACAAGTTCAAATAATTTGTATGATTTAATTATGAACTCTTCATTAATTACTAATGAACTTTTTAGTTAAATATATTATTTATTTATTTATTATTTCGTTCAAAAACATCTTGTTTCCTATTTGCTGAAAATTAAAACTGCTCAAAATTCCGTATATTTTCCTAAGAAAATCTTTAAAAATTAAATTTGTCTCACATTTACTGTCTGTTTTTGGATGATGGGCGCAAAACTCACTCGTTTAACTTACATTTAAGACAAAAACAAATTTTTGAAATTTTGTTCTTTAGTTTCTGCAAGAGAATATCAATGGAGAGAAAAAATGTATAAATTTATTTTTTTTATTATTATATTACAAATACAATTAAAATGAAATGTTTACTTAAATTACAGAACATAAGTAACTTAAATCTGCTGTCCGTTTTAGTGAAACAGTCTAGTCTCTGACGTTAATCCAGCCCGCAACGCTCTTACTGATCAAATAGCTCACTTTCAACTAGTCTTATGGGCTACTTAGTAAAAATCTAATTTATCAGACCTTTTAAGACCCTCCGGGGTTATGTAGGGATCATCCGAAGGATATTTTGCCTTTGTAATGAATTAACACCCGGGTTTCGGTCATAATCCAAAATATAAAAAATCAAAGATTCTATCTGGTACCACGGGAGTCCGTAGCCCCCGGTGAGCAGGCACCGGACGGACTATTGGCTGAGACCCCTGTTAGTATGCTTCTTGCGGGAAATGCTTCCTGTCTTTCAGGAAGATTGTCTTTGCGAAAGTTCTGACTTTCTTGAAGCAAGAAACTTTAACCACAAAGGGATACTTTTTAGGCAAAAGTTGCATTTAATGAGGTAGTCAGAAATGGGGAATGACGATAAGAGGAAGGTAGAAGAGGGTGAAGAAGAAAAAAAAAATGAGTGAATATTTAGAGGAACATGATGATTGATGTCCACACCATGCATGAGTGTGGACTCCCGGCCGATCCAAGTATGATGAATGAATTTTAAATGAAGACACCCCAGGGCCCAAGCAAATGTTTGAATGAACGTGCTGAACGCACCCTCCACCAGTATGACTGATAGGAGAATGAAGTATATGTTGAGAAGATGAATGAAGAGGAAGCTGGTGAATTAATTAAAACTGTGACGAGTAAGAGATTGACTGTTCTCATCAAAATGTGCTTTTAACATGGGAATGCTCTTTCTTTAGAGAAGATAGATTTTTCTATCGGCGGATACTTTCGGAGATCCCGTGGTGGCTGTGGCTTAAGCCCAAAGTCGCGTGAAAATGACGAAAACTGCTCGGCCCCTTATACATTTATAACAAACAAAAATTTTAAAACAACACAAAAAACAAATCACCAAATGAATTGAAAAATTAATCGCCCATTCAAGTCATTGTGTGCAAACACACAGAATTAGAGTTGTGTCGGTCATGAACGAACTAGTTCAATTGAACGGGTCAGTCAGATGAACGATGAACGGCCGTTCAGTTGCATCGTTCAATTCCGTTCAATCGGTCACTTGCATGGTTCACTTGGGTCTTTTTAGTCAGTCGGTCACTTGTTTACCAAACAACTGGTTGAAAAGAAACAACAATACTATTGTGATGTATATGTGATGCCAGTATAATATTCTTATTTCATTTACTCATTGCCACATTCTTTTACACATTTTCATAATACGATCAGGGTTGTCAAGTTTCTTGGCGACTTAATTTTCAATTTGGCGACATGCGATTTATTTTTGGCCGATTTTAAAATATATGGCGATTTTGTTGTAAATTTGATAATACTAAATTTAAAATTAAATTAAAATTAAAAAATTAGTTTTTGGTTTACATGTTATTTGTGCGAACGTAAACGTTCGATTGACATCGTGAAATAGGCAGTTAGTCCCAATTTACACTAGGGACATTTCTTGCCGGATATTTTTTGAATTTTCTTTTAATTTTACCTGAAGCGTTTACATATGAAACATTAGAAGTCAGACGGAAATTAATACTTGTATGTAAACTACAAAAAGTAAGAAAGAGAAATGAAAAAAATGTCCAGTACATATAGTCATGCACTAAACACTCTACCTTTTCGACCACTCGCCATCAAACTTCGTCTGTACAGCTAGAAATGTCCCTAGTGTAAATTGGGACTAACGGGTTTTAAAACGCGTTTAAGCTAAATGTTATTACATTAGAGATGATTAAGATGACAGATTATTAAGAAAAAAACCCAACAAACAAATTAATATTTCTTTTAAGTATTAAAAATGGATAAAAAATACTTTATAAAGTTATCAGAAGATTATTTTAAACATATTAATGATAAAATTGTAAAAAATTATGAATTATTTAAGAAAAAAAAAAAAAAAACGTTAAGCAGAGTTAAAGAACCCAAGTGTGAGCATAGTATAAGCCATGAATTTGTTTTGAGACTCGTATACAAATTTACCGTTTGTTATTTGGAAATACTATTTCAATGTGGTATTCCATGTAATATAAATTAGTTTTTGAAAAAATATATAGCTATAAGGATACGTCCGGTACGTACCATTTTAAAGAACTCTTTATGTGCATGTTATTCCAATTGTTAATGTCTGTGTTGAAAGAGTTATTTTAAATAATTAACTCCACTAAAACTCGCTTTCAAAATTGAGTGCAGTATAAACTTCTTGGCACATTATTACGAGCTATAAATTATATGAATGTAAATAGCACGTTAATACCTTCACATGATAATTGAATCGTACACATTGTTTTCCAAAAAAACAGTAAGAATGCCTTACCGGTGAAATGTATAGCATTTTAGATATATATCCAATATTTAGTTAATACTAACCACAAGAAATCGTTTTGCTGCTTTAGTTAGACTATTGTAAACTATTGTACCTTTTTTGTGTTCATCAAACATTTTAATTAAACAATTTATGTATCAACGCGACTTTTCCCCATTTTTGGCAAATTTTAGCAAATAGGAAGATATTTATTTTTTAGGATTTATAAAAAATATTTTTAAAACTGTTAAAGATATATTTTATATTGTCAAAAACGCAAAAAAAGGCTTTGGCGATTTTGAACAATAAATTTGTCAAAAAAGATCAAAATTTATCCGACAACCCTGGCTGCTATTCACAATTTTACATGAGCGTTGCCAGTTGTTCTTAATATACCCGCCAAATGCAAATTTTTTATTTGAGCAAAAAATTGTATACTTATTTATTTCATTTATTTTTTAAATTAGACCTTAAAATAAATAACCAAATTCAATATTCGACAACTTTATTAATTAAAGCTTAGTCAAGTTTTAGAGCACGAAATTATTAGGGAAAGCCCATTTTTAATGTAGATATAACTAAAGCATTCGTTTATTAATGATGCCCCTAATTTTTAAAAAAGAAAGCTGGTCGTGTTCGTACCTAACAGTTAGTGCCGGTTCACACACGTCAAGTTTTACTCGTCAAGTCTTGAGCTTTTATGAGAGAAGGGAAAAGAGAATGCCATTTCATTTCCCCTCTCTCCAAAAAACTCAAGACTTGACGAGTCAAACTTGACGTGTGTGAACCGGCACTTATCTTTACCTATTTCAACAATCATTTAGCATATATGTTTTATCCTTCAGTTTTCATTAAAAAATTACAGCTTTTACACTATTAATTACTATGCACTGCTAGATTTCTTTTTGTAGAAATTACAGGCAAAAGACTGGTAAAATAAAAAAAAATATTAGTTTATAAGAATCTACTTATGCATTTAAGTTGCTTTTATTTAACTTGCAATGTATGTTTGTGGGTAAAATCTTGCAACTCAAATTTAAAGCAGATTACTCGAACCGATTTAGCTGACATTTTGTAACATATGTTCAGTTTGGATGACAATGCATGGTTAACTGTGTAAAGTTATTATACATCTAACATGTATTGACAAGCAACATGCTTTTATATCATATAAATTGATTAATGACATTATAAGTTCGAAAAACAGGCAGTAAAATTTTTTAAGTAATTATTTCTCTTTAAATAAAGTTACCTAAACATTTACAGCCGTATTCATAAACATTTTAAACTCCATTTCAAATCTGTTTTAAGCATAAATCGTTAAAATTGTATTCATAAACGAATATTACCTTAAAAACCCTATTTTAAATCTTGTGTAAATAAGCGAATTTTAAAATTGGTTCGACCCTTGTTTAAACCTATTTTAAAATGACATTTTTGCTTTTTGCTGTGTGTTTATGGTCATTTTGAACATTTTTGCGAGAAATTTTAAGACAATATATTATTATGTATTTAAACATTAAAAATAAAATGAAATTCAAAAATATGTATGTATGAAAAATGTATATTATTAATATATTTTTCAATTTCACAAATTAAAGCTCAAAAAATTATTAATTGTACATTATGAACTAGTGATGTGTAAACGATCAAAACAAATAAAATAAAACTCGTTATTTGAATACTTTTTGATATCAGCAATAAAATCATCATCTAAATTGCACTTTGTTTTGTTTGAACTCTTTATTTTTTTAAATATAAGAGACAACTATTCATATATAAAAAACAATTTTTTCTCACACACGACAAAAAAAATTTTAGATACGAATACGAGTATGAATTAATAACCACTGTTTTACATCATTATGATTCATGTGACAAATAAAAGAGATATCGTTGCCACCATCAAATTAAAAAATACGGTAAAACGTTTATTAGTTAAAATGCTGATTATGAATACGAATTTAAAAAAAAGCTTTTTTAGGCTTAAAATGTTTTTTAACTAAAATTCATCTAAAACCTGAATTATGATTTTTTTTATGAATACGGCTGTTAGAATATGAGAACACCAAACAAGTATGAAAACCGCCACGTTTAGCGAGAAATCACTACATATGGCAGCCCAGATTGTACTATGAAATTTTCTAAACAATGTGGCAAATTGCCACTGGCAATGTGTTAAAAGAAACAAATATAGTATACTGGTACAACATAAACATTTTAATAGTATTGTTTCTTTTCAATCAGTTGTTGGGTAAACGAAAAAACAACTCAGAATTTTTCGTTTATTGTTTTCTATTTTTGGGTACACTCAAAAAGTTGTACAGTAACTGAATGTAATTTACTAAAATCATTTTCCGTAGAGTTAAAACTTAATAAAATTTGTTATTTTATAATTAAACTAATTCTTTAACTATTTCTATATGTTTCTCCAAAAAATATATGTTCAGTTATTTTTTATGCATAAAATAAAACTGAAATACTTAACTGCAAAGATATTTTAAATTATTTTATTATTTACATACTTATAGGAACATGTGCACATAAATTAAAAAACACAAATTTTTCGCTGATTTGGTAGGTAATAATGACAGGTATAAATACTGTTTTAGTATGTAATTTAAATTGAGTTAAAATTAATTGAAAAAACCTTTGAATGTATTTTTTGTAGTTTGTACATTGAAATAACAGAAAAATTTATTAATTTTTAAAGAATTTCTCCGTTTTAAAATTAACATTAAAAAATAGCCGCAAAATTCCTTTATTTTAAATGAAATTTCAGTTTTTCAAACTTAATATTATTTTGAATTTACCTACATAATATATTGAGTGTAACATCAAACAAATATGCTATACTTGTTTCTTTTAACACATTGCCGTATTCAATCAATTGTGAATGAATGAACGAAATCCACAAAAGACCGACTGACACAAAAGATAAACTGACCCAAAAGACAAGTGACCCGAAATGAACGACTGAACGAAGTGAACGAACTCGTTCACTGTTTTGAATTGAACGTTAATGACCGGTCACCTAAATGAACGATTAAGCCCAAGACTACACAGAATCTCTTCCTCCAATACGCATGTGTTGAAATAACTTTATGATGCCGTACTATACAACACTTGTGTTTTCAAATGCATATTTATTAATAAATTGAAAAAATTCAATGAATTGAAATGACTTGTAAGTGGTCTTGTTGCAGGCCTCTAGGGCTTATGTAAAATTATGAGAACTAGATTTAATCAATAAACGAAAATTTTATTTTTTGTTCTCAAGTAACCAGAAATAACGGCACCAAACAGTAAAATTTTCAAGATTATAAAAAATCCTCTGAGGCAACAAAAATCTTAAAACCTTTATCACACTTTGCTCTGACACAACATGACATAATTCAATATCAAAACAAAATTTTTTTTTTTTCTGAAAATCATATAAAATTATGTACATAAATAAAATATTGTTGTGAATTTACTGAACGGATCGAAATTATTTCTTAAGTGTTGTAAAGCATTTATTTTAGTGTTCATAACACTGAAAAAATAATTACGATACGTTCAGTATCGCCTAAAATAAAATTGCTTTCGAATTGAAAAAGTATTCGATCACGACTGCCATAATTTGCCCCCAGTCCTCAAATTAATCTTAAAAAATTAAAATTCCCAATTTGGTGGTGAATCCCCTTATCTGGCAACGTTTGAATTCTTCTTTAAGCGTAAGTCTCCATCCAGCCACATGAACGTAGTGGTTATTTAGAACGTGCAGAGAACGAAACATGGAAACAAGTAGTTTCTTGTTCTTTTTAAATTTCTTGATTTTTCTTTATTTTTTAATTTTTATTGTAAAGTATTACAACAAAAACTTTGATGTAAAAAAAAGAAAACAATAAATAAATAAAAAAAAGCCTGTTACTTGTATTTTCTACATTAAATAATTGTAATGTATGTTACTTAACTTGCGAGAAGTACGTGGGGTATTGGCCAACCAACCGAAAGTTGGAGGTGGTTGAATAAATAAACTGTTGCGGTAGGTTTAAGATTTGCGTGGCAAGAAATGTTCAATTTATGCTTTTGGTTTTCATTTTAACACATCGGTGTGAAGTTGATTAAACTTGAAAACTTATTTTAAATCTCTTCTAAGTGTACTTCGGTAAAGAAAGAGAATTTTTTTTTTTTTTTTTTTGGTTAATCTACTTTCATATAAGAAGTTTGATGAAGTTATGAAAGTTATGAGGAAGCTTTAACTAGATAGGAAGTCTATCAAATGGAAACGAAAATATTTCTTAATGTTTTAAAGCAGAATCTTCTTAGCCTAAAAAAGGGTATGTTCAAAATCTTTAGTGCACAATGGCGATTTCTTCTTATGAGTTTAAAAAAATGTATAGTCTTAAGATATTAAGAAATATAAGGGGTGTTTTTTTAGAGGCATAGATAGAACTTTAAAAAAACCCATTGAATAGAATTTCCAAAATATTGGCTTCATAACTTCAAAAATTTCATGACAGTTAATGTATAAAAATAATTTCTGGCGTATGGTCCTGTGACGTCGCCTTATGAACGTTCCAACTTTGCATCACTTTTTCGAGCATACCGGGTCTTGTTTCGTAAATAGTACGTCGAATGTTGGCTTCTAAATGATCAATCGTTACTGATTTATTAGCATAGATCAGAGATGTGACGTACCTCTACAAAACGTAGTGAAAAACTGTCGAATCACACGAACGAGGTGGCCAATTCACAAGTCCATTTCTTTGGTGACCGAACACCAAATGTCTGGCTCAACAAAGTCATGGTTTTACGCGCTCATGTTGCGCCGCACTGTGGCTGAAAATTGAATTTCATCGGCCAAAAGTCCAATTTTTTGCTATCGCCGATTTGAAAAATGTTAATACCATTCGATAGCAAACATTTTTAGAGCTAAGGTATCCAAAAGTCTGTAGTAAAATATTCGTAATTTGGCTGTTGCATGCTGCATGCTACTGGAAGCAAATATTTTATGTTGTTTTAGAAAAAATTTAATTTTTGTAAAATTGATCAGAACTAAATTATGATTTCTCGCAAACTCTTATCAATAATAGGTCGAAGACTTTTTTTTTTATATTAGTGGGCTAGTAGTCTTTAAGAAATGGTTCGTTACATCTCTGTATCATTGATACCGGATGTGATATTATATGTTTCCCCAGGTTCTATATTTTAGTTAAATCCGAATTTCAGAGGAATAGAACTTGTTAGGGTCAAAAGGGGTTAAAGAAATTTTAGTACCATCAGAAAGCTGAAAGTGTCCTTTTTAAACCCATATATACTTTTGCAACTGTTTGAAGCTGCCTGTTAAACACATTTTTCATTTTAAATGAAATTACTCGCAAAAATTTTGAAAAAAGTTTCTGCATGAAGTTTCAAGAACCTCATAACCATTTTGCTTTCTTCAAAAATTCTGCTTGCTTACGTACTCGTTTAGCTACAAATGAGCCTTATCGCTGAAGATGATTTGACGATAAAAATATGTTTCAACTACCAGTTAATTTGCTTTCAGCCCATTAAACGAAAACACGACGCAATTGAAGACCCTTTGGCTTTAATTCTTGCACCAACTGGATCTTATATCGATGCAGGACAAGAGTTTCCTCAAAAATGTTCATTCGAGAACGGCTTCGGATCGATAAATACAGTGGCGATGGCTTTTTCTCCAAAACAGTAAATGTGGTCATGAATTGATCTATAGTATTGCGTATTAACTGCTGCGATAGACGATTATGCTCTATAAGCTTGTCGAGCAGAGCTCGAATTTTGGAAATAAATTTCCACGATCTGTAAACGTTGTTCTGGTGTTGGTCTTTGCGTGGTGATTTCCCAATATATACTGAAAACAAAAAGTCAAACACACTTAATAAGTACGACGGCTAGTTTTACAAGTTTCCCTTTGGGAAGTTCTATTCGCCTAAAAACACCCTTTATATTAAGCAGTTTTAGGTTTTCGTCAAACATGATACAGTGGGCTCAAAATCAAAATTGGAATTATAAAAATATTCGTGTGGTTCCTAGATTCCTTGCTGTTTAAATGGCTCCCAATGATTTTGCAATATCATCTTTAAAAAGAAGTGGCTTTTATGTATCATCTTTGAACTTTTTTAGGTGACCTTGGCTGTTTTTATCTTTCGTGCCAAAATCACCTCTTCTAAACCGTACAAAGCATATCTCGCACGTTTTAATCGATGGAACGTATTAATTATAAGTTTTGGTGACCAATTCATGTGCTTTAGTTTTCCTTTTTTTCAAATTGAATAAATAAATCAAAACTTCCCGCAAATGATGGATATAGTTGACACAAAATTCAATATTTTCAACGGAAAAATAATTTATTTTACTTTTTACTAGTTTGCACTATTTCGTTCAATACCTTAAGCGGAGTACACATTATTGAACTTGAGTGCCTGTCAAACAATTGACCAGTCAACCCCAAAATAATTTGTGGTTAATGCAAAATAGCGGCCACTCTATTAATTAAGCGAATATCTGAGCAAAACTGTCATTCATATTCAATAGTGGGTATCCCACTTAGCAACTGACAGGTTTCTTCACTTCAAAATGAATTTAACGATAATAAAGAGGCAAAACCATGTGTGGTGAAACATACGCCGCCTGTTGTGAATCCCGCCTTTTTAATTAATATGTATACCCTATATATCCGTGAAATAGAACTTAATTTTGACAGCGATTTTCTTACTCTGACTAAGAACTCAATTTATTTGACAAATGATTGAATCCAAAATGAAAGATGCAGAAATTCTTTGATATTAATGTTTTTTCTACCTTCTGAAGATCGTTTATTTGGTAATACTTTCATGGGTTATTTTTTTTGGAATTTTGTTTTCTAGAATGATATTGATATTGTATTTGTTCTCTTGAAGTATAAAAGAACATACAATGCACTTTAATTTTACCTTTTAAATCCACAAAAACTTGTTGAAAGTTTCAAATTCCATCCCAAAAAATATGTTTTAGAAATAGCAACAAACAAAATAAAAACTTACAAAATCGAATAATCATTATTAATTAAAGTGCCTTAAATGAAAATTCAACAAGAAAAAAAAAATGTTTGCAGCTGCAAAACATTATCATTTATTGCAAGGGTTTCTATTTGGGAAAATGTTTTGAAAAATTCCCATGAACTTTAAGAAAGAAAATTTTTCTGAAAAGTGATTCGTTTAAATTTAGGATTTTAGAATGTCGTTGTATAATCGTCTTATTACACAATATTGTATATTTGTTGTTGGTAATTTTATAAAAAAGTGTTGTCTCATTATACGATTGATTTGTACGTGTTTTAAAAAATGTTGCATTTATTCTACCACAAATTTAATGCTTCTGAATGATTAAGGATAGTTTACACTACCTCACAAGTCTTACGTATTCCATCATTTTTTGTGAGATAGCAATCTAATGAGTTTTGTTGCGACTGTCAAAAAATCTTAAATATTAAATATCATAGTTTGTTTTCACACCATCACATAAAGTATAAACACTCACACATGAAATAAAATGCAACCCAGATCCAATGAAAAGTATTATTGTTTAGAAATTTTTCAAAAAACTATGAAGTCGTATGAGATGTCAAACTTTTTTTCATAATCACCCCTATCGTGAATAAAAATTCCTTGGGAGTTTTTTCCCTTTTTCCATTTTTCCTATGTTAATTCAATTGTAAAAATTGGAAAAGGGAAAAAACTCCCAAGGAATTTTTATTCACGATAGGGGTGATTACTTCTCATTTTCATCCCATATGCATTCACACTATAAGACTTTTACATTTTACGTGGGTTTTTGACATGTATTAATACAAAGTATAATAGTGTAAACTAGCCTTTAATATATGTTTAATTCATTTAAATTTATTTTTTAAACTATTTTAATTAAAATTGCATCGTTACAGCAACAAATACAACATTACAACAAAAATTATATCACTGTTTACGTCAAAAAATACTTTAAACAAAAATCAAAGCGTGCCGCTGAACGTGATGAAATAAATGAATGTTTAGCCAATTTTTATTAAATTATGGTCAATATCTTATTTATTTTAATTTAAAATAATCAAAATAAAATAATAATCTCAGCACAAAACGTGGACTTTTTATAAACATGAACAAAACTTTGACATAAACCTAGACAACAATGCAAAAGCAAAAAATCATCATCTGGCGTGGTGCTGCCACCTGTTTATTTTACCATGGTATCAACCACTGGAAAATTTTATTAAAGAAGAAGAATAAATAAAACCCAAATGTGTAGTCAAAAATTATTACTTAAATTAAATAATTTGCTTTTTTTAGTTTTAGTTTTATATTCCATTTTTTTTTTTTTTTTTTATTATTATTTGGTAAAAGAAATTTGGTAATCTTCTTAAATAGTTTACTCAAAGTGAATTGACAATATACATACATTTTATTTTGCTATTTTACATTTTCGACAGTTGGCAAAACGACAAAGTATCGATACAAAAAATTTTTCTATTCACAAGGGCATAAACGAAAATCGTATTTTTTTTACGATGAGCCATACGACAGAGCTTGTGAATTGGATTGTAGTGGTCATTATTTCAAAAAATTGTTTGAAACTTTTGTGGATTGGAATTCGTTAAAATCTTCTAGGCAATATTTTCTTATTTCAACCGAATGTCGAAAGATTTAAACTGGTTTGACTTCCATAATCAGTTTCCTTAATTTCTATTTAAATTGTTTACCCCAATCTAAGACATTAATAATAACAATCATCAATATTTAGGGACGATGCCAAGCAGTTTAGAACAAAAGGAAAAGCCAGCAACTTTTGCTGGACTTACAATGCCAACCGCTTATATTCTTCTGTTAAAGCCTATATTTTTGACTAAAATGACAATTAATCATAAAAAACAAGATAAATCCAATGTTTGGTTTTTCATTATTTTTTCAAATTAGGAAAAGTGGTATATTCGGCCGTGCCGAATCTTTGATACCCTCCACCATAAAACGGAATATCTGAATAGTGGGCCGATTATCAAAAAGGTTTAGAATTTTTTTCGATGTATATAAAACTTAATTGCATTTAGACGTATTAGGAGATTTTCAGGAGAAGGTTTTATATAGAAACTATAGGAAAGTTTTAACCGATCATCACGAAATTCGGTGAAGTATTAAAATACTATGACAGACCAAATTTTAAATACAACAGCCTTTATTCGATACGATTTTAGGCTTAATAAGTGTTTTACGAGAGTGCGCTTTTTATGGGGGCTATGTTCAATTATGGACCGATCTTCTCGATATTTAGCAGTATAATTTGTAGTCATATAAAACGAGTTTGTGCAAAGTAAAGCAGCAATCGATTCATTATGGTTACCAATTTTTTTAAGTTTTTGTTTAAGAGTGTTACTATTTTACAGACGGGCATGTTTTAGTCTACTTAAATTTACTCAAGTCCTTAAAATATACATATATACATTAAGACCCTGTTAGTTGACAGTAACAGGAATGTTACCGTATAGTAAAAAGTAAGAAACATAAATTTTCTACAGATTTAGACGTTACGGTTAAATTACATCTTACTGATAACTTTAATCGTTCTTATTGCTTTATGTACAACAACATAAAGCAGCTGATTTGCAACGTTACTGATACTGAGACTGGCTTAAGTATACCTTTATGTACCACTAGTTGAGGGTTAACAAAAAATTTCGGGGAATGGGAATGGAAAATTAGAAACCCCTTTTTGCTATTATTAACACACAAACTCTTTACTTAAATAATGATTTGCAAAGAATAAGTATTTTACAAATTGCAGATACTTTAACAAAAACATAATGTTGCATAATGACTGAACAGAGCGACAAATATTTGGACGGACGGAGGCTGTACAAAACACATGAATGAAAAACGAAATTAGTGATTTAAAAACAATTGATCACGAGGGAGAGGTACAAATAAATGAACAATATTTTATACATAATGGCAGAGCTTAAAAGAGTGCAATGAATAAAGCAATGATTACGTATTTATAAAATAGTATTTATTAAAATAGAGATTATTTCTTTAAAGTAATGTAGTGTTATACCCAAATTCGAGATAATCGTAAAAATCCTTTAAGTTTTATTAGTTTTAGACTTCCTTTCAGGCAGGAAGCAAGCGGGTTAAAGGCAGAGTAAAACTTATAGTTTTGAAGGACCAGAAACCTGTTGCTAATTTCGGATCGATGCCTACACGCAGAAAAAAATAAAGTTGAAGGTAACCATATTATAAGAGCAACATACTATGATTTGATTTACACAATGTTTGCAGGTAACCATGTTTTGGTAAAATATTACCATAATATTGTTTAAATAAATAATAATTTGCCCAAAATCAAACATAATATGGTCTAAATTAAAAATTAATTGGCGACAAGAGAGTTCCTTAACAAGTCCTTTAGACAATCTTATTTGGTCCCTTTAATCCTTCCAGTAACAATTAATCACTAATAGATTGGACCAACTTATTAACTCCGTTATAATTCATAGCGTACCGTTTACTAATTCTTTCTTTTCCTTTCCTCCATTTTTAAAACATTTAAGTGTCAATTGGAGATTAAAACGAATCGGAAAACAATTATAGTTCAATTAGTTTAACATATTTTATTATCTTTTTATTTTTTTGTTAAAAAGAGGTTAATGAAGAAATGCACTTTTTTCGACTGTGGATTCGTCAAAAAATAGTTCTAACTCCTAAATGTATATAAATGATGAAACAGAACTGAGTCTTCAACTTCAGGCAAACATTTTAAGGCCCATAATTAAAACGTCGGCAGTAACTTCAAATTCTCTCTCATTTCTTTCGTTTTCTTTTGTTCTTATTTTTCTTTGTTTACAAAATGTATGAAATTGAATGAAAGTATGGCATTGTTAAGAGAATAAGTGAGAGCATTGAAAAAACGTCCTCAAAATAAAATTGATTTTATTTCTCGACCGCATTCTCTGGCATAATTTAATGTCAAACTGTATGAAAAACATCGTTCAGCCCCAGTTCTGTTTCATCCTTAAGACTGGTGCTTATTTGCCTTTAAACGCTTTTTTTGTAATGCAATACCTTTTAAATGGTTAAATACAGCAAGGAAATTATTCTGTAAAAATTTCAAACCGATATTTAAAATATTGCATCGCCCATTTCACAGAATTTTTATTTTGAAAAATATTAGAAAATTTTTGTAAATTTTTTATGCCGAAAAATGTTGGAGTCAAAGTCGCAAGTTTTTGTGGGTACTTTGACTCTGACTCCGGTACAAAAACCTCAACTTCGACCCAGACTCCACAGCCCTGCTTAAAAGTACTGAAAAATACAACAGTACTGAAATTTCCATGTCTGAGAAACAACAAAAAAGAAATAGAAAGAAACGAAAATCCACGTTCTTTAATGCAATTATACTTTACAAAAATTCTTCTCTCAAATTCGATTTGCAGAAAATTAGCTTTGGTAAAATTAATCATTTTAAACGTCTGTTTTAATTAAAATTTGGATGTACTGGTATAATTTTATATATTTAGCTGGAACGTAATGATATTTATCTAGATATATACATATCACAAATACAACTACCTTCATTGTAAATGCAACTAATAAACAACTATTTCAGGTACTTGTACGTATAAACGTGTAGTGCTCGTACCAATGTTGCCAACAGTGGAACAAAAATTACTCAGCTGTTGGTATAAAATTATTGAATCATATGAAATTACAGAATAAATATGGAAAAATATTCTTGCAACCGTCTAATAAGTTAACAATCTTTCAATAAGAGTCACTAAAAAGTTTCTGAGTGATGATACGTTGTTATACACTACGTTCGGAACAATACAATAAGATTCAGATATACGGGTCTGTTCTGAGTAACAAATCTGATTTCAAATCACGTGCTTTTTAAATCACACGTGTTATTTTGTGGTGTTTTGAAAGCCATAACGTTTTTGTGTTTCTCGGTGTGCTTTCGACAATTGAAAAACACACCAACACACAAAAACAGTATACCGAAATATCACACGTGTGTTTTTAAAAGACACATGTGATTTGAATTCACATGAACAAGAACAGAACTGATTATGTCTTCTACATTAGTATAGAGGTCACAAAATTAAACAAACTGCTTGATTTCATACAGTTTTTATTAGAGGCTCTCTTTTAATGGATTTTTTTAAATAAATATGATGTTATCAGTGTTCGAAAACAAACAGAACATTATTTAGCGTACACAGAAAAAAAACACTCGGGATAAATAGAGTTTTTTATGATTTCATTAAGTACGAATTCGGATTAAACCCATTTTATATATCTTGAATCAAGCGCATTGATTCAATCTTAGTTTTACTTAAATTAATATCATTTTCGGATTATTTCAAGTACGAAATCGGGATTGAATATGGATAATTTAAGTATTTGATTGAAAATCCGTACTTGAATCAATCTTTCTGAACTTGATGGAAGAAAATCCGTACTCACAGTACTATTAATACCGCTTCGGATGATTTGAGTACGGATGGATTGATTTTTCTTTTGAGTGTACGTATTATTTAGTGTTTGTCTATAAGTTCTTATTAAGAACACAGTCATTAATACCGTTTGTAATTATTTTCAAGAAAGTAACGAACATTATACAGTGTTAGGTTATGTACACATACATTATATTTTAATGTTCTAACGTGTTTCTTTTTTACATTGATAAAGTATAAAATTTTAGAAACGACCACAGACTGACGATTATTTATGTGCTGAACCGAACACAACGAAGCTTGTGGATTTAAAACAAAAAACCAGAACGTAATTAAATGTTCTCATCTTTTTGTTGAGTTGGATAAGTAGTATATGTTCGTGTTCGAAAGATGATCACAAACAGAGAAACGTTAATTTTTAGAGATTTACTACACAAAAACAATTAGCTTTTGTTTTTTTTTTCCACAAATCTACTGAAACGAACACTAAGGAACGATTTAATTAAATGTTTATTTTCGAACACTAGTTGTTATGCATCGCAATTGTTAATTAACTAACAAAAATTTGGTTTCAGAATGGCCATAAAAAAAATTTAAAAAAAATGATTATTTTTGATTTTTTTTTTAGAAATTAAACAAAAGTTGTACAAAAGTTTTAGGGTTTAAAAGTTACCGAAATATGTTTTTTAAACAGCACATGTCCCACAAGGAGGCATCCTGGGCCCCCTATTATACTTAATTTATACTTCGGACATGCCAACAAGCAACTATACACAAACTTCAACATTTGCAGACGATACAGCTTTTCTAAGCGTCCACGAAAATCGCTATGAAGCATCGCGTTACTTACAGCATCATATATTTCAACTACACAGAAAAAATTATTTTTCCAATTCAAACAAAAAATTTGTAGAATCAAACAATTTTTTGTCTGAAATCGGTCCTTAAACAAATTTGCATATTCAAACAATTTATTTGCATTTTGTTTATTGAAAAAAACACTGATTTTTTCAAACAAATAATTTAATTGAATCAAACAAAAAGTTTACTGAAATTCATATACTAAATTTCAAAATAAAAAAAGTTGTTGCACAAGCAATGACGCGCACACATGTAAGCACTGTATGAGAAGATGACGGCAGAGCAGAGCCGCCGGGCTGGCTTTGAGACACATTTTTTTTGTTGGAATAATTTTTGAACGAAGTCTTATTTATACACACAACGCAATGTTTTTTTTATCACTCTCAGTTGCTGTATACTTTCCTTTGCTAAAGTAACCAAAAACGGCAGCAGACCGACTCGATATGTTTTTCGTCATCATTCTATTTTTGTATTTGATGTATTTAACCAAACAGTTTTAAAAAATTGAATACGGGATTTTGTTTCTTGTAATGTTGTTTCTGCTATTGTTTTTCTTATAGTTGCACTTTTTTAAAGCGTCCAAAAATAGACTGTGTGTGGTTTTTGTTGTTGTTCTTAAATTTCACATAAAGAAGTGTTGCTTACGATCAAATAAAAAAATGCAAAAAGACGACAACATTAAAGAGCGTTAAATATTTCATACAAAATTATGAAAACTTGACACCAATAACGCGTTTATTATATTTTTAAAGAGTTGTCCACATTTTTGTTGGTTAAATAAAAATCAAACAAAAATATTGTTTGAATCAGTAAAAAAATTTATAGAAATTAAAAAAATTTTCAAACAAGCGTTTGTTTGAAAATAATTCGGCAATAATTTTTTCGGTGTAGAAATATGGTTACGACCAGGGCTGTCAGACTTGGGGATTTATCCCCAAAGTTGGGGATTTTATGCGAGCAAAAAGGACAAAGAATGTCATTTGGGGATTGGGGATTTTTTTGGGGATTTAAAAAAAAATTCGGGGATTTTTTGGGGATTATTTATGCTTATTTTTCTTTGTCTCCTATGAAAAATATGAAAAAAAAAGTAGCAAAACTTTTATCTTGCTCTTATCAACAACTTATACGGTGTAAAAGGTCCTTATTAAGATTATCATTTTAGTTAAAAGGTAGTGTTAAAGGTACTTTATAAATTTATGTTATTTCTCCTTCAGGGTACAAACAAAATAAAATAATTTTTTTTACAAAAAATTTTTATTTGGGGATTTTTGGGGATTTCTAATTAAAATTTTTCTTACTATTTTTACTTTTTTAAAAAAAAAATTTAAATTTGGTCAGAAAAAAAACAAACAGAAAAATATTTACTTATTAAGGTTTTTGTTCTTAATTTGAGGATTTTTGGGGATATTTTTTTAATTTTTTGGGGACAAGGAAAAAAGTACCTGGCAGCCCTGGTTACGACAATGGAGGATAATGGTAAATGAGCAAAAATGCGTACATATAACATTCACTTTGCGCCGGGAATCTTGCCCCCCTATTACAATCAATAATCAAATAATTCCTCAACATTCGCATGTAAAATATCTCGGTATACATCTGGATCGGCGATTAACGTGGAAATGCCATATAGAGACAAAATTAACTCAAATGAAACTAAAAGCCATTCAAATTCATTGGCTTATTGGAAGAAACTCTGTCCTTAGTATCGATTGCAAGCTTCTACTTTACAACTCTTTCTAAAAGCCTATCTGGTGCTACGGTATTCAACTATGGGGCAATGCCTCGACCTCTAATATCGACAAAATTTAAAGGCGCCAAAATAAACTTCTTCGAATAATCACAGCAGCTCCCTGGTATGTTAAAAACTCAAACATTCATAAGGATCTCAATGTGCCATTAGTTAAAACTATGATTACAAAATATGCAATAAAATATTTAAAAAGGCTTGAACAACACCCAAATCCACTAGCTCGAAATATTTTAAATCATGGCGGCCACACTCGCTTAAGAAGAAGAGACACTGCAGCACTTACCCAATTAGATGAGCGATAAACACCTATATAAGTGAACAGCACCCGTGATGAAGAAAATTTTGTCTGGCACTGGCAGGACATAAAATAACGTATTAGGTTAAGATTTCATTAATTATTGTTAGTTCATATTTAATATATGAAGATTCAATCAAAAATAATGACAAAAAAAAAAAAAAAACATGTTTTAAATAATTTTTTAGAAAGTGGCAACGCCGACTCGTAGTCATACGTTTATCTGTGTCCATGCTAATACGATGGTGGGGCCTGTACTGCGAGTACGAGTATAATTTTCTTACAGATGAGAGTAATTTCAGTTTCAACATTTTGAAGCCGCAAGTGTTTTATATATTTTTTCGTTTTTTATTTAAAAATTTATGCAAGATAAAATGCAAAACATAAAAAAATACTTACAAACTGGAAAAACTGCATCCAGCGAAAAAAAATTACTGGTACCAAATGTAAGAAACTGGGCAAGAATATAAAAAACGTAGACAAAGTAAGATAAAATTGCATAAAAGAACTGGAAGAACACTTAAAGAAAAAAAAATTAAAGATTATGTATTACAAAGAAAACTGAAAAGAAGAAAAAAAAATTGCAGGTGATTGTTAAGGGATAATGACCACCAATCAAACTGGTTTACAAGTTTAGTTACGATGAAAAAAAAACTTTTTCCTTTTTGAAAAAAAAAAAATGTGTAATTGGCAACTTAAATGAGTCACATAAAAGGAAAGATGATGGGATGAAGTTTGGTACATATTAAAGTGAAAAAAATAATTATTTCAAAATATTGTTACGTTTTTCATTTAACAAACGCGTTCCGGTTTACTCCCTTTATAATATACCGTTGAGTTCTTTTAATTTCAAATCAAAATAAATACAAACACTTATTCAACTAAAAAAAACTTTAATGAAATTTATATAATTTATCCAATATTATAAGTACCGAACTGAACCGTTTAGTGCCTCAAAACAAACTCAATTATTTAGGTTTTTATAGTTCACAACCAGTAGTAGTTTCAGACTAGTAGATTCAAGAACCTTCTAGTCGATTACAGACCATTCCGTTCGAATTCGAAATTATACAATAAAATCTGAGGTCTACAATACAGTGAAGCAAATAACAATTTAAACTAATACGGCCAGTGTTGCCAGCGAAATTTCGCGAAAGATACATTTTAGCTTCCAAAAAGATAAATTTTTTTCCAAAAAGATACATTTTGAAAAAAATTTGAAAATCAATTTTTAACGTTAAATTTGTTAAAATAACATTTATATTTCATATTTAATGAATACTGTGAAGAAAACAAGTAAGAAAGTATAGTCGGTCAAGCCCGACCATATGATACCCTACACCACAGTATTTTAAAACACATCATGCTTATGTGTCCATATAAATATATATTAATCTATGTTTATAAACTTCATGAAAATCGGGTTGAAAGTTTGTGAGAGGCAGAAATTGCACCCTGCCTCCACTTGTGGTCCTATTTTTTAAAAACTGTATAGCTAATGTGACCCTATGGATATGGATCTATGTATGTTTTAAATTTCATTAAAATCGGTTTGAGAGGCAGAAATTGCCCCTATCTCCCCTCGTGTTCCTATTTTTTAAAAAATGCATACATTTTGTGTCTATATAGATAAGGTTCTATCTATGTTTTTAATTTCATTTAAATCGGTTTGATAGTTTCTGAGAGGAAGAAATTCCCCCCTATCTTCCTTCGTGGTTCAATAGGCTTGGTCCTTGTGCCAAAAAGAACCTATGACCCAAATTTCATCAAATTATCTCCAAAATTGCGGCCTGTACTTTGCGCACAAGGTTACATGGACAGCCAGCCAGCCAGCCGGACGGACATCGTTAGTTCGACTCAGAAAGTGATGCTAACACGATCGGTATACTTTAAGGTGGGTCTAGGACCAATATTTTAAGGCGTTACACACATCAGCACAAATGCATAATACCCTCTCCACTATTGTGGTGTGGGTATAATTATATTAAATAAATTCTTGTTCATCAATAAATTAAATAAATAGTCATAAATATTAGGTATGTAATTTTAAAAAATACAGTAAGCAAACTTAAAAAATGATTATATGTACCTATCTTTGGATGTTATCAAAACAAATTCATTTATATATGTATATAATATACGAGTTAAGGCGTTTATACTAGGGCGACAATATCAAAGAATTCATATGTATAAATTTCCTGAAAATAAAAAAGATGTTCATATTTCCTCAGCACAACTTCTCACTACTAGTAATCATCGATTTAGGTGGATCGTATGTTGAAACATCATTAATGTTCTCTTTCACCATAATTAAAGCTGCTATTGTATTAGTATTGAGTCGGTTACGATGATCAGTCTTAATAAGTTTTAGTGGGCTAAAAATTCTGTCCACACATGCATTCGAAAATGGAAGTACAAATGTTAAACCAACTACTTTTTTCAAATTTTTAAATATCGGCTCATTATCAACATTTTTTTTTTAAATTAAAATTTAATATTTTATTTCTGTACATTTTACGTAAAGATTCAAAAGATACGAAAAATGTCACGATTATACATGGTACATGAAGTTATCAAAAGATACGAAAAATGTATCTTTCGTATCCTAACGGCAACACTGAATACGACATACATTTGTATTTAAAAGATAACTTATAACTTAAACCCTAAAAAATTCTTAGATGAATATAATTTCGTAGCAATATGTATAATGTAACACCCCTGCAGGAGATTAACAGGTGTGTGCTAGAAATTGAAAACGTAAAACGCAAGAATTTTGAAGTTGTTTTTAATACACTTTTAATCTAATTTTTATAATTATTGTTATAAAATTCTGTTCAATAGAGAAATATTTGCATAATATTTGTCATAAAATTCTTTTATTACAGAAATCTTATTTAAAAACAACTTTTGAAATTCTTGTGTTTTATGTTTTCGGTTTCCAGCACACCCCTGTAAGAGTTAATTGTCAAAATGCCACTAGTACAACTACTTGAAAAAGATGTACTACTGCTAACGGGGTTAAAGTTTTTATATAAAACTACAAGTGCTTATGAGTACCAGTACTTGACGTAGTCCATGGGCACCCTTTGTATACTGATAACATTTTTGTGCTAAAAACTAAAATTCGAGTACATTTTGCTAATGCTTCTTAAAGTTGATTTCAAACCATGTATTTATGCCATTTGTTTTTTTTTTTTTAACAAAATGCTAATTTTTCTATACTCAACCCTAGAGGGAAGCGAACTGACACCAAAGTAGTCCTGTGATAGGTAGAGACCGGTTCTAGTTTTAACACTTTCTATGAATAAGACCTATTACTTTTACATGGGGTTGTCATTGGAGGGGGTAAATTGACACCATTTGACCAGTCACAAATCTATTCTCAATGGACGTGTTTAGTGACAGTTATTAATATGTAGTATTGTTTCAATACGATGTAGTATTATTTCAATAAAACAAGTCCTAGAATTAAATTCTAGAGTTAAATTTTAGAAAGACCCAAACAAATGTATCACACCACCGGTGAAGACTGTACTGTAATTCATTACTTTTTCTATCTTTTTGTTCTTCATAAACCAGTTACATGATTGGTTCTCCTTTCACTGATCATGAGTTCCTTCTTTTTGTACCTGTTCTATTTTCACAACTCCCAGGACCAGTCTGTTGGACAAATTGACCCAAATTTCCAGCAGGGTAGTAATAAGCTGGTTTTTCAGCACCCAATGTGGTCCAGGTGTACTAGTTCAAGTCTAGAACTAATAGTACTAGTAATTTTCCTATCACACGCACTTCTAATTTAAGCATTTTCTACCTTTTTGTTCTTCATAAACCAGTTACATGATTGGTTCTCCTTTCACTGATCATGAGTTCTATCTTTTTGTACCTGTTCTATTTTCACAACTCCCCGGACCAGTCTGTTGGACCAATTGACCCAAATTTCCAGCAGGGTAGTAATAAGCTGGTTTTTAAGCACCCAATGTGGTCCAGGTGTACTAGTTCAAGTCTAGAACTAATAGTACTAGAAATCTTCCTATCACACGCACTACTAATTTAAGCATTAAGATGGTATTGAACTAGTACCGGATATTTTTGTACTAATTTGGTACTAGTTCAATCACCGTCAGGGACTGTAAAACAAGATTTTTTACCACTGATCAAACTAACCAGATTCTGAAAATATAGCTTCAAAAGATATACGCGTATCTTTCCCATTTTTCTAGATACGTTCATTTAGGTTTTTTAAGAGCAATTCAACTTTAAATGTGATTGCAGCAGTCTATTACTTGGGGAAGGTACAATTACATCCATGCCTGTTGATTGAGACGGCAGAGCTTTGCCCAAAATACTTGACATTATTAATGTAATATTGCAGAAGAAAAATAGGTTCACAAATGTTGCAATAATAAATAACTAAAACAAGTAAGAAACTATAGTCGGTTAAGCCCGACCATATGTTGGCCTACACCGCATTATACAAAAACTAATTTTCGAGTGTGCAACCTATTTAGGACCCATGTGCAATCGGACGGACAGTCAAGTGATCATCAAAACTCTGAAAAACTTCAAGGTAAGAATAAGACTTGAGTGGGAGCGAAGAGGACAGGACAGGCTATCCAGAATAAGAGACATACTTAAACGGTACCGTACAATAAAGCCATATGGCTTTATTTCCCTGTAAGGAGTAAAAAATACCATACATGGCCTTATTTCCCATTTAAATTTTTTTATTTTAATATAATTCTAATTTATTTAAAAATTGTTTTGTTTTTTTTTCTCTGGGCGCAAGGATTTTCTCCTCTATGGTATAACAAAGGACGCCATGCAATAAAGCCATAGGAAATAAAGCCATATGGCCTTATTTCTCAATTCATTGTAAGGAGTGAAATAAAGCCATACATGGCCATATTTCCCATTTAAATTTTTTTCATTTCATGTAATTGCAATTTATTTAAAAATTGTTTTGTTGGTTTTTCTCTGGGCGTTTATATAAAAAATATAAGGAAAACACCTTTGGACGCAAGGATTTTCTCCTCTATGGTATAACAAAGACCGGCTTCGCTAACTAAAGCTTCTCTGCATAGTCAAGCTGTTAATTTTATTTAAATTAACAAAAATAACATTAAAGACCTAAAAAAAATTAATAAAACATAAAATAAAACTGCTAAAATAATGAATTTAACTTCCACATTTGGTTGATATATCTTGGGAAGGTTTAAAATCTTCCTTGTCATTGCTTTATTTAGCCCCATAGAGCGCTTACGAAAGGTTAGCTGTCAAACGAACTGCCATACTGTTTCAATTCTTGATCAGGCGCATCATCATGAATAGATTCATGCTTGAACAAAGCCACCAAATTATCCAAATATACTTTGAAAATCAGCCATCGATTTTGGCAACTTAAAGGTGACTTCATGATTTAAATAACGCAACTTTTTTTCACAAATGAAGGCGATGTGTTGATTTAGAGAAAATAAACTGTCAATTAGACTTCAAGGCCTGGCGATGTGACAATTATTGATTGTTTTCCGTAGGGCTGTGAAGTCAGTGGATAATGCTGATAAACCAGCAACAATCGGTGTCTTGGAGGTCAACATTGTTCATTTTATTCGAAAAAGAGAAACAAAATTAGACGTCTGCAAAGCGTTTCCTCAAGCACAGGCGTCTATTTGTTTTAAATCAGTTTCAAATTAATTTTTTTTTTGTGTTGCCTACCATTTTAGGTTTCATGGTGTTAAAAAATACCCTTTATACCTTATTTAGTAAACAAAATGCCTGCAGAGTTTTATACAACTGTCCCTTTCGTAATTCAGTTTTACAACTGTAAAAGGCGTTAAATATTCTTTAAACTAAAACATTAAAAAGTAGCAAGGTAGAAATAAAATTAATTATATGTTACAATATTGGAAACAAATCTTCCCCCAGGCAAGTTTTTAGTTTGAATAACTTTTTGCAATAAACTTCAGGTTCTAAATCACTATGATAGGCATCTTTATCCAAATCTAAGGGTCCATCTTGCGACATTCATTACCAAACATTTGAAAATATATGTATGTATGTTTAATGATTGAAGTCGTTTCTTAAAAAGAAACCGAGACTTTGGTTCAATAGGGCTGTGTATTTCTTAGCAACAATATTTAAAAAGAAATAAATGTCATCACTGAAATCGAATCTTGATTTTATTAGGCCAACTAAAGTAAAAATTTCAAATTACACCTGAATTACACCTAAGAGAAATTACCCACGCTCTACCCACGACCGTAAAAATTATACCAAATTCGGGTAATTACCCACGAAGTGACAGCACTGGCAATTTTAAACCATAACAATTACACTCTTATGGCGTGTTGGTGTTATTGCACTTGGATGGTGGTAATAAAGCCATATGGCTTTATTTCTCAACTCATTGAGAAATAAGGTCATATTGCTTTATTTCCTATGGCTTTATTGCACGGCACCTACTTAAACAGCGTTAACCTAGAGAAAGCTAAAAAGGTTCAAAAGCGAACTCAAAGAGTGGCAATTAGACGAAGATTTAAGCCGGCAGAACTTTACAGTAGGCAGGATAACGAAAGTTTAATGGGAAAACCTAAATCGAAATAAATCAAAGGAGATTAAATTATTGAAAAGGACAACAATTAGAACACTAGTTAATGTTTAAGCGGGTCACACGGAACTAGGGACTAATTTTTCTTTTAGGACAATCCAATGGTACAATATATAGAGCATGTGACGATGGGTACGAAATAATGCAACACATATTATGCAAATATCCTGCCCTTGATTGCACTAGGAGCGAAACATTTAAAAGTCAGAATATACCAAATCTGAAATTCATAAGGTTATCGAAAATGTAATGGAAGCACTTGAGAAACAATATTTAAACTACCATGTTCCTTATCTCGTATTAAATCTTTTTTTGGACTTGTGTATATGGGTAAGCTCTTCATTTTGTAGCCCACAATATGCCAAAGTGGCGTAGGTATATGCCCAAATGGGTATGGGTTATGCATCGTCCACCTCTTTGCGACGTTACCTGAACAAATTCAAGAGAAATGCAAATTTATTTTTGAAAGACTTTTTTGAACTTTATTTACAAAAATTTTGTTTTCCTCTTTTGTTTAATTAACCAATTCGAAATTGTTTAATCAAAAAATAGCCCACAATAGTTTATTTTTCTTTAATAAAACAAATTTTATTCCAAAAGCCTTTAACATTAAATAGCGCAAGACTTTAAAGACTATTAATGATAAAAAATTTCACACTTTGACCACTGCTGTGTTAATGGGAAAAATGTATCAATAATATTTTGTTTAAATTAAATAATTTATAAAAATCTAGAAAGTTTTTTTTATTGTTTATTAAAAATTCCATTAAAATTGCTGCATAACACAGAACAGAAGTTAAAAGTGAAATTAAACAAAAAGAAGATCATTAAATCAGGGATATTTTTGTGTATAAATATTCAGAGTATTTTTGAAATGTTTAAAAAAATCTCCATAGTTCGTTCATTAAAGTCAAAAATAAATAAAAAAAACTAATGCTCAAAACTCCCCAATTCGAACATTTTAGCATATTTTGAAATTTATGGCGATTTCTCAGAAAAGAAATCGCCATTAGATTCTTGGGGTACACTATAATCCCGCTTAGGGGACCACTTTCCTCAAATCCATTCTGGAAATTATATTAACCCAACAAACAATAGCAGCGTAACTTATATGGAAATTGTACAGCTCCCATATAACGACCTTTTCGGACACTGCAATAACTTTCCGAATACATATCGACTTTAAGGTTAATCTGTTAAAATTCTGAAAATCATTAGCTAGTGGCGATGAGTATATGTTCGAGCTCTACGAACTATACATAAGAAGTAGAGTTTCTACGCGGGAAAGAATTCCAAGGGAATCCCGGGACATTTTTTAAATTAATCCCGGGAAATATTTTCCAGAAATTTTCGGGAATTTCAAATTAAATTTTTTTAAATTTTAATTTGTTAGCATCGTTAAAATCAAAAACGAGCAATAAAAATATATTCTTTACTCAAATTACTAAAAATTACCTACATTTCGAACTATTTTTCCTACGCCAATAAATCGAGGGTCTTTTTAATTGCTGATGAAGTGTTTAAAAAGCTTCATGCAGTAGAGAAATAAAATGTACACGATGCACCATCACCAACACCATATGATGAAACATCTACAAATTCTACAAAAAAATAAATGTAAAGAAAATACAAAAGCCTGAAAATATCTTTAAAAAAAATTTTACGTCTATGAAGTCACGGGTAACAGGCCAACAAATTTATAATCTTTGTATGATGCGCTTCTTACTATAAGACCAACGTCTGTAGAAAGCGAGAGCACGTTTTCGGTATCAGGCAATATAAAAATCAACAAGGATTAGAAATAGAATCTCTTATTAGCCTTTAAATGCTTTAATAATACTAACGATTTTTTGCTTAAAAGAAAATTAATTTTACCATCTTGCTATTAATAATAACTACTAAATTTTTTGGACTGTTGTACATGTGTATATTCTTTTAAAAAAGTAAAAACTTTTGTCTTGAACTCATTTAATGAAATCATTGTCTTATAAGATTTGTTTTGTTTCGTTTCCCGGAAATAGAAAAAGTGCGGGAAATAAGAAACCCTAATTAGAAGTTTTTTTTTTCCTTTTTATTTTTAAAACTATAAATATGATTCGGAAATGCTCGACTTTAAGGCGATATAATCAAAAGCTGGTTCGACTTAACTACTCAAGGATACCGCCGAATAATAAATCGCTCTAGCCATATGACTTTTTGATGCAGAGACGGCTGATTTGTTTAGATTTAAGGCGGTCTGTACACGGTCAAGCATTTCTCATCAAGCGCCATGGTAGTATTAGTGACGATGCTGGATGGAAAATCAAAAAATTAGATATGACGGCGAGTATTACGTCCAGCACACGTACACGAGTGAATTCGCCTAAATGACTAGCATTTTGATCGATAAACTTAATTCATTGTATTCAAATAGTTTAAAATATCCCGTTGTAAATACCGATTAAAATTTTAAACAATTTTTAGAAATTACAAATAATTGAAAATGAAAAAACTCCCACAAAAAATGAAATAACTCCGAAAACCAAAATAAAATGAAATAACTTCCACGTTAATTTTTTCGGGGACTTATTTCATTTGGATTTTATTTCATTATGAAATAACTCCCAGGCAAAAAATGAAATAACTTCCAAAAAAATGAAATAAAACCGAGAGGGCCGGGAGCTATTTCATAATGAAATTACTCCCACATTTGTATGAAAAATTTTTGGGTCTAATTTCATTTTTTTCTTGGGACTTATTGCACCTGGGAGTTATTGCACGGAGCCAAAAAAACTAATGCTCAAAACTCCCCAATTCGAACATTTTAGCATATTTTGACATTTAGATTCTTGGGGTACACTGTAATCCCGCTTAGGGGACCACGTTCCTCAAATCCATTCTGGAAATTATTTTAACCCAACAAACAATAGCAGCGTAACTTATATGCAAATTGTATAGCTCCCATATAACGACCTTTTCGGACACTGCAATAACTTTCAGAATACATATCGACTTTAAGGTTAATCTGTTAAAATTCTGAAAATCACTAGCTAGTGGCGATGAGTATATGTTCGAGCTCTATGAACTATACATAAGAAGTAGAGTTTCTACGCGGGAAAGAATTCCAAGGGAATCCCGGTACATTTTTTAAATTAATCCCGGGAAATTTTTTCCAGAAATTTTCGGGAATTTCAAATAAAATTTTTTTAAATTTTAACTTGTTAGCATCGTTAAAATCAAAAACGAGCAATAAAAATATATACTTTACTCAAATTACTAAAAATTACCTACATTTCGAACTATTTTTCCTACGGCAATAAATCGAGGGTCTTTTTAATTGCTGATGAAGTGTTTAAAAAGCTTCATGAAGTAGAAAATTAAAATGTACACGATGCACCATCACCAACACCAGATGATGAACCATCTACAAATTCTAAAAAAATAAATGTAAAGAAAATACAAAAGCCTGAAAATATCTTTAAAAAAAATTTAACGTCTATGAAGTCACGGGTAACTGTCCAACAAATTTATAATCTTTGTATGATGCGCTTCTTACTATAAGACCAACGTCTTTAGAAAGCGAGAGCACGTTTTCGGTATCAGGCAATATAAAAATCAACAAGGATTAGAAATAGAATCTCTTATTAGCCTTTAAATGCTTTAATAATACTAACGATTTTTTGCTTAAAAGAAAATTAATTTTACCATCTTGCTATTAATAATAACTACTAAATTTTTTGGACTGTTGTACATGTGTATATTCTTTTAAAAAAGTAAAAACTTTTGTCTTGAACTCATTTAATGAAATCATTGTCTTATAAGATTTGTTTTGTTTCGTTGCCGGAAATAGAAAAAGTGCGGGAAACTAGAAACCCTAATTAGAAGTTTTTTTCATTTTTATTTTTAAAACTATAAATATGATTCGGAAATGCTCGACTTTAAGACGATATAATCAAAAGCTGGTTCGACTTAACTACTCAAGGATACCGCCGAATAATAAATCGCTCTAGCCATATGACTTTTTGATGCAGAGACGGCTGATTTGTTAAGATTTAAGGAGGTCTGTACACGGTCAAGCATTTGTTATCAAGCGCCATGGTAGTATTAGTGACGATGCCGGATGGAGAATCATAAAAATTAGATATGACGGCTAATATTACGTCCAGCACACGTACACGAGTGAATTCGCCTAAATGACTAGCATTTTGATCGTGTACAGACCCGTTAAGGCCCAGATACACTGATCAAAATACTTATCAAGCATTGTGGCCGTATTAGTGAAAATGTTAAAAGAAAACAAAAACAAATTCTCAAAGTTATTTTCGGGTATACAAAATTCATTATTAATAAGATTTCTGTATGACGTTCAAAATTCCCAATTTTTCATATTTGATAAATACACTGGAATTTATTGTTGAGAGAACACTAGATTCTATGCGCATTTCACTTGTTGCTTTATTGTTTTTGCAAGAAAATTAAAATAAAGCAATTTGCCAGTTCAGTTGTTCATGCACGGGCACCTTTATTGTAAATAATAATTCATAGGACTTTAGAATAATATTTTCCTGATAATTGATTTACAATGCAAAAAAAATATATTTCAATTGTATCGGGCACAAATTAGCAGCATCATATAATAATGCACTTTTGGGAAAACTTAATCATTTTCCGAAAGAAAGTCTAGAACTGACTAAGATTTTGAAATAAATCGCGACCTTAGAGCAACAACGTTCTTACTTAGATTTTTTAAAAAAAATAATTATATATCGTATCGCTCTAAAGCGTCAAAGCTCTTTCGATTGCCGCTCTCAATTTTTGTCCATCTCTTAAGGGCGAAATGCACTGGTAAAATACTTGTCCAGCAAGCGAATTCACTCGTGTACGTGTTCCGGACTTATTATTTGCCATTTTCACTAATACTGCAACAATGCTTGATGAGTATTTTGATAAGTGTCTGAGATCTTCAATTCTTCTAACAACAATTTTTTGGTTTGAGATTTAATTAACAAGGTTCTAACAGGCTGTTAACCGAGAAAGCTTATCATATTTTGCAGATAGAACCACGTGGAAGCTTTAGTTGCAAATAGAACCATCCCAAAAAAATTGGAGCTTTAAACGTAGGAGGTTTGTAAGAGAGATATGTAAACGTTTTGCTATCTCGCTTGTGCCGGCCATAAACTATACAAGTTCAGTGCTCAAGTGCACTCAAAGGCACTGCGTAAACGAAACCTGTGACACACAATAAACAAGTTAACTGTGCAATGTTTTATTTTTAATTTGAAAGCGAAGACAAATAATTATTTTCTTCTTTATTTTTTTTTTTTTTAATAACTTTTTCGTAAAGTTTATATTGGATTCAACTCTGTTTGGAATATTTTATCCGCGCTCATTTCTTGTTGGCATCTCTAAAAAAACACTGTACAGTTTTACAAACTTGAACAAATGTCAAAATCGTTTTGATTTTTAGTCAGTTCACTGCCTTAATAGCAACGAACACCGTCATGCACTAAACAAATGTAATATACAGTTCCAGACTTAAGCACTAAACTTGTGTAGTGTATGGCCGGCATTACGGAAGACAGAAATTTTATACGGCGAGTTGCTACTTGGGAGCAACAGATTTTCGACACAAAAAGAGTTTTATGCAACGCATATACAAACTTGTGAGTGTAACGATCAACTTTACACACTAAATTGTTTGTTGTTACCGATATTCCTTTATATTCTGCCATACAAACCTCCTTAAGAACGCCATGTCCCTTTAAATGTTACTTTGGCACAACGAACAAAATCTTATTATGAAAAGTTGTGTATTCCCAAACATAGCTTTGATAATAAATTTGCAAGTGCCCGTGCATAAAAACCTGAACTGGCAAATTGCTTTATTTTTATTTTCTAGCGAAAACAATTAACCAATTTGTTTTAATTTAAAGAAAGATAAACTCACTGTTTATTGTTGGTATTTTGTTAAAGATTTGAGTTTGATGCAAACAAAAATTTTGAGCGTTTGTAATTCTCATTCGCTCTACAGTATTGTTTGCATATCTAATATTTCTTTACTTTTCAAATGTTTTTTTCGGTAAAGGTCTTCTGATGAACTGGCCTTAGTAACCAGTGAAAGGCGCATAGAAACTAGCTTATCCTTCAACAATAAATTTCAGTGTATTAATCAGGAATGAAAATTGGGAATTTAGTACAACGAACAAAATTTCGTTATTTTTCTTTAATGCAATTTCTTAAGAATTCGTTCACTTAACTTCCCTACAAGAAATGAATGACCGAGTAGTCACATTTTTCATTTTGGTGTTAAGAAAATGATAGAAAGAAATGACCGAATATGACCGATAACTTTATTTCGGTCATTTTTGTTACTTTTTTATATCTTATTTCGTAGTGCATATTGTACGTTTACGTAGTGTATATTGTGCACTTACTTTTTAAATGGTACCACGAGTGCTTCGCGAAAAAAGAAAATTTTTCATTGGGCTAGTGTTCAGCTTCGTCATTGAAAAATTTATTGTTTTAAAACCAGCAGTCATTGAGGACATACATATAAGTAATTTAGAAACCAATGAAAACTTTGCGGTAGAGGATGAATCAAATGTTACATCAACCTCCAAAAAATTCGAAAACGGGTCACCAAAAATTATGGAGGCGAAACATGCGACAAAGTAAACACCAGGCCGAGGAAGCTTATACGAGGAAAAGAAGTAGCGCGGAATAAAATAACCGAAGTAACTAAATTTATGGAACGAACCAAAGGAAAAGCAGAGTAGAGTGATACATTTTTATTTTCTAATCTAGTAGCTAATAAACTATTGAATTAATGTATAAAAAATAAATAAATTTGTTTGAATTAAATCAAACAAAGAAGACGCGTGGCTGGCACTTTTGACGAGTCCAGCTTAATTCGTTAAAAGTTACAAATGACTGGAATACAAATTATTGGGAAAATTCTCTTTCTTTTTTAAACAGATTTATTACCAAATATTTCCTTAATCCGAACTACTGTATTTTGTTTACGGACTTAGTTTTAGTAAATAAGGTAAACACGAACACCATTAATAAAATCAATGATTTTTGTTATTTAAGGACAAAATAACAAGTCCAAGACCACAAAGAAATAAATAGCGACCGAAAAAGTACATCATAGACTAGAAGTACTTTTAATACAACAGTTCCCAACTGTGAGGAGGGGGTCCAAAACAGCGTTTATGCAGAACCACAAAAATTATGACTGTATTCTGTTGACCTGCAAGGTCGATCTTTTACACACTTTACACATAACAAACGATTTGTTTAGAAAATTGTGTTTTTAACGAAAAATGTACTCAACATATTTTTTTAATTCTGTTTGATAACGTGTGTAAGTGGGTGAGTGGTCGAAGCCGTTGCATTACACGTTAGGTTAAGGGTATGAAAAAATCTAGCACTCTAACCTGTTTTTTGTTAAAATTGTCTTAACATTTTGAAAAAATATATATGATAAAAATCAAAAGACCTACTGAAACAAAAAATTATAATATATATAGAGGGAGAAATCTATGCCGAGAAGAACCCGGCAGCGGCGTCCACTATTGACGGAATCATAAGCCGGCTGAAGTTAATATTTGAAAATACCGAGATATGTATGATCATAGCAGCATTGAATAGATTTTATGTAAATGTATATATAAGAACCTTTTCATTATAATATCCCAAATTGGTATATTTGAATTAAAAGAAAAATATGTTAAGATGGCTGAACTATTTTAAGGCGTAAATAAAAATTTTCGTGGCGGCATTTTTATTTTGGTTTTGCACTAACTATGCGAAAAAAACAGAGACCATGTCAGAAGCAAATTACATGTACGTTTGTGACCGAATATTACAAACCTTCTGTAAAACAGCAATTTTGACAGACATGCACAATTACATGTGACTTGAAAAGTTGACAAGTCAGATGTAAAAAACATGTCGTCTACATGTACCTTAAAGTGGTGTCAACCCTAAAATAAACGTTAAAAAAAATTTAAGTCTTACGTTTAATTGTGAGACACCATTTAAGAGAACCGAAACAAGAGAGAGAAAACTAAATTAAAATAAACTATTTGCAAGATAAACTCTACTGTGGATAAACAAACCTTATTGTGAGCTTACAGCCAAAGTCAAACACCCGCATTAAGTTTGTCAGGAGGGAAGGGACAGTTATCAAAAACTCTCTAACGAAATGTATTAGTCCTTATCAAGTTTAAACATATAACTTCTATATACTTTTGTCGATTGAATTTTCTTTATTTTGATAGCCTACTCGATAGGCTTGGTTAACTTATCACTATTTCGCGCAAAAAATCGGTATCGTTATCAGTATCAGTATCGACGGACAAAATTATATATAAAATTGCTTTCGAAACAAAAAAGTATTGGATCACGTCTGCCAGAATCAGCCTGCTCAACTGTAAATGTTTTGTTTTCTAAAGATCCCTAAAGCTAAAAACGGTGGGAACTCCTGCTTTGGCTTTAACACACAGGCGGCTGGTAAAAAGCAATCTCAAAAAACAACAACAAACAGAATGGACATTTATTTGTTGTCATTGCTGTTTTATTGTTTTTCTTATATTTTTGTTTAACTAAATATATTTTAAGTTCTGCCTTAATAGTTAATTTAATGTCTGTCTGTGTATTTGTTAGTTGTTATTTTTTCCAGTCTGCTTCTTGTCTAAAAAGCATCATTGCTTTTTTTATTTCTTTTTTCTGTTAAAGACCAAAAAAGTTAAAACAGCAAATAAACGTTGCTCAAAAAGGATGGAGAAAAAAAACTGTCTTCCAAGTTTTAGCGATTTTTTTGCACATTCATCTTTTTCTGAACAGACACAGAAGCCAACATTCATTCGCACACAGATAAAAACAATGACAGGAAACACAAAAACGTACGAGCAACAACAACAAATAGCTTGATGATGATACAGTTTCGTTTTCATTTATAACCAGATTTATTTTATTTTATTTTACCTATTTGCCAATTCTTCTTTTAATTCGCAGCTTTTTGCGCGCTTTTTTTTGGTATTTTTTTCGGAATTAATTGAAAAGAAACAAAAAAAATGTTAAAAAAGTTATTGTTCTTTGTGTCGTTTCCAACAGTAGAATTAAAGCTTTTACAATCAAAAGGTATTTGAAAAATTTTAAAACTATCCGCAAAAGATTTTAAATGCGGCAAAAATATTTTTTTATGCGACTCCAATGCTTTATTTCCATACGGATCTGGAGAATTACTTTTAACCATCACAATCATAATTTGACTATTTTAAGTACCGTAATTAAAATTCAGAACGTTTTTAAATGCAATCAATAATTACATTTATAATTTTTTTAATTTAATAAGATCTTGGGTTCTTTATTGCATTTCTTTTAACACTACAATTCAATGTTATTAATTTGGAATTCCCGAATACAATTCCTAAAAATGGAAATTAAATTTAAATTGAATTTTATTAAAAGCAATTGCAATTGAAAAATGTTTATTACAAATTAATCAAAACTGTTAATTAAAAATTTCAATTACAATTAAAATTCAAATTGTTTTTTTTTTATCAATTACAAGTAAGTACATGTAATTAAAATTCAATTGCAATGAAATATTTATGAATGTTTTGTAAATTGAAATTATTCAATTACAAATGCATAAATTAATTCAAATTGTTTCTTTATGCTAAAATACAAATACATGTAATGGACATTTTATATTTATGAAAGATTAATAGATTTAATTGTTATTAACCAATTTTAATTACCAATTATGTAATCAAAATTGTTAATTAAAAAAAAAAATTTTTTTTCTATCGGGTGATTTTTTAAGAGCTATAGGAAAGTTCAAAAAAAAATACATAAAGTTCAGAAAAATGCGTGAAATCTTTAATTGAATCGATAGTACGGTCCATATAATTTAATATTTGAAGATTATTTCATGCAAATGTTGTCCGTGACTGCGCCTTAAATGGTCCATCCGCTTAGTCCAATTTTGGCATACTCTTTCCAACATTTCGGCCGGTATCTCATGAATAAATACTTCAATGTTGTCTTCCAATGTGTCAATTGAAGCGAGCTTGAGTGTATAGACATGAGCTTTAACATAGCCCCACAAAAAATAGTCTAAAGGCGTTAAATCGCACGATATAGGCGGCCAATTGACCGGTCCCGAACGTGAAAAAAAATGTTCATCGAACTCGCCTCTTAATAAGTCCATTGTTAAGCATGCTGTGTGGCACGTCTCGTTAAAACCACATGTCATGTAAGTCAAGCTCTTGCATTTTGGGAAAAATAAAAGTTGGGTATCATCTCACGGTAGCGCTCACCATTCACAGTTACGTTACGATTGGCATCATCTTTGAAGAAGTACGGTCCAATGATGCCACCAGCCCATAAACCGCACCAAACTGTGACTTTTTCTAGATACATTGGTAGCTCTTGCAATGCTTCTGGCTGATCTTCACTCCAAAATCGACAATTCTGCTTATTAACGTACCCATTGTGCCAAAAATGAGCTGACCATAAAATGGAAGAAGCGCGCGATGAACTTTCTTAATAGAAATTCAATAATTTGCAAGCGTTGTTCGTTTGTAAGAAGAGTCATGGTTAAATTATAGACCAAACTGAAGATGTTTGACAGTGAAACAAAACACGAAATATGCGTCAGCTGCTTAAACCAGTGTTGCCAAAAAGATAATAGCTAAAAACTCAACCGATATTTAATTAATCAAAAGCAACTGTTTTTTTTTTTTTTTTTTTTGCCAATGGCAAATGAAGAAGTGGAAGAAATGGCAGTTTTTCTACTTTGACTGCAGTTATTTAAACGCCGACGCTGGGTCATTATCATTATAGTGGATATTTTCAAACTTTGTAATTTATGATTTAGTTTAAGATTCACTTTAAAATGTATCAACACAAATGGCAAACAGAGGTAGGTATATTTGGCCCAAAAATCTGGCTAAAAAGGCAAATATGAATTTTAAAAAAGATCTCCAGAATTAATAACAACCGTACCATAACAAGAGTGGAAAGCGGAATTATTTCTACTATTAAAATATTGCAAGTGTATGGGCCGCTTTAGTTAACTGTCTCTAGATGATTAGAAATGGACACTAGGGTGTTCAATTAATCAGGTTATATTTTTGTTCGATTAAACGATTAATCGATATTTGGCGTTTTTAACTTATTCGATTAAACGAATAAAATTTTAAAATTAATCGATTAATCGAATAATTTTAAATCCAGAAATTTTATAAATTACAAGATTTGTTTTCGATAATTTTAGAAAAAATTAGTATATGAGTAAATAAACCTTATTTTTTAAATAAAAATTGTCAATGTGGGCCAAATTGTTGCTTCACTTTCGGGCAGTTAGATTTTACAAAGAGTGAATATAACTTTGAATTTTTTGAAACGTTTTACGGGCCGGACATGCTCTGCTATGCTTCTACGAATAATTTCCTCTAGATAATCGATCGAAGTTTAAAATATTTATTCAGTGGACCACTTGTAACCCCCTTTGATTTTGTCTTCTTGTAAATTAGTGAAGTTGTTGAAAAACATTTACGTTAATACATTTTTAAACACCAGTTTCATTTAGCTTTAGTCGATTTATCCTTGGTACAATATTTTTAAACCAAACTCATTCCAAAGATAGAAACGCATGAACTATTTTGTTAAATAATTCGGCCGTGTTCTTGAAATCGCACTGAAGTGGATTTCAAATCGATCTAATTTTAAAAACGACCCTATAATGAATGTTCCTAAAAATATGTCATTTTATCTACTTCATTCTTTAAGTACCTATTAGTAATTGAATTAAAATTATAAATTTCAATCTTACTTCATTTCGATTTCTAGAATAAGTATGTATACCCGATAAATTAATATAAATCTTTGAGTTAACATACCTTTGTCGTTTTTTTTTTTTGTGCAATCAATTACTTAATTGTGTTGAAAAAAACGCGACGCAATGCAAAGCAAAAACAAAGTCATAAATATTTTGTAATTTTGTTTTTGCTTTCTACAGAAATTCACATTGCCTTTCAAAATTTTTAAACGTTAGATGAATTTCTGCTTTCTTCACAAGAAAATTTTTGTCAACACAATTTGTTAAAAATATAATTTTTGTTCAACAAACTTTTTGTTTGATTCAATGAAAAAATTTATCAAATAAACACTTTGCAAAATAGCACTCAATAAAACATATTTAATAATGAAATATTTAAATATTTCTTGATATTCAATAAAACAAATATTAGAACCAACGTTAAAACATTTTTTTTACAACTCTTGTCCATTTTATAATAGGTCATAATTCTCATTCGCTTAACAGTTTTATTTGGTTAAATATCTTTAGTTTTGCCAAAGTCTTTAGGAAAAGGTTTCCTGATAATCTGGCCTAAGCAACCAGCGAAATGCGCATAGGAACTAGCTTATCTCCCCAATAATAAATTTTAGTGTATTTATCAAAAAATAAAAATTGGGAATTAAGCACATCATTATTAAAAATAAAGATTCGATAAACATTTTGTTTGATTTATTCAACATTTCCAACAATTTATTTTAACAAATTAAAAAAATTATTTTGGGCAAAAACTTTTTTTATTGATTAAATAAACTTGGTTGTTGACTAAAAATTCAATAACTATACCTACAAACTTTTTTATCAATAATGCAAAAATCGTCATCGCAGAAAATTCAAAAATTTTTTTTTATCAAATATGCGATTTTCGTATTCAAATATGAAAATTATTTTTTTCTGTGCAGACAACAACAAAATTACAAAATATTTATGACTTTGTTTTTGCTTTCAATGTAATTCTTTGGCGTTGCGTTTTATATAATTAGGGCCTAAATTGACAGTTTTTTTTTTTTAATTCCAACGGATACATACATTTTGTTTGTTTATTCGACTTAAAACGGAAATACTATAAATTCTTATAAATTCTTCGTTAAGCCTTTAATCAAAATTTGCATTTTTAAATTATTCGAACAATTTATCGTTTAAAATTGTTCGATTAATCGAACAAGGATAAGTCGATTGAACACCCTAATGGACACACAACCAGCGTATGACGACATCGCAAAATTTACTATTGATGTGATTCATAAACGATCGGTATGATCATCCGCATAAAAACATTAAAAAAATACAAACGTTAGAAATTAACTTAGAATATTTATTAAAAACGATTCTTCATTTTCCTGCGGATTCTTTACATACAGCCGTATAAATTTAAGTCAGCGTATGGATATATACATAGTTACATACATGTATGTAAATACATATATATGTATATACACATGCTTAAACGTTAAACTATGCAATTTGTAGTGTTCTTTTGTCGTTATTCTGCCACTCATATGGTTGGTCATTGTGCTGGATGTACATATCTTTTGCTGACTTTGTCCAAGATTTTTGTTGTTAAATATTTGTCCATATATGTTTGGCAGAATATGAGTAAACATAAAAGAAGAAAGATAAAGAATACAAATAAAAAATACAATAGCTCCGATAAATTGTATAAGAAAATGATATAAACGCAATTTTATAGGGAATCTACTACGCACGTACGTGGCGTAGAGCGCCATGCCGAAAAAAGAAAACAAAGAAAATTTTTTGTTTTATTTTGTTCGTTTTGGCAGTTTTTCGATGTATCCAAAAGATTCTGTGAAATATGTTTTTTTTTTTTTTTGTTTTCTTCCAGTGTTGCCAATTTAGTAGGTAATATTCATGCATGATGTTTTTGTGTTGTTGCCTTGTTGTCAAAATGTTAATGAAACTTTCATGAAATGATCATAGAGTGAGATACATACAGATAAACAGGTCCAGAATCGCTTTCATTAAATGATTTGAATAGTTTTTTGATGAAATTCATATAAATCAAAATCAAAATCTTCGAAAATTCAGTACTATTGTTCTTTTTTCAGTAGTTATTTTAAGATAGTACCGTTTTGAAGTAAAAGTACTTTTTCGTAATAACACACCTTTAAACCAGTAATGCCAAATATAAAGAAATTAAAGATAAATTATAAGCCAGGATTTGATTATTTATAATTCTTCTACCACTTTTTTAATTTTTAACTGACACTTAAAGGAGAGGACAAAAGGGAGATGGATATTGAATGGTTCACTTTAAATTCAGATGAAAAAGATAAAGTAAATCTGGGAGTGAAAAAAAGAGAAATTTAGACCGGACTATTTAGAAGGTAAAATATTAGATTTTTGTTACATTGGACTTTTGAAGGATTCTTTTGTCGGTACAAGAGCTACAGAACGAGTCTAGCCTCTCTATCTCTCTCTCTGTGAGGAGAAAAATAAAATTACCGTTACTTCTGCTCACAATCAGAATGAAGAAAATTACCTTTTAGCTTTTGCGGTGAAGCTAGACTTGAAAGACGCTTTAGGCAGACCATCTGGGTATTCAACCAGTTCAATTTGGCAAGTTTATACAGCTAATACAAATGACTCTCATCGAAAGCCGAAAAAAGAACAAACTCATGTAATAAAATGCTCGGTAAAAGCACCTGATTACCTGCCTTTCTTAAGCTCCCGTCAGATTGTTAAAGAAACAAGAAAGAGTCCAAAATGCAACCAAATATTTAAAACTAATGCCAAAAATATGCTTATAAGTTTTAAGAAAATTATTGAGGGAAAGAATAAAGGTAACACTTGAATAGTGCGACTTTTTTTAAAGTTAGTTTAGTACATTACTTTACAAAAAGTACTCTTTAAGTGGGGAAATGGTATCACTTCAAGGTCTTAATCTTTCATCCCTAGCCATATCAAATTAAAAGACCTGCCTAAACTATTTTTCTATATTGAAATCTGTTAAAACTCCTTATTATTATTGTTTTTATCTCTTAATTAGTACTTATTATAGTATATAGCGTAACTTAGTTTCCAAAGTAATGTTATTATACTTTATCTTGCTTTATTGTGACTTTTTGTTGAATCCTTAAAAATTCATATAAAAACAATACAAATATCTATCGGGTTTTTCAACAAGAACTTTTTTGAATTGTGGCAACACCAGCAACATGATAGTTTTTACATTAATTTTTTTGACGTATTCGTAGTAGATGAATTGACAATTGTTACAATGAATTCAATTTCGCTCGAAAATCGCATTAAAATAATTAAAATCCACTATGAAAATGGTGGTTCTGTTAAACTTATATTTCGTAAAATTTGTGCTATTTTCGAACAACATAATCGTCCTTCTGAGACCGCTGTAAAGAATTTGGTCGTAAAATTTGAGTCGACAGGCTCGATACAAAATGATACACCAACAGGACGGTGGCACATGTCACACAGCCAATGAAACGATCAGTTTATTGCAAACCAAATTTCCCGAACGCAAAATTTTACGAACAACGGCTCTTATTTATGATTTAACGCCAATGGATTATTTTTTGTGGGGCTATAATAAGGACAGAGTCTACACGGATCCAATCGAATCGATTGCAGCCATTATGCCCGTAATTTCTACAACAAGAAAGCTGGCCGTGTTCGTAACTAGCAGTTATCTTTACCTATTTCAACATTTATTCGGGCTTCTTGTTTTACCCTTCAGTTTTTTAAAATATGCTTTTACACCACAGATTTCTATGCATAGCTAGATTCCTTTTTGTAGGAATTACGGGCATTAAACTCAAAATTCGTGATGTGATTTACGAAATAGACCCGCCATTTTGCCAAAAAGTGATTAAAAACTTTAATGAAAGAATCGATATTTGTCAGAGTGATCGTGGTGGACATTTGCCAGATTTAATTTTTCATACATAATTACCGAAATTTTCTCTTCGTTATACAAAAAAAATTTGAATCATCTTCATCTAAATTTTTTGTTTTATTTTGTTTTAGAAAACACAGTTCTTGTTGTAAACCCAGACACAAATATTTCTTCATACCTTTTGCCTCCAAATTACGTTTAGGAGCCGCGGAAAAAAACTTACAGCCGTATTCATAATGAAAATTTGGCATAAAGTTAGCAAAAAGTTTATTCATAATACACTAACCAAACTCTGGCCAACGTTTTGCTAAACTCTTGTTAACGAGCTGCCAAACGTTTGCCAACTTGTGAAAAACAGCCGTTTAATGTCAAACAATTTTGTTCGTTTTATTATTAATTGTTTTGTTTTTTTTGTTAATTAACTGTATTTTACTTAATTTATTTTAATTTTAAAAACCTTTTAAAATTTTTATATGTGAAGGGAAAAACAAGAAAATGACAAATGCAGCGATGATTAATGCAAAACGTGTTACATTTTTGAGTAATACAATGTGGCATCATAAAAATTCAGAGTTGATTTATTAAAAGTTGGCAGATGGAGAAAAGTTCGTTATGAATTAACTTTGTGCCAACAAGCTGCTAAGCTTAATCGGCATTCTAGTTAGCAGCTCGTTGTACGTAGTGTACAAACTGTGGCTAACTTTTTGTTATGAATACGGCTGTTAATTCTCAAAGGTTCGCGAAGCAAAATACGATGGGAATCCCTGGCTAAGAAAATACAAATTACTTTTATACTCCTAAGACTAAATTTCCTATATGACTTTTTTGCTTGTTGAAACAGTCAATTGTCAATTTTTCTACAAAATCCAACCGAAAATAGAAACCCACCTGTTTCTTAATGAATGCAAACCACTCTTTCCAGACAGATGATGAAATTAACATGCTTTTTAAAAATCGTTTTTCAAAGAAATTATAAATAAACATTTCGCACAGACAAAAACGCAAAAAAGCATGTTTTAAACGACTAAAAATATTCTCACGAGACAAGTTTTTAAGCAAATGAGTTAGTTGCTCTCAATTGACAGCCGATATTTCACAGAAGAATGTTAACGCATTGATGAACCGGAAGTGACCGAAATCGAAGATGAGAATGCAATTTTTAATCAAGTAGTAGAAGTTTAAGATAACTGGATTTAGCTAGTGTTGCCGATGTGATGTTAAAAAAGATTTCACCAAAAGGGAAAAATAAACCACACAAACGGCTAGACAATCTTATCGCTTATTTATTTCAATAGCGACATAATTCAAATACGGAAATTTTGGAGTTGCCGATGCAGAATGCTTCGCTATGTTTTTCTTTATATTGTGTATAAAATTTATAATTTGTTCTAAGTGGTTAAGTAAAACGCGTTTATCTGCAAATGGATTTTTTTGAGTTATGTCACAATTGAAGTAAATGAGCGATATAAAAAAAATAATCATAAGCATGTAAATATTAAAGATTTTAAATATTCACACAAACATCTTGTTGTTGTTATTGTCAAACTTTTTCGGATTATTTCAAGTACGAATTCGGGATTGAATATGGAAAAGTTCCGTACTTCAATCAACCTTTTTGTACTTGATTTAAGAAAATCCGTACTCACCGTAATATTTATACCGCTTCGGATTGATTTGAGTAAGGATGGATTGATTTTCTGAGTGCACCATGGTACAGGGTTAAGATTTGGCAAAGCCAAAATATGTTACTCTTTCTTGTTTATATAAAGTTTTAACTTGACTCGGGACAAACTGTAGTTCTGGTAAACAAAAGGTGGTGGCATTCTAAGTAGGAGGTATATAACAGGAATTATTTCATGAACTTTCAAAACAGGATTATTTTCACATATATTTTGATATCTACCAATAAAATTTGTACTGAAGATTGGTTAAAAACTTAAAATCGACCAACATAATATTATCAATGAAGAGTATAACTAACAGATTCTGGACAAATTACTTTTTTAAAGGCCCCCTTCCAAGATTCTTTAAACAAAATATTTTTAATTGCTTAAATAAATCTTTTTATTGGTCCAATCAAATTGTGGATATACCTCATGGATATTTTCCGTTCAATAAAAAGTACCAATTTTTTTACTCCAACATACATATGAATACATTTTTGTACATATGTAGTGCTTGTATCTGAAGAAATATATGAATATCATAAAAACAACATACCGAACGTATCTGTGCACATACAAACATGTAGTATAAAAAGGCATCTACACACATGATTATAAAAATATGTATCTAGTGTTTGTACGCGTAGTACGTTGGAGCAGGGCTGTCAGATATGGCGATTTCTCGCCAAACGTGGCGATTTTGAAACGTGTTTGGCGATGGGAATTCCCGTTTGGCGACTGGCGACTTTTAGGGCGATTTCTGATATAACTGGCGATTAACTTGGCTATTTTTACCATTTATATGATTTTTTGTCAACTCTAAATGTAGTTGTAAGTGGGTAAAGAAAAAACAAAAATAAAACAAATTTCTTTACTTTATTTCGCCTGTTCAGTTTTATTTACACTGCCACATGCATATTAGTTATCAAAGCTTTTCTTGGGATTCAATAATTAATTAACAAGGTTACGTTATAATGTGCTAAATTCCGATTTCATACTATTGACAAGCTGAAGTTTATTATTGATGGATAAGCTATTCCTATGCGCATTTCACTGGTTGCTTAGGCCAGATCGTCAGAAAAACTAAATTTATTATACAAATAAAACAGTTAAGCGAATTAGAATTATAAGCCCCAGTTTTACTTATAACAATATCAAAGCTTAAACAAAAACAACAATAATAAACAGTGAGTTTATCTTTTCTTACAATCCCGACCACAATTGGTTGATTTTTGTCAACTCTAAATGTAGTTGTAAGTGGGTAAATTTACTTTTGGCGACTTTTTTGTATTTTTTCTCAGTTTTTGGCGATTTTTGACTGAAATTTTATACTAGCGTTTTTTGTATGCAAAATTTAATTAAAAAAATTTACAAAAACTGAACAAAATTGAAGTTTGGCGATTTTTGGCGATTTCTGACATCTGGTTTGGCGATGGAGCTCAAAAAAATCTGACAACCCTGCGTTGGAGGCACAAAACGTATGCGGTTTTTGGGTTTGTTTTTTTTTTAAATGGTTGGCTGGCTGACTATTGAATAGACACGACAACACGCTGACTATTTTTAGATGGCCACAGGAGGAATGGATACAACAGAATGAACAAAAAATATGAAAAAGGCAAAAAAAAAATCAAGCAAGGGGAACATGAAATGAAAACAAAAACAATTGTTCACCCAGAGTTTATTTCTTTTTTTTTTTTTTTGTGCATAAACTTTAGATTCATTTTTCGGAAATTTTCGATACCAATTCGAATAATTTTTTTCTGTTGGCTGTTTTGATTTTTTTTTTTTTTTTTTTTTTTTTTTTTTGAGAAAAACATTTGAAAAACGAAAAAATATAAAAATTAAATAAGAAACCTGTTCATTATTTAATATTATTTTTCTTTTTTCTCGTACTTTTCTATTCTAATAAATATTTTCGGAAAAAATCTCATATCTCATATTAAAGAATTGATTATTCTTTGGCGCATTGTTATGGTTCGTGTATTAATTTATTAATAAATATAATAATTAAATTTATTAAAAATATTTTCTTTTATTTCAGCGTGTGTTTTGTTTCAAGGAGATTTATGAACTCACACCTTTTAAGTTGAAACGATTTCAATCGAATTGAAGAAATTTCGGGCAAATGCCCTTGAAATATTTGCACCAAATACTGAAATAATCGCAATACAATTCCAAACAAATGTTTTAAATACAAATTTATTTCTTTAGACTCATTTGTTTTTGCAAAAGTTATTGATTTAATTTTTGTCTCAAGATGAAATGTTGGACTGAAATATTTCTTTTTTTGTTACTTATTTTAAATGTGTAACTGCCGGATGAATGAAGTTGTGTGTAAACTGACTGGTTGCTGACTGTTGATGTGCTTTAAGAAATGCCAAAAATTTAATTTCATAAAGGTTTTTTTTCTTTTAAATAAGTTTCATGAAATTAAAAACGGCAGATGTTTTCTTGGAGAGCTTTACTACATGGTAAGATGTTTATTGCCAAAAACCAGCAGAATGTGGTTCGCACAACAGTTGGGAGCATTAAGATGGCAGAGTATTGATTTAAGGAGAATTAAAAATACTTTAGGGAAAAAACGTTACTCAAAATAAATGCATTTAATTTGAAAAAAAAATATATGTATATATATAAAGAAGACAAACATGAGTGATAACATGTGGTTTTCAGTTTCATTTGGGCGATTGTTTGTTTATTGCACACTGATATTGAATCGTTAAGCCGAAAATCGGAGGGCTTTACGCGATCTTTATCAGATGAAAGCTTTTCGTTTATTCTTGAAAAAAAATTATCGTTATCTTGTGAATAATTATTCGCAATCAAGTTTATTAAACAGAATTGTTTCACTTCAATATACATAGATGTAAAGAGTATCCTAAAATTAACTCAAGTTTAAAATTAGCCGCTATTTGTAAAGTAAAATGCTGGCAACTTAAAAAAATAACATTTTCACAGTTGCAATTTAAAGGTCAATTAAAAATGGAGTCATAAATAGAGAATTGAGTCTTCAACTTTTGGCAAAAATTCTAAAGCTCATAACACTACGTGACAAAATTTCAACAAAGTCGGGACCAAATGAATCTGACAGCTAATCTTTATGTAAAATTGTCCGCTGAATCCAAATATGAAGTCAGAATTGTCAAAAGTAGAACAGTTTTTGAGATATTCCAAAATAACCGTTATTTGTGTTTTTAAAAAAGATGATGTGACTGAAATGCAAATATCTTCAAAAATTTTAAACGGATTATGTATTTCTTTATTTTAAGTGAAAGGTTATAAAATTTCTAAAATAACCATGGATTGCTTGTGAAGACGAGTCAAGAAATGACAGAGTTACAGGGGACAAAACTTCAAGCTTCATGGAAAATTTTATGATTTTGTTCACTTTTGCTTTTTTCAGGTTATTTTTTTTAAACCAATAATTTAATGTTTTATTGCATGCGACATTAGATTATTTTAATATGAACATTTTGAGCCCAACAAGACATAGATTGGTAAAAAAATTACGAAGCTACAGAAGATTTAGTAAATTAACACACATAGAAATTCAATCATTTAAAGCAATTTTTGTTAATAAAAACTTAGCTTTGTATATTTATTTGTTGTGGGTTAATTCAATTAATCTTCTGTAACTTTGTCATGTTTGCACCGATCTGGATCCTATTGGGCACAAAATGTTCGTATTGAAATAGGCTAAAATTCTATTTTTTGGATATTTGCATTTCAGTCACAGCATCTTTTTTAAAAACACAATTAACGGTTATTTTTGAATATCTCAAAAACTGTTCTACTTTTGACAATTCTAACTTCATATTCGGATTCAGCGGAAAATTTTACACAAAGACTAGGTGTCAAATTCATTTGGTAAAAAAATTGTCACGTAGTGTAATTAAATCAGCGAAAGTAGTTTTAAATGCTTTTGTTCTTATTTTTTATTGTTGTTTAAGCGAACTGCATCGAGACCACATTTTTCATACAAATTGACATAAAAATTTGCCACAGAATGCGGTCGTGAACTAGAATCTATATTATTTTGCGAGCGTTTTTTCTTATGATCTCTCATAAAGACACAAATTCTCTTAACAATGCTACCATACTTTTATTAATTGTCATACATTTTGTAAACAGAAAATGAAAATCAAAAGAAAATAAAAAATTAAAACGATAAAATGCGAGAGAGAATTTGAAGTTACTGCCAACGTTTTAATTATGGGCTTTAGGATTTTTGTCTGCAGTTGAAGACTCAATTCTGTTTAAACACATAATCTATTTTATTTTGAGATCGTTTTTTCTTATGCTCTCACATATAGCCATTCATTCTCTCAACAATGCTACCATACTTTAATTAAATTTTATAACAAATAATACTTAAAACAAAAGAAATTAAACAATTTAAATTTAAAATAAGGGAAGACGGATGGAAGTTACTGCCGACGATTTCGTTATGGGCTTGAGAATTTTTGCCTGAAGCTCATGAATCAGTTCTGTTCAGAATGAAATACTTTAGAAGAATATATAAATTAAAAGTTCTGATTTAAAATTTTTTTAACAAACCCATCTTAAACGGCGAAACACAAATTAGCCTTAATGGCTTAATTTTTAGCTTAAATAATGTTCTTATCTCCTAACTAATTACACCACCTATACCCGACCGCAAATGGAATACAGCTCTCATGTGTGGACTGGTGCTTCAAATTCTATTTTGTAGCTTTTCGACCGCGTGCAGGAGAGGGCGAAGGTTCTCATTGGTGACAATAGGATATCCAATTTTATCGACTCCATTATGCACCTTTGCAGTGTGGGTTGTATTTGAATGTTTTATCGTTACTAAAATACAATGTGTTCTGATGAAATTATGGATCTGGTTTCCGAGACCCGTACGTTTGTTCGTAATACACGAATATCCTTTTGGGTTTCCGATTGGCCGATGAATCGTACAACGCATTATAGGGAAATTTCGTTGTTTAGCCGGACTGTTCGTATGTGAAATAACCTTCCTGCTGAAGTCTTCCCTCTCACTTTCAACATGAGTAAGTTCAAGTCAAATGTTCACAAACACTACTTCCTCCATCCTCCTTCCCATAACCTGTTTTCCTAGTTCCAACACAATGCAATGTAGTAGTAGTCGTCCCCGGAGTACTGGTCCTAACAAAAAAATAATAATAAAGCCTTCAGGGTGTTTAGAATACCCACACATGATTGTCAAGTAATGCATCCGCAACTTGTCACTGTTTTGTGCATATTTTGGACTAAATGTGCAATTTGATCACTTCTTTTTTTAAAATATAGCTGCTTAAGCAATGACTGGTATTGGTGCTGGATATCGCGACATTGCTACACAATTTGTTGAGAGCTAATATCGTCCGCTTAACGTTGCACTTCCGAAAAATATAAATGCAGCCAATGTATTTGACTTGCCTGGGCAATTTTCGGCAGATAGCAAAATAACGACGACGGGATAAATTTCAATTTGGTACGACGGATACTAGAAACCTAAAGGAATTCATAGGTCCTCGACTTGTTTATGACATTTAGGAATCTCTTGGTGGCAGTGGTCCAAAACCAAAGCGAGAAAAAATAAATAAAAAATATCGATTCGGGTTAATTTTCTTGGATAGATTATAGCCGGAAAGATCGGAACGCTGATGAGAATACTAAATTGATATTTATCATCTCGCTGGGTGTAAATGCAGATATTGAACTTATTCGGTGTTTTAAATTTAAGGATCGCGATCAACCAGAGACAAATCTGGTAAGACAGAATCTACTTACTATCAAGGCTTTAGGGATTTAACATGAATACATTGAATTAACAGCTTAATTTTATTGGGGTCTTAGTGATAAATTTAGGTCTGCCCACAAGTATTTTGATACTGTTGGTTTCCATTAAAGCTGCTTTATCTCCGTGTAAACTTATAGAACATTAATTATTTGGTTAACGCGTTTATGTAGATCATGGAATTATACCAATAAAACATTTTTTTCAACCAAATTAACAAATAACCATTTCCTTCACATCTAAGTTTGGGTGACTGTGATCCCATCGACAACGAATAGCCACAATACATAACCAATATTTAATTATTTATTTTTGAATAAATAAAACATTTTTCTCAGTTTGTTTCACCAATCACACTTGTGTCACTCAATCACTCATTCTATATGAAGTTCAGTTCCTTTTTGAAACATCTCTGAAGACTGTATGTCGTGCCTTTCTTGCTCCATAATCATTTAATCTTCTTAAAGAAAATGTCTTTCACAATATTTAATTGTTGAAACATGTAAACAAATATTGTATTGAAAATGATTAATCTTTGGGGTTTTTTAAGACAATTTTGCTTGTAGAGGGAATTAATTTTATAATTTCTTCTTTTTTTTCTTTTTAATGAATTTGGCCTAAAATTCTTTGAAAAGACAAATGAGTAGAAATCAGTAAACCATTTCTTGAAACATTTCTTTTTTCTTATATAAATTAATTAAAAGTGTAATAGGCTGTTTATACAATGAAATATTTCTTTCTTTCTGATACTTTCTTTTAGCTGTATTCCAATTAGAAATTCGAAAAAAGGGATATTTAAAAGAAATATAATTAACAGAAAGTGATTTTAATTGAATAAATATAAAAAATGGCTTGAACACGTTTGCCACTCAGCAGTTTTAACTCAGGAAAAAAAATATGTCACATATATGTGACATGAGTTTTGCAAAACATTGTCTTAGCAGCAAATGTGTGTCACATATTGTGTGACATTAGGGTGGTTCTTAAAATTAAAAAAAGTTTGATTTTTTCAAGTCTTAAATCCTAGCTCAATGGTAAATAGTAAAAAGACTATAAATTGTAGGTCCATCAGCGAAGATTAAGGCGTGTCGTGTCGCACGCTCATCGAAGTTTGAGAAAATCCTAAATTGTTGGCTAAAATTTTAGAAATAAAATTATACTTTAATGAATATTTACTTCTTTATTCATAACAAATATTTTAGGTTTGCTAATGGCTTTTTGATAGAACCTGCATAAAAATATCGTCACCCAAAAAGCAAAGCGCTCTAACTAACAAAAATATCAATATTAATTTTTTCACTTATTCGTAAATAAAACTCGTTATTATCGTATTTTACATAAATTTAAATTCAACTTGCTTATTTTTATTTTACTAAATGTTACAATTTTGTTTAAGTTGTGAGAGAGTTTTCATATTACACAGAAAAAATTATTTTTCCAATTCAAACAACAAATTTGTAGAATCAAAAAAATTTTTGTCTGAAATCGGTCCTATAAACAAATTTGCATATTCAAACAATTTATTTGCATTTTGTTTATTGAAAAAAACACTGATTTTTTCAAACAAATAATTTAACTGAATCAAACAAAAAGTTTACTGAAATTCATATATTAAATTTCAAAAAAAAAAAAAAAAAGTTTTTGCACAAGCAATGACATAACGCGCACACAAGTAAAGGAGCATATAGACGATATGTTTTTGTCACCTGACATGTCAAATTTCCCACTGCAAAACACATACATGTCGTGTGTTACCTTTTTAACTTTGCTCCTGTAAAAGTCAGACGCAAAGTCATCTGACGAAATTTCAATTAGAGCGTGCTCTATTTTCTTCTGACAAACCATCTGACATCAGAAATCTATGCCGGGAAGAAACTGGCAGCGGCGTCAACTTTTGACGGAATCATTAGCCGGCTGAAGTTAATATTTTACAATACCAAGATACTTATGTATGCTCATCTCACCATTGAATAGATTTTATGTAAATATAAACATAAAAACCGTTTAATTATAAAATTCTAAATTGGTATCTTTAAAATAAAAGAAAAAATGTTAAGATGGCTAAATTATTTTACGGCGCAAATAAATATTTTCGTGGCGGCAGCAAGCTATTTTGAAACCGAGAACTACTTTGGTTTCTGCAATAACAAGGCGAAAAAAACAGAGACAATGTCAGAAGCAAATTACGTGTACGGGCGCCTTAAGCACTGTATGAGAAGATGACGGCAGAGCAGAGCCGCCGGCTGGCTTTGAGACACATTTTTTTTGTTGGAATAATTTTTGAACGAAGTCTTATTTATATACACAACGCAATGTTTTTTTTATCACTCTCCTCTGTTGCTGTATCCTTTCCTTTGCTAAAGAAGAAATGTAACCAAAAATGGCAGCAGACCGACTCAATATCGCTCATTTGCTGCAAGACCGGCATAACTCAAAAAAATCCATTTCGAGATAAACGCATTTAAAGTTTTTGATTTGTTCTAACTATGTACTTAGAAAAAAAGAAGACACATTCTCTTCAAACTGGAAAAGTATAAAAGATATAAAGATGAATTTAATTTACAATATAAAGAAAAACAAAGCGAACAATTCTGCATCTCTAACTCCAAAATTTCAGTTTTTGAGTTATGCCGGTCTTGCAGCAAATGAGCGATATGTTTTTCGTCATCATTCTATTTTTGTATTTGATGTATTTAACCAAACAGTTTTAAAAAATTGAATAAGGGATTTTGTTTCCTATAATGTTGTTTCTGCTATTGTTTTTGTTATAGTTGCACTTTTTGAAAGCGTCCAAAAATAGATTGTGTGTGTTTTTTGTTATTGTTCTTATATTTCACATAAAGAAGTGTTGCTTACGATCAAATAAAAAAATGCAAAAAGACGACAACATTAAAAAGCGTTAAATATTTCATACAAAATTATGAAAACTTGACACCAATAACGCGTTTATTATATTTTTGAAGAGTTGTCCACATTTTTGTTGGTTTAATGGTTATAATCAAACAAAAATATTGATTGAATCAGTAAAAAAATTTATAGAAATTAAAAAAATTTTCAAACAAGCGTTTGTTTGAAAATAATTCGGCAATAATTTTTTCTGTGTAGTTTGTTATTGATTTTTTAAAACATCCGTGATATTTGCGTCTATAATCTTGATTAACTTGTAATACATATTGTTTTTGCTCTACGTTTCTTGTCAGTAGTGAATGATATTCTTTTATTAGCTTGACTCCCCTTTCCGCAGTGTAGTTGACTACCCTTAATTGCCCAATCATTTCTTTGTCTTTAACAGAAGAAGCAATCCCGTCCTAACTTCAGAATTTAATGCTGTTTTGTCCTCAATCTCAGAACGAAAGTTTTGTAAATTAAATTTTGGCCATGCAGTCTTAAATTTTTCGAAAATTGCCACATTTGGACTTCCTTTTTTTTACAAAACACTTTTCATAATTTCATAGATACGGTGATTACATGGTAACCATAAAAGTGATTTTTCTAAAAAAAACTTCAATGATAGCACAGGTTCCATTAATACGACCGGTATTGTATACAAACATTGGAGAGCGTGCGACATGTCTTAATCTGAACTGATTCGTCTGAAATTTTTTAGGGATAGTTTTTCCCTAATACCCATCGATTTGGGGTACGAGAGTATGAAAAAATCAGGAAAAAAATTTAATGATATGGCTTATAACCACTCTAGTGTGACATATTTCAAAGCCACTTATAAGTGACATGAGTTTTATGTAAAATTAGTGTCACATTTATGAATACGTAAAAGTCACTTATAAATGACATGAGTTATGATTTAAATTGGTGTCACATATATGCGTTTTATATGATTTATACGATTTTTATAAATAAAACAAAAATCTAAAAACATGTAGACATTTATTTGAATATGTCAAATTTTAAAACAATGGGTTTGGACTAGGATATTCAAACGATTAACCGTAGTTCGATTAATCGATTAATTTCGGGCGATTATCAGTTCGAATTATATAAAATTGCTTATTTCGATTAACGAATGATTCGAATAATTTAGTCGATTAATCGATTGATAGAAAATTTGTTTTTTCACAGTATTTTATTGTTTCTTAGCTCAGGCACATTTCCTACGAAGTAACAATTTTTTAAAATATAGTATAGTACAAAGACGGAAACCAAAAAGTTTGGGAATAATTTAATTTTAAGAATGTTTATTTAGTACAGACTTTTACCACAATAATTTAGATGAAGAAGATCATTTTTTGAGAATGAAAACAACCTTCTACCAGACCTTAACAAGACTATTAAAAGTATTAAAATTGTTAAAAAATCAAAAGGAGATTCAAGTGTTATAATGGTAGGCTACTAATTTTTAGAAAAGACCAAAAAAAAGAACAGAAAAATTGCATATGATTTATAACGCTTTATTTTCAATCTCTCCAACGTCAACAATGAGTAAAATAATCTTTTCATCAAAACAAAAGAAAGAAAGATTATTTGAGAAGATTAGCTTTAATTTTAATGCAATTTTTTTATTTAAGAAATGTTCCTCTTTTATTACATGAAGTACCTTTTATTAAATTGTTGTTACGTTTTTAATAAAATTTGTATGTTTAAAAATATAATTTTTGGTGTTTTTTTTGCACTTCTAAACAAGACAAAATTAAAATTATTTAATTAACCGAATAATAATAAATTCTTCAATTATTATTAGATTAAATTTTTACCTCGAATATTTATTCGCGCGATTAATCGATCAGTACAAAAAACATTGATTAATTTAATACCCTAGTTTGGACATCATTCAATAAGTTTCCTAGTTTCTGTCGACTCCACGAATTATTTTTCTTTCCCAAAAAATGTTCTTTCTTGGTCTCTTTACCTCAAAGACTTGGGATAAAGCTACATTCAGTATCTTTAAATCCTAATCGCTTTTACTGCAGATCAAAATAGTGTTAAGAATTTCCTTTTTAGGTATTGTTTTTCTTTTTCTTTTTTTATTTGTTTCAAATTTTGATATTTTTTCTGTTACAGATGCACAAAAATCCATATTGTGTCTGTATTGTAGGTGTCACGCTGATTTCTTCAATCCAGCCCACTTTGACAGAATGATAACCAAATTATGGGTATAAAATTTGACAATTTTAACTGTAACCGTTCTCCAGATTGTCGTTGTATATTAAGTATCACGCCCACCTCTCCAATCCATCCCAACTTGCTACAGATGTTTTGTATTGGTAACCAAGCTATTTGAACTTCATTTTAATACTTTTACTGTTACTGCTCTCCAGATACACAAAAATCTATATTATTTTTGAGTGGATGTATGCACGACTTGTCCCCTGTTGTTTAGGTTTTCTAGGAGACAATTTACAGGAAATCGTCGTGCACGACAGTTTGTGCGACGTTGTCTTATAAGTTGTGTTCTAGTTAGCTTTATATGGGACAGTATGAGCGACATTGTCTTATAAGTTGTCCTCTATTAAACTCTATGTGGGACATTATGAGCGGCATTGTCTTATAAGTTGTCTTATATAAAAGCTATTGACGACAAAGTTTTCTTGAATGCCATTTTCTTCAATACCATAACCATATAATAATTTTTGTCGTGGAAGTCGAAATAGACGACATTGTCATGCATGTAGTCGTAGGCGACATTGTCTTTCTTTGTGTCGTGCACGATTTTCGCGACACTTGTTTGAAAAATTCGTTGACGATTTGTTCCCGCTGTCCCTCACATTTCGTGCAGGAATAAACATTGTCGTGCATCCATCTTCGAGGATGTATTAAAGACGTGGCCAATTGGGCTATTATACTTTGTATTAATACATGTCAAAATCTCAAATAATATGTAAAAGTGTGAATACAATGTGTCATAAAAATGACAAGTATTACGAAAAACCATTTGACATCCCATAGGACTTCATAATTTTTAGAAATTTTTCAAAACAATAATACTTTTCATTTAATCAGGGTTGCATTTTAAGAAAAGCTGTTCATGTGTGATAGTGTGAACAGAAACTGTTATGTTAAATTAGATTTCTTGACAGTCGCAATAAAACTCATTAGATTTCTATCTCACAAAGTATTTTGGAATACGTAAGACTCTTGCGTGATAGTGTAAACAAGCCTAAGGCCTATATCCAAGCCGCTGAAAACATATTTATATCACATTGTAACAGAGACTGTAAAGCGCAAGAAAATTACTTCCAACAAACTTTCACGAAATTATAGATAAATAAATTTCAATAAAAATCTGACACTTATGTATGTGTGACATGAGTTTCTGTGACAACTCCCGTGTCACTTATATGTGACGCTGAGTGGCGAACGTGTTAAGGAATTCAGGTAAAAACAAACAATAAACTAGATTTCATATTTTTTTTTACTTTTCTTAAAATCTTTCCCCATTCTTCACTTTTCAATCAATTCTTAATTTTACAAAAAGTAATGACGTGAATGAGGTTTTGCGTTGTTTTATTTTTCGGCAGCAAACAAAAAATTAAATAAAAACAAAAAAAAAAATTACAGACACACAAAAATAAAACCAAAATGCAATAAAGGCTTAAGAAATGCAATAAAGACATAATAAAAATACTGTACAAAAAAAAAAGAAAATAAATACTTGAACAAACAATATTACTGAAAAAAAAAATTTGGAAAACAAAAAATAAAAATATATTTATTGCTCGTCACTGCAAAAACAGTGGCAGCAAACGTTTGAGGAGGAGTAGACATTGGGAACTTTGTGTCTGATTATCTTGTAAATGTAATTGATTGTTGTTTTGCTAATCTCAAGCGTTATGACGATTTTCTTAAATATGGCCTTTTACAATTTGTGAATATTCTTTATGCAATTGATTATGTGATTCTTGGCACAAACAAATAATAATTTTATTCTAATATTTACGAAAAATCAACAGTTCTTTTGTGCACACATGTACATTCTTTATACTACTTATTTATGTATATTGACTAAGGCTAACTAGATCATGAAATAAATGTAAAAGCTTTTAACTCGTATTTCAAATTCCATTTAATAACAAACACACGCATACATACATATGTATGAACATACAGAAATTTTTGATTAAGTTGACATTCTTTCTCACCGGTAAATATTGAGAGGATCGCAAGTGGCACGCACCCCCTTTTTGAAAGCCTTTATATTTCTTTCTAAAAGATTCTATTCTTATGATTTTTCGCGTTCAGAAGTATAAATTTCTTTTGAAAGACCTTTCAAAATATTATTAACACATTCGCTACAAACTTCTTTAAGAAGGGAGAAACGAAGCTGTTTTGTTTAAACATTTTTTAGTGACATTACCTTCTCCCTTTGGGAAAGGAAAGAAGCTATTAAGATTTTTATATTATTTTTTGTCTAGTTATTCTGGCATAAATGCGACGTTGCGTTGCGCCTGAACCTGATAAAATATTTTTTACCGCTTTTACGTATCAGCTGTTATAAAATTTTGTGTTTGTTTTGTTTATGTTCAGGCTTGCCAGTTTAGCACTTTTAGTGCTAGATTTAGCACATTTCTTTCTGAATTAGAACTAATACCGTGTTCAGATATGCACCTTAATTGAGTTTAACGCAATAAATACCATTATTGAGCTCAATTATCCATACAAAATTGCAATTTAGTTATTGCTCAATTAATACGAAATTGTTATAAATATTGAGTAAAATTAAAATGCAACACTACAGTGCACTGCCACAAGTGTGTTTAGTGAGTAAAACCCAACTCACTAAACAAAGTGTTTTAACATTTTTGCCAACAATAAAACAACAAAAACAAAGGGGCATCCATTAGGTCTGCGCAAAAGCCAGATGTTTATTTTGTTTTTTCTTTAAAGATGTCAAATATTGTTTACATTTTGCTAAGTTAATTGCCAATTGCTAATTGAGTAAGCTAAATTGTGTATGTGTGAACAGAAAGATAATTATGTCAATAAACCGAATATTGACTCAATAAAAAAGGTATATCTGAACACGGTATAAGAATTTTAAAAAAGTGCTAAGTGCTAGTTTAGCACATTTTTATTATTATTAAGCATTTTTAGCACTTTTTTAGATCTCAAAACCACTTAAAAAGTTTGGTTTTCTGATCATAAAATCAACAAAAATAGTTTCACCACATTATAAAAATCATTGCCGGGCTTTAGAGAAGCAAATGAATGTTTTCTAAGAAATTGGGACAAAAAACTATCAGCTATTTAGCAAGTTCAGCGAGGCAACCTCCTATTCGACCAAAGACCTATTGGATAGACTTTGCTAAGTACTAGAATGAAAACCGAACTGTTATGTTCAGTTATACGCAAAGGAGAAGGTGCAAAATTAGACAACGTTTGTTGCCACACTTTAAACATATCGGACGATATTTTAAAAAATTCGGTTCACCTGAAAAGTTACACAATGAGTCGGTATATGAGGAAGTTGAAAATGGCATAATTGAAATTTTAAACAGTTGTTACGACTTTATTTAATGGCGATTTATTTTCTGAGGAAAATATGTTACAGTTCATACATGAAACACTTTTTAATGTTACCTATAATCACTCGAAGTATTACATGTTGTGCAACTTAAATAGAACAAAATTAGCTGACTATTACATTTTTATCATTAATGTACTTCATTAGCGAATTATGAATTATGACAAAGAAAATGAAACATTGGTTCTACAAGCAAAGTAAGTAGCAAAGTTGTATAACAGGGCAGTATGAACGCCTTAAGTAAAATAAAGGGTAAAATATGCAACATGTTTTACATGTTTTTTTTTCAACTTATTCACAAAAGAACTTGAAAATGTTTCCCACAGTTGTATTTTTGTACAAACGAACACAAAAATTTAGAACAGGTTACATTAATGTAACATATTTCACAGAAAAGAAATCGGCATAAAATATATTTTAATGTAACATTATAATAAGTGTTTATATTAAACAAAATAAATACATAAGTATGTAAAAGAATTTCATATGTAAATTTTTTATTATATTCATAAAATTCAATGTTACAGAACTAGCACTTTTGTTTTTCACTGTAGAACATTTTAGCACCTTTTTTGTCGATTTAGCACTTTTAATTTGAGTTCTTCTGGCAAGCCTGTTTATGTTATAGATAATGCTAACATTTTGCAGACAACCACGTCTTTTTTATTTTTTTTATCAGCGTTCGAAAATAAACAGAACATTATTTAGCGTTTGGCTCACACTCCCAGGAATGATATCTATTTTTTTAGTGTTTGTGTAGACGAACACAACCCTTGATGCCGTTCGTAATCATTTTCAAGAAAGAGCCAAACATTATATTGTGTTCTGTTCTTGGTTAAAAAAAGAACAGTTGTTTTGGTACTATAGACAAACATTACATTTTAATGTTGCATAATGTTAGTTTTTTAAATAAGAGTCTGTGATAGAGTGGTTATCAAAATCAGTAGACGACGGCATTAGTTTTTTTTTTTTTTTGGCTTTTAATATAAGATATTAATGTAATTCAAATTTGCTCTTCAGTTGTATAAAGTCCTATTAATTGTATTAATAAAGGTTGATGTTTTTATTTTATATTAAAAGACGAATCCCCCGAAGAAGAGAACATAAAAATCACGAAACGTCGGGAAAAAATGAATTAAAAAATTTGCATTTTAATTAACATAAGCGGAGTAAGGCCTCACCAGCTAAATAAATAAAAATAAAACGTAGACCGTCAATCCGTTGTGGTGAAACAGACCAAGGCCTCTTGAGGCAATCGAACCCACAACCCTCATGCTATTTTAACTTTCTATGTTTGTTAGAAGCTTTCTTACAAATCATGGTCTCCAAAAGTTTGGCCAAAATTTAAGCAAGTAAATTTTCAAAGAATGATTTTTAAGTAGATCACATCAGGAGTCTTAAGAAATTTTAAACAAATGTTATTATCTAAAAAATTTTTTGACAAATAGAATATGGGAATAATTCTTTTTTTTATAAATTATTTTATTATTTAAGCATTTTTTTGGAATGAGTTTCTTTTAAACAATTCCCAATTTATAAACCTTTTTCGTAATGGTCCTATTCCCTCAGTATTTCACACACTTTTTGCTCAAGTCAAATCACAGACATGTTCATACTTAGGAACTTAGGAACAATTATAAACTCTACCAGAATATCTTGCTTTTGTCTTCCTGTTACATGTTTGAAAAAATGTGCTCAGAAAATTTGACAAATATGTATCAAGAACCACAAGAATGTAATGCATTTTCTGGCTCGCTACGGCTCACTGGCATAGCCATGATGATTAACAGGTGACACTACTACGTGAGATGACGATTTTTGTTAAACCTTATGTCAAAGCTTTTACAAAAAGTCCACGTTTTGTGTTGTGATTAGTGTATTGTAATAAACTAATTGATTAATTTAATTAAAATTAAACAAGAAATTGATTTTTTTTATTTTAAAATTTTTTCATCACTTTCAGCAACACAATTTTATATTTGTTTAAAATCATTTTTGAGGTACATATTCGAAAACAAATTTGCTTTTTTGTTATCATGTTGTAGGTTTATGTTGCCCTAGCGATGCCAATTGTGTTATATCTCCATGGATACCGTTCTATCCAATGAGACTCAGTGTAAGCCAAAGGTTGGCAAAAAGAAATTTGAAATTTTGAGGGAATAGGACTATTACGAAAAAGCTTTATAAATTAAAATTTGTCTAAAAGAAGCACATTCTAAAAAAAAATGTTTATACAATAAAAATTTTTTTTTTAATCTTTTTAATAATCGACCTAAATAAACTTTTAACTGCATAAAAGTTTCTAAAAAATTAATTACCTTTTTATGAAAATTCTTAATGTTTTAAGAACCAACAAATTCCAGCCATAAAGAAGATGTTGTAGTGGTTATTTCAAATTCCATTTAAATGTTTATTACACAATTTTATTTAGGTATAACTTTTTTATTATTCTTTTGTTGTTGTTGTATGAATTATTAGTTAGAAGAATTTTTTATGGGCTTGTTCGTTAAAAGGTATTTTAAGAATTTTTTGTAAAAAAAATTTTAATTCACTTTATTTTGTTAAGCAAGATTTGCTGGCGTAAATAAAACTAAAGAATAGAGAAAATTATTAAGAGTCAGTAATAACAATGACAACAACAACACAAGCACTGTCAATAAAAATTACTTAACAAATTATTATTATAAACACCACCGATACACCTGCAACTTGTTGCGAATGCATAAACCGTTTTTTCTCGTGTTTTTTTTTTTTTTTTTTTTTTTTGTAAGAGTGCAAATGAGATTGTGATTTGTTTTGATTTTTTATTTATTTTTTTTTTGTTGTTTTTGTTTTATTTATTGTTATTGTTTTGCTGGGGTTTAAATTTAACGGTTTACTTCTATGAAGTAAATTTGAGAAAACTTTAATGTAAACAGAGAGCACTATGGATTAAGGTTTTGTTTAAAATTTTTTAAATTTTTTGTTTTAAATTTCGTTATTTTTCTGCCTGTTTTACATTCCAATCAGAATTATACACTTTTTGGTTTGAAAAAAAAAGATCATTTCGTTTTTTGTTTATTATTTTGAGATATTTTTGCAGTTGCGTTTAAAATTAATGTAAAACTTGTTTAGAGTTCATTCAAATGAAAACGAATAAGAAGAAAAAGAAGAAGAGATGAAACACTAACAATAATGTAGATTCTAAAAACAACAAATCGTTGTCTAGTGTAACAACAACACACAAGAGAACAATTCGAAAAAAGTGGACTCGTATAGGAATCTAATCTAATACATAGATATTTAAAACACGTACGCAATACACACTCCCATACATACATATGTATGTAAACCTACACCGATATTAAACAAAAACTACACACACTTTTATACCAAGAACACAATTTTTTCGATTTGTTTCTTAAATAATTCTTATTCACTATTCTTCTTCTTCATTTTTTTTTTTCGTTAAAATTTGTATACATACAATTTTTGAATTTTTAAAAATATGCAAAATATGTATAGTGCAACACACACACCTCAAACAATTTAATATTTCTATGACTTTAGTTGCATATTTTTTATTTAAAACATTAGTTTTTTCCAATAAACACAAAACACAATTTCGGAACAAACAATATATGTATGTATGTTTGTATTATTTTTAACTTTCGTTTTATTCTTTAATTATGAAAAAATCTGTAGTAATTAAAACCAAACACACTTTAATGGACGAATTACACAAATATGTAGAGTGTTTGCGTGCATACGAACGTACGTACGTTCGTTCTTTCGTTTAAGACCGACAAATAACAACTGTTGGTTCTGCTCATAAAAGCGGCTAACAAATGCTTAGCCAAACAGACATCCATCCAGCTAAAAGATACACTCACACACATGCAATATAAATATCCACACAGATTTAAATTCTCTTGTGCGCAGTGTTGTCAAGAGTGTGTTAAAAAAACAGCCGGCTAAAAACAGTCCTTAGCTTTGATGAACAGCGATTAACAGAGACAGTCTAAATTTCAATCAAATTACGCCCAAACTAATAATTATACATATCGAGGAAAAGGAATTTTACAGGAGTAGGGTTTTTATAATTTTTTTCTTAAGCAATGCAATACTTTATTTGGAGTTCGATGGGCTTTTTCTCCGCAACGGTACAAATTCAAAGTCTATGAATTTGTTCGTCATTATAACGAGTACTTATAACCTATTTTCAAGAAAAAAACAAGCTTTCAATAAATTGGCGCTATTCTCTGTGCCTTAAGGCTCAGTTTGCCGGGAGTAACAGTAACAGTAACCTTACCGTAAAAAAGTAAGACCAATCTATTTCTTACAGATTGAGACGTAACATCTTACTGCTAACTATAATCGTTTTAATTGCTTTACATACAACAAAATGAAGCAGCTGATTTGCAACGTTACTGTTACTCCCGGCTAACTGAGCCTTTATGTTCCACTAACGTTACAGTAGAAGTTTTTGGTATTCTCTTTCTATTACTTTATCATTTGTTGTTGTTTGCTAAGTTTATTTCTACACCGCCTTCGTAGTACATACCGTTATTTTAATAAACTTAAGGTCCAATTAGGCGTGACATAACTATATCAAAACTGTATTACCATAGCCACTGTATTACCAAAACGACATAAACATACCATACAAACCAATTACATTTCGGTTTCTAAATTCGCCGTTACGGCTGTGGCATTATGGTTATGTCACGTCTAATTTGAGCTTAAGTCGCAAGTCTCGTATAAACTATCAAAATGAATTATTTGTCTTTTGGCAGTTCAATATGTCAGCAACGGAAAAAAACTAATCCTATGTGAGTATAACGCATAAGCAAAGATACACCGTGATTTTTTTTTTATTTTAAGGAAAATGCCGCTGAAAATTAACTGTATTAACAGATAAAGAGCATGGATTATTCAAGGGAATGAATCAATTAGGAATAAATAAAAAAAAAGTTCTTGAAAAAGCCGAGATGATAACAAAGATGGTATTAATAAACGTAGTGGCCGGATATGCACCATTGATGATCGGAGCAAACGGCGAAAACAACAGTTAACAACCAATAGCCATATGAGTTATAGGCAAAAACAATTGGAAAATGGTCTTAGTGTGACTTAACTTAAAATTTAGTTCTTAAATATGACAATCGAGTGCCAAAACCACGCCTAAAACGTATTGCATTTTTTGAAAAGTATAAGTTTTGGGAAGAGGAGTTCCAATCTGTGATGTTGAGTGACTAAAAAACATCTATTTAGACGGGCCAGATAATCTTAACAATTATTTTAGGAACGTAGGACGCTTACGTAAAGCATACTTTTAAGGAGTTCATGGTGGAGGATCACTCATGGTATGGTATTGGCGGCATTTTCATCAAAAGAAAAGTCCAAAATATGCCTAGTGCCACGTTTTGTTAAAAAGCGAACTCTTTGATTTTGCCGGTTTGCATGGCAGTGAATGGATTTTCCAGCAGCATAACACAGACAAAAATAAAAATAGATTTCAGTAAAAAAATTGGTGATATTAATTAAAAAATTAATATAATTTGTACCAGTTAGCAAATTAATATTATCAATTAAACGTTTAATTCGCTTGAATAAATGTTTAATTCACTTGATTAAATTTTTGATTAAAACTGATTTTATTTTTGATTAATGCTCTAATTGGTGAAAAATGTTGGTGATTTTTTTCTGTGAATTCACCGATCTACATACGTGGCTCAGAAGACAAATCCGTTCTTTAGCACTCGACAAATTGAGTAAATAGAGTGGCTTGCCTCAAGACCAGACCTCAGAGTGGCTTGCCTCAAGACCAGACCTCAATCCAAACGAGAATCTATGGGGAATACTTTTAGCCAAAATAAATGCATCTTCTAAGCAATATGGCAATCGGACCGCATTAAGGAGCTGAAAAATTCAATTTGGCTGAATGCGACAAAATTGATTTGTATGCCTTGAAAAAAACTGACTCGCCGTGTCTAATTGGTAAACATAAATCTTTTTCGAGTTATTAACACATCTTTTTAACATTTTTAAAAAGAAATGCAATTTTTTAAAGAGTTTGACACAATTTTAATGGGATACAATATTTTTGGGAGTGCACCCGATTTGGGGCACATGGGTTAACATATCATCATAAAACTTTATAGAAAGACTTTGTTTTATATATGCTGACTTCTTTAATGGCTGACACCGATATTAAATTTGTTCACAAACCAAAATTAACGACAATGTTTACATTAGTCCTTCAAGTTGTGATGAAAAAGGTCAAAAGGCAAAGACATGAAAAACAGAATAATGAACTTTGGACTTCAAGAAGAATTCTTGACAAAAGTACGAAAAACAGAAGTAAGAAAAAACATTTAAGTTAAAAGATTGATGTTGGACTATTAACTGCCAGCCGTCGTCAATGGCGGTGAGTGTAAATTGGCAAACCCCCTAAAGAGAGTGTGTGAGGGCAACCTGCTCGCGAAAACCTGGGTTCGATTCCCAGTCAAGAATGAAAAAGTATCAATATATTTTAATTAATTTCAAGTTGTAAAATTCCTTTCTTCATGAAAATAATTAAAATATCAAAATTTGGATTAAAAACCATAAGCAGTTCAATAAATTAACCACAATACTTATTATTAAAAGTCGTAATTTTAAAAATAACTATAAATAATTTGCCTTAAACTTTGAAGCCAATGGCCACAAGTCTCTTGGTTTACGGAAAAATGTCCAAATATTTTCAAGAAATGGGTCTTATACAACAAACTATAATAAAAAGTCAATTTTATTATACATACAAAACGGCTCAAATTCAACAAAAACAAAGATTTAGAACTTAATATTTATTATTGTTGTAGTAAAGTAGACTCAACTTTTCCAACAAAATTCCAGTTAAGTGTTTGTACTTAGAATGAAAAGAATTTAAATTAAACACTTTGGAAAAGAATGAGACATATGAAAAACAAAATGGCTGCTTTCATTGTGAATGAGGCTTTAAAGTCAATAAAGATATTTTGGTTTATTAATAGAACATTATGTATGAATAACTACAAATTGTATTTAAATTTAAGATGATTATGTACAAATATTAAAGTTTTTTATTTTATTTGGCCATTTAGTTTATTTCAAAGTAACTCTTTAGCAATGTTGGCAACAAAATGTATAATTAACGAGCAAATAATAATAAAAATCGTTCGATTTCGGGATGATAGCTAAATTACAACTTTTCCTAAAGTTTGATAAAAAAAAATCGCTAAGTTAGACGAGCAAATAGCTAAATTGGCAACAGTGTTTCTGGCCAATAAACAATTTGAAACTACACAGGGTGCTTCTAAAATTAACAAAGAAACAAATTCAAATTATTATTCTTATAAGAACTCAAGAAAATAGCAAACTGAACAAGAATAAAATCCCTTTGGACGCCAGCCCTTTGTTTAGTTCATGTGAAAGAAGAAGGTTTAATAAACCTGTCTTGCATGCATTTTTTATCAATCCGAAAACCCGTTTTCTCATGCAATTATTACTTTCATTAGTTGGCTAGTGTTCACTACCAACACAGTAGCACACTGTATTTTGTAATGACTTGCTCTTAGCCGATTTTATTCTCTTCTGCAACTTGTTTTTCTAAATTTTACTCTCTGCACAATTTGTTTATGTTCTCTCTGAATATTTTAGCGGTAATATTATTTTCATGACCAATCAGAATGTTTAAAATAACGTGCTACACTTTGCAGACATTTGTTGGTTTTCTGTAATGATTATTTTAAAACTTGAACAGTATTGCCAGTTAGAAATTATTAAAAAAGGATGGGTAAACTAAAATTCCCCTAAATAACAAATATATCGATAGCAACAGATATTAATAATTCATTTTGTAGCATTATTGGAATAACTACTATTTTAGCGCTCTAAGATTAAATCACGTTATGTATTATTTGCCTCTACTCAATTGTTAAAGAAATAAGAAAAAACGAATTATCACAATAATTAGTTTTCTTTTTATTTAACGTTATTTTAATTTAGATTTGATTTTGAATAACGAATAACAAATATGTGTAGAATCCAGAGCTGTGATAGTAATAGTTTTCAACTGAAGCTCTCAGGGGAAAGATATGTAGTATACAAATTATCACGATCACAGAAGCAAATTACCACACACTCGCGAAATAATGAATAAAGGTGATTTAATAAAATATAAACCAAAATTTTATATGTTCACAGAAAAAATTATTGCCGAATTATTTTCAAACAAACGCTTGTTTGAAAATTTTTTTGATTTCTACAAATTTTTTTACTGATTCAATCAATATTTTTGTTGGATTTTTTTTAACCAACAAAAATGTGGGTAACTCTTCAAAAATTTAATAAGCGCGCTATTGATTTGAAGTTTTCATAATTTTGTATGAAATATTTAACGCTCTTTAATGTTGTCGTCTTTTTGCATTTTTTTTATTGATTGTAAGCAACACTTCTTTATGTGAAATATAAGAACTACAACAAAAAACACATGCAGTCTATTTTTGGACGCTTTAAAAAAGTACAGCAATAAGAAAAATTATAAAATAGCGTGACGAGGTTTGTAGCAAAAAAACAACAAAAACAATAGCAGGTAAAAAAAACGTTTCATTTTTTTTAAACCACAGAAAAAAACACATTATAAGAAACAAAATAAATTTTTGGTTGGTTTCAAAGTTGGTAAAAAAAAAAAACAAAATCCCGTATTCAATTTTTTCAAATAGTTTGCTTAAATACATCAAATACAAAAATAGAATGATGGCGGAAAACATATCGAGTCGGTCGGCCGCCGTTTTTGGTTACATTTCTTCTTCATTAGCAAAGGAAAGGATAAAGCAACAGTGAGTGATGAAGAAAAACACTGTGAGTATAAATATGACTTCGTTCAAAAATTATTCCAACAAAAAAATGTGTCTCAAAGCCAGCCGGCCGCTCTGCTCTGCTTCATCTTCGCTAACAGTGCTTGCTTGTGTGCGCGTCATTGCTTGTGCCAAAACTTTTTTGTTTGATTCAGCAAAATTATTTGTTTGAAATTTATATGAATTTCAGTAAACTTTTTGTTTGACTCTGTAAAATTATTTGTTTGAAAAAATCGGCGTTTTTTTTCAATAAACAAAATGCAAATAAATTGTTTGAATATGCGAATTTGTTTGTAGGACCGATTTTAGACAAAAAATTGTTTGATTCTACAAATTTTTTGTTTGAATTGGAAAAATAATTTTTTCTGTGTTCATACATACATACTTATTTTTTAACCCAAAATCTTAAGATTTGTAGAAACATTATTAACAATTAATATTTTTAGTGTTGCCCACACTACTCGGCCAATAATGGCTAAGATCTTAAGCAAAAACAAAAACATCTTATAACAAGTTAGAAAGTAAAGTCGTCAAGCCCGACCGCATGATACCCTACACAGTGTATAAACACATTTTATGCGAGTGTATCCAATTTGGGATCCATGGGCACTCAAAATTATGTTATGAGGTTAAGATTCATGAAAAAGTTTTAAGTACCGAATAATATTGAGATATTTTTATCTATATGAGATTTTAGGATGGGGGTTTATAAAGCACCTATGGTTAGCTTTGGATCCACCAGGACAACATGACATAGAAGAACTCGTATCAATTATTATCGCCAATTTTTGTGCAAATTCTAACATTTATAAGAAAGTTATGGCATTAAAAACTATTTTCAGGAGTAGTATTTGTATGGGAGCTATGGTCACATATGGATCGATTCTAATACAATTTTGGGAGATGATTTCAATTGCAATTAAATAAGTTTCGACCAAATTTAATCTGAATACCAACATAATAAAGAACCTCGTTTTGGGGCTATGTAAAATTATAGACCGATTCGCCACATTTTCAATAGGCTTGGTCTTTAAACCAATTAGAACCTATGTACCGAATTATCTTCAAAATTACGACCTGTACTTTGCGCAAAAGGTTTACATGGACAGCCAGCCAGCCGGACAGACATCGTTAGATCGACTCAGAAAGTGATTCTGAGACGATCGGTATACTTAAAGGTGGTTCAGGTTTAGGACCAATATTTTAATATGTTAGAAATATCAGTACAAATGCATAATACCCTCTCAACTAGTGTGGTGTGGGTACAAATATCGTAATATTGTGGCTAAAGCATTCTTTGCAGCGTTGAAGCAGCATTGCCGATATGCGGAATAGACATTCGAAGTCTCTGAGCTTCGCATGGTTTATAATTTTTTTGGGGATTTAGAGACTTTAATGTTCTTATTAGTGTTGATCCAGAGACGTAAACGTGTTCATGGAAATCTTGTTTAAGTACGTTTTGTGGCGTACCTTTATTTGGAAATAGTTGAATAAAAAGACAAAAAATTACATACAAACTTGATTTTCTTCATATTTCTGCTTTCACTTAAAACTGATTACCAGGGGCTGTTGTAAAAAAATAGTTCTAACTCCGACTCCAGCTTCGACACCCACTCCAAACTTGACGCAAAATTTATAAGAGACTGGTCCTTATATGACTTTAAGCTTTTTTTTAATGCAGAACCTTTTAAATGGTTTAATATAGCAAGAAAATGATGCGTACAAATCTCAAATCAATATTTTAAATATTGCATTGCCAATTTTGAAGAATTTTTATTTTGGTAAGTATTACATAATTTTTTATGCCCAAAAATTTTGGAGATGGAGTTGCTAGTTTATTTTTGGGTACTTTAGACTCCAATTCCAGTACAAAAACCTCAACTTCGACTTTACAGACCTATTTATAACATTGGCCATCCGTATGTTTAAGCTTCTCTTACAAATTAGAAAACCTACTAATTTTTTTTTTAATAAAACAATATTTTTTGAACTAACATTACATTTAATCAAAACTCTTCATTTGTTTTTAAAAAAATCTAAATGTGCGTGAATTTTGTTTTTATAAAATAAATTTTAATTAAAGTTTAAATATCGCTTGTTTAAAAATTGTTTAATCTCATCCAAATAATTCTGATATATTAAATATTGACAAATAACTCCCATCCTTGATCATGCGTATTTATTTAAGCCTTAAAGTATGCAATAAATTAAAAACAAAGACGCGAAAATCATACAAAAGTTTAATATCCGCTATAAATTTTCTTAAAATATTATTTTATATAAACTCAATTAGTTTTAGATAGTTTGTAGTGTTTACTTAGCAACGCCCTACTGTGCATTATATTTAAGTAAGTATTAATGTATTTATAATTGCATACAATAACATTTAGGTATATAATATAACAATTAATTTTATAAAAAAAATTTCAAGTAAATTTCAATGAAATTTCAACATGAAGTTCTCAAGTTGGTTAGTAATATTCTGTTTGAATTGTCAGTCTGTATTAACCGCGGAATTGAAATTTACAGTGTGTCGAAATTGACAAGAAATTCGGTATTTTGCATTTGTAAGGAGAGATAAACTCACTGTTTAATGTTGATGTTTTTGCTTAAGCTTTGTTACAAGTAGAACTGTTGCTTATGTCTTATACGTTTAACAGTTTTATTTGGTTTAATATCTTTAGTTTTTCTAAAATTTTTATGGATAAAGTTTCCTGATGAGCTGGCCTAAGCAACCAGTGAAATGCGCATAGGAATAGCTTATCCCATCAACAATAAATTTCAAGTGTTTTAATCAAGAATAAAAACTGGGAATTAAGCACGAATAACAAAATCTTTTAAATTAAAATTTTGTATTCCCAAAAATTACTTTGATACTAACGCCAAATTTAAGAATTGTTTTGCCAAAAAAAAAATTTGTTTCTAAAACGATTGCGTATATTTACTTTTCTTATAATAAGATGACAGTTTTTAAAAATTGTGATGCTGATAACCTTTCTGAAGGAACCAAAGTAACAGGGACAGATATAACAGATATTTTATTGCAACTTTTGATAATTATCTCAATTGGATAAGATTCTCAATCCAAAAGGTAATCAATCTAGCGGACTTTTCCTCTAATGGTCGTTCATTTTTTTATCCTATGCTCGCAATTGCAATTGCATTTTTATTTGATTTTTTTTTTACAACATCATAAAACTATCTGACATTTCAGTCCCTATATAAACATGTAAAAATTTCGACTTAAAGGCCTTTTATTAGCAGTAATAAGCACTGCTAAGCAATCCATACCACTTGCCATTCTTGTTGTTTGTATTCATTGCTGTATTCAGCGCGAATTAATAATAACAAGTAAAAACTTGCGGCAAAAAACTGTGTGTGTAAAGCTGCTGTTAAATGTCTTAGCTTTATTTTAAATAATAAAAATATCGATATTTATATCTTTCCTATCGATATTTTCGATATTTTAAGACTATCGATAATATCGGTAATCTATCGATAGTTTCCCAGCACTAGTCATAAGTGCTTAAGTAGTCAAAACTGTAAAAATTTGTCAACAAAACATTTATTTGCCATCAGCTGTTCCCAGTGTTGCCGTATTTATTTTTAGAAAAACTGACAATTTCCAAAATAAAAACTGATTTTATAGAAAAAAATGCTTTTCGTTGGGAGTATTTTTCAGTTTACTGCCTTTGACTGTAAACGTACTCGAACGCACCTATTTATATTTTTATTTTTGATCAGAACAGGTAGAAAGGCTGGTGTAAAGTCGATCTTCACACCCTCACTCAGACGCCTTAGATATGTATATACGGTCTTATTTATAAAAAATAAAACAGGTTAATTAAAGGTTTATGGAACGAATTTTCTTTGAAACAATTGTCCTTTTATAAACCTGTTTTATTTTTTATGAATAAGAGGGATAGTATATTTATACTCGCACAACAATAGTATTATGTGTTTGTGCTGATGATTGGTTATAGACCCATCCTTTTGTATAACGATCGACTTATAATAATTTTTTGAATCTATATAGTGATTTCCGTCAGGCTCGCCATCCTTTTTTGTTAGTATTTAGATTAAATTTTGATCCAAACTTATTTTATTGCAATCTGTATCATCTCACCAAATTTGATTGGAATCGGTTCATATTTGACTATAGCTCCCATATAAAAACAACTCCCGGAAATAGCTTTTAATGCTATAACTACCTTATAAATGTTTGTGTTGACATAACAATTGGCGACAATATCTTTTACGATAGCCACTATGTCATGACAAAATGTTCTGCTGGTAGGTCCCTTAAAAGCCGTCTTCCTTAAATCACAAATTTTTATATGATGGACATAATATTCTGCACAAAAACTTTTACATGAACCTTAACCTCATAACATAATTTTTTTCTGGCGGGTCCATGAGGATACACTCCCAAGTAGGATACACTACCGAAAATTAGTTTTTAGATACTGTAATGTAGGGTAAAGTCGGGCTTTACCGACCGTACTTTTTTATTTGTTTTATGCGTGTTAAATTTTGGCGTCATCTTAACAGATAATTAAAAATAAATCAAAGTGAGACGCAAGCAACATAAAATCTTATATTTCTTTAATATTTAATAATTTTTAATATGATACTGGCGGCAAATTAATCAACATTTGTTTTTGTTATTTTTCATAAATGGTGGGCTGGGTTTTTAAATACGAATGTACCTTTTCATACTTTTTTGTCTATGTACAGCACTTAATTGGTTTTACAACTAATTTTGTTTTACAATTTAATGTTTTATTAATATGATGGTATTTATTCGCCTAATTTTAGGCATTAACCTTTAATTAATGCCATTATATTTCAAATTTTTTTCTAATAGCTTGTAACGTCTAGTCAATAAAATGTATTTAACGAGTTTGGTTCTGGTTTTCACGATTTTTCCAGCTATAGTTTTGCCCTCGGCAAAATTTACTAACATAAATTGTAAAGAATTAGACAAAACTTTTGCTATCTTTTCACAATGTCAACTAGTATTGATACGACGCGGAGTGGCGGCTTTAGATATTACCCTTAAGTTGCTACAGGTGCCCGTAAATAATATCTCGGTGAGTGTATCTTTAAAAATTATCCATCATTTTAAATTAAATTTTTATATTGTAGTTGACAATATCTTTGTTTAAAAAAGCCAATGGTTATCGACCATTTTTATACAACACCACATCAAATTTTTGCGATTTTATGAAGAATCAAAACAAATATCCCGTAGAAAAAGTTTTTGTCGACATGGTGAAGAACGTCTCCAATTTAAATCATACATGTCCCTACAATGTAACTTATTTTAGTCCAAGCCTATTTCAACTTTATTTACTTATTTTTTTTTTCTAGGATGACATTATTTTACGTAATATGGTTTTAACAGATGCCATGTTTAGGAATCTGCCACTACCGAGCGGAGAGTATATGATTCAAGTAAATGTGTACGTTTATAATAATCCAAAATTCGTCGTTAAAGCCTACATTCTACAAAATGAATAAATTTCCATTTGATCAACTAAACTAAAGATCGTATTATAGTTATCGAATTTCATTGTTTTTAACTGCATGTTCATCTATTTTCGAACAAAGACTTCGTTCGCTTAACTTACATTTAAAACAAAAACAAATTATAAAACATGGTTTTTTGTAATGCTATGTTCACATTTGGCTTCTAATCACTTCAAAATCGAGATGATTACCCATACATTGAAGTGATTTGTTAATCGCTTCAAATTGACATGATTACAACTAAATCACTTCATAAACCACATCGAATCCACTGAACATACCTCAAATGTAGAATCGCCAACATGATCGTGTACAACCGGCCAAGATTTCTGCTTAATGTTTTTAGTTTTTTCCCTAAACAATTCATAAATTTTCACAATTTCATCATTAAAATGATTAAAATAATCTTCTGATAACTTTAGAAAAGTGTTTTTATCCATTTTTAATACTTTAAAGAAATATAAATTTGTTTATTGTTTTTTTGTGTGTTTGTTTTGTGTTTTTTTTTTTAATCATCTGTCATCTTAATCATCTCAAATGTAATGTGAACGGCTTTGATTAGCTAAATCAACATTTTACTTAAACGCGTTTAAAAACCTAAGTGTGAACTTAGCATAAGTTAAGCGAACGAAGTTTTCGTTCGAAATCGATGAACAGGCTACAAATCTTTTTTGCATCATTAAAATTAGTAAAAGAAATCGCGATGGGTAAAGCAAAGTGTGCAAACGATGCAAATGTGTGCAAATGTACAAAATGTACGTATTTGCGATTGGCTCTATTTTACTTCGTTTGTAATAAAAAAAACCATGAGCAAAATTAGTAGTGTATATTTGCTCAGGTGCAAATAAATGCAAACAATTACATTTGACATATTAAGCGCCATATTGTTGTTTAAGGAAACTTACAAAATTACAACATTTTCGTGGGTTTAAATATAAAATTGAGAATTAAATTTAAATAATTTTAAAAGAAAATATTTATTTTTCTTTGCTTGTGTATAATTGTAAACAAATGCAGGTTTTTTAGAGTGCTGCCAGAAGTTTTCTGTGTTGCCAGAATAATTTATTAGAAAATAGCACATTTGCACAAAAAATAAAAGTGGTATGCTCACGATCAATCATAATATGCACTGCAAATATACAAATTGCAAATTTGCACAATGACCATCGTGATACTCCTTATTTTTTGATTATCTCATTTGGTTCAAAAAAGTTCACTCTACTCAGACATCACTATATTATTATTATTCTATGCATTTTGCATTTTTAATAGCTTTTAGTGTTAAAATTGTTTCTCGCCCCATTTTTTTCGTGAGTTTATTGGACAGTTTAAAGCGGGAACTTTTCACACCAAAATGTTACAGACACACTTTTTCTGTAAATTGGCGAGTAATTCCCTTACGTGACAGCTAGTACTCGCCAAAAAAGTTACAGACACAGTTTAGTGAGAAAAACAGCTGTTTGTTTCAATATATGGCATTTTTGTTTCATTTCACACATTTCAATCGAAAAGATTCTCGACGCGAGAATTATAGAACATGGGCACTGTTTTCTTTAAATATGGCATGCAGGAACTGTAACATCTGAAAGAAAATAGGGCAATAAGGGTAAAAGCGCCCCCTACCAGTATCTTCTTGAAAATTCGCAGCCAAATAGTGTTAAAGCTGGAAAGTAATATAGCCTATAGTTTTTATTATTCAGAGCGTGAAGCAGTAGGGGTAAAAGCTCCCTTCCCCATATCTTCTTAACTAATCAACTGGTTTTCTTAAAATTTGGCATGCGGACACTGTAACATCTGAAAGGAAATAGGGAATAGGATGTTAAATAGGGCAAGAAGGGTAAAAGCTACCCCTCCCAAAATTTTCTTGAAATTTCGCAGCCAAATAGTGTTACAGCTGGAAAGTACTATAGCCTATAGTTTTTATTATTTAGGGCGTGAAGCAGGAGGGGTAGAAGCTCCCTTCCCTAAATCTTCTTAACTAATCAACCGGTTTTCTTAAAATTTGGCATGCAGACACTGTAACATCTGAAAGAGAAAGGGCATGAAATAGGGCAAGAGGAGGTAAAGCTCCCCCTTCCTATATCTTCTTAACTAATCAACTGATTTTCTTGAACTTTGGCGGGCAAATAGGGTAACATCTGGAAAGAACTAAAGCCTATAATTTTTATTATCTTTTTAACTAATCAACCGGTTTTCTTAAAATTTGGTATGCAGACACTGTAACATCTGAAAGAAATAAGTTATATATATTTTATAAATAAAAAGACCTCAAGCTAAAATAATTAAAAGTAATCATGTTTATGTACAAAATACCAAAGCAATGCAACTATGTGTTTTGTTTATTTAAACGTTTTGGAATGTAAGTGATTGATTCAATGCATAATATTAAAAATAAATCTGTATTGTTTGCAAATTAAATGTTAAATGTCACAAAGCATCAACTTTGAAACTGATGCTCTGATTGCTTTTTTCCCTTCGTTACTAATACTTAACAGTGATATTATTAAGATTTCCCTATGAAGTGCTAAATTCCCAATTTTTATTTTTGATAAGTAGACTGAAATTTATTGTTGAGGGAAAGCTAGTTTCAATGAGCTTTTCACTGGTTGCTTAGGTCAGATCATCAGGAAACCCTTTTCCAAAGATTTTAAAAAAGCTAAAAATATTATACAAATAAAACTCTAAAGCGAATAAGAATTATAAACACTAAAAATTCTACTTGTTACAATATCAAAGTTTAAGCAAAAACAACAACAATAAACAGTTTATCTTTCGTTACAGTGATGTTTTGGGACGTGTGGTAAGATAAATCTGTGGTCACAAGCATTAACCGCCTAAGACGAAATAGTTTTTGAGAAAAGGCACTTCATAATTATGTTTGCGTTTCTGAAAAAATTAATTACATTAGAAAAAAAGTAATTCAGAACCAAAAATTCTTACCCCCACAATGCTAAGATAAAAAAAATTTTAACGAAAGTTGTATTTATTTTAGAAATATTTTATAAAAACAATTATAAACTCAATTTGTTTCTTAAATTCTTAAGTTAAATTAATTGTTTACAATTATCGCATGCGAGAAATTTCATGAGAATTTCCCTCTAAGTCAAATTTTCAAAAATGTATTAAAATTTTGACAAATACAATTTGAATATAGTGCTTATAGATTATTGTAGCCTTGTCCATAGTCTTCATTTTCTATTAGGTTTGATTCCCTGAGATCGAAGGATTTGGACACTTTGGCCATATCCCTCACGGAACTCATTGATAAGAATTTCAGTGTAAGTCATATTTTTCAAAAATCATAAATTTTAATATAAAAAGACTTATAAAATATCAAAAGTTTTTCTGGTTAGAACTCAAAGATTTTCTGAGGATAGAATGTGGTGATTCTTGAAACATGTAAAAATGTTCTAATCCCAGCTCAGCCAAAGGAAAAATTATCAATAAATTTTAATAAAAATTCTAAGTTGTAAAATTCCTTCCTCAGTGAAAAATAAATTAAGGAAAATTAAATTTGATGAACTCAAGCCTAATTAAAGAATATCAAAAAATTAAAAATTAACAGTTCAATTAAAAAATCAAAATTGTTCTTACACTCAAAATATGTATTATGTAGTTAAATTCAAACGAAAATTCATTTTAAACAAATTAAAATTCATTTTAAAAACGGATCATTTACATTTCATTTAAAACAAATGATTTTTGAACATCATATTCCTTAAAATTAAAAAGTTTTTACTTTTAAAAAATAAATTTTAACCGACAAAAATCAAACTACATAACAAAATAAACACGGAAAAACATTATTTATTGGTAGTTTGTTGTTTGAATAACAAACATAAATGTTGAAAAATAAAATTATTCGTAAAATAACTATATTTTTATTAAATTTTAGCAGTACGGAAAACGAATTTAATAACCTACAATCAGTTACTGTAATAATTTTATGAGTGTAGTTTTAAATGTTAAACAAAAATCAAAGTCCCATTTCATACTATTGACAAACTGAAGTTTATTGTTGATGGGATAAGCTATTCATATGCGCATTTCACTGGTTGCTTAGGCCACATCATCAGGAAACTTCATCCAAAGATTTTAGAAAAACTAAAGATTTTATACAAATAAAACTGTTAAGCGAATAAGAATTATAAATTTAAAACTTAAAAATTTCGTGTAAATAGTCGTATTTTCTTTATAATATTTTTTATCGCATGCGATATTTTTCAATATATTTTTTATCGCATGCGATATTTTTAAAAAATGAACATAACTTTCATATTTATCTTCACACACGTATATTTTATTACTGTCGAGCCATAGACAAGGATTTTGTGTATAGCAGGAGTCATTGGGTTCTAAAATTTGCTTTATTTGATTTTATTTATTATCAATTTATTTACATGTTTCATTAAAAATAGATAATCAATTGCAGCAAATTTCGATCCACCAAAACCTTTGATGTTTGTATATAGATTGGCGGCAGTGGCGTAAACGGAAGGTATAACTCCAAAGAATTCTGATGATGAGAATGTGGTTATTCTCGTAACGTGTAAATTCGACCTGGGTACGAGCAGTCGTTCAGTCCATAGTTGTTAAGTAATGATTAGTAATTGTTATAATTACTTATTAGATTACTTTTTTTTAAGAGAAAAGTAATGATTACAATTACGTTTATTTGTGGTTTTGCATGATAAATAATTGATTACGATTACAAGTAATCAAAAAATAATCAGGATTACCGGCGATTTTAACTATTATTTTTGATTACTTTCAACGATTGCGTATTCATTCAAAATACAAGGTTTTTGAAAGCAGTTATATGTTATAAATTTTCAAAAATGAACTGGCGAACACTTTTATCCACATAAAATTGGACCAGTAGTTGACTGTTGTTATTTACATATTGGTAAAAGGTCGCATCAACATTAAAAAGTCACAAAAATCGGTGATAAGAAAGAGGCTGCCAAAAAGTCGCAGGCTACTAGAAAAGATTCAAATTGCGACTTTAGTCGGGCGAACGGTAACCCTGTCGGAGCCACCCTTAACTTTTCTGTTTTTACATATGTACTTTTATGATCAAATAATAAAAATTGCCACAACATTTAATACAAATATATTTTTTTTACCATCAATTCGCCTAAAATTGATCGCAAAAAATAACGATATTATGGTAGCACTGGCCAAAAATTGATAATCTATTTATAATGGCAGTAGAATTGTACACTTATCTAAGTTAAAAGTATTTTAATTATTTACTCTAGTTAAATGGACGATACGATTGGTTTTAAACTATTCAGTGAAAATATTAAGCAAATTAGTTGGTTAAATTGGCTTGTCGGTTGATAAATAAATTAAAATAAATTTTTTGGGTTTTAGTAAATATGAATTTAACATTTTGCTTAACAATACTGACTTTTAATTCAATAGCATATACACTAGCTTTTTTTAAATTAACAAATATTATATGCGATGAATACGATTCAAAATTTGCAACATTTAAAGAATGTCGTCTAAGAATTCCGAAACGCGACACAGTGGCCCTGCATATTTACGTAAAACTCTTGCATGTACCTGTCAATAATGTATCGGTATGTTTTTAATTTGTAATAGTTATTGTTGTTAAAATACGTAGGGAATTATTAATGGATAATATTTAAAATTTTAGATTAATTTGGCCTTGCTGAAAAGAGCAAGTGGATACAAACCCTTTCTGTATAATGTAACAACGGACTTTTGTAATTTTATGAAGAACAAGAAGCAGAATCAATTTTTAAAAATATTTTTTGATTTGCTGCTCAAATCTTCAAATATAAATCATACGTGTCCTTATAATGTGAGTATTATGTCAACCATGGAAAAACCGGGCCTTAAGAAATTTTTAAGGGTTTTTCTGAATTCAATATGTATTCGAATTCACAGAAATCTGTAACGTGTATGTTGCACTGTCTAAGTGGCGCGCTAAATTTTAACTGTTAGTGTTAGTAAAAGGAGCTAGTTTGCCCAACAAACACAAAGTCAAGCGTTTAAAATATGATGCTGCACTAAATTTTCTTAGAAAATACTTTTAGACTTCCAACTAAAAAAAAAAACATTTTATAAATAGTTTAGACCATCGAACGTAACGATTAATAGCAATCTTATAAAAATTTAAATTATATTTTTCTAGCTTTAATTTTTATAAAGCTTTTTTGTAATAGTTCTATTCCTACAATTTTTCAGAAATGACTTTATACACTACCAGACTATTATATTGTATTTTCTTTTTACATTTTACCTTAGCCTTCCGTTGGAAAGCAATGAGGTATATTGAATGTACAGAAAAATTTACAATTATTAGACACCAGCAGAATGTAATGCATTTTCTGGCCCGCTAAGGCCGTCGTCAGCATTCTTTGTGTCTCACTGGATAGTGTTACTTTATAAATTGAATGTATTTAACTCAACTATTTAAACAAATAGAAACTGGGAATTATTTCCTTCCGAAGGTAACTTTATATTATATTCAACATTTTTCATTTTTCGAATTTATACTATGAGCTAAATTTCAGCTATGTATTTTATAAAGCTTTTTTGTAATAGTTATATTCCTACAATTTTTCAGAAATGACTTTATACACTACCAGAAAAAAAAGAAAATACAATATAAGTCTGGTACACATTTAAAGCATGTTTGTACAAATATTATTTGTGTATTAGTCAATCCTTCCTTAGTTCGTCTTAAACTTGCCTTCAATCATGTTTGAGAAGGTTTACCTATGCGTTGGCTACCCAGTGAGTTCCATTCAAAGACTTCTTTGGGAATATTTTCTTCAGGCTTCCTTAATGTGTGACTTATCTACCGCCACGTCTTTCTTTTAACTCCTTTATTCATTGGCTTTTGATTGCACCTTTCGTATAGTTATGGTTCGAGATTATGTTTGGCCAATGGACTGACGAATGCCTGTATTCTGCCAATGGCTCTTGCTGATGTGTTCCATGTTTTGCACCCAAATATCAGCACGTGTTTAACATTGAAATTGAATATACGTAGTTAAGTGTTACGTTTAGACTGTGACGATTTCTAAACATTGCTCAAGGCTCAAAGTCCGTCCAGTAGTGTATTGCCTAAGATAAGTGGCAATTTGTTTCCGGAGTTCATTCACAAGGATTTTGTTTTGAAGCTAGGCACTCCAATACATGCTATTTTCGCGTACTCTTGAACTTGGAGAAAAGGGGCATAAGTCATCAGCATATTCAATATCCTCTAGGCGACTTTTCAAGCCCTAAGTAATACCGTTAGATTCCTGGGTCGCAGCTGTCATAATTGTATCCAATACAATATTGAAAAGAAGAGGGGACAAGACGCATCCTTGCCTTACCCCCGTTAAAATTTTAATGTTTTGGCTCGTCAGACCATCGTGTAAAATGCGACAGTAAGAGTCGTCGTACATGGCCTTAATTAAATGTTTTATTTTTGTAGGTACCCCTTTACATTTTTGTGATGTCTTTATTTCGTTGTGAGACAGAGTGTCTATAAATGTTAGATACAAAGGCGTTATAATCTGTAAAGATTGCTCAAAAATGATTCAAAGGGTGTTTATTAGAGTTGTCAATTATTCGCCTTTCAACTTTGTTCGAATAATTCAAATAATTGTTTTTGTTCGTTCGATCAAACGATTAAATCTAAAAAACTATTCGATTAATCGATGAGAATAACGAATAAAAAAATTATTTTAACAAAAAAATTACTATGGAAAATCTTCCATTCCATCCGCTATGACTTTTTTTTTTTTTGATGCATAAAATTTTTCATCTTAACTCCACATAGTTGTATTACTTTAAGGCATCGTAAAACCCTTAATTCCTTAATAATTCGATATTACTCTGGATTTTCGAAGTCGTTGGAAGACCTACCATCTTCAGCCAAACTTCTGTCTACAATTTCTTCTATCGACAGCCACTGTCTTAATGTATTTTTCTATTGGACCAAGTTCAGCATTTCTTTATGTCGTGGGATTATCTTCCACTACATCGTTTTCAATGGTAGTATTGTGGCACTTACAAATTGTAAAGATATACATATATAATTTAAGAAAATTGTATTATAATACAATAACAACAATTTTTACTTTCAATATATGATTTATATAAATCAATTCTTTATTTTTAAGCTTTTTGTTTATTTCTAAATTTTTCACCCGAAATTGAAAAGTTTCCTTTCTTCAAAATGTTTTAACGTTTGACTTAAAAACAAAACAACTGATACAATTGAGAAGACGAGATACAAAACTCGTTCGTTGCAGAATTAAAAAAACGAGATGGCAAATGATTCTTACAGTTCTTTTGGCGCTTTATTAGACGAAATATTCTGATTGTATGTCCGTGCTAAAAACATGGAAGAGGACATGCATTGATACAATTAGTATATCATTTAATTTCGTATTTTAAATTTTGTAGCGAACGAGTTTTGCAACTCACCTACTTAATTGTTTGATAAGATTTGTTAAATAAAAACATAAAATACATTTTTGATATACAATGTGTACTCAACACGGTTTTTGCTTACTAAAAATTGAGATTAATTACAACCAGGGCTATAGCAACAATATTTTTTAACTTTCCTATATTTTGTATAAAATCACTTAAAACTTATGAGAATACATAAAATTCTAAGATTTTATTTAATTTATTTTTTAATAAAAAGAAGTTCGATTAATCGACATTAATTAATCGATTTATTCGTTATTCGAAAATCGGCGTTTTGAAATTATTCGAACAAGAGTTTGGTTTTGTTTGATCGATTAATCGAATTATTCTTAATCGGTTGACAACTCTAGTGTTTATATATCCCACACAGTGATTGGGTTTGGCTTGCTCTTTTCTAAGTTTGGGTAAGAGTGCAGCTGAAATCCTGTTATTCAGTATGTGGGCTATTACCTCATTGGCTATAGTCAGTAGAGTTTTACCACTGTAGTTGAAGCAATTTATTTGTCCTACTTTAAGATCAGAAGGCAGTTCGACTGTTTTCCTGAAGTTCTCGATGATTGGGAGGAGGAGTGACGCGCTTACGACTGGATCTGTACTGGATCTGAGGCAACATCATCGATTCCTGCAGATTTATTGTTTTTCAGAGAGGATACGATATTGATGGTGACAGAATTCTTATGTCATCTCTGTCACTATGACATTCGCAGTTGCAAATATTTAAATCCTGGATTGGCTGATTAAACGATAATATTTCGCTGTTATGCAGTACCTATAGCTCAAGTTGAGCTTGGCTGTCGATCCAATGAGTGGTTTTCCATTCGAAAATTTAACTTTATTCCCTGTCTGTGTCCTTAAAGAATCATATAGTTCTCTGGTTTTCTAAGTCGCATCTGCATCTTCAGTTTGTATAGCAATTTCTTCTGTCCAACTTTGTTTATCACTCCTTGCACTTTTATTGACGTTTTTGTCCAATTGACCGTATATTTTGTTTAATTCAAGTTTCATTGACCTGTCGGATAAGGCCTTCTTGATTGCCGCCACTTTGAATCTAAGTGTTTCTAGGTCGTCACTACTTGCATCTGCATCTCTCTTTACACATACATCCAGGAGGGAGTCTCACCATTTGTTGCTGCTGGCAATATGATCTAGCAGGTTTTGTTCGCACAATCGTAAGATATCCAAATGGCCTTCGGGTGATTTTTTAGCTATTATCTTTTTGGCAACACTGGTTTAAACAGCTGACGCACGTTTCGTATTTTGTTTCACTGTCAAACATCTTCAGTTTGGTCTATAATTTAACCATGAATCGTCTTACAAACGAACAACGCTTGCAAATTATTGAATTTTATTATCAAAATGCGTACTCTGTTTAGAAAGTTCATCATGGTCAGTTTAATCGACCCACTGAAGCGGCTATTGTGACTAAATTTCGCACCAAATTTACATTGTTGGACATTAAACCACCAACACGCTTACGTAGAGTGCGAAGTGAAGAAAATATCGCAGCTGTATCGGCCAGTGTTAATGATGACCATCAATTATCGATTCGTCGCCGTTCGCAGCAATTGGGCCTGTGTTACTCAACAACGTGGAAAATTTTGCGGAAGGATTTAGGTGTGAAGCCTTTCAAAATACAGCTGGTGCAAGAATGGAAGTCAAACGACCTACCGCAACGTAGAATTTTTGGTGAATGGTCTCTCAGAAAGTTGGCCGAAGATCCACTTTTTTATTTCGCGTTCGGGACCGGTCAATTGGCCGCCTAGATCGTGCGATTTAACGCCTTTAGACTATTTTTTGTAGGGCTATGTTAAAGCTCATTTCTATACACACATGCCCGCTTCAATTGACGCAATCATTGGTCCTAATGCGTGTCTGGCAATTACAGATCCGAAGTTTTTGTTGTCATTTCCGACCTGAACGTTGAAGTCGCCTGTTAATATGGTAATGTTTGCCTTGTGAACTCCAGTACATGTGTCAGATGACTGTAGAACGCATACTTATGCGATTCTTTTGCGTTCTCCGTCAGAGCGTAGCATTGCACAACATAAAGATGTCTTACACTTTTATGAATATCTAGCTGATATGATGCGATCTTTGTGCGCATCTCTTGGACAAAAGAAGAACAACACCACTGGATCTTGGCTGTGCCGCAGGTTTACCCGAATATAGCAATGTAACTCTATCGGTTGAAAGATGTTCGCTCTGGCCATCTGGCTTGACATAAGCCACGAAAAGTTCATTTTTCATGCATAATTCTTTTGTTTTTGAATATTCTGAAAGTTATCATCGAGAGGGGATGTGATTGTTATTATTATTTCTTGTGGTTTCGTTAATCATGTGTTTTAAGACGACCAGGAGTTAAACCTGATGCACACGTTTCTGGACGTGGGCTCCCAGCTATGCTCTTAATGGAGTGTAAGTAACAGCCGCTCCTCAGGAATTAAGCGCTGCTTAAGCCGCTATTATCACTCCTATTACTCATCTTTGAGTGGCGTTCTCCTATCTGAAACCTGGGGACGCGTTCTTAAGAACTTACAGATAAGGGATGTCAATCGGGATTGATTTTAGAAAATCCCGGGATTTCGGGATTTTTCGGGATTTTTTTTTTAATAAATAAACTTTTTATTTATTTATGAATTTTCAAAAGGAAAATAAGAATTATAAAAATTAAAAATACAACTGAAATATAATTTTTAATAATTTTTTTTTTTTTTGTATGGAGAATAAAAATTCAATAAAAACGAACATTTTTGTACACAAAAGTTGATATATTAAAAATCGGGATTTCGGGATTCGGGATTTCCCGTTTGGCATCCCTATTACAGATTCCCCCAAGGACAGAAGAAGAAGCATTAATATTATTTTCAGCCGTAAATTCTTTAAACAGTAGAGTTGTCAATTATTCGCCTTTCAACTTTGTTCAAATAGTTCAAATAATTGGTTTTTTTCGATTATTCGATGAGAATAACGAATAAAAAAATTATTTTTACAAAAAAATTACTATGGAAAACCTTCCATTCCATCCGCTATTACTTCTTCTTTTTTGATGCATAAAATTTTCCATCTTAACTCCATATCGTTGAATTACTTAAAAGCATCGTAAAACCCTTAATTCCTTAATAATCCGATATTACTTTGGATTTTCGAAATGCGTTGGTAGACCTTCACAGAAAAAATTATTGCCGAATTATTTTCAAACAAACGCTTGTTTGAAAATTTTTTTGATTTCTACAAATTTTTTTACTGATTCAATCAATATTTTTGTTTGATTTTTATTTAACCAACTAAAATGTGGACAACTCTTCAAAAATTTAATAAGCGCGCTATTGGTTTGAAGTTTTCATAATTTTGTATGAAATATTTAACGCTCTTTAATGTTGTCGTCTTTTTGCATTTTTTTATTGATTGTAAGCAACACTGCTTTATGTGAAATATAAGAACTACAACAAAAAACACATGCAGTCTATTTTTGGACGCTTTAAAAAAGTACAGCAATAAGAAAAATGATAAAATAGCGTGACGAGGTTTGTAGTAAAAAAAACAACAAAAACAATAGCAGGTAAAAAAAAAACGTTTAATTTTTTTAAACAACAGAAAAAACACATTATAAGAAACAAAATAAATTTTTGGTTGGTTAAAAAAAACCAAAATCCCGTATTCAATTTTTTCAAACTCTTTGCTTAAATACATCAAATACAAAAATAGAATGATGGCGGAAAACATATCGAGTCGGTCTGCCGCCGTTTTTGGTTACATTTCTTCTTCAAATAAAGGATAAAGCAACAGTGAGTGATGAAGAAAAAACACTGTGAGTATAAATATGACTTTCACTCGTAAAACTGCTCTGAGTGGAGAAGCAGCTCGCGCTTTTTGTCATTATTTCTTAAGGGCAAATAGGTCGTTTTTGTTTGTCTGCTTTTGTTGCGTTTTGCGTTGTCACCCCGCATTGGTTAGTGTTTCGGCGTCGTATAACTGTACCGAGTTACAGTTTTTGCGGTATCTGCATTAACTATATGCAATCGTTTTTAACCTCAATTTGAGGTTTTGTCTGGTGGAGAACCATTAATAACTCATGTGACTGGTGGAAAACCAATATAACTCAGACGTTTTACTGGTGGAGTACCAAGGAAATAACTCAGACGTTTTACTGTGGAGACAAGATATACTCTGGAGCTTATTCTGGAAGCTCTTCGCCTTCCTATACGAAGGTCTAGGTCGATCGAGGACTTGTGGATGAGGCTCCAACAAACCGTGTGATACCCTGGCAATATAACTCTAGATAGTTAGCCAAAAATTTTTTAGTGTTTAAGCAAAATCAAAACAAAAAAATATGACTTCGTTCAAAAATTATTCCAACAAAAAAATGTGTCTCAAAGCCAGCCGGCCGCTCTGCTCTGCTTCATCTTCGCCAACAGTGCTTGCTTGTGTGCGCGTCATTGCTTGTGCCAAAACTTTTTTGTTTGATTCAGCAAAATTATTTGTTTGAAATTTATATGAATTTCAGTAAACTTTTTGTTTGAACCGGCGTTTTTTTTCAATAAACAAAATGCAAATAAATTGTTTGAATATGCGAATTTGTTTGTAGGACCGATTTTAGACAAAAAATTGTTTGATTCTACAAATTTTTTGTTTGAATTGGAAAAATAATTTTTTCTGTGTTCTATCTTCAGCCAAACTTCTGTATACAATTTCTTCTATAGAACAGCCGCTGTCTTTCTTAATGTATTTTTCAATTGGACAAAGTTCGGCATTTCTTAATGTAGTTGGATTATCTTCCACTACATCAATTTCAATGGTAATATTGTGACACGCAAATGGTAAAGAATACATATGTAATTTGAAAAAAAAAAAAATGTAATACAATAACAACATTTTCTTCTTTCAAGAATTATACTTTGTTTCAAGATGTGAATTATATAAAGCTTTTTGTTTATTTCTAAATTTTTCACACGAAATTAAAAAATTCCCTTTTTGAAAATGTTTTAAAGTTTGATTTAAAAATAAAACAGCTGATACAATTAAGAAGGTGAGTTGCAAAACTCGTTCGTTACAAAATTAAAACTACGGGATGGCAATTGACTTTAACAGTTCTTTTGACATGTCCGTGCTAAAAACATGGAAGAATGTTATCTCGTATTTTTATTTTTGTAACGAACGAGTTTTGCAGCACACCTTCTCGTTTGTTTGTTAAGATTTGTTGAACATAAAATAAATTTTTTCAATACTATGAGTACTAAACACGGTTGTTGCAACAGGGCTATGGCAACAATGTTTTTTAACTTTCCTACATTTTATAAAATCACTTAAAACTTATGAGAATAAATCAAATTTCAAGCTAGTATTTAATTTATTTTTTAATAAAAAAAATTGTTCGATTAATCGACATTAATTAATCGATTTATTCGTTATTCGAAAATCGTCGTTTTAAAGTTATTCGAACAATAGTTTGGTTTTGTTTGATCGATTAATCGAATTATTCTTAATCGGTTGACAACTCTATTAAGCAGCATTGTTTATCCCAAAAAAGTTCGTTGTTTTAACCACTCTTTGCTTAAAAATATTTTCCTTTCGATTTTCCTTCACCTCACAAATAGCGAGAAAAAGTGTCACAGCACTATCGTCGTCTGCATTCATTGTAAATAAATGGAAAATAAATGTTTGTTCGAAATATGTTTGTGTTGTTTATTTGCAAACAGAAACAAAATGTGTGTTAGTCAAGACATTTGTGTGGTCTATATCGCCCTCAAGAAAATTATTTGTAATATTCTTTATTTTAATAATTTGACACTCATACTATATTGATAGCACGCAATCCAATACAACTTTTGAAAAACATATGAAAAAAAGTTTAACGTTGTATTTCAATTTGATATGAAAATTACAGACGACAAGCTTACAGTGCAGACAAATTAACTAGTATTTAGCAAGTAATATACCAGTTGGTACTTACTTTAAACTAGTTACACTTCTTTTTCACACACACTTTTTTCATGTGTATATCAAGCTATCGTATTTAACGTTGGGTTGTCATAGGAGCCCAACAAGTTTATTTGTTATGCAATTTCAAACTAGTTGCTTTATGTATAGAATAAGTATTCAATTCAAAATTAAATTTTCCTAAATATTTTTTTCATACTTTTTGCTTTAAAAGCCGAAGCATAAGAAGGTAAGAAGATAAGGCGACCAGACTTTGAAAATAAAAATAGACGACATAAAGAAAATAAGTAAAAAATGTATTTGACTTTAAGATTTTTTACTTATTTTATAGACAAACATTTACATATTTAAATATGAAAAGTAAATTAAAGAAAATAACATACATAAAAATGTACATTTACTTAAGTAAAATTAGTTTTAAAAAAACTAACGAAACTTAAAAATTCATTGCACTTATTCTTATTTCATACTGCAAGGGTATGAGAGTTCAGTAGGAATATAAACAGAACAAGCATGTGAAGTCAATTTCTATACGATTTGACAGAAAAAACCGGTGATCGCCGTGAAATAAAATGTATTTTAAATTATGAAAATAAAACCAAATAATTATCATGCTTTTAAAAATAATGATGGCGGATTATGAAAAAAGATGACAAAAAGAGGACATACATTTTATAGATGACAGCCAGTTAAAATAGATGATTGTACTCTAAAAAAGAATATGTATGGTCACCTTAAGATAGAACAGCAGTGAGAAGAAGCTTCAGACATCATATGTACATTACGGACATAACTTTTTAACAAATTTTTAATATATCAAACCCGACCTTTTTTTAGCCTCGATAATAGAAGCGAATGAGCGAATACATGTAAGTTCTTTGAAGCATCACATATTGAACTTAAGGAAAGTTTTTGGTAAGTTTAATGAAACTGTCATTTGCTTAAGCAAGGTGCGAATCTAATTCCGTACGGAATCAAATGTTTTTTTATTTTTTTTTTTTTGTTTTCTTAAACACATTTGAGAGACTTTTTGATAATTTTTGACAGTAGGTTAAGCAAGGCTATGCATATTATGGTTGAGCCTTTGGTAAAATTTAAAAAGTTGGAAAAAATGTTGTTAATCGTAAATTTTCATTCAAAAAACATTTTTGCCAACGTTTTTAAAATGTTGTATTATAAACGAAGTTTTCTTTAATTTTGTTTTATTTTATTATTACAAATTATATTCTAAGTTAATTAACTGAATGAGAATTGCAGTGAAACAATGCAAGAAAAAAAGAGTATATGTTGCAAATCGAACCCGCAACCGTCAAAATTACAGTCTAGCTCACTACAAAGTAGCGTAACCATTTATATTTTAATTGTATTATTTTAATATTGTTTTTTTTTTATTTCTATGTTTTCAGCATGATATAATTGTTCGTAACTTAATCGTACACGACAACATGCTGAAATTATTACCTCTGCCATCGGGCGATTACATGTTCCGACTTAAAGTAGCCGCATACAATGATTGGAAAGCCGATGTTAAGGCATATTTCCACCGTATTGATGACTTAATTTAAACAAAGAATAATTATGTAAATTAAATAATTAAGTTTATTCCTAATGCAGACATACAGACATATATGTATTATAAAAATGAGTTGTAATTTTGATTGTTTGTTGGGCAATCATGCCCAAACAGCTGAACCGATTTAGATGAAATTTGGTACAAAGAAAGAATGTGAATGCGAAATTGCCATATTTGCCCCGGAATGTTGGAACAGGGAGAAATAAAAAGATGAGAAAATTGGCAAAACTGTAACCGATTTTTTTGAAGTAACGCCTGCATCCTAAGTCCAAAAAGTATTTTAACAAAATCGGGTTTTTAGAGGGCACAAATTGGGTAAAATGGGAATTTTCGGTACATTTTGACCAACCCTACTTAAATTTCGTTCTTTTGGTTGTTTTTATAAGCACATTTTTTTTCAAATATTTTTGCAATTCTTAATTAAAAATTTTTGTTTGTATGAATTTCTATAACTACTGTGGAATGTCGCAATAATAAATAAATTTTGAAAATCAGTCTTCTATTATATTAACTTGAAAGGGAAAAACAAAGCAAAAATTCGTACTTTTAACCCATGTTCTTTAAGATAAAGGTGGCAAGCAAATAATTTACATTTGAAGATAAACAATAAAATAGACCAACTAGGGTTAATTTTTTCCGGGAAATATAAGTAGGAGTAAAAATTTAGAAAATTTTGACTAGAAGATACAAAACGGGTAAAGTTTTTTACCCTTGGTACTTTTTGTAAGAATAAAAATGTTTAAGAAATAAATTTTCGAAAACTTAAAAATAGAAATGTGTACGTAATTCGTTCTAATGAGACATAAAATTTGGTTAAAAAACGTCGAAGTTATTAAAAAGTTCCCAGGCCATTAACGGCTGTAGGAAAAATCGCCCAAAGAAAAATGGCCCAAAAATAATAATGAAAAATCGCCCAAAAGAACATGAAAAATTACCCAAAAAGTTAAACATGAAATTTTGCCCAATAAAAACGAAAAAGCTCCCAAAAAAAATGAAAAATTACCCAAAAAGCAAAAACGAATTTTTTCTAAAAAAAAAAATGAAAAAGTACCCAATTTGCAAAAAAGTGTTTATTATTCATATAAATTTAGGTACATACAAATGTAAGTTTTATGTAAAAAATTGCATTGTATCTTCAACAGCTGCTCGGCAGTATGGACAGTAATACTTATTTGAGCACTCCGCCAAACTTTGTACACTCTTCAATAGTTAAAAATTAATTAATCACTGCATAGTTACAATCAATTACTTAAAACAGAATATTGCTTTTTGCAAGGTGGCATGTCATAACGTCCAGTGTCGTAGTGTCAATGGACACTGTGACACTTTTGAAAATGTCATAATGTCCGTGGGCAGCGCTTACTAAAACGACTCGGCATAGCCGGCCTTCGGCCGTGCGCAAGGATTTTCTCCTCTATGATATAACAAAGATCGGCTTCGCTAACTAAAGCTTCTCTGCGCAGACGGCCTTTGGGCGGGCGCATGGATTTTTTCCTTTATGGTATAGCTAAGTAAAGCTTCTAAAATGTGCCTTGTTTCCGAAAGAAGGCCGACTTCGCAGAGAAGCTTTAGTTAGCGAAGCCAGTATTTGTTATACCATAGAGAAGAAAATCCTTGCGCCCGGCCGAAGGCCGGCTATGCAGAAAAGCTTTAGTTAGCGAAGTCGATACTTGTTTTATCAAAGAGGAGAAAATCCTTGCGCCCGACCGAAGGCCGGCTATGCTTTCGAGTTTGTAAGCATGTTGTGGACATTATGAGACTTTACAAAGTGACATAACGTCCACGGACTTTATGACTTTATGAAGGACACTATGGCACTGGACGTTATGACATACCACCTTTTTGAAATATGTCCCGTTATTTTTACAAATAACATTTAGGAATTCCATGTATAATGATAATGAATGATTAAGACAAATAGTATGTAAGATTTAGATGAAATTTTAAAAATGAAAGATGGCCCGAAAATGGGCTATTTTTCATACAATATTTCATTATGAAAAATCACCAAATTTAAAAAACGAAAAATCACCCAATAATAACGAAAAATAGCCCAAAAATGTTGGGTCACTTTTCATATGAATTCAGGCCCAATTTTACATGGAATTTTTTTGGGCGGTTTTTCATTATTTTTTTGGGCCATTAACAAAATAAACATATTTTAAGAAATATTTAAGGAAGAGCTAATTTTTTCTTAAAATAATATGTACCCCGATAAATCGTAATTCTGTCGGTCCATTGAAAAAAAATTTCGTTAATTCGTAAAATTTCCATACATTTTGGTCTCCTCGCTAATTCGTAATTTTTTCAAATAAAATCTCCTTTACCTCTTATAAATAGTAATTGTTTGCTAACTACCACTTATAATTCGTAATAAAAACATGAAAAGAATGATTTTTTGGGCCCAAAGAAAAATGGCCCAAAAAAAAAATGAAAAATCGCCCAAATGAAGAATCGCCCAAAAGAACATGAAAAATGACCCAAAAAGTTATTTATGAAATTTTGCCCAACAAAAACAAAAAAGGGCCCAAAAAAAATGAAAAATGACCCAAAAAGCAAAAACGAATTTTTCCGAAAAAAAATTAAAAATTACCCAATTTGCAAAAAAGTGGTTATTATTCATATAAATTTAGTTCCATACAAGTGTAAGTTTTATGCAAAAAATTGCATTCTATCTTCAACAGCTGCTCGGCAGTAAGGACAGTAATACCGGCTGCGCAAACTTCGCTAAGCTTCTCTGCATAGCCGACCTTCGGCCGGGCGCAAGGATTTTGTCCTCTATGGTATAGCAAACACCGGCTTCGCTAACTAAAGCTTCTCTGTATAGCCGGCCTTCGGCCGGGCGCAAGGATTTTCTCCTCTATGGTAGAACAAGTACCGGTTTCGCTAAGTAAAGCTTCTAAAATCTGCCTTGTTTTCGAACGAAGGCCATATACGCAGAGAAGCTTTAGTTAGCGAAGCCGGTGTTTGTTATACCATAGAGGGGAAATACTTGCGCCCGGCCGAAGGCCGGCTATACAGAGAAGCTTTAGTTAGCGAAGCCGGTGTTTGTTATACCATAGAGGAGAAAATCCTTGCGCCCGGCCGAAGGCCGGCTATACGGAGAAGCTTTAGTTAGCGAAGCCGGTGTTTGTTATACCATAGAGGAGAAAAACCATGCGCCCGGCCGAAGGCCGACTTTGCAGAGAAGCTTTAGTTAGCGCAGCCGGTATATATTATATCCTTGAGGAGAAAATCCTTGCGCCAAAAAGTGTTTTCGTTATATATTTAATATAAACACCCAGAGAAAAAACAACAAACTTATTTTTAAATAAATTACAATTATATTAAATAAAGATGGCCCGAAAAAATGGGCTATTTTTCATATAATATTTTTCGTTATGAAAAATCACCCAATTTAAAAACCGAAAAATCACCCAATAATAACGAAAAAAAGCCCAAAAATTAAGGCCCAATTTTACATGGAATTTTTTTGGGTGATTTTTCATTTTTTTTTTGGGCCATTTTTCTTTGGGCCATTTTTCTTTGGGCGATATTTCCTACAGCCGATTTTTTGTTTGCCGCTATTTTTTTTGCGTGGGCTTAGAAAATACCTTGGACAACCGCCGTGAGAAAAGTCTGAATCAAATGCGAATCACTCATTTTTAAAAATTTGTTTTAGATAATGTACATATGTATTTTAAGTAAAGAAAATGAATTTGTCAGTTTTATTTTTATCTAATTGTTTTTTTTTTTTTTTTGCTATTAAAATTAAACATATTTTACGCTAAGTAAATTTTTTATTTTTTTTTATTTTTTTAATTCCCTACGCTAATCCCGCGAAGCTCTACGCTTGTCTGCAGGAAAGAAACCAGAGTCTCTGGCGGGAATCGAACCCGCAACCCCGGCGCTGATAGACAAGCTCTCTACCAGCTAGTCTACTGAATTTGCTATTTCATTTTATGTATTTATTTTGTATTTTATTTTTAGCAATTGTTTTTTATGTTTTTATACCCACACCACAATAGTGGAGAGGGTATTATGCATTTGTACTGATGTGTGTAACGCCTTAAAATAGTGGTCCTAGACCCACCTTAAAGTATACTGATCTACTCAGAATCACTTTCTGAGTCGAACTAACGATGTCCGTCCGGCTGGCTGGCAGGCTGGCTGGCTGTCCATGTAACCTTGTGGGTCATAGGTTCTTATTGGCACAAGGACCAAGCCTATTCAAAATGGGCCGAATCGTAGGACCACGAGGGAAGATAGGGGGAAATTTCTTTCTCTCAGAAACTATCAAACCGATTTTAGTGAAATTTAAAACTTAGATAGAACCATATCTATATGGACACAAAATGTATAAATTTTTAAAAAAATCGGACCACGAGGGGAGATAGGGGCAATTTCTGCCTCTCAAACCGATTTTAATGAAATTTAAAACATAGATAGATCCATATCTATAGGGACACATTAGCTATACAGTTTTTAAAAAATAGGACCACAAGGGGAGGCAGGGGGCAATTTCTGCCTCTCACAAACTTTCAAACCGATTTTCATGAAGTTTATAAGCATAGATAAATCCATATTTACATGGACACATAAGCATGATGTGTGTTTAAATACTGTGGTGTAGGGCTCGACTATACTTTCTTACTTGTTTTTATCGTTTAAGTAAATAAATTTAAAAACCTCGTTAATTCGATTTTATTTTATTTTAACCCCGTTAAATTGAAAACCCCTATAATTCGTCGGTCCCTTGCGATTACGAATTATCGGGATTTAACTATACTTTCATATGAGCTTTTGTCCTCGAAGGATACCGTTAACCTATTCGCAAGTATGACCAAAAAAAATTTTAAAGGCAGTTTAAAATCTCCATTTTAAAGTTTTTAAAAATTTTGTCAAACAAATTTTAGAATTTTTTGATCATCACAACATTGGCATTCATGGAGAATATTATATGAAAAAATTATGCCAATACCTCCATAGTTTTTCCGTACCTGCGATTTAAATTGCTAATGACTTACTTTGCTAATAACTACACAGAAAAAATTAAAAAATTTCTCTAATCACCAATTTTATACCAAATTCATAGAATCAAGCAACCCATTTGTTGATTTTGCCCCTATTACCAAAATGATTATATTGATTACTAAAAATTGTAAAAATTTTATATTTTGAAGATTTTTTTTTCAATAAATGATATTTTTAATTTTAATTAGAAAAAATGATCAAAAAACTTTGCCGTTTCAAACAATGTGTTGATTGATTTTGACAATTTCCAACAACAATTACACAAGTTAAAATTATTTTATTTTAAATGAAATAATTTTTTGTTGTTTGATTATTATTTTAATTCGAAATTTATTTCAAAACAACTAAAATGTTAATTAAATCAAAATTATATTTTTAATATTCGTTCAACAAAAAAAATAATTGATTCAATTATTACATTAATTTAGTTTAAATACTTTTTAAATCATTTTTTTAATTGATAAAAAATTACTAATAATTTTTTCTGTGTAGAACATTTAGAACCTAGATATAAGTTTGTTTTAAATTCTATGTTTAATTACACTACGTGACAACATTTTAACAAAGTCGGTACCAAATGAATCTGACAGCTAATCTTATGTAAAATTTTCCGCTGAATCCGAATATGAGAATATGTCAGAATTGTCAAAAGAACAGTTCTTGAGATATACCAAAATTACTGTTATTTGTGTTGTTAAAAAAGATGATGTGACTGAAATGCAAATTCAGTCAAATCCCGTTAATTCGTACCCTGATAAATCGTAATTCCCGATATTTCGTAATAAACTGTCGGTCCCTTGAAAAAATCTCGTTAATTCGTAAAATTGCCATACATTTTGGTCCCCTCGCTAATTCGTAATTTTTTTCAAATAAAATCTTCTTTACCTCTTATTAATCATAATTCTTTGCCAACTTCCACTTATAATTCGTAATAAAAACAACAGAAACATACCTATAAAGAATGATTTTTTGTTTACCGTTATTTTTTGTGTGGGTTTTTGCTTGTGTGTGTGTTTATTTTCTTAAGATCAGTTTGTTACATGAATAATTTTTATATATTTTCGTTTTTAACAATTGTTTTTTGTATCTTTTTAGTAAATAAATTGAAAAACCCCGTTAATTCGTATTTATTTTATTTTAACCCCGTTAAATCGAAACCCCGCTAAATCGAAAACCCCTATAATTCGTAAGAAATGGCCGGTCCCTTGCGATTACGAATTATCGGGATTCTACTGTATCTTCAAAAATTTTAAATGGATTATGTATTTATTTCTTCTTAGTGAAAGGTTATAAAATTTCTAAAACTATTATAGTACATAAAGATTAGGTATCAAATTCATTTGGTCAAAAAAACTGTCACGTAGTGTTATTTTTTTTTTTCTTAAATGTTAAATAATTTAAATATTAAATGTTATAATAAATATTAAATGTTGAGTTTAATCATTGTTTCTGCAAACCATGCCCTATAACGTTTTGGATTCTTATGCTGTAATTTAAAAGATATTTGGGGGATTCACAAGGTGTCATAAAGTCATATGTCTTAAAATAATAACTTAAAAAAACACGACTGTTGTGAACAACCCCTCATAATTAAGTGTGCTATTTCGAATTTAAATCAGCTGGTTTAAGACAAATATAAAAGAAATATTCAACATTTTTTCATTTTTCGAATTTATTCTATGAGCTAAATTTCAGTCATGTATTTTATAAAGCTTTTTTGTAATAGTTCTATTCCTTCAATTTTTCAGAAATGAATATAATATAAAGAAACCTTCGGAAGGAAATAGTTCCCAGTTTCTAATATAAAAAAAAATAAATATTTACCTAAAATAAAAATTTTTTTATCTCTAATCCATGAATTGAATAAAGTTACCTGACTATTTTCCATTTTTAGATCACAAATAAATTGTATTTTGTTTGTTTACCAAACAGCAGAGTCCTAAGCCGATATAATTTGACGCCGCAAGTGTTTTGTTGCAAAAATTGCAAGCCGCAGGTTAAATTCGGATATTAGCCGGATAAAACTATACCACTAACGGCGACGGCTACAAAAGCTAACACGGCACGGCTAAGCCACTCAGCGCTGGTCTCTTTTGATTTATTACGACAGCACAATAAACATAGCAATTAATGTTCTATTATTTTAAGACACTTTTTGTTAACAAGGCAATAACAATATTTTTAAACCATTGTAAAATGTTAGAACATTATGACTATATAACATGATAGCACACCATGTGAATACCTTAATTGTTTCTTGCTGTGTTAGAAAAGTAAATAATAAACACAAATACCTGTACAAATACTAATTTTTTTTGGCCATATTTTGGCAAATGAACCAACCGTAATTCCCTACTTGTTAGAATTTTAAGGAAAACCTATTCAGAGTATCTAAGCCCTGATAATTTTAAATATTCTCTGAAAGTAATTAGTATTGTGGTTATTTTGTTGAACTATTTATGGTTTTTAATCCAAATTTTTAATATTTTTAATTAGGCTTAAGTTCATGAAATTTAATTTTTATTAAATTATTTTTATGAAGAAAGGAATTTTTACAACATGAAAATTAATTAAAATTGTTATTGATAATCTTTCATTCTTGACGTGGCTTGGGCTCGAACCCTGGCCGGCAGGTTACCATGACATGTTTCGATCGCAACCACTCGATCTCCTCAGATGGATTTGCCGTCTTACACTCGCAGCCATCGACGACTGCTGACGTCACTAGTCAAACATCAATCTTTAAACCAAATTGTATTTTAACATTTGGTAGATCGAAATTTGCTTTCCTGAATGATTATCCATTTTAATTGACTTTACATGTTTTTTCCTTTACTTCTGTTTTTTCGTACTTTCGTCAAGAATTTTTCTTGAAGTCCAAGTACATTTTTTTGTTTTTTCACTTTGTCTTTCTCTTTTCTGTTGACCTTTTTCAGCACAACTTGAAGGACAAATGTACACATAGAGCTCGTGCCTTAGCTTTAACAATAATTAGTATTGTGGTTATTTTGTTGAACTATTTATGGTTTTTAATCCAAATTTTTAATATTTTTAATTAGGCTTAAGTTCATGAAATTTAATTTTTATTAAATTATTTTTATGAAGAAAGGAATTTTTACAACATGAAAATCAATTTAAATTGTTATTGATAATCTTTCATTCTTGACGTGGCTCGGGCTCGAACCCCGGCCGGCAGTTTTATAAAACCGGGAAACATTAACCCTAAAGTCATGAAGGTCAAAGGCCAAATTTTGACACATGTATTTCAAATTTCTAAAGAAAAGATATCCAAATATTGTCTATTTTTGTGCCGATTTTTATGAAACTGGAAAAAAATATACCCTTATGTCCTAGGAAGACAAAACAGTGCAAAAACGGAGATTAACCCTTAAATGTCCTTGGGTTTGAAAAATATGTCAAGTTTAATGGTGTTAAACACTAATTAGATAAATAATAAAGGCAAACTAAATAAAATTCTGTTTTGTATAAAAAATCAAAAAATTAACACTTTTTGAGAATGGGACCCATTTGACCCAGCATTTTTTAAAACGCAAAAATGTTTTTTAATCTGATGATTGCACAATTATTATATTAAGTTTTGTTTTGTTGTTTTTAAGACCAAAAGAAAATATATTAAAGCCGTTTGATGCACATTTGGTGTATGAAAGTTTTAATTTGTTATTTTTTTAAATCGATCCAAAAAGTAAAAGTATTCGTGATATTTTTAATATATTATTTTCTTTCTTTAAATACTTTGTAAAAATGTTACAGCAAGAACGTATATACGTAGTAAATTCAGTTATTAAGTGCATATTAATTCTGTCATTAGTTTACCTCTCTGCTATAATGATTCTATCTATATGCTCAAAATTATTCAAGTCGCTTTAAACGCGCTTTAAAAGTTTCAAAGCTTAAAGCGCTTTTTTAATTTATTTGGTAAAAAAATGTCCGTTTTTAATCAAAGAATTTTGATTATACATGTTGCTTTGTGTTCGGATTGCATTTCATTATTATTTCAAGTTTTCGCCAAATCAAGTCCATTTTCATATTTTTTGTTTATGATGACTTTTTACAAAAAAAAAATTATAAAACTTTCTGTTTTACCCTTTTTAGCTCTTTTATCTAACACAACTCTAACAGAAAGTACAGAAAGTGTGTCTTGAACTCTATTTTTAAGCTGTCGTTACATTTTTTTTAACAATTTTTATTTTTGCAAAGAGAACCAAAACTTAACCCTCCCAATCAAAATTTTTTTTATTAAGATTTTTGTATGACGTGCTAAATTCCCAATTTTTTTTCAATTTTTACTCCTTATGATATTTCCTAGTAAAAATGAACCAATTTTTCAAATTTAAAGTTCACTTTAAAGAAAACTTAAATTCCTTTTTTTTACTACTTTTATCCCTTTTCCTTGTATAATGCACTTTTTATTCATCAATGTTATTTCTCTGAATTCGGATTGCACTCTTGCTGCCTTTATGTTAAAGATCATTGGTATATTAGACTACGTAGACAGCAAGATGTGATTAAGTTTGACTGGTACGCAAAGGAAACTTCATCTGGCAGAATAATGAATTACAACGCGACACAACCCAAAAACCAGATAATCAATACAGCAAAAAATTTTATATCAAGAGTATTAAATATAAGCGACCCGCAATATCATAACAAAAATATCGACAAAATCTCAGAAATTTTATGTAGCAATAGTTTCCCTAAAAAATTAATAAATACACTTATCAACGATACACTAAAACATGAACAAAGCAAAAACATTAATAATGATGACAACCCTGAAAAAGGCAAACAATTTTACAGTGTAAAATACATACCTGGCTTGACGGATAATAGACACATAAGGACAACAATAAAATCAGAACAAATAAACTTTGCATACAAACCAAATACAACTTTAAGTGCAATATTTTCAAGAGTAAAGGCGCCAATAGAAAAACTACAACAAAGTAATGTTGTTTACGAAGTAAAGTGTAACGGAAGGGACGATCAGAACTGTGACTTAATTTATATAGGAACAACAAAGCGCTCCCTTGAAAAGAGAATGGGAGAACATCAAAATGATATATTAAAGAGAAGAGAAACAAGTGCATTATCGCAACACATGATTTCTACATCTCACTCCTTTAAAACAGAACAAGTGAGAGTGTTGGATTTTGAACGAGGGGAGAGAAAGAGATATACGATAGAAAGCTTAAGAATACAACAACACATAATGAAAACAATGAACCACAATGAAGATGTTGACAATATTAGTGCCTGTTATAGAACCGCAATATAATTATTTCTGTGATAATAACTTTAAGTTGTGCTTTACTGTTTTTGTTAAATATGTTTGTGCAGTTTAATTTTATTATAAACCTGTCGATGTTTTTAATGTAAAATAATATATATTTTTGTAAGTTGTGTCTGCTTGTTGTGAAAAAATATTTTTGTATTAATGTTATCCTTTTATTATTTTTATTTAAATAGACGACCCTTGAAAAAGTCACCAAAAAAGTGACGAAACGTCGGGTGAAATGAAATAAAATTGTTTTTTTATTTACATCAACATCATTAGGTCTTATTAGCTTATAAAAGAATAATAAACTGAAAATTAATAATCAATTGGCCAAAGAAATAAATACGAATAAGTTTGCGCAAAATTTTTTAAAAACAAGTTAGAGTGCTATATTCGGCTGTGCCGAATCTTTAATACCATCCACCGACAGTTCGAATATTATAGGAGTGATATCTATATGATATCTATTTACTATTAATTTATTTTTATAAAAACAGACGTCGGCATAAAAATTGGTTGCGGTTTTGACCGACAATCAGAAAGTTTTATGCTTTTTTTAAGCAATTTTAACTAACTTGAGTAAAATGTCATGATTCGTAACAGTTAAAGCCGAACTTAAATGATTTTCAGAAGGGGGATTTATATTGGAGCCTGGTAAGTTATGAACCAATCATCCCAAAATTCTGCAGAGTGATTTCTGGTATTAAAAACATAAATTTCAATACAGCGGGGAAATAAGTTTTAGCGTTTACAGTGAATTTCAGAAGGTTGCTAAATATAAGGGCTAAGGTAAATTATGAAACCGTATTGCATGACATTTTTTCTGGCCATATGAAGTTAAGTTGGAAGAAATTTTACCGCAATATCTATTTCTGCTACGGTTTTAGGCGAATTTAATTAATTTACCAGAGTGGGCTTTACATGGGGCTTATAGTAAATTATAGGCCGATCATCACCAAATTTATTAATGTGATTTCTAGTCCTATAGAACTGTGAAGTATTAAATTTTATTCTGATAGCAATATTAATTGCGGTTTTAGGCGTACTAAACTGTTTTGCGGGAGTACGGTTTATATGGGGTCTAGGGAAAATAAGGACCGATCTTCACGAGTCGAATAAAACGAATTTTTGCAAAATCTTATATCATTCCGTGCATTATTCCACCATTTGTGTTAGCTTTTCTAACAAAATTTTCAATTTTTTTGCTGGCTTTCAATCCCAAACTGCTTAGGATAACTAGAAGCAATTTGACAACAAGTTTGTTCATTACTTTTAAGTTTTTCGAAAGTGAGCGTGTTTTCAACAGAGGGATAGACGGACAAGGCTAAATCGACTTAGAATAACTCAAGGAGCCAGAATATATATATAATTTTTGGGTCTGAGATAAATAACAAAAAAGTTTTACACGGAATGACAAACTCTTAACAAATAATTGTGGTGGAGGGTATAACAAGCGTGTCTATAAAATGTAACCCTGTTTTTGGACTTTTATTAATTCCTAAACCTCCGCTTAGCAATTACGAAAAAACCCGCAGATCCAATTTAGTCAAGTCGTTTTCATAATAAAAAAATACAAACACAAATACAAAAAAAGAAAAAAAAGTATTTTAAGGAATTAATTTATAAGTAAATAAAAACAGAATTATTATCAATAAAAACGAAGTGTAATTTTTATAATGTCAACATTTCTTTTCTATAAAATATTATAGATTTGATAGGTATGTACATAAATACATATTTTAAATTTACCTTTGCAAAGAAAGACACTCAAACGTATTGGTTGTATTTCCTTTTCCGTCTTATTTTTTCACTCATAAAAACACACTTTTATACAGTTCATATATTTAATGACTTTGCTTTATTTATTTCCTTTCCTCTTTCCACAACTAGCAACCTACTTTATTTAAACAACTCATTATTAGCGATGAAAACACTCTATTAACTAAAAAAGCACACTTAATGATTGCCAAACTTTTTCTTTTTTGCAATATTTCTACCAACAACAACAATGCAGTTCTCACTAAATACAAACTTTATACTATAAAGTTTATAGATACACTTTTTGTTTATTAAAATACCCGACTGTTACCGAGCTATTCGCGCATCAAACTCTTGTTGATATTTTATTAACTGCTGCCAACAACAAAGAAAGGAATCGAAAAAAATGATGATGACGTCAGCATTACTAGAACAATTTAGACTTTTATACACATTAGGAAATCTGCAATGCCTTTTTTTTACCGAAATCGATTATAAACGGATAATATTTTAGTTTTATTTGAAAATATATCAACTTGATTACATTTCAACGCTATTTTCTATAGCATAACACATATTTTCATTTAAATTTTGTTAAAAACCCAGAGACAGCCAGTCAATGTCGACTTTACTCACGCACCGATTGCAATAAAACTGATTTTATTTATGTATTACAGTTTAGAAATCATTGCTAAAATACCAAAGCGATTTTAAAGTTGCAGAAGATATTTTAAAATCTAGGAAATTTTAGTGCTTTCCAATATGGTTTCGGAAGTGTTAAGTTAGATAAAGGCCAAGGCGAATTTGTGTATGTTAAGGGTGGTCAGCGTTGCCAGAAGATTTGGAAGGAAAATCTTCATTTGGCGAAAAAAAGTCTTATTTTGAAGAGAAAAATCTTGAAATTATTAATATTTTTTAAGAACATATTTCTTATTATGGAAACTATTTACATTGAAATACATACATACATACATACATACATACATACATACATACATACATACATACATACATACATACATACATACATACATACATACATACATACATACATACATACATACATACATACATACATACATACATACATACATACATACATACATACATACATACATACATACATACATACATACATAAAAACATAATTGCTGTATTTATACAAAATAAGACTGTAGGTTTTAATTTTGTTTTAAGTTATATTTTTCATAAAATTTTTTCTAAAAATACATTTTAAATCCATTTAATTTCTAATAAATAAGATCGTAAAAAATTCCATCTAAAAAAAGAAGAATCGTAGGACCACGGGGGAAATTTCTTTCTCTCAGAAACTATCAAACCGATTTTAGTGAAATTTAAAACTTAGATAGAACCATATCTATATGGACACAAAATGTATAAATTTTTAAAAAAATCGGACCACGAGGGGAGATAGGGGCAATTTCTGCCTCTCAAACCGATTTTAATGAAATTTAAAACATAGATAGATCCATATCTATAGGGACACATTAGCTATACAGTTTTTAAAAAATAGGACCACAAGGGGAGGCAGGGGGCAATTTCTGCCTCTCACAAACTTTCAAACCGATTTTCATGAAGTTTATAAGCATAGATAAATCCATATTTACATGGACACATAAGCATGATGTGTGTTTAAATACGGTGGTGTAGGGTATCAAATGGCCGGGCTTGACCGACTATACTTTCTTACTTGTTTTTATCGTTTTAGTAAATAAATTTAAAAACCTCGTTAATTCGTTTTTATTTTAATTTAACCCCGTTAAATTGAAAACCCCTATAATTCGTCGGTCCCTTGCGATTACGAATTATCGGGATTTTACTATACTTTCATATGAGCTTTTGTCCTCGAAGGATACCGTTAACCTATTCGCAAGTATGACCAAAAAAAATTTTAAAGGCAGTTTAAAATCTCCATTTTAAAGTTTTTAAAAATTTTGTCAAACAAATTTTAGAATTTTTTGATCATCACAACATTGGCATTCATTGAGAATATTATATGAAAAAATTATGCCAATACCTCCATAGTTTTTCCGTACCTGCGATTTAAATTGCTAATGACTTACTTTGCTAATAACTAGAACATTTAGAACCTAGATATAAGTTTGTTTTAAATTCTATGTTTAATTACACTACGTGACAACATTTTAACAAAGTCGGTACCAAATGAATCTGACAGCTAATCTTATGTAAAATTTTCCGCTGAATCTGAATATGAGAATATGTCAGAATTGTCAAAAGAACAGTTCTTGAGATATACCAAAATTACTGTTTCGTAATAAACTGTCGGTCCCTTGAAAAAATCTCGTTAATTCGTAAAATTGCCATACATTTTGGTCCCCTCGCTAATTCGTAATTTTTTTCAAATAAAATCTTCTTTACCTCTTATTAATCATAATTCTTTGCCAACTTCCACTTATAATTCGTAATAAAAACAACAGAAACATACCTATAAAGAATGATTTTTTGTTTACCGTTATTTTTTGTGTGGGTTTTTGCTTGTGTGTGTGTTTATTTTCTTAAGATCAGTTTGTTACATGAATAATTTTTATATATTTTCGTTTTTAACAATTATTTTTTGTATCTTTTTAGTAAATAAATTGAAAAACCCCGTAATTCGTATTTATTTTATTTTAACCCCGTTAAATCGAAACCCCGCTAAATCGAAAACCCCTATAATTCGTAAGAAATGGCCGATTACGAATTATCGGGATTCTACTGTATCTTCAAAAATTTTAAATGGATTATGTATTTATTTCTTCTTAGTGAAAGGTTATAAAATTTCTAAAACTATTATAGTTCATAAAGATTAGGTATCAAATTCATTTGGTCAAAAAAACTGTCACGTAGTGTTATTTTTTTTTTCTTAAATGTTAAATAATTTAAATATAAAATGTTATAATAAATATTAAATGTTGAGTTTAATCATTATTTCTGCAAACCATGCCCTATAACGTTTTGGATTCTTATGCTGTAATTTAAAAGATATTTGGGGGATTCACAAGGTGTCATAAAGTCATATGTCTTAAAATAATAACTTAAAAAAATACGACTGTTGTAAACAACCCCTCATAATTAAGTGTGCTATTTTGAATTTAAATCAGCTGATTTAAAACAAATATAAAAAAAAATATTCAACATTTTTTCATTTTTCGAATTTATTCTATGAGCTAAATTTCAGTCATGTATTTTATAAAGCTTTTTTGTAATAGTTCTATTCCTTCAATTTTTCAGAAATGAATATAATATAAAGTAACCTTCGGAAGGAAATAATTCCCAGTTTCTAATATAAAAAAAATAAATATTTACCTAAAATAAAAATATTTTTTAGGTCTAATCCATGAATTGAATAAAGTTACCTGTCTATTTTCCATTTTTAGATCACAAATAAATTGTATTTTGTTTGTTTACCAAACAGCAGAGTCCTAAGCCGATATAATTTGACGCCGCAAGTGTTTTGTTGCAAAAATTGCAAGCCGCAGGTTAAATTCGGATATTAGCCGGATAAAACTATACCACTAACGGCGACGGCTACAAAAACGAACGCGGCACGGCTAAGCCACTACGACAGCACAATAAACATAGCAATCAATGTTCTAATATTTTAAGACACTTTTTGTTAACAAGGCAACAACAATATTTTTAAACCATTGTAAAATGCTAGAACATTATGACAATATAACATGAAAGCACACCATGTGAATACCCCAATTGTTTCTTGCTGTGTTAGAAAAGTAAATAATAAACACAAATACCTGTACAAATAAAAAAAAAATTCATGAACTAATTTTTTTGGCCATATTTTGGCAAATGAACCAACCGTATTTCCCTACTTGTTAGAATTTTAAGGAAAGCCCTGATAATTTTCAATATTCTCTGAAAGTTTTATAAAACCAGGAAACATTAACCCTAAAGTCATGAAGGTCAAAGGCCAAATTTTGACACATGTATTTCAAATTTCTAAAGAAAAGATATCCAAATATTGTCTATTTTTGTGCCGATTTTTATGAAACTGGAAAAAAATATACCCTTATGTCCTAGGAAGACAAAACAGTGCAAAAACGGAGATTAACCCTTAAATGTCCTTGGGTTTGAAAAATGTGTCAAGTTTAATGGTGTTAAACACTAATTAGATAAATAATAAAGGCAAACTAAAAAAAATTGTGTTTTGTATAAAAAATCAAAAAATTAACACTTTTTGAGAATGGGACCCATTTGACCCAGCATTTTTTAAAACGCAAAAATGTTTTTTAATCTGATGATTGCACAATTATTATATTAATTTTTGTTTAGTTGTTTTTAAGACCAAAAGAAAATAGATTAAAGCCGTTTGATGCACATTTGGTGTATGAAAGTTTTAATTTGTTATTTTTTTAAATCGATCCAAAAAGTAAAAGGATTCGTGATATTTTTAATATATTATTTTCTTTCTTTAAATACTTTGTAAAAATGTTACAGCAAGAACGTATATACGTAGTAAATTCAGTTAATAAGTTCATATAAATTCTGTCATTAGTTTACCTCTCTGCTATAATGATTCTATCTATATGCTCAAAATTATTCAAGTCGCTTTAAACGCGCTTTAAAAGTTTCAAAGCGCTTTAAACACTTTTTTATTTTTTTTTTTTTTTTGGTAAAAAAATTTCCCTTTTTAATCTTTTTTTCTATAATGGAATTTTTTTCAAAGAATTTTGAATATACATGTTGCTTTGTGTTCGGATTGCATTTCATTATTATTTCAAGTTTTCGCCAAATAAAGTCCATTTTCATATTTTTTGTTTATGATGGCTTTTTACAAAAAAAAAAAATTATAAAACTTTCTGTTTTACCCTTTTTAGCTCTTTTATCTAACACAACTCTAACAGAAAGTACAGAAAGTGTGTCTTGAACTCTATTTTTAAGCTGTCGTTACATTTTTTTTTTAACAATTTTTATTTTTGCAAATAGTACCAAAACTTAACCCTCCCAATCAAAATTTTTTTTCAATTTTTACTCCTTATGATATTTCCTAGTAAAAATTTTTCAAATTTAAAGTTCACTTTAAAGAAAACTGAAATTCCTTTTTTTACTACTTTTATCCCTTTTCCTTGTATAATGCACTTTTTATTCATCAATGTTATTTCTCTGAATTCGGATTGCACTCTTGCTGCCTTTATGTTAAAGATCATTGGTATCAAGTTTGCGCAAAATTTTTTAAAAACAAGTTAGAATGCTATATTCGGCTGTGCCGAATCTTTAATACCCTCCACCGACAGTTCGAATATTTTAGGAGTGATATCTATATGATATCTATTTACTATTAATTTATTTTTATAAAAACAGACGTCGGCATTAAAATTGGTTGCGGTTTTGACCGACAATCAGAAAGTTTTATGCTTTTTTTAAGCAATTTTAACTAACTTGAGTAAAATGTCATGATTCGTAACAGTTAAAGCCGAACTTAAATGATTTTCAGAAGGGGGATTTATATTGGAGCCTGGTAAGTTATGAACCAATCATCCCAAAATTCTGCAGAGTGATTTCTGGTATTAAAAACATAAATTTCAATACAGCGGGGAAATAAGTTTTAGCGTTTACAGTGAATTTCAGAAGGTTGCTAAATATAAGGGCTAAGGTAAATTATGAAACCGTATTGCATGACATTTTTTCTGGCCATATGAAGCTAAGTTGGAAGAAATTTTACCGCAATATCTATATCTGCTACGGTTTTAGGCGAATTTAATTAATTTACCAGAGTGGGCTTTACATGGGGCTTATAGTAAATTATAGGCCGATCATCACCAAATTTATTAATGTGATTTCTAGTCCTATAGAACTGTGAAGTATTAAATTTTATTCTGATAGCAATATTAATTGCGGTTTTAGGCGTACTAAACTGTTTTGCGGGAGTACGGTTTATATGGGGTCTAGGGAAAATAAGGACCGATCAAGCGTGTCTATAAAATGTAACCCTGTTTTTGGACTTTTATTTATTCCTAAACCTCCGCTTAGCAATTACGAAAAAACCCGCAGATCTAATTTGGTCAAGTCGTTTTCAAAATAAAAAAATACAAACACAAAAAAAAATATATTTTAAGGAATTAATTTATAAGTAAATAAAAACAGAATTATTATCAATAAAAACGATGTACCAATGTATGTAAACGAGTACTTTTTATGTCCATTTTTTAATTTTTATAATGTCAACATTTCTTTTCCGTCTTATGTTTTTTTAAAAAGTATTTATAGAAGGAAATACATATATTGTATGAAAAAATAATTCTAAGCACAACTTTTTGTGCACTTTGGCAACTTTTTTGGAGAATTTTGGTACGGATAACGTTGTAAAATTGTTCATCGTTGCACTGTAGAATGTATTTAAAAAAGCGAGGTGCTTTGCAACCGACATTTTATTTAAAACACAAAAAATAAGGTTTAATACTACTAAAAATTATAATTTTTGTTACAACGGTTAATCGGTAACGATAGTCTAAGGACGATGTCGAAACAGAATTATTATCAATAAAAACGATGTACCAATGTATGTAAACGAGTACTTTTTATGTCCATTTTTTAATTTTTATAATGTCAACATTTCTTTTCTATAAAATATTATAGATTTGATAGGTATGTACATAAATACATATTTTAAATTTACCTTTGCAAAGAAAGACACTCAAACGTATTGGTTGTATTTCCTTTTCCGTCTTATTTTTTCACTCATAAAAACACACTTTTATACAGTTCATATATTTAATGACTTTGCTTTATTTATTTCCTTTCCTCTTTCCACAACTGGCAACCTACTTTATTTAAACAACTCATTATTAGCGACGAAAACACTCTATTAACTAAAAAAGCACACTTAATGATTGCCAAACTTTTTCTTTTTTGCAATATTTCTACCAACAACAACAATGCAGTTCTCACTAAATACAAACTTTATACTATAAAGTTTATAGATACACTTTTTGTTTATTAAAATACCCGACTGTTACCGAGCTATTCGCGCATCAAACTCTTGTTGATATTTTATTAACTGCTGCCAACAACAAAGAAAGGAATCGAAAAAAATGATGATGACGTCAGCATTACTAGAACAATTTAGACTTTTATACACATTAGGAAATCTGCAATGCCTTTTTTTTACCGAAATCGATTATAAACGGATAATATTTTAGTTTTATTTGAAAATATATCAACTTGATTACATTTCAACGCTATTTTCTATAGCATAACACATATTTTCATTTAAATTTTGTTAAAAACCCAGAGACAGCCAGTCAATGTCGACTTTACTCACGCACCGATTGCAATAAAACTGATTTTATTTATGTATTACAGTTTAGAAATCATTGCTAAAATACCAAAGCGATTTTAAAGTTGCAGAAGATAGTTTTAAAATCTAGGAAATTTTAGTGCTTTCCAATATGGTTTCGGAAGTGTTAAGTTAGATAAAGGCCAAGGCGAATTTGTGTATGTTAAGGGTGGTCAGCGTTGCCAGAAGATTTGGAAGGAAAATCTTCATTTGGCGAAAAAAAGTCTTATTTTGAAGAGAAAAATCTTGAAATTATTAATATTTTTTAAGAACATATTTCTTATTATGGAAACTATTTACATTGAAATACATACATACATACAAACATACATACATACATACATACATACATACATACATACATACATACAGACATACATACATACATACATACATACATACATACATACATACATACATACATACATACATACATACATACATACATACATACATACATACATACATACATACATACATACATACATACATACATACATACATACATACATACATACATACATACATACATACATACATACATAAAAACATAATTGCTGTATTTATACAAAATAAGACTGTAGGTTTTAATTTTGTTTTAAGTTATACATATTTTTCATAAAATTTTTTCTAAAAATACATTTTAAATCCATTTAATTTCTAATAAATAAGATCGTAAAAAATTCCATCTAAAAAAAGAAGTTGCATTGAAAGTAATTAAATGCTAAAATTAGAGATATACCTATAAATTTTGGACAAGAAGATTTTAGTTTGGGAGCTATGTATGAGCTTACATTCATCAGATGAAATCATAAGGGTTCTTAATTTTATACATATTAAATTTTTTTTATATTGAAGGCATTTTGAGAAAATTGCATTTAAAACAAGTTACAGTGCTATATTCGGCTGTGCCGAATCTTTGATACCCTCCACCGACAGTTCGAATGTTTAAGGAGTAATATCTGTATGATGTTATTATTATCTTAAACTGTGACGATTTGTTATTAATTATGGATTTAGGCGACTAAACTGTTTTCCGGTAGTAGGGTTTATTATGGACCGATCTTCACGAAATTTCACAGTCTTTTTCCCAGTTCTATAAAACTTTGATGTACCAAATTTTGTTATGATAGCATTTTTTTTACGGATTTAGGCGTACTAAACTGTTTTCCGGGAGTAGGGTTTATATGGGGCCCAGGGTAAATTATGGACCGATCTTCACGAAATTACACAGTTTTATTTCTTGTCCTATAAAACTTTGATGTACCAAATTTTGTTATGATAGCATTATTTTTTACGGATTTAGGCGTACTAAACTGTTTTCCGGGAGTAAGGTTTATATGGGGCCCAGGGTAAGTTATGGACCGATCTTCACGAAATAACAGAATTGTATTTCTTGTCCAATAAAACTTTGATGTACCAAATTTTGTTATGATAGCATTATTTTTTACGTTTTTAGGCGTACTAAGTTGTTTTCCGGGAGTAAAGTTTATATGGGGCCTATGGTAAATTATGAACCGATCTTCACGAAATTTCAAAGATTTATTTTTAGTTCTATAAAACTTTGATGTACCAAATTTTGTTATGATAGCATTATTTTTTACGTTTTTAGGCGTACTAACTTGTTTTCCGGAAGTAGGTTTTATATGGGGCCTATGGTAAATTATGGACCGATCTTCACGAAACTTAACAGTTTAATTTCTAGTCCTATGTAACTGTGACTTGCCAAAATTTGTAATGATAGCATTGTTAGTTAGGGTTTTAGGCTTAATATACTGTTTTCCGGGAGTAGGGCTTATATGGGGCCTAGGGTAAATTATTGACGGATCTTCACGAAATTTCACAGCGTGATTTCCAGTTGAATAAAACGAATTGGTGCGAAATCTTATATCATTCTGTGCATTTTTCCACCATTAATGTTAGTTTTTGTAACAAAATTATCAATTTTTTTTAGGTGGTGGTTCCACATTTTGATTCATAGCTCAGATCCTATTGAACCGATTTTGCTGAATTTCAATCCCAAACTGCTAAGGATAACTACAAGCAATTTGACACCAAGTTTGTTGATTTCTTTTGAGTTTTTCGAAAGTGAGCGTGTTTTCAACAGACGGACAGACGGACAGACAGACGGACATGGCTAAATCGACTTAAAATTACTCAAGGACCCAGAATATATATACTTTATAGGGTCTGAGATGAATAGTAAAAAAGTTTCACACGGAATGACAAACTGAATATACCCTCTTCACAACTAATTGTGGTGGAGGGTATAAAAAGGTAATTGCAAATATATGGATTTTCCTAAAAATATTCCTAATGGAACAGTTATTAAAATAATGTTGGTACACGTTTTAAAAGATATTCTTAAGCACTTATGTATATATACTAGGGTATTTATTTGACCGGGCTTTTGATTTAATCGGTTAATCGCTCGATTAATTAACCGGTATTTTTTATAAATAAGGTAATTTCAATAAATAAACAATAATTCATAAGTCTGTAATACATATTTTTTAATTAATACATATTCGGCCACTTTTTGTAAATCGAAATCACGTGAAATTGAAATCGATGGAGATTTTAATTCAATTCTTTTTTAATGATCGTAGCTTTTCTTGATTTCAAAAATAGTTTTGGTAAAGATAGGTGGTCCTCAAAGTATGAGGTAATGCAAAAGAAATATTTTTATCAATTTTGAACACAGGATAATATTAAAAACTTTTTTGATTTCAATTTCACGTGATTTCGATTTCCAGAACAAGGCCGATTATGTATTTATAAAAAAATAAACTGTGAGATCATTTTATTAGTAATTTAAATAGTTTAAGAAGATCTTATAAAAAAAATCTTTAAGATATATAATTTGGTTAAAATGTATTTGATTTAAGCGACTCCTTTCTTTAGTTTTGATAAATTTTGACTTGGAAAAATTTCTTTCACTTATCGTAGATGTTGGAGAAATCGAAAGCAACCCATAATACAGAATATCAAAATTCTCAGTTTTTTCTGGATTTCTCTAAACATATAAAAATTCCATTATACCATTTAAATCCTGTTTTATTTTTTAAAATTTTTAACACTTCTAATTTTTTGGGTTAATTCTGTTTTTTTAAAAAGTATTTATAGAAGGAAATACATATATTGTATGAAAAAATAATTCTAAACACAACTTTTTGTGCACTTTGGCAACTTTTTTGGAGAATTTTGGTACGGATAACGTTGTAAAATTGTTCATCGTTGCACTGTAGAATGTATTTAAAAAAGCGAGGTGCTTTGCAACCGACATTTTATTTAAAACACAAAAAATAAGGTTTAATACTACTAAAAATTATAATTTTTGTTACAACGGTTAATCGACTGAAATTAACCGGTTTAATCGTTAACGATAGTCTAAGGACGATGTCGACCAATTATCTTTCCGAATCACAAAATTTGCGTTAAAATTAAATCGATTTGTTTTTGCTTGTTGCATATTTTGGTGAAAATGCATATTTTTGCAGAGTTTAAAATTTTTGAGTGATATATTTTTAAATTTCCATATTATATAAAAAAAAAGTCTTTCACAAAAAAAAAAAATCTACACGAAAAAAGCTTCCAAAAAAAAATTTAAATTCAATAAATAAATTTTTGGAGTTCTATTTAAAATACAAGTTTTTTCAAGATTTCGACAAAAGATCCTTCTATTTTTAACTGATGCACCTTACATGGTTACGGCTGCCAATGGGCCTAAAATGTTTTATCCAAAACTGTTACATGTTAGTTACTTGCTTGGCACATGGGTTACACCGAGTTGCAGAGGAAATAAGAAGCCAATTCGATAATATTGATTTATAGGTTTCATATTTGCAATTTTTCACAATTATAAAAATGTATCCCTTGGCACCTTTACTCCACCTAAGCCAGTATTAACAATATTGGGAACTTGGCCAGTATTAACAAGATTGGGAACCTGCTGTAGAATACTATTAAAAAAACTTGCAGCTTATGCAATTAAAAAGTAAAAGAAATATTAAATTTAAATAACATCGAAATTCGTTTAGCATTTGTATTATTCAACTACGGATATATTGGTGAAGCAATAACTGAATTGGAGGGATTAAGTTCACCTAATAGTCACCTCAAATTAATTGATATTGCAGAAAGTCAAATAACCAATGTGGAAGAAAGAATTGCCCAAGAAATTAAAAAAAAAATCACAAAATCAAAAAAAATCAAATTAAACAAATTTCAACTCTTTTTGATCTTGAATCAAATGTGAGATCTGAATTAGAAATATTCTACAAATGAATTTACATCCTTCAAGTATGCTTCTATAACTTTGGTTGACGTTGAGAGATCATTTTCCATGCACAATAATTTTTTGCGTCCGAACAGACAAAGGTTTACTTTTGATATAAAACAGTATTTATTTGTTTATGCAAATAAAAACTTAAAATAGTTATTTAAATTAAGTTTTAAAAAATATTGTTCCTTTGAATAACAATATACGGAATTTTTTACACTGAAAAAAATTTCTTCACAGATCCAATGAAATTTACATTAAAATTCAACCTATGTAACCTTTCATTGGAATAATGAAATGTTTCATAAAATCAATGAAAATTTTGCATTAGTTTAATGACAAACGTTTATTTTATCCGTTTTTTCAATGAGGATTCATAAAATCAATGAAAATTTTGTCATTGATTTTATTAATCCTTCATTAATCCAATGAAAGGTTACATAGGTTGAATTTTAATGTAAATTTCATTGGATCTGTGAAGAAAATTTTTTCAGTGTTTTTATTTTGTATTAAATAAAATTCAAAAAATAACTTTTTTTATTGACAATGTTCAAGTCTTTAGTGCATATTCGTTATTTTTTAATGCATATTTTATGCGCATATTTTCGATTTTTTAGTGCATGAATTAATAATTAGTATTGTGGTTTTTTTGTTGAACTGTTTATGGTTTTTAATCCAAATTTTCAAAGTTCATCAAATTTAATTTTCATTAAATTATTTTTTTGAAGAAAGGAATTTTAGAACATGAAATTAATTAAAATTTATTGATAATTTTTCATTCTTGACTGAGCTGGGAACCGAACCCAGTCGTTCACAGACGGGTTACCCTTTCATCTTTCAATTGCAACCAGTCAATCTCTTCAGAGGGTTTTGCCGTTTTACACTCACTGCCATTGATGACTGCTTGCAGTCAATAGACAAACATCAATCTTTAAAACAAATGTTATTTTAAGTTTGGTAGATCGAAATTTGCTTAGAATAATCATCTAATTTAATTGATTTACATGTTCTTCCTTACTTTTGTTTTTTCATACTTTTTGTCAAGAATTCTTCTTAGAGCCACTTTTTAATCTCCGTATTTACTTTTTGAGTTGTATTTTTTTAACTTTTTTTGCAAGTTTAAGCGGCCAACGGTGGTGGTTTAAACCTAAACTTAAACTGTCAACATACACATGTTTAACATAAAGAACTTGCAAAAATATAAAATAAAAATACATTTTAAAACATTGCTTAGCACTTTTATATAATTTTTCCATTCTATATTTTTTCTGTAATATATTTTTTCTTTAAACGCAAAAAATTTCTACCTTGTAAACAATATTAAATTCGCGCATTTTCTTGTTCTTCTTTGAGAACATCCATATTGCTTGATAAAAAGTTGATATTTGCAAAAAAATGTTGCCATTCATTTGTGCACAGTATGGTAGCGCTACATGGTTTAAGCCACCACCCAAAAATAACATATTCAATTGATACTAGATTAACTTAATTCTCCGATTAGCTAATTATAGAATAAAATTAACTTTAATCTCAAACCCAAAAAGCGGCTCTTAAAGTCCAAAGCACATTTTTCTGTTTAAAATAATTTTAAATATTAACGGCCAATTTCACCAAGTTCAGTTATAATTAACTACCAGTTATAACTGTCAAAAACACACGCAAAGAAATAAGAACATTTAAAAAAATGTTGCCCCCCCCCCCTATATTTTATCCTGGCTACGCCCATGTATTCGTTTACTATCATCGAGAATATGTATGCCTGCAAAGTTTCATCCATTTGCATTGAGTATAAAGCGGTTAAATTAACGTTACAAGATTTGATTTTCCAAAGTGAAGCTAAAGAAAAGGTTTTAAAAAATTTGCCCGCCCCTCCCTAGATTTTATCCAGGCTACGCCCATGTATTCGTGTACTGTCATCGGGGATACGTATGCCTGCAAAGTTTCTTCCATTTGCATTGAGTATAAGGCGGTAAAATTAACGTTACTTGATTGGATTTTCCGAAGTGAAGCTAAAGAAAAGGTTTTAAAAACATGATTAATGAGTGATCACTACGACCATTATTGTTCATATTTCATGTTTGAGACAAAAATTAGCTATAACGCTGTGTCTTAACATATATTGTTACTTAAGACTTGTTTGACACAATCATAACCACAACCATTAATGATAGTTTGCGTTTGTGATTGTATCAACCATGTTTTTTGTTTGCGTGGCATATTGTGAACTTGAAGTTGAAGTAATTGTTAGTTTTAACTGAATTTGGTAAAATTGGCCGTAAGAAAATATTATTTTTGTTAAAAACATCAAATTTTCGAAGTAGAATGACGACAAGACCATAACGGGTCATTTTGCTGGTGACTTTTAATTTGTGTGTATCAGGGAAAAAAAATAATAACAGAACAGAAATATTCTAAAACAAGTATGTATGTTATCCGTTGAAGCTTCTTCTCACTGTTATTTCACACTTACTTTCATCTTGAAATAAGTTTCATTCAACCTGATTCATACTGTTATTTCCAAATCAATGTAATTTTGCTCTAACTTAGCTGGAATGTTAAATTAACATGAATAATAGGTAGTTATTTGAAAAGAAAAAAATATTGTTTCGCATGTTATTGTAAAATCATGTTAAATTAACATCAAGTAAATATGAATATAATTAGGAAAAGGGTAAATATCCAATTGGTAAATACCCGGTAAAGTGTGGATATAAACGTTTTGTGCAAAATTTGATACGAAATTTATTATTTAATAAACACATAATTTCTTCATAATTTTAAACAGCTTTTTCATATTTTGATATGTATGTATGTCAACATTTCTTTTTTAATACCCAGTGGTATAAAAAGTAGCAATCGCCACCAATGACAGGCGAAATAGTTAGCACTTTCACACAATTTGTACCAGGGTCTACTGATGTGGCATTCAAATCATACCTAAATCTTTCCCTAGACACCAATATCTAGTGTTAACATTTGAAAATAGGTACCCACTTTTCGCTAGCTAATTCTATAGCTCCAAGTAATGCAGAAAACAATTTTTTTTCAACGACAACACAAAAAAATGTGTATCCGAAATAGATCCCGTTATTAGAACAACAACAAAATCGCATGCTTTTTGCTAGCACGCTTTGAAGATATAAGTAGCTAACCCTTATGGTAGGTAGAGATTATGCAAAGAGGGATCCATCGCCACCTCGTAGGACATCCCCGTGTTAAATTCGCCACTCAAAAGCATGTGAGGTAGATTGTAGTGGGACTAGCGGTAGTTTTTAATGAGCTAGCGAATATACACGTTCTGAGCTAGTACGCCATACCACTGGGTATTTATAAATAGTAGATTTTATATGTACATATACCTATTCATATGTATTTACCTTTGCAAAGAAAGACATACATACGTGTTGGTTGTATTTCCTTTTCCGTCTTATTTTTTCACTCATAAAAACACACTTTAATACAATCCACACATTAAATTGCTTTGGCTTTATTTATTTTCTTTCCTCTTTCCACAACTGGCAACCACCTACTTTATTTAAACAACTCATTATTAGCGACGAAAACACTCTAATAACTAAAGCAGACTCATTGATTGCCAAACTTTTTCGTTTTTGCAATATTTCTACCAACAACAACAATGCACTTCACGCCAAATACACATTTATAAACTTATTTATTACAGTAACCGACTGTTACCGAGCTACTCGCGCATCAAACACTTGTTGTTATTTTATTAACTGCTGCCAACAACAACGAAAGGAAACGAAAAAAATGATGATGACGTCAGCATTACTAGAACAATTTAGACTTTTATACACATTAGGAAATTTTCAATTCCTCTTTTTCATCGAAATCGATAATAAACGGATAATATTTTAGGTTTATTTGAAAATATATCAACTTGTTTACATTTCAACACTATTTTCTAAATCAAAACACATATTTCCTTTTTAATTTTATTAAAACCCCAGAGGCAGCCAGTCAATGTCGACTTTACTCACGCACCGATTGCAATAAAACTGATTTTATTTATGTATTACAGTTTAGAAATCATTGCTAAAATACCAAAGCGATTTTAAAGTTGCAGAAGATAGTTTTAAAACCTAGGAAATTTTAGTGCTTTCCAATATGGTTTCGGAAGTTTTAAGTTAGATGAAGGCCAAAGGCGAATTCATGTTAAGGATAGTGGCAAGATATCAACAAATACAAATATTAGAGCAATCCACGCTTAGTACTAAACTAGCATATGGGCATTTCCATGAGAATGTCAACCACGACTCAAAATATTAAAACGCTTGAAACTGTTTTTCAAATATGGCAGAAAGGAAAAAAACACCCAAACTTGACTCTGCCGGGGTATTAATAGCTTATTACAATTTTTAGAAAGCAAAAAAAAAGTTGAAACTGACTTGCTCTTTGATTCATTTTGAGTAACTGCAATTAACAATTTTCAATTTTCTGCCGATTAAATACAGATACTGGCAGCCCTGGAATTATGCTTTAAAATTACTGTTACAACAGCAATTAACAAGATCCATGAGGAAAGACCAAATAAGTTCGATTAGCGGTATATTTTTGTATTTGGTTTGGATGCTATTCTAATGTCACGTACGTGGTCGTTGTCATTTGAAATGGATCAGTCTTAGGTGTTTCAAAATAAAAGTTCAAAGCAAGATATTTGCTGCAAGAAAATATTGATCGGTATTTTTTTTTTAATTGGTATATGCAAATTTTATAATCTTTTAAAGCTCGTCACGTACGATATTGTAAGTACTAAAATGCAACTTAATGCATCATCTTATTATGTTGGTATTTAGTTTAAATTTGGTCAAACCTTTTATTATTACAATCAAAATCATTTTACAAAATTTTTTTGGAATCGGTCCATATTTGACCATAGCTCCCATACAAGTAATACTCCCGAAAATAGCTTTTTATGTCATAACTTCCTTATAAATATTGGTATTTACATAAAAATTGTCGACAATGACTTTAACGATAAGTATTGTGTCATAACAAAATGTTGAGCCGGTAGCTTCAAAATTAACCATAGGTCCCATATAAGCCCCCTTCCTTAAATTGGCTAGGGGCAAACAAATCTCATAAAGATGGAAATAACTAAATAATATTCGGCACAAATAGCTTTTATATAATTCTTAAACTCAAAGCATAATTCTGTTCTGGCGATCTTAATTGGCCAAATAGGGTACACTCTCAAAAAAAAATTTTTTTTTAATAATAAAAATATGTACCGTTTTTTCGATTTAAATAAATCTTTTTTGTGCCACTCTCATTTCTCCAATCCCGCCCATATTTTGTAGCATGTTGTATATTAATAATTAAGAGGCTTCTACCTAATTTGGAAATTTTGGCTTTTGCCGTTCTCCAAATAGGTATTCATAAAAATAAAACAAAAAAGCGACAAGGGAGTTTTTGGTCAAATTAGAGGCAGTCGTGGTTTTTTCTCAGCCATTTGTGGACCGATCATGCTGAATTTCAATAGCAAGCAATTCCGGACTATATGTGACATTAATATTTAACTACAAAGTCCCGATTATAGCTGGGGTTTTCGGAAAACCCATTTCAACGAACAGACGGAAATTGTTAAATCAATTCCGCTTCTCAGAAGGACCCATAATATATACACTTTATAGTGTCTAAGATTAATATTGTAGAAATAACAAACGAAATGACAAAACTTAGTATGTATTTATACTAGACAGACTCAACTTGTATGGAGCCGAAAAAAGTGATTTTGTTACCCCTCGGAAAATAAAGCTTGATATGTTTTATGATGATTCCCAATTTGAAAAGCAGAACCTTATTTCCACATACGTAGAATTTGTATGAAAACCCGAAACGAAAATATGTATTTAGTTAAATGTCTCAATTAGTAGGTCGCAAGAGGTCAAGTTTTCGAAAAACTGAAAAAAATACCTTTTCTAAAAATGGTCCAGCTCACGGATGGTAAACGCTAGAACGAAAATATTTTGGGAATCATCATAAGACATATCAAGCTTTATTTTCAGAGGGGTAACAAGATCACTTATTTTTTGAGTCGCTCTAATATATACGCTTTTAAAGTAAGTACCCAAACAAAAGCAAATTTTTTTTTAGACAACTACTTATCCTGTACCCAAACCTCTGCAAATATGTATGTATATTGATATATCACATTGTAACAAAGACTCAATCAAACACACAAGAAAATTTCTTCTAACAAACTTTCACGAAATTATAGGTAAAGAAATTTCAATAAAAATCTGGCACGTCTATGTGACATAAGTTTCTATAAAACTCCCCTGTCACATATATGTGACGCTAAGTGAAGAGTTTGTCAACCCAAAAAGCGATTTTGCTGGAAATCAAGTGCAAAACAATTGGTATTCAAGTTCTAATTTCAAGTTTCAAGGGTTGAGATATACTTTTGTTACACTTTATTTCAATAGCATTCTCCAGTAAAATGGGAATTTTGAAATTGAAATTTTATTTTTGAGTTATTTCTCCAGTTTCATAAAAATCGGCACAAAGTAGACAATATTTGGCTATCTTTCCTTTAGAAATTCAAACTATGTCAAAATTTGTCCATTGACCTTCATGATCATAGGTTTAATGTTTTCCGATTTTATCACTCAATTTACATGATGAATTTTATGACGTCAAATTTTGGACGTCATTTTTTGTTTGGAAGCAAGCGGTGTAGAGAAGAAAGAGGAAGAGAAAACAGAAATCATGTCTATTTTTCGACCCCTCTTTCTTCTCTACACCGCTTGCTACAAACAAAAAAATGACATCCAAAATTGGACGTCATAAAATTCATCGTGTAAATTGAGTGTATAAAACATTCAGAGTATATTTAAAATTATCTGGCCTATAATATTCTGAATAAATTATAATAAAAATTCAAATCAGTAAGAAAATTGGGCTTATTCGCCAAAATATGGCCAAAAAAATTGGTTATTTCCGAAAATCGCTTAATTTAAATCGCAGGTACTGAAAAACTATGGGAGGTATATGTATATTTTATTTCATATTACATTTCAATAAACCCCGATGTAATGATCGAAAAATTCTGAAATTTGTTTGACAAAATTTTTAAAAACTTGAAAATGGAATTTTGAAACTGCCGTTAAAAAATAATATTTTTTTGTCATACCTGCGAATACGTTAACGTTATCCCACGAAGACAAAAGATCATAAGCAAGTAAACAAAGGTATATTTTAAGTAAAAATTAGCTCTTATTCAAATATTTCTAAGAATTTGTTAATTTTGTTCCTACAGTTCTCGTTCAAGTGACCTGAGACACTGTTGTTACAACAATTGCAAGGAGAATTCATAAAGGTGACATTTTCTAGTCATATGTTTATTGTTTATTTTTTTTTTTCTGTGTATACTAGTGCTGGGATACTATCGTTATTTTCTACTATCGATTTTGATCGATAGTTCAGATTTCCCTATCGATATATCGATATTACTATCGACTGAACGTTTGTACTTAAGTAGGAAAACTTTAACTAGTTTTTTGTCAGGTTCGTTATTTTTATCACTTTATTGAACGTATGAGACGTATCCCAGTAAAAAAAATTTGGGTTTTTTGAAGCACTACAGAGAAAAAGCACATAATCAAGCGCTTCAATTAGAGAGCTCTTATAAAGCAGTAAAGCGAAAAAAATTAAAAAATATATTATGGTTTTCGAAAATGATTGAAAAAAAAGGCATTTTAACAAGAAAAAGTTAAACATTAATGAATATGTTAATATAGTTAGCCCTTAAAAAAGTACTTTAGGAGCGCTTTGTTTGCATGTTAAAAGAAGCGCTTATTGTCAGCAGAAAATAGTCCTCCAAACCGGGAACACTCCATACAAAAATCAGGCATCCCATCAGCAGGTTTGACGCGATTTGAGGTATGAATTCATACAAAAAACCTGCTCCTTTTGGAGCACATTTTTACTGGGATGTATGTATATACGCACGTTATTTTAGATGACAGTTTTTAAAAATTGTGATGCTGATAACCACCTTTCTGAAGGAACCAAAGTAACAGGGACTATAAGATATTTTATTGCAACTTTTGATCATTTTCTCAATTGGATTAGATTCTCAATCCAAAAGGTAATCAATCTAGCAGAATTTTACTCTAATGGTCGTTCATTGCTTTATCCTATACTCGCAATTGCAATTGCATCTTTATTTGATTTTTTTACAACATCATAAAACCATCTGACATTTCAGTCCCTATGTAAACATATTAAAATTTCGGCATAGAGGCCTTTAGTTAGTAGTTAAAAAAGCACAGCTAAGCAATCCATACCACCTGCCATTCTTGTTGTTTGTATTTATTGCTGTAATTCAGCGCGAATAAATAATGGCAAGTAAAAACTTGCAGCAAAAAGCTATGTGTGTATAGCTGCTGTTACATGTCTTCATAGCTGTATTTTTAATAATAATTGATATTTTTCCTATCGATATTTTCGATAGTTTAAGGCTATCGATAGTACTATCGATAGTTTCCCAGCACTAGTGTATACTGGATATTTAAATTCAATATAAATCTAAATTCCTGAAAAAAACTTATTTAAATTATATAAAACAAAAAAGTGAACACAAAATATAAACACAAGGATTTAAAAAGGCGTAAGCAATAAATATAGCCGCAATGAATTTGCAATACAAGAAAAAGATTTACATTCCAACGCAATTGTGTATATTTTATAAACAAAACAAAATTTTCTTTTTTATATTTTCAAAAACTTATTTTGACATTCACTCTAACTTTTTACAAAAACAAACTACATAGCAAGGCGAATTTATTACTGGTGGTCTTAAAAGCCCTGCTGATAACTTTTTTTTTAGCTAAAACCACTGTTGGATGTCAAAATTTTGTTTATTCTCTTTTATTATCTTTGTTTTTGTTTTGTTTTATTTCTGTTTTTGACATTGAACAATGATTTTACAAAAACAAATTGCTTTTGGTTTTTGTACTTGTTGTAGTACCGAGATTACCCGTGATGAATTCGCCTTGATACATAGTATTTTTTTTAATAAGTCCCAATTTACACTAGGGACATTTCTTGCCGGACAGACGAAGTTTGATGGCGAGGGGTTGAAAAGGTAGAGTGTGTAGTACATGACTATCTGTACTGGACATTTTTTCATTTCTCTTTCTTACTTTTCGTAGTTTACATACAAGTATTAATTTCTGTCTGACTTCTAATGTTTCATATGTAAACGCTTCGGGTAAGATTAAAAGAGAATTCAAAAAATGTCCGGCAAGAAATGTCCCTAGTGTAAATTGGGACTAACTTGAGGGTTACACGATCAAGTTTTGGCTATCAAGTTTTAATACACTCACACTTTTTTACCAATACACTCATACTTTTAAAAATTGATACGAACTTGCCTCTAAAATTCTCTTGCCAGTGAGCCAATTTAGACTAGACTAATTTTTAGTCGGATTAACTTTTGTTCTTTCCAAACTACACTGGATTAATTATTCTGGCATAAAATTGTATACGTACACGCAGCTTTGTATGTGTTAGTGTTTTTTTGTTTATTTGACGTTCTGCAAAAAAGAAAACACTGAACCTTTTTTTCATAAGTGTGTATGTATTGGTTTTGTTCTGCTAATGCGGGGTTGAAGCTGGATTAAAAATTATGCCAACCAAAAACGACTCTCTTCACCTCTTTCGCCTACAAACTGTCGTTTTCTGCCAGAACAATTAGTCTAGTCTAAATTGGCTCAGTGAGTGTATCAATTTTCGTTCAAGAAAACAGCTTATTACAAATCTTTTGAAGTTGTTTTTGTTTTTTTTTTCACAAATATTTTGCCGGCAAAAGCTGAAGTTCTTTTTTTTTACAAATTGTTGCGGGAATTTTAAAATTTTAACTAAAAACCTAAAAAAATAGTGAAATATGTTTATTAATAAAATTAATAAGCAAAATGATAAAGTCTCTTCAAACAGCCTACAGTGCAGAAAAATCAAAAGTGGAAAATAGCAAAACATTTTGAGTTGTTTTCTCGGCGACGACATCTTGAAAAAGTAAATTGCTTTCAACTTGCGTGCAGCCTACGTCACAGCGGTCAACTTTTGCATATTTTGACAATCAGTATATGTAAAAGACTATCAAGAAAATCTTGATCGTGTGGCTGCACTGTAAGGGATAGCTTACATAACTCTATCCAAGGCGAATTTATAACAGGTAAGTGCAACTCTACAACTACAAAACAAGGCGAATTAACTCCATGTATTTTGTTTTTGCAATTTTCTGACTTCTTGTCAAAATTCAGTATAGAAACAAAACAATATTTTGACGTTTCACCATTTTTTTAATTCGCCGTGGATACAGCTGATGAACGGCTGACGAGTTGAGCTTACCTGGAGTTAATTCGCCTTGACTCTATCCATGATGCGGTCACCTGTATGAATTCGCCTTGGTTGCAACAATTGTTCGTAAATTTTCGTTGACAATTATAAAACGTCAAATTTGGTTGTCAATAGAAAATTACAAACGGAATGACAAACTTATATATACCCTTTTCCACCTGAGGTGAAGGGTATAAAAAGAAGCAAAAAAAAAATAGAAGCAAATTGTGTGGGAAATAAATTATGTTTGTGAAATGTTAGCAAATTATAATTTTTTTTACAATAAACACTGGAACAAAATCGCAAAAATTATTTTTGTTAATAGGTACATATAATTTTTTTTATTTAAATTTATATAATATAATTTGTTTAGGATTAAGTTCTTTTATATACAAAAATATTAGTTTTATTTTAACAAAACAAAATAAATTCAATAAAATTTATTTTTATAAATTTAATAAAATTATTTTCATAAATTTAATAAAATTATTTTTATAAATTTAATAAAATTTTTTTTTATATAAAAAAGCCAACCTTAAACAAATTAATATACATATATTTAAATAATAAATTCGAATAAGAAGGAATTTATATTAACAAAAATTATTTTTGAAAGATGGCGTCAGGTTTTACATATAAATTTGTTGTACCATGCCTTAAATAAAAGCCATTATAAATATTGCCGTTATTCTGCCGACGTTTTTGCCAAATTGCTAAGATACAAGGCGAATTTAACAAGGTAAGTGCAACTCTACAACTACAAAACGCCCCATGTAAAAAATGCTGACAAGGCAAAAATTGATTAAAAAGCAAAATAAAATGTTTTTTTGGGTTATAAAAGATTAAAATTAAATTCAATTTAATTATTCGCAGTTTTTCTAAAAAAAAAAATGTTCGGTTATTTTGGCGCAAAACATAAACAAAATTGTATTTTGACATCTGCGTATTTTTTTTTAATTCGCCGTGGAGACAGCTGATGAACGGCTGACGAGTTGAGTTTACCTTTTTAAATTCGCCTTGCTTTTGTGTTTACATATGCCGCTGCGAGTTCATTTTCAAAATGTCGTTGAAGTTTCAACTTGACCAAATTTGCTTACTTCTCATATTAAAAAAAAGTACCAGAAAACAAAATAGAGTTACCGTGTTAATCATATTGGCACATTTTTGGTGAAATTTTTTCATTTATTTATGTAAGCACTAGCATTTAACCAGCTACTTCGTTAGCGTCTCCTTTTTCTTCGTGGACATATTTGTATGCCAAAGTTTATTTATAAAAAAAGTACCAGGCACCTGTCCCCTTTTTTTTTTTAACGAACAACAATTAGTGTTAAATTTTTTGGATCTCTTTAATTTTAGATTTTTCAAGGTTAGCGGAATCGATTTGGCGAGAGGCCAGCCTTCGGTCCAAAAGTCAGCTTTTTAGCTTCAAGAGTTTAGGATGTGCGATGATGAATCCGTCAGTTACTTTACAAATTTATATTATATAGAGATGGAGAAAAATGTTGAGAAAACAGTAACAAAATTAGGAACGATTTTCACACCTTAAACGTTTGAATTTCAAAAAAGGTCCAAACCTGTTTTGTATTTTTTAGATATGCTAAAAATGTGATACAATATTTATTTACCCTTTTACACCCCAAAAAGGCCTTCCTTCAAAAAAGTACCAGACACCTCTCCGTTTATTTTTTTTAATGAACAATAATTAGTATTCAATTTTTTGTATCTCTTTTTGTTTAGGAAATATACGGTTAGCGAATTTTTCTAATAAACAAGAATAAGTGCTGATGTTTTTTATCTCTTTTAGTTTAGGAGGTATGAGGTTCGCGGGATCGATATACATAGGTACAATTTTCACCCCTGAAACGTTCGAATTTCGAAAAAGTACCAAATTAGCATTTGTATTTTTTAGATAAGTAACAAATGTTATTTAATTTTTATTTCTATACGTATTGGCTTAAAAGCTAGATTTACTACCTAAAACGACCTAATTTCGTTAAAGTACCAGGCACCAATTTGCTTTTTTATTTAATGCAAAAAAAAAAAAATTTCCTGAAGAAGATTTCCAACGGAAATCGAAATATCGAATAAAAACATTTTAATTAATTTTTTAAAAAAGTGACCTTAAGCTTAAATAATTTAATAAAGTATAAAATTTAATAAAAAAGGTGAAGAAAAAGGATTATAATTTATAAAATTTCCCGTATTTCCTTTTTTTGGTACTATTTTTCCCACCCATTAAAGTATCAAAAAATTCAGTATTATAGTGGGGGCTCATTATTAAGTACGAGTATGTTAATGAATGGAGAAAAATGTTTTGTAAAAAAAAGTACCAAAAATAGCGACGATTTTCACCCCTTAAATGTTCGAATTTCGAAAAGTACCAAACCTATATTCGTATTTTTTTCATAGGTTTCGAATGTGGTATAAACTTTGTTTCTATGTTTATTGGTTCAAAAGATAGATGGGGTGTCAAAAAAGTACCAAAATTCAGGTTTTACCCGTTTACTCCCTAATAGGGCCAAATTTCAAAAAAGTACCTAAAACCTATCCGCTTATTTTTCTAAAGAACAACGACCAGTATTATATTTTTTTTGTATCTCTTTTAGTTTTGGAGATATAAGGTCACCGCATTTTCCCGTTTTTTCCCCTTTTTTTACCCCCTAAACATTCGAATTTCCAAAAATCCCGTCTTAGTGGATCGATTTGGGGAGTGACCAATCTCTGGTCCAAATTTCAAGTGTTTAGCTCCAGGCGTTTAGGCTGTGCGATGATGAATCAGTGAGTCAATGAGTCAGTGAGTCAGTCAGTCAGTAACTTTACAATTTTATATATGGGCTAATCCTGCGTTACGGACGTTACATTCGCACGCAAATTTGCTTGTTAAGATTGACTAAGCTGACGTTAGCATTGGAATATTTTCATGAAATTTTTTGCAAAATGCAATTCTTTGGGAGTACTTTAAAACTTGTTTTAAACTTAAAGGTTAACTGTTTTTGAAAAAAAGTTATGCTAGCTTAAAGTTCCGTTACGGACGTTACAAAAAATGGAAGTCGACTTTGAGGCTTATGTGCATTTGAACATTTTTTAGCTAATTTTGCATAATAAACAAAAAAAGTCCAAATACAAAAAATTAAGTGGAATATATGACCATATCAATCCATCTTAGAAAAGAAGGCTAAGTAGTCCTGTTAAACAAAAATCTTAATTTTTGTCTGTTACGGACGTTACGTTACGGACGTTACACTTTTTCCATTAAACCAAATTGTGTATATAAAAAACATTCATGTAATTAAAAATCTTTTTAACCTTGTAATTATTAATTTATTAGTTACAAAAAAATTGTAGAATATTTCATTACTCTTATATTACTTATATTTATTTATTAATTTGTTTATTTAACCGTTTAACATTGTATCTTATGCTTAATATACCCAGCTGTTCGAGCTACTCTTATAATATTGTCATTGGAAAAGCCCGAAAAAATAATGATATGATTTAAGAGCTGGAATATTTTTTACATTTATCCATGTTTTTGATATTTCGTCAGATGTAGTTTTGACAAAATTTTTACCAACGTAAATTAGGAAAACGACATTTATATATATTTTTTTTTTGCTAATTTGTGAAAATCTCGAAAGTTTTTTAAGATGTGATTTTGGGTTTTTACTAGTTGCCAAACTTTTCGCTTAACAACAGCGCCAACACCGTCCACCGCTCCTTTTCCATGCGAAGTAGCAAAAAAATTCCGTTCGAAACAACTCACATTCCATTCTTTTACGAATTGTGTAATGTTTCCCAGAATGTATTTATGTGCCTCTCTAAATTTGGCCACTCGTTGTCTATTATCTCTTTTTATTCTTTTTGCCTGTGACACACTATTTTTTAACTTTTATTTGATTTTCTCAAGATATGCTCGCTTTCTTTCTGCCTTTTTAGTTTTAAACACCAACAGTTTTCCAGTATTATTTTCAAATTTGCACAAAATTTTTTTGCTCTGTCTGCATTTGAACACATTTTAATTAATACGAATATATTTGTCACCACGCGCAAAATTTTGGCAAAATTTTGAGATCAAAGCAAGAATTGCTTAAAGATTTCTAACGGAAAATCCAGTACGTAAACATTGCAAGCATGGGCGTACCACCAAATATTTGAAGGGGTGCATGGAGGTTGCGGTTTATAACATGGTTATTAATTACTAATTATTGATATTCAGGAATTATTTAAGGTTTCCGAAGAATTTGAAATTCATCTCAATTTAAGTTGCAGATTGGGGGATCGCATGTTATTAAAACACACTTTTTGTTACTTTGAGGTGAAGTTTTTCGGTTTCTCGGCACCCTAGATTCAGATTCAGCAGGTGAAAATCCATTATAAACACTTACTTCCACCTCATAATATTAAAATAAAACTTTTGGGTATTTGCATGCCGTTACGGACGTTACACACTTTGTCATTTATATTAAGAAAAAAAGCGTAATAAAGGTATTTCTTTTTATCATCAGATTAAAGTGCATAAAAAACTCTGTTTATAAAACTAGTTTGGAAAACAAAATTATTAAAATTCATTCTGTTAAATTTAAAAATCCCATTTTCCGTTACGGACGTTACACAGAGTGTACCGATTTTTAGTTCAAATTTTTAATATATATTAGATAACTTACATATATGATTTTTATCTTAAATAAAAGAAAATTAAGCAAATTAAAGTTTTGCTAAACGCTAAATGCTGAAACGATTGTTTTGTCCACTTTTTTGACCATGGAAAATACCCTTTTTTTACAAGAATAAATGAAAGCAAGAGGTACGTTTAGGTTAGCCTCTGCCAAGAACAAAAAAACCACCGTAAAACCTTATTGCTTATATATGCTGAAGCTTGAATATGTATCCTATTATTCCATTAACAAACATTTGGATTTTGGGCAACTTTAAATTTCTGCCTTTGGTTTAAAAATTTTCGGATTAGCCCATATATAGATTATTAAAACAATATTAATGCTCCATAATTAACAAACTTGCTTTTATTAATGCACGTTTCAAAAAATTCATCATAATAATACATTTAACAAGTTGAAACATAATTTACAATTTTACAGAAATCCAGTAAATTTGCATTAAATTTTTAACAGGGTAATATTGCTTAAAACAAACGTACAGAGATATGAAATATCAAATATATGACAACTGATTTTACAGCAGATTGCTAAGCAATAATTGCTCAAGCAATCAGAAGAGCAATCATTGCGCAATGGATTGCCACTCATGGCAATATGCGGTCTATACGTCGCAAATTTAATTGAGCAATCAAATTTGACGTTTGCCGCAATAAATATTGCTACGTGGAGACCCGGGGTAGTGGTCAAAATTATGTTATCTTTAAAGCGGCCCATACACATGCTATATATTTGTTCAATTTATTGTACTGTACAATTATATCGCAATTATATGTGTATGTGATATTCGACGGTGGCACAATATATTGGAAACAATCAAAAGATTTACAACAATAAGAAAGTGAAATGTGTTGGAAACATTCTTCATTAAAATGTATGTTTTTCATATAGGTTATGTTTACCTTTTAATTTAATGAAGTTGAGCCATATTTTGATTGATTGAAACTATTGTGCTAGTTATTGCATAATATAGGGAAAATGGATATAATATGGCGAATAGATACAAATAAATTGTATAATGGATGGGGCGATTAATGTCGACAGCACTTTTTTGTACATATTTATTGCCGGCAATTTATGTTACAATAATGTTAGTCAATTTTCGTTGACAATTATCGCTAACATAAAACGCCAAATTTGGTTGTATCTTGTAAAAAAAGAAGAAGCAAAAAGAAAGAAGCAAATTGTGTGGAAAAGAAATTAAGTTTGTGAAATTGCAGCAAATAATAATTGAAGTAAAAGAATTAAATAATTAAAACTAAACACTAAACTAATTTTTTTTATATAAGCACTTAGTCTAAATTTACACGTTTCATCTTTTGATGCTCAACTTCTTTTCAATTCCCTTTTAAAAATGCCAATATAATCACACGCAGCAATCGGTTTAAACTTTTTTCGGTTCAAAACAACAACAATTTCATTAACAGCGAATCAAAGAGAAAAAGAAAAGAAAAAAATTACATGCAGCCATCGCTGGCATATACCAACGAATAAAAACACAAAACGTACTGACCGAGTACAGGCATCTCCGTACTAACCCCCTTTCTTCTTTCTTCTCTCACCTAAAAACATGAGAGTTGAGCATCAAAAGATGAAACGTGTGAAAGCAGACTTAAATAAAATTGCAGACATTTTTTGTAAATATGTATAATATTGTTCTTATTCAATCTTTATCAGGGCCGTGCTGTAAATAGAAAACTTGAAATGCCAGAATTTGGAAGTTATTTTTAATACACTTTTAATTTAATTTTTTAATTTGTGTTATAAAATTCTGTTTAATAGAGAAATATTTGTATATTTGTCATAACATTATTTTATTACAAAAACCTTATGACAAAACGGCTTTTAAAATTCTAGCGTTTAACGTTTACGATTTCCAGCACATCCCTGTGTAATTTAAATATATATTAATTTGTTTCAGATTGAGCTCTTTTTTATATAAAAAAAATTTTATGAAATTACTATCTATATATATAAAAAGAAGTGTACACTTTGATGTCACGACTAACTGCGAAAACAGGTAGACAAAAACGTTGGGGTATGTTGGTGATAGTCTGTAGATGGTGTATGTAAAATGTGCATGAAATCGGCCCAGTGGTTCCGGAGATATGGCATTTAGATTTTCCTATATATTCCCATACAAATATCAACAACATGCCCTCCATTTCAAACTCCTTCGAAACGGCTTGACTGATTTTTATAAAATTTTGTATGTGTTTTTGTTAGGTAAGAGAATAGGTCGTAGGATATATTTTATATCGCTGGAGAGCACCAAATAGGGCATAAGCTCCCCCTCCTTATATCTTATTAGCTAATCAAACTGTTTTCTTAATTGGCATGCAGGCACTGTAACACCTGAAAGAAAACAGAGAATAGGGCGTGAAATAGAGCAAGAGGAGTAAAAGCTCCCCCTCCTTATATCTGCTTAATAAATCGTCCGATTTTCTTGAAATTTTCCAGGAAAATAGTGTAACATCTGGAAATAACTAAAGCCTCAAATTTTTATTATTTAGGGCGTGAAATAGGCAATAGAGGTAAAAGCTCCCCCTCCCCAATCTTTTAAACAAATCAACCGGGTTTCTTAAAATTTGGCATGCAGACACTGTAACATCTGAAAGGAACTAGGAAATAGGGCGTGAAATAGGACAAGAATGGTAAAAGCTTGCCCTCCCAATATCTTCTTGAAATTTCGCAGCCAAATTGTGTTACAGCTGGAAAGTACTTTAGCCTATAGTTTTTATTATTTAGGGCGTGAAGCAGGAGGGGTAAAAAGCTCTCTTCCCCATATCTTCTTAACTGATCAACCGGTTTTCTTAAAATTTGGCATGCAGACACTGTAACATCTGAAAGAGAAAGGGCATGAAATAGGGCAAGAGGAGTAAAAGCGCCACCCCCCCCCCCCCCCTTATATCTTCTTAGCTAATCAAACTGTTTTCTTAATTGGCATGCAGGCACTGTAACACCTGAAAGAAAACAGAGAATAGGGCTTGAAATAGAGCAAGAGGAGTAAGAGCTCCCCCTCCTTATATCTGCTTAATAAATCGTCCGATTTTCTTGAAATTTTCCAGGAAAATAGTGTAACATCTGGAAAGAACTATAGCCTCAAATTTTTATTATTTAGGGCGTGAAATAGGCAATAGAGGTAAAAGCTCCCCCTCCCCAATCTTTTAAACAAATCAACCGGGTTTCTTAGAATTTGGCATGCAGACACTGTAACATCTGAAAGGAACTAGGAAATAGGGCGTGAAATAGGACAAGAATGGTAAAAGCTTCCCCTCCCAATATCTTCTTGAAATTTCGCAGCCAAATAGTGTTACAGCTGGAAAGTACTATAGCCTATAGTTTTTATTATTTAGGGCGTGAAGCAGGAGGGGTAAAAAGCTCTCTTCCCCATATCTTCTTAACTGATCAACCGGTTTTCTTAAAATTTGGCATGCAGACACTGTAACATCTGAAAGAGAAAGGGCATGAAATAGGGCAAGAGGATTAAAAGCTCCACCCCCCCCCCCCCCCCTATATCTTCTTAACTAATCAACTAATTTTCTTGAAATTTGGCGGGCAAATAGTGTAACATCTGAAAAGAACTATAGCCTATAATTTTTATTATCTTCTTAACCGGTTTTCTCAAAATTTGGCATGCAGACACTGTAACGTCTGAAAGAAATAAGTTATATGGCAAAACAACGTTTGCCGGGCCAGCTAGTTTTTATATAAAAAAAAGACCTTAAGCTTAAACAAATTAATATACATTTTAATAACAAAGCCGAATAAGAATTTATATTAATTAAATAAATTGTTTGAAAGATGGCGCCAGTTTTTACACTGCGCCTTATTCCTTGATTTTTTTTTTCTAAATATGAGTTAACATAAACACGTTATCCCATGCGTTTAACATAATCTGAGCAATAAGAATAATTGCTGTTATTCTGCCAACGTTATTGCCAAATTGATTAGACCTGGGGTTAGTGCCAAATTGCAGAGATGTTTTTCTTTGGTGTAGACCTGGGGTAAAGTACTGTCACGTAAAGACATATCAAACTTTAATTTAGACCCCTTTTACAATGTGACAGACAGAAGACAGACAGACGAAGTTTGTAGGCGAGAGAGGAAAAAAGTAAAGTGTGTCACGCATACAGCGTCGCCCCTTAGCAACAAACTTCGTCTGTCTGCCTTCTGTCTGTCACATTGTAAAAGGGGACTTTCCATCCCAAACCCTGCAGCCACACTATCAAGTTTTTCTTAATAGTCTTTTACATATACTATTTGGCAAAATTTCCAAAATGTTAAAGCTGTGACGTAGGATGCACGCAATTTTTAAGCAATTTGCTTTCAATATGTCATCAAGAAAACAATTTAAAAAGACAAATCAAAAATTTGCTCACTAGCATTGAAGTTAGCCGTTTTCTTGAACGTAAATTGAAACACTCACTGGAAAGAGAATTTTCTTTACGAGCGTTAATGAGTTACATCGTGGGATTGGCTGTAAGAGTAATAATATTGGCAACAATCAAAAGACTTTTGATTTTTATTTCACAGCGAAGAGAAAGTGAAATGTGTTGGCAACATTGTACAATGCTGTTCATGTTATTCCTATAGGTTGTGTTCACCTTTTTATTGAATGAATTAAACCATTGTGCGGCTTATTGCATAATACAGGACATAATAAAATAATATGGCGAATGTCCTACAAAATAATATTGCAAGTGTATGGGCCGCTTAAGTCTTCCGACGTTATTGCTAAATTGCTGAAATATTTATATTTGGTGTAGACCTAAGGTCAAATCGTGAAGACAAATATAATAATTACTTTTAATTATTTAAGCTTGAGGTCTTTTTATTCATAAAAAATTATATATAGTTTCAATATTTCGCTAACCTTTGGTTAGCATCGTCAGGAAATTAAATTTATAAAATTTTGTAAATTATTAAATTTTGTAAATTTAGTTCCTGACGATGCTAACCAAAGGTTAGCGAAATATTGAAATAAATATAATTTTTTATAAATAAAAAGACCTCAAGCTTAAATAATTAAAAGTAATTATAAAATAAAGGTCAAATAAGAATATATATAAATTGACAAATAAATTACTTTAATTTTCCATCCCTGACTATTGACAGTTGTCCAAGCAACGGGGTGGCAACACCGCGGCAATACTGTCATTTGTCGTTTTGCCAGTTTCTTTCTTTCTTTGTTAAATCATCAAACCGAATGTAGGTAAATTTTTAAACTACTTAAAAAATTTAATAAAATATGAGGAAATTTTAAAATATATTAAAAAATTTTTGGAATATGTTGAAACGTTTAATATTAATTTAAAAAATGTGTTAAAATATTTCTAAATTCTCCAGAGATGTTAAAGATATGAAGTGATAATAAAACTAACCTAAAAATTATTTTTGCTCTACAGAATTGGTTGATAAGGTGACAACATGGTGAACGGACGCATACCCTCTGTCTTTTCCAAGACTTATGTTACTCCTCGTCGTCCTTACGAAAAGGCGCGTTTGGACCAAGAATTGAAAATCATTGGCGAATATGGTCTTCGCAACAAACGTGAAGTCTGGCGTGTCAAGTACGCCTTGGCTAAAATCCGTAAAGCTGCTCGTGAATTGTTGACTTTGGACGAAAAAGATGAAAAGAGATTGTTCCAAGGTAAGTTTTACGAAAAGGTCGTATAAAATCTTGAGTTGATTTTTAAATGATGAATTTATATATTAATTTCTGACACTTCTTGTCTGAGTTTAACGTTGAGGACATACAAATGCTGAGTGTAAAAACATTTTTTTTTACAATTAAGTATGTTTAAGTTCTACAGTTTCTAATGATTTTTCTATAATTTTTTAGGTAACGCCTTGTTGCGTCGTTTAGTACGTATTGGTGTTTTGGATGAATCCCGTATGAAGCTCGATTACGTTTTGGGCTTGAAAATCGAAGATTTCTTGGAACGTCGTTTGCAAACTCAAGTCTTCAAATTGGGATTAGCCAAATCTATCCATCATGCTCGTGTCTTGATCCGTCAACGTCACATTCGGTAAATATCTTCTCTTGTAAAAAAAAGTTGCAAGCTTTTGGAAATTTGTACAACGTAACTTGAAATGAAGAAAAATGTTCAGTAAGACCACTTGGGAGTCGAACAAATTACCCTGAGTAGTTAAGGAGGTATGGGGTTTTTTGTACCGGCTCTCAACGTCTTTTTGGTATTGGTAATTAACCCAATTCAGTTTAGGTCCAGCCTAAACAATACCGAGTAAGTTGGTATATTGGAAAACAATTTTGAACTGAACGTTTAAAGTAACTCTTAATGAGACCTCCTTTTATAAGCTTTTGAAAATAATTGATCTTGCTAACTTGTTTTCTTCGTTTTCTTTTTTTTATAGCGTCCGCAAACAGGTTGTTAACATTCCTTCCTTTGTGGTTCGTTTGGACTCCCAAAAACACATCGATTTCTCTTTGAAATCTCCCTTCGGTGGTGGCCGCCCAGGTCGTGTAAAGAGGAAGAACTTGAAGAAGAATGTTGGTGGTGGTGCTGCTGCCGAAGAAGAAGAAGATTAAACACGCTGCTCATCTTTATCGTCATTTTTTTTAAGGATTTAGATATTTTTATATCTGCGTTTATTTCAAGATGAAAATAAAAATGGTTTAATTTTTGAAATTCAAGAAATTTTTTTCTTTATAGAGGCTTAATATTGGTGTTGTATCTTGAAAATCATTGATGTTGAAAATCATTTAAAACTATAAAGTTTAAAGACCCTGTGGTATGTGAATTACAATTGACAATTTCTGGGGGGTTACCGCGTATTTCGATTCGAAAGAAATCATTTACGGATTCAAAGAATTTGTACTGTGTATTACGATTTTCGTAATATTTGTTTCGAATAAACGGACGTTTTTCACACTTTATTGAAAACAAAAAATCACTTTCTTAAAAGAGACTCTCTATTACGAACAAAAATTGTTCATCAAATTTCCCATTTTTTAAAAAATACAACCTCTGTCATCGTTTCGAACGATTACGAAAATCGTAATACACAGTACAAATTGTTCGAATCCGTAAATGATTTCTTTCGAATCGAAATACGCGGTAAACCCCCAGGTTTTATTAATTCTCCAACAAGAAACTGTTTGTCTGATGCTGCATTCAAAAATCTGATCTTTATGAAAGGAAACAATTGTTTTATTAATTAGTTTTATCTAATGTATGTTTTGGTTTGAATAAAAATGGTGTATTTCGTATTTTAAATAAATACATGTACATGACATGGAAGTATTTTGTATTTTAAATACATACATACATGCAGATGTGTAAGTATTTTGTATTTTAAATACATAACCTGAAAGTATTTTGCATTTTAAATACATGGCCAGCAAGTATTTTGTATTTTAAATACGAACAATGTATTTTGCCCAACACAGATTACTTCAGCATTTTTGGTGTTCTGCATTTCAGATCTACATGATTTTATTCGTTTTCAATTATAGTAGTATTTTTTTTAATCCATTTAGCGATCTCAAATTAGTTTTTTTGTTTGTTTAAAATTTTCCAATTTTTCGAGAATTTTAGCCATGTTTACAATAAAAGAGATTTGTCCCTGTAAGTTTTCTGATTCTTTACAGCTTTAACGATTTATAATAAATTCTTTTTTGATTTTAATTCCTTACGCTAAACTTTGAATTAAATCTTTTCGCAGCAAAAAAGAGTTGAATGAAATTTGAATCAATTCAAAAGAATTAGGCAAACATTCATTTCAATTCGTTTTTCATTTCAAATGAATTCGTGGAATTCGTTTTCAATTCAAATAAATTTGTTAAAGTGCATTTTACAGATTCATTTGAATTAAATTGAATCAGTGTTTAAAAATGCTTGACTATTTTTAATGCTTTTGTAATTGCTTAACTTAACTTAAGAAAAAGAACACAGTAAAAGCAAAAAGCAAAAGCAGAATAAGTGAGATTTAATAATGTATTTACTGTCACTATGTGTATGTTCTCAGCTTAAAGTTTAAACATTCAGTCAAGCAACCACTAAAAAAAATGCTGTTGCTGTAAGTAATATGTTTTTGTTTTTTGTATGTACCTAGTTGCTTGGCTGGCTGTTTAACATTTTTTTGACTTGATCGCTGTTGCTTGCTGTTGCAGAAATTTGTTTTGAAAAAATCTTTGACGGTAAGAACTAAGAATTATGGCGCCGCGTGTAAAACGAAGAATAATTGAAAAATATTTTGATAATGACCAAGCTACATATGTGTAAAATTTGCTCACATACATACATATGTTTAAAAGTGATAGAGTTTTTAATCTAACATGTGAAGTTTTATTTATTTTCATATGTATTTTCGTATTTATTGAGAAAACATACTAAAAACATTAAAGAAATAGGTACTCAAAAATATGGTTTTGCGTAACTCACTAAATAAAAGAACAAAAATTTGTTTTTTCGCAAAAAAAAAACATTTAACGGTAATGATCTTTAAACATTCTTTCTGCAAAAATACTAAGAAATTCAACATATTCAAAATATATGTATGAAGTGCCAGCCAACAACAGCAAAGAAGTTAACTTGCTGACTTTAAGCGCATGAAAAGCCAAAAAAAACTTGAACAAAATTTATTACTTATGTACTTAAGTTGTTGCGTTGCTGACTGATTAAGCAAAGAGCATACACATAGCGAGACTAAAAAAATTATTTACTCTCTCTTTTTCTGCTTTTGCTTTTTTGCTTTTGCTTACTCTCTATCAAAGTAATAAAAGGCATCAGGGTTGTCAGATTTTTTTGAGCTCCATCGCCAAACCGGATATCAGAAATCGCCAAAAATCGCCAAAAGTCGATTTTGTTCAGTTTTTGTAAAATTTTCTTTTTTTTAAATTAAATTTTGCATACAAAAAACGCTAGTATAATTTTTCAGCCAAAAATCCCCAAAAACTGAGAAAAAATACAAAAAAGTCGCCGAAGTAAATTTAGTTTTGTTTCTGTAATATTTTTTTTAAGTAACATAAAATGGAGATCTTATATGTATTCAGTTAAAAACTTAAATAAAGTACACACAGGGTTGTGAACTATTTCTAATAAAAAAGCGCCGTGCCCCCAATCAAAAAGCGCTAAATAAAATTTAAAAAACAAAAAACTTGATGAAATGTTTAAGAACCAAGTTTTATTTATTACACTCGCCGCCAAAAAAATCGTTTTAAATAGAAATATATCAAATACAAAGATTTTACAGCGCTAACCTCATTTATCAGAAATCCAGGTATATTATTAATAAAATAAGACATGAAATCATGAAGATCAGTAAACGAAATGTTAACTAGACGTGGTTGAACAAACTATTAGGCTTCAGCACGCTAAAGTCAATTTGTTTCTTGATGCAAGAAATTCGATTCTGTTTAAAAATCAAAAAAATCAGACTAATATTAAATAAATGCTGCTTGATTTCAGAAATATCTTTCTTTTTTTTTTTAAACTAAGCTTCTTTTCTATTTCTTGTTTTAAGAAATTTTTGATCATATACCAAAAACGTGAATTGTTTGATCATGAGAAAATGTTTCTTTATTTCAGAAAGTTTTACTTAATACGAACAAAACAAGTTAAAATCAGGAAATTATTTTTGAATTTTTTTGTTTTAAGAAACGTAATGGATTACTTTAGAAAATAATAAACTTCTTTCCTTGTATAGTATGCATTTCAGAGTACTATACATCAAAAGAATTTAAAAAACGGAAACAAATTTTGTTTTAATGTGTCTTGTTTTTTTTTTTTATTTATTTTATTTAAAAGTACAAAAATGTTGGGTATCTATAAAAGCACTAATTTGCGTCTTTTTGACAATTAAAAAGCGCAAAATCTAGCGCCAAAGGCGCTAAATTGCCAACTCTGAGTACACAAGTATATAAGATCGTACACTTCAGCCTCACCGATTTCATTACTGGAGTTTTGACCTACATACTATTAGAATTACATACATACTATTAGAATTAATTAGTGACTGAATATAAAATTCACTTAATATTTTTTTTTATATTAGTAATGATAACAAAAATGACAAGTTGTTAAACAAAATTGCCGAATTAATATAAAGGTAAAAATAGCCAAGTTAATCGCCAGTTATATCAGAAATCGCCATAAAAGTCGCCAGTCGCCAAATGGGAAATCCCATCGCCAAACACTTTTCAAAATCGCCACGTTTGGCGAGAAATCGCCATATCTGACAGCCCTGAAAGGCATTGAAAAATACAGTTTTTTTATTTGCAGCAAAAAATGTAAACAAAGCAAAAATTTTGGTGCTGTTGCTATTTTAAAGCAAGCAATTTAAACACTGAATTGAATTTAAGATTTTTATGTTTGTTTTCAATATAAATATACGAAAGAAATGTTTTTGTCGACATTGTGGGACAGGCAGATACTAATTGCCTAGATTTCGATAAGAAAAAAATAATACAAATTTTACTAAAAAAAATTCAACATTGATATTATAAAATACTAGCTGGCCCGGCAAACGTTGTTTTGACAAATAATATATTTCTTTCATATGTTACAGTGTCTGCATGCCAAATTTTAAGAAAACCGGTTGATTAGTGAAGAAGATATAGGGAAGGGAGCTTTTACCCCTCCTGCTTCACGCCCTTAATAATAAAAACTATAGGCTATAGTACTTTCCAGCTGTAACACTATTTGGCTGCGAAATTTCAAGAAAATATTGGGAGGGGGAGCTTTTACCCTTCTTGCCCTATTGAACTATTCCCTATTTCCTTTCAGATGTTACAGTGTCTGCATGCCAAATTTTAGGAAAACCCACTCATTAGTTAAAAAGATATAGGGAAGGGGAGCTTTTACCGCTATTGCCCTATCTCACGCCCTATTCCCTATTTCCTTTCAGATGTTACGCATGCCAAATTTTAAGAAAACAGGTTGATTAGCTAAGAAGATATAGGGAGGGGAAGCTAATGCCCTATTTTGCGCCCTCTAGCGATATAAAATATACTCTACGACCTATTCTCATATCTAACAAAAACACATACAAAATTTCATAAAAATTAGTCAAGCCGTTTCGAAGGAGTTTAAAATGGAGGGCATTTTGTTGATATTTGTATGGGAATATATTGGAAAATCTAAATGCCATATCTCCGGAACCACTGGGCCGCTTTCATGCAAACTTCACATAAACCATCTACAGACTATCCTCAACGTACACTTCTTTTTATATATATAGATTATTAAATAACGAAGTACGTCAGAGCCATCTACCGATATTTTGTAAGCATCCGGTTTGAAGCTCTGCTAACAAAAATATTGACATTTGCTTTATATTCCTTACTTTATCGCGTTATTTCTTTCGACGAGCAATTCTAAACAATCATCGGAAATTTGACATTTGCTTCTAGTAAAATAATAAAAAACTGCAGCGATTGTCAGAAAAACCTTGAACTTCTCCTCATTTTGTGTTTTCGTTTTCTGTTGTTTGGTGTGGTGGTGGCTTTGCCTGCATCTTCTTTTTTTTCATTTCATTCGGTATAGAAAATTGATTACAACAAAACAGTTTCGCAAAAAATTATAAAATCCCAGAAAAATACAAATTATAATCTAAAAAAATGCCAAAGGCAAATAAAGTGAATGTCAAGGAAAAGGTTGAGGACAATGTTTGTGATTTAAGTTTGTCCGAATTGAGGGAAATTCCAGTTAAAGAAATTGTGAGTATGGAAAATGAACAAACGGCCTCCTTTAAGGCAAAAATACATTGCGAAAAAAACAAGGGCATACACAGATGGGATGATGAAAAAATGAAACCTTGTAACGAAAGTGAAAGTAGTGTAGTAAAAGTTTTTAATTGTATTACTGTAAGTATCTCCAAAAAAAAATGTGACAAAATCGAATGCAAAAGTTTAAATAAAGTTTTTAAAGTGCACATTTGGAAACACACCCTTTTTATTATAAGTTTGCTTTAATCAATGTTTGTATTAGAAATTTACCACCAGCTTGTGTATCCAACCATTTTTTTACCCTCATACCATGTCGAGACATGCATATACATATGTACATCTTCTGTTGGTTGTGCTGTGGGTCACACAACAATATGCAATTGCAATGCAAAATGTGAAAGTAGTGTTGAGATTTGGTAAGAAAAAATGGTTCCATTTATTTTAATATATGGATAAAAAGTACCAAATTTCTTAATAAATAGTACCTACCTACATTATTCTTTTAAGAAATAAATAAGAGTGCTAGGAATATCGGCTTTGCCGAAATTTTATAACCTTCATATATTATACCATGATAACCAGGATGCTTGAACCTAATTTCGAACTGGGTATTCATTTATTTACGTATACAAAAAGAAATCTACCTATAATGTCTTTGTATGGGAAGTGTAATGCGCACTTAAAATCCGCCCATTTGTTTAAGAGAGATGTATTGATAACCAAGACGCTTGTACCCAATTCTGAAACTTTGTTCATACATCAGCTATCTGTAAACCGATCAGGCTGAATTTCAATAGAAAGATATTCGAAACTTTATATGATATGTATAAACATTTAACAACCTAGTCCACATCATACTTGGGATCTACGGAAAAACCATTTCAACGGACACATGTAGGTACATCGTTAATTCAACTTCGCTTTTTAAAAGGATCGAACATATTTCTGTGGCATTTTGACAAAACATCTTAAGTTAAATCAAGGCGAATTCGCCTTGAGTCAAATTTAAAAAGATGAAAAAAAATTTTTTTAATTATACGAATTTTCATTCCAAACATTTACGTTTTTAAAATTTTGTTTTATAAACCAATTTTTTCATTTAAATTGATTTATGTCGAGCCCGGCTCCTTCCTACTCTGTCATTAATTCTAACTAAATGTATGTGAGACTGGTCCTTATTTGAGTTTAAACCCATTTTTTAATGCAGGACCTTCTAAATGGATAAATATATGTAGTAAGAAAATTATTCTGTAGAAGTTTGAAATCGATGTTTTCAATATTGCATCGCCAATTTCAAAGATCTTTTGTTTTGGAAAATATTAGAAAAATGTTTTCAAATTTTTATGCCGAAAAGTTTTGGAGTCGGAGTCGTGAGTTTCTTCGATTCCTACAAAAATCTCAAATCCGACTTTATAGGGTCTAAAGCCTTATTTCTTCTTCGGTGAAATGAGTTTTTGCTCAATACCTATTTGATTACGAAAAGTTTTTAAATTAAATTATTTTTTAACAAAATCAAGGCCCATTGAACAAAACGCCTTAAACAAAATTATCAACTATAACATTTAAATAAAATACATATTTCTAAAATACTTGTTTAATCTATTTTCTGAAGCAAACTCTAGTTCGATTTTCGTTAAGAAGAAGCTTGTTGCTTGATTGCAAAATGTGCCAAAAAAAAATTTTTTAAATCCTTGCAAAATAGACAACCACTTATTTGTAAAGCTTAAAGAACTTTTCCTGAAAATCGAAAGACTTTTAAAGTACCACAAAACGTTTAAAATCAAATACCCATCACTATTTTCAACTAAAAAGAGTTCTGTGGTTTGGCCTCAATATATACCTACATAAATCTTGCACTTTCTCATGTTATTGGAATTCTCTTTTATGTTCTTCTTTTATTGAAGTTGTTTATCTGGTTGAATGCATTAAATAACGGTTTAAGTTGTATTTACAATTTGTTTTGCGTCTGTGTTCGTGTGTTTGAATTTCGGAACACTGTCCCCTAAAACGGGGTAGTTTTTTTTTGCGGTTTATTAAAAATTTTGGCAATTTTTTGTATCTGTTATATTGTTCTTCTTTGTGTTTTTTAACAGGCTTCCTTAAAAAGAGTAAATGTATTGGATTTGTCTAGTAATCGTTTGATGTCTTTGGGTGTAAGTATAGTTTTTGTTACGTTATTTAACGTTCTAAAATTAACCAAAATTATTTCTTTTTATTGCAGAAAAACTTTTCCTCCCTTACGCGTTTAATAAAGTTGGATTTGAGTAAAAATCAAATTAAGATTTTACCTGAAGATTTTGGTTTCTTAAGAAATCTAAGACATTTGGATCTTTACAATAACCAATTGGAACATTTGCCCCTCAGTTTTGGCGATTTAACAAATTTACGATATTTAGATCTTAAGGGGAACCCCCTGACACCAGCTTTAGCAAAAATTGTTGGCATATGTACAACCACAAAGGATTGCCAAGATTCGGCTAAAAGAACGGTAAGTTGGCAAATATGTATATATATAATAAATTATGACAATTTTTGGCTCTTGTAATTTTGCAAAAATGGTAGATTAAGTCTAAATTCATAGGACTTTTGTTACAACTTGGAGTTAGTTCAAGGTAGGATTTGGCAGACGGATAAAAAGTTTTATATTATAGCAACTTTACGTAAAATAAGCAGAAAATTAAAGAGCGCAAGTTGTAGCAAAGTTGTTCTAATAAAAAACTTTTTATACATCCTACAAAATTAGATAAAAAAAAAAGCTGGTGCGAAATCAATCTTCACTCCCTCACCCAGAGACCAATATGGTCTATTGCTACGCCTAGGTAGGAATAGAATATTAAGATGAAAAGAACCGAGAAATTAAAGAGTGAAAGTAGAAGAAATAGTGTAAGATAACCAAAAAAGAAAACCACCGTATTCAAACCTGCGTATACCCGGTTCCCTGCCACATGTCATACAACAAGGTCATGCCGATAACGAATACCTTCAAAAGGTCTTCTTACATTTACTTATATAAACCTTGTACAAAAGTTATATTTTTTTCTAAATTTTTGAAATTCAAGTTTTTAAAAAGCGTTTTAATTTATCTATATACACATCCGTATTAACGGGGATTTAAAATACCAATCAGTGCCTATGTTCTGTAACTCTCGCGTCGAGAAACTTTTCGATTTAAATGTGTGAAATGAAACAAAAATGCCATATATTGAAACAAACAGCTGTTTTTCTCACTAAACTGTGTCTGTAACTTTTTTGGCGAGTACTAGCTGTCACGTAAGGAAATTATTCGCCAATTTACAGAAAAAGTGTGTCTGTAACATTTTTGTGAGAAGAGTTTCCGCTTTGAACTGTCAACTGCTTTTAACATTTTTATAAAATATATGAATGTTTTCAAAGTTCGTTTCCAAACAACAAACGTTAAAGTCGCACTTTACATTATTTGGTAAAGCCGACGTTTGTATTTTCGCCGCCTTCGTTGAAAAATTTTGAATTTTAGCTAATTTTGGTCGCCGTCAACGATATGTGTTAGTGGCGTTCTCAACGTTGGCAATGTCACATCGGCTTCGAGTGCAGTGTAATGACATTTATAACGTAACGACGTAATCTCTGTTGTTAGTTTTCGACATGAGTTGCAGACTCACTTTTTTCTCACTTTTCGAGAAACGATGGAATATTTTGTCAAAGTTATTTACGGGAATACAAAATTTATTATTAAGATAAGTGGGTAAAAAGAAAAAACTAAATTAAAAAACAAATTGTTTCATTCTATTGTCTTCGCAAGAAAACAACAAAAAAACCAATTTGGCAATTCAGTTTTCTGCACGGGCACATGCAAGTATATTATCAAAGTTATTTTATATTTTATATATTTTGTTTCACATCTTTTCGATGCGAGAAGTTCTCACTTTAGTTACAGAACATGGGTACAGGTATGTGATGGAAATCTATTTTAAAAACGATAAGATTTGAAACCGAAAATATCGTTTTCAGTATCTTTTAAAATGGATTTTAAATGCATATTCCTTTTATTTTCAGTCTTTATTCTTTCAAATTTTATATTATATACGTTGACTGAAGTGTTTTCTGAACGAAAATTTAAGACTAATTCAGAAATAGATTTTAGAATCCTTCGAAATTCATCACACCTTTTTAAAACGTTCGTTTTGAAATCGATCGATTTTCATTACATACCTGAATGTTTTGTTGTTCTTTTAAAATCCCAGTGGGAAAAATAATGCGTAAGGATGCCTTCTAGAAAGCCCTTGTACTCCTTCTTTTGGATATACAAGGCATGTGCGCTCTTTTCCATACTGAAAGGAATTCCAATCCCACTTCTTTAGCAGTTACATAAGAATTGTAACGTGATTAAAAAAATATTACTTATTTTCTGTTCCCTTCTCTTGAAGCGAATGTCGAATGTGTATCTTATGAGGCATTCTTTCACAGTTAGATAAGAAAACCCAGGGGAAAACTTAGAAGACCTTACTTCAGGCCTTTTTAAAGGACTGCTTAAAAATTTTTTTTGATTCAATTACTATTCTTATCTCATTGTTAAAGACTAACTCGGCTCTTTTGTATATAAGATACAAATTCCACATTCGCTTCTATGTTTCTGCAAAAAAAAAAAACAAAATTTTCGATTTTTTTTTTTTTTTTTGAAATCAGAAGCAATCGGTATCTTATAAATATTAATAATGCGACCAATATCGATATAAAAGCTTTTGCTGTTACATATGGTTTCTTTTATCAAATATTCTTTTTTTTATAAATAATGCTTTTATTGCTTTTTGTTTTAGGTCAAATTTATGTCCGTTATGCAAGTAGAGGCTATTAAGGCAAAAGAACAATACAAACAGGAAATTCTACAAAATCAAAATCTACGCCCTGAACCAAATGAAGTTGAAATTGCGGGAAAATCTCAAGAACTGCAGCAAAAATCAAAGAAAATTAAAAAATCAAAATCCAAAAAGAAATTACCCGGTAATCACGACTCAGCTGTCAACACAGTTGTATTACCTACAGATGACAATATAACTATAGCAAAAGCCAGTAAAAATAAAAAATCGTTAAATGGATCATTAAAATCCTCAACAAAATCTCAACCTTCCGCAACAGCTTTAACATCTTTGATAATATTTTTACTGATGGTGGCTTTTAATGTAGTCCTTATCTACATGATTATGTTTAAGAATCCCGAAATTGCTGAAAAAATTGTGGAATCAATACCACATCAATATCGCGATTGGATATTAACGAAAACTGAAATCTTCCGTTTGCGTGTTACCGATTGGATTTCAGAATTTCGCACACCACCAGAAGAGCACTGACGGTTCATCTATTTGAAGCCATAAGCGTTAAACAAGATTAATCGAGTTTAAAACACAAAACACAAAATTTTAAACTTTCGGTTGATAATGGCTTCAAATAGAAAAAAAGCCAATATTTGGATTTATTACATATACATACATACAAAAATACAAGAAAATTAAAATAAAATTTAGCAATTTCGAAACCAAGGAGGAAAGATAAATATTATGTTTGTATAGCAGCATGTACACGTATTTAACCAAAGAAATTTAGAAATTTCAAAATTTTATATATTATATTTAGAACATAAAAATTGTATACTGCCATTAACATTATTGTCTCACGATCTTCATACTTAACCTGGGGGTCTACTCTCTATTGCGATGCGAAAACAATTTCAATGCGAAAGCTTAATGCCAACTTGGTACTCTCTATCACTTTCGCAAAATTTTCTAAAATTGAAGCGATAGTTGCAATAAAATTTAAAGATTGCGCAGATTTACAGTAATGAAATGCCGAAGTGTGTAAAAATATTTGAAATTGGAAAGTTTAAATAGAATAAAGTGATGACTTACGAAAAGAAAAAAAAAAAAAATTAAAAGATGCGAAAGACACATGCGCAAACGTGAAGAGTACCAATCGCTAGATTTGCTTCAATTTTCTTTCGCATCGCAATAGAGAGTAGCCCCCCTGTATTTGTAACTTATTTAAGTTTAATTACTAGAATTATCACCACCATTAACATCAATATCATTAAATTTTATATAAATTATATAAATAATTACGTTTAACGTCCATGTCCATAAACAAAAAAAAAAAAAAAACATCAACAAAAAGTTAACAAAACAATTCTACATACATACATACATATATTAGACAAAGTAATAATAAATTTATACATACTTAGGTATATTAAACTTACACAAAAACGCATGGTTTATTATACCATGATAAAAAAGTATAGTACGGGGAATAGAGACAAAAAAAAAATGTTAAACATGGGAAGAATTAAGGGAAAGCCGAATTTTTGAACGAAGCTTCCTTTTTTGCTTTTAACATTATTCTAAAAAAAACCCTTCGATCCATTGAACGCGAAAACAGTTACGAGAGGTCAAATGTGAAGAAAACGGGTTTTTTTAAGTCTCGCATTTATAAAAAAAAAACTTATCATCATATCAAGACCCCTTAAGCGACATCATTTTCAATTTTCGTTATTTTTAATAAATGACTTTACTGCAGCGGTCATCACAAAGAGAGACAGTTAAAATGTGTATGTAGTGGTGAGTGCAAAGAGAGGAAAATAAATTTACTCGGTTGAGACATTAACTATGTGTTTTGTATTAGTTTTTTAAAATTATGGCTTTTTACAATTGTTTCGTTAACCTTCGTGTTGTGTGTGTGTCAAATTCACGAAAAGTGTTCGATCCCCGGGGGCATAGCGTGATGATCGTTGCTTTACTGCAACACTTGCATCATCTCCTTAAATATCATGGTCACATAAGGCACCGTTACGATTTTATAGCAAAAACAATTTTATCTCATACAAAATTTTTATGAAATCAAATTTAAAAAAAAACTCTCCTGTAAAATTTCGTTTTTGTCGCTTAAGTTTTTTTGCGGCGCGGTTATGGTTCGATATGTGTAGCCTTGGAAATTGCCAACAAAAAACATATTTGAATTATTTTTGTAGGACTAACGGTTTTTGAGAAAATTCGAAAAATTCGAAAAATTCAAAAAACGTACAGTATGCGAACCCAACGTCACACAGTGGGAGATTTTGGAAAAAAAATATTTTAGGATTTTCGAATCGATTAGTCCGCTAGGAAAAAAATTTCAGATGGTACTTATAGTCATTTATTCGAGATTAAGTTTTCAATTTGGGTTCTATAGACATTTCGGAAGGGTTGTCGTAGGTTCTCAAAGTAGGGCACCTCGTGTATTACACAAAATATAAAAAAATAAAAAAAAAAAAAAAAAGATCTGGAATACTAGACCAATATAGGTTAAAAATTCCAAATTTCAATGTTCAAAGTCGAATATTTCCTAAACTAAAAGAGATAAACTATGCATGTCACTAATTGCTTGGTAGAACTCGACTCGTATATTTTACTATAAACAAATTTTAAAATCGGGCATAAATTAAGAATTCCAGGGCCCTGTTTCTCAAAACTTGATTTGTAACAAGGCGAATTAATATTTCAGTTGGCGTTGAAAGCACAGCTGTTGTCCTTTTTTCGTACTTAGAGAGAGAAATGTCAAAACTCGCTTGTGTTTTTGACGTATCGACCAACGAAGGCAATAAATAAAATACAATAGCTGTTTTCACCCTTGATAGTAAAGTCCCTTGTAGACCTTGTGAATCTTAAGGCCCAAATACATTGATCAAAATACTCATCAAGCATTGTGGTAGTATTAGTGAAAATGTGTTTGTATGTGTCACACCAACGATGCTGGATGGAAAATCAAAAAATTTAGATATGACGGCCAATATTACGTCCAGCACACGTACACGATGAATTCGCCCGCTGGACAAGCATTTGACAAGTGTATTTGGCCCTTTATTTATTTACTTAAAGTACTAAGATTTCCAACACTGCAACAACAAAATGTATAAGACTAAAGTTTACTACGCTGTGGTTGAAAAATCCAACAAAAAGCTGTAGTAAACACATTTGTTAAATAACCCTCACTCAGCAAATTCATTAATTTACAATACTAGCGAAAAAGACACTCACGCTTTGTAGTATAAAATCGTATTAAGAAAAGAAGAGTTGCACACTTAATACAAAGGGTGAAAACCGCTAATGTTGTGTTTTTTGGGTTGTACTTTTTGTAGTGTCGATACCACCGTTTACATGAATTCTCCTTGTTACAAATCTACAAGTAAAACACTTTTAAAAAGCAACAATTTTACAATTTTTGTTTTTGTTTAAAATATATTTTACTTGTAGATTTGTAACTTGTAGTTTTGAGAAACAAGAGCCAGATCGTTTTTAATTTGTTCAGTATCCCAGGTGCCCTACTTTGAGTACATATGACGGCCCATTTTTCGATAATCAGGAATGTGATGAAAAACAATAGTTTTCAAAACAAACGTTTTTAGCAGACCGATTTAAAATCCATTTCTGAATAAAAGTCTTAATTTTTTGTTTAAAAAATACAGTTCATAAACATATGGGCATTTCCTGGCGTCACGAACGTACGTTCGTACGCTTTTGAAGTACAAATAACATAGAAAACAAAACTTTTCCTCGCATTTTTTTTCTCGATTCGACAGCATTTGGGTAGCTCTATGTTTAGTGCAAAAGATAGATTTCATCGAGTTTAAGTTTTCATTATAAGAGCTATAAACGTGTGGTCACGAACGTACGCAAAATAGAAGTCAACTTTAGCTGACAATGGTGAAATGTAAAAATCTGCGCAATGGAACGGAATATTCAAAAGTGATTAATTTATTTTAAAAGTGTATTAATGTAGGGCTCCATCCAGTATTTACAAAATAAAATATCTCTCTTGGTTTTTGTTTAATTGGCTTATTTACCGGTCGCGAACGTACGGATCGCGAACGTACGATTTTCCATATGTTTTTTTGTTATTATCACCACGCATTTTCCCATAAATGTCTTCAAATTTCCTTAGCAAAAAAACTTAATACTCCTTTTACAATTGATTGTAATGGAGAGATTGTGAAGAAAGAGTGTAAACATAACATATTTTTTGCATGTAAAATAAGTATATAAAAATGTCTTTAGAAGTAGAAAATACAGAAAAATATAAAATTTTCCAGTTTCCAGCCCAATTTCCTCAAGTAAAACAGCTGATATATGCTATGAAACCATTCTTTTACAAGAACAAAGACTTTTTTATAATAATAAACAATAAAAGACGATGATAATCAACATTTTATTTTTTCATCCTGGTAACCTTTCTGGGGAAATGCCCATATATAAAATAAAATTCAAAAGAGTATAGACAGGAAAAAAGAGGAAAATGTGTATCATAAATAAATTTTTAAAGATACTGAAAACGATATTTTCGATTTTAAATTGTTTTGTTTTCAAAATCGTTTTTCATCACATACCGTTAGCGAGATTTTTATAAAAAATTAAATTTTTTAGCGGCGCATGGATCGACGGTGATTTTTGGGACGTTGTTTAGATACACAAAAGGAAGCTTCGTGCAAAAACTCAGTTTTACCTAAATTTTTTCAAAATTAAATGTTTTTATTCCCCGTATTAGTATACGTGTTTTCTATTCATCTTAAGGAAACTAAATTTTTTTTATTTTTTTATTTTTTTTTGTCTTTAACATTTTATTTTTTGTTAATCCTACAATAGCCAGACAAACGCAAAATACCACAGCAACAACTCAATGTTCCATACAATGACAAGCTAAATACTAAATAGAATAAATATGAAACTAATAAGGAAAACAAATTGAATATTTTACAAGATTTACAATCAAGCCTAAAGTGTTAAACTCAAAGTCTAACACTTTTCAAACTATATGAAATAGCATACACTACTAATCGATAATAAATAAAATGACTTAATAAATCTTCAAGCAATAGTTGAACGAATTATACAAATCCATACATACATACATATTTAAAAACAAAATAATTAATTCATTTGTACTCTCAGAGTTTTTATTTGTTAAATTTATATCCAACTCTCGCAGTTAATTTACATTATTATTTTTATTATAAAATACTTTTGTAGTTTTGTTTTTTGCTATAAGAATTCTTTAAGAATTTTGTGATGTGTTAACTTTAGTTGAATAAAAAATATTTTCATATATCGATGGCTTAATATAAAAAAAGAAGTAACTGGATTTTTTGTTTGTTTACCGGGAAAGAAAAAACTTAATGAAATCAATAAAACTTCAAACATAAAAAAGTTTGAATGCATTTTTTAATAAAAAAGTGTAACTAATTTTATACTATAGTCCCTTGAAATTTAAAAGCAAGATGTATTTGGCATTTATCTAACAGAATAAACAAAACAAGCAAAACATGAGTTACGCCACTTTTACATTAAGTCGTCAATATCCTGATGTTAACTAAAATTAATTGGTATTAGTTTTTATACCCAAACATATATTAAAGAAAAGGATTATTTTATGCATTTTAATTAATTATTGAATTTATATTAATTATATAAATCTAAAAATATCTTTTTTATAAATTTTATCTTAAATTTAAGTTTCAAGTTAACAGCCGTATTCATAAAAACTTGTTTATGATTAATTAACCTTTTTTAAGCAAAAATTGCTAAAGTTGTATTCATAAACGAAAAATAGTCTATTATACCTTTAATAAACCATTCATAAAGTAAGAAAATTTATTGTTGGATTTGCCCTTCTTTAAACCAAAAATAAATTAACATTTTGATAAGTGTTTACATTTTATGACATTATTTTTGTGAAAAATGTTAAAAAAAAATAAAGAAAAAAATGTTTTATTTATTAATATGGGAATGTTAAATACATTTTACTAATAACCAATTGTATGGTTAATTATTTAAAAAAAAATTTATATGATTTAAAAGAATATGTTCAGGGGCAAATGCAGATATGCTTTTTAATTATTTATGTACTAAATTATTGCAACAAGTTGTTTTTTTGTTTAAAACAACAAATTATTGTTCAAAAATATTAAAAAAAAAAAGAATAAACAAATCATAACAATAGTGATGTTAATAAAAAGTTGATAAACTTTCCCTGTTAGTCATCTTTCGAACACAAAAATATTACTGTTTTTATCAAACTCAACAAAAGATGTGAACATTTAATTCTGTTAGGTTTTTTTTTTTTTTTTTCTTGAAATCCACAAACTTCAATGTGTTCGGTTCGGCTCATTAATGTTCGTCCATTTTGGCTGGTAAAAAAATCAAACATTTTTTACAAAAACAAAATACACACACGAAAAAAACATTATAGAACATTAAAATATAATGTTTTTCTACAGTATCACTACAATTGTTCTGTTTTTTAACAAAGAACCGAACATTATATAATGTTCGGTTCTTTCTTGAGAATAGTTACGAACGGTATTTAGGGTTGTGTATGTCTACACAATCCTTAAAAAAATAGATATCGTTCCTGGGTGTGTGAGCCGAACGTTAAATAATGTACTGTTTATTTTCGAACACTGGTTCAAACCTTGTTTTGTTCAGAAACTAAAATAACATATAGTTTTATGTAATAAAATTAATTTTTAAGTTCTACAATTGAAGCACAGCCGCGAATAACGTTGTAAAAGCCACTTTTTGCAAAATCAGTTTTTTCGCAAATTATCGTTAACATTAGTCTCTTTCATTGTTTAAATATCATATCATCCAAAATTATGCACCTTAACATCTTCAAAATGCTAAACAAAGAGTCAACTAGTGGAAGAATGTTGTAAGTTACTAAACAAATTATACAATTTAATGATTTTGCAAATTGGAATAACGTTTTTAAAGCCGCTTGCGTAGTGGAAAAACGTTTTAAATGACATCGCGATTGTGGATATGAAACGTTTTTCCACTAAAAAAAAAGTTATAACCTGCAAATTTTCATGTTATTTTAAATTCAAATTTCTTTATTTTTTGCGTACAAGTTTTTATTATCATTTATTTTGATAATCTAAAAAAAAAAAATTAAATAAGTATCCTGCCTTTTAAAAACTTTTTTTTGCTCTCCTGAAAAATAATTATTTCGTCACTTACAACGTTATTCGCGGCTGTGCTTCAATTAAAAAAAAAATTTAATATAGAATATCATGTGAACCGAATACAAAGTGAGCCAAATATAAAGAAAGTTGCAATACTTAGGCCCTAAATTTGTAAAACGCAAACGCAACGCCAAAAATTATATTGAAAGCAAAAACAAAATCGAAAATATTTCATAATTTTGTTGTTGTTTTCTATAGAAATTTATATTGAATTTTTAAATTTTAAACGCTGCATATCTTGTGGCGTTGATAATTTTAAAACGCAATATGTATTTCTGTAGAAAGCAACAACAAAATTTTGACAAATTTTTAACATTGTTTTTGCTTTCAATGTTATTTTTGTCATTGCGTTGCGTTTTGCAAATTTAGGGCCTAAAACACAAAATCGCTACAAACAGTTAATAGTAAAAAAGCCGTTAATGTTCGTTTATGAATACAAATTTTTATGGGAGGTTTGTAAGACAGAAAGCGTTTGATAGTTATTATATACTATAAGCTTATAATAAGAACTTATTACGAATATGGCTGTTAATCTCTAATTTTAAGGTACCCATATATTTGCAATAGTATTGTTCAGGGACACGAAACAACTGTTATTATTTTTTAAATATGGAAAAAATAACTGAAAAAATTGGTCCTGTAATAATAATTATAAATTATGCAGAAAATTATGGCCCCTATTATGAGTTACATTCGATAAACGATTTTCGATGGCTATCGAACATCGACTATCGAATCTTAATTTGGTATTATGAGTTGGCAGCACTGTCGAAAGTTTCGTTGTGCATCGAATTTTTCAACGAAAACAAATTTGCTTTCGACTGTGCAAATAAATGTAAAAAACTTGTTGAAAATTTAACTAGTATTTGGAAATTCTTAATATAATCTTAATCTGTTTTGGTCATTTTATGCAAGTCCAACGTCGTTAACAGCAATTGGAAGCGCTCATATTACTTATGGAACAAAATTCTTTTTTCATCAAATGATTTGCAGCAAAGTTCAGCATGTAAAAAAATGGGATGAAACCCCACTGAAGCTAAATTATTTGAAAACAACCATAATTCGCCGTAATCACGTTTAACTTTAATTTTATTTTTTAAATTTGTAAACAAAAATTTTTTATTTTAAGTGACAGCTGATCGAAAATGTACTACTGTGAATTAAAAAAATCACAATAGTAAATTTTTATCGAATGCGCGCCATAATACCAAATGAAAATTCGTTCGACCAGCTAATTCGACTGTTGTCGAAAATCAAATTTAGTTCATAATAGGCACCTATAGTTCTGCCATAAACATTATAAAGATTATTATTTTTTTTTGGTCTTTGATAACCGTTATGAGAGATTATTAATGTTTTTGGTCTTTGGTAACCATTATGAAAGATTCTTATTCTTATTGGTCTTCTATAACCATTATAAAAGATTTTTATTTTTTCTGTCTTCTATAACCACGCTACAGTTCGCAAATCTTAAGATATTTTTATAAAATTTCGCACACTGACTTATATTTGCACAAGGACGAACTTTTTTTTTAATGATTTTGGTAAGGATCCGCAAATTTTTTGATATCTTTCTCATATTTGGTAAATAGAAACCAATTATACCACACAATCATGGTGCTGAGTTTAAATAAAATCGCTCCAGTTTTAGGCATATTTTCCCGATTTTTTTTTTTAAATACAAGAAATTTCGCACTAAAATTGTATTTATATACAATTGAGTAGTCAGTGCTGTTGGTGTAGTAGCTAAGATGTGGACTCTGAAACCGATAGGACCCGGATTCGATTCCTGGCTCGAGCGACCAAAAAAAAAAACATTTTTCAAGAAGAAATAATTATTTCTTAACATCCTCAACTATCGGTTGGCTTAAGCGAACTAATGAAAGTAATTTCTGTTCTAAAGCACTTCAAATCTTGCCGTTTGGATTCAGCATTGAACTGTAGGTCTCGTCATGTATTCTAAGAATATGCAACACACCTAATTACGCATGAGTGGAAGCGCAGTGGTATCGCAACGGACATTCAGTGTCTATGTGAGCTGGCGAATAAAGTCGGCTGCCACCTCTACCTAACCGAAAATACCATTAAGTAGGCTTGTTCGACTATTTTGAACCCAAGTCGACTTCGGAACCATACAAATTTCAGACCAAAATAGGTGTAGGATATTATGTGGATTTTTCTACAGCTAAAAATAGTGGTACTGTTATCAGTTATTTCTGCAGGGGTTTTCGCTATTTCTACTGACATTTTTTTATGAGTGTAAACAAGCGCTTAAAATTGATGAAAATCTCATCGATTCTAAAGTGAGGGCGAAGAAATCTTAAACAAAAACCGCAACAAATGCAAATATTGCTGGTAATACAAATGTTAATAAAAATGATAATTTAATGAAGTTCTTTTTAGGAATGACTTTTATGAAACTGTTTAATAGATTCTAAAAAATGCTTCATTACCTGATGATTTATTGTTTCTGTAAAGAGTTTCATTAATTCTATGAAGCTTTTCATAAACATTGACTGTAACGAAATCTGTTTCATAGATTTTATTAGGAGTGTCATTGGCTGAACTCCAAATAATATTTTCATAAAACTTGTGTGAAATTCGATATGGAAGACCGAAAAAAATAAAAGTCTTTTGTAATGGTAACGGAAGACCAAAAAAGAATTCAAATCTTTTATAATGGTTACAGAAGACCAAAAAAAAAAATAAAAGTCTTTTGTAATGGTTACGAAAGACCAAATAAAATTAAAATCTTTTGTAATGGTTATGGAAGCCCAAAATAAGCAAAAACAAACTATAACGGCTATCAAAGACCAAAAAAATATTGGTTTTTTTTAATAATTATTCAGAGTGCAAGTTTTTAAAATTCGTGATAAATTATTATTTCAGGATTTTTTCAAATATTGGTTATAACTGTAATGTCCCTGGTATTGTTCAATTATGGATACTATACAAATAAATTTGCTGCATGTAAATTATATTAGTAAAGGCCGTTACACACTATCCCACAAAGTCTTACGTATTTTATGAAAATGCTTCCCTGATGTAATTATTGTTTATAAATTTTCAAAAAACAATAACAACTTATCATGGCAGGGTTGCATTTTTATAAAATACGAAAGACTTTGTATTATAGTGTGTAACGGCCTTAAATGGCATACTATAATAAATAAAATCAAAAGCCTTTTGATTTATATTGCGCAAAAAAAATATTTTTTAAAACACGCATACGTGTGGTCACACAAGTTGTACTTATTTTGAGGAAAATATAACCCTCTCATGAAAAATTGCTTCTTTTTTTTTGAAAATTTCAAACAATAATTATTTTCGTTAAAATACGTGCGACTTGTGTGATCGTCTTAACCCCCCTTTACTTGTATCCAATAAAAATTTGCGCCATATATTTGTTTTTTTTTTTTATTTTGCCCAACTTTTTGAATAATGTGGAGCAATAAAGTAATCGATAGTATTGCAAATATATGGGTGCCTTTACACACACATACATACAACAAACATTTATTTTTCAATCTCAACCCTAAGTATATGAATAAATAAAGTTTTTTGAGAACCAAATAACGATGGAGTTGAATTTTAAGAAAGTCTGTTTTATGTTTTTTGAAGTTTAATTTAAATAATTTTTGACTACTGGTGAATATATCTGTGGCTTGGTGCTAAAAGGGCCAATGTCAATATTTTTCTGTTTTGAGTTAATCGTTGCATTAGGTGTTTTCTCTAAACATCTTTTTTTTGTTTTTCTTTTTTTTTTTTTTTTTGATGAAACAGCCAATGTTTGTAGCCCAGAACAGCTTCATAAGGGTTTTGCTAGCAAATTTCAGTAAGAACTCTTCTATTAAAACAATTTAATTTAAATTTTCTCAAAAGTAAATATTTTGACATTGGCCCTTTTAGCACCAAGCCACAGATATGTTCATACAAAACTGTTATTTGCTTTGCATAATGCAGAGCAAATCAACAATAACAACAGCAATAAAGAACACAATAATATATGGAGCGTATGGTAAATTATGGACCGATCTTTACTAAGGTTGACAGTGTGATTTCTAGTCTTTTAAAACTGTGACAGACCGACTTTTATTACGACAGAATTATTAGCTACGGTTTGACGCGTACTAAACGATTTTCCGAGAGTAATGTTTATATCGGGACTATGGTAAATTATAGATCGATTTTCACGAAATTTTGTGGAATAATTTATATTCGTATGGAACGAAAATGTGCATTCCGCCACTATTTATGTTATGGTGTTTTCTTTTCTGTGACATTTTATTTAAAAAAATGCAATTTGGTGTCTGTTTCTTAAAAATTTTGCTCCCGAAAAGGGTGAGTTTTTTTTAGAATAAAACAAGCAACATTTTTAAGAAACAGACACCAAATTGCATTTTTTTTAAGTAAATGCCACATTTTTTTGTAGAAAAGAAAACATTATTAGTTTTTGTAAGAAAATTATAAATTACAACAATTGTGTTATTAACTAGATTTCTCGATGACGTGCTCAATTCTCAATTTTTAGTTTTGATAAAGCAATGTAATTTATTGTTGGGTGAAAACTAGTTGCTACGCGCATTTCACTGGTTGCATAGGCCAGATCATCAGGAAAGCTTTTTCCAAAGATTTTAGAAAATCTAAAATAATACAAATAAAACTTTAAAGCGAATGAGAATTATAAACACTCAAAATTCTACTTGTTACAATATCAAAGCTTAAACAAAACACCAACAATAAACAGTGGAGATAGGGGGCAATTTCTGCCTCTCAGAAACTATCAAACCGATTTTAATGAAATTTAAAACATTGATAGATCAATATTTGTACGGGCACATAAGCCACGCATTTTTATAAAAATAGGACCACGAGGGGAGATGGGGGGTAATATTTTCCTCTTAGAAACTATCAAACCGATTGTAATGAAATTTAAAACATAGATAGATTTCTATTCATACTATTTCTATTCAGCCCATACACTCTCGAATATTTGTTTTTAAATACTGTGGTGTAGGGTATCATATGGTCGGGCTTGACCGACTATACTTTCTTACTTGTTTTAAGCCAAGTTGGTTTAAAAAAAAAGCTAAATCGTGCTAAAAATTAATTAATATGCTAAAATTCAATGTTACTTCTTTTTAGGTATTTATTTTCTTATAAAGGTATGTTCTACGTTTGGGCTCGAATTGAAAACGAAAAATTTTTTGAATCCGCATTATTCATAGATTGTGTTCTCAAATCCGTATGTTTTTGTGTGTTGGAAGTTTTCGTTTAAAAAAACTTTAGTTGAACTAAAGATCGCTAACCGCAGCAAGAAAGCAAAGTTTATACCCCTATTGCGGTTCTCCACTTCTGTAACAGTTTGGTTGTCTTTGATAAATTCACATTGCCATTCTCAACTCAACTCGCAGTTGGCTATTCAGTTGTATGTCTGTTTGTTTCGTGGTATTGCCGTTTTCAACTTTGTAAAAGTTTGGTCGACAAAAATGTTAAATACACACAACTGCTAAAAAGTAGTTGTGTTATTGGCAGTTAAAGTTTATTTTATTTAATTTCGGTGAAAATCGAAAACAAAATGGAGAAATCGTATGTATACATTTTTGTAATAACTTTTTCGGTTTTTTTTTTAAACTTATTAGTTTGAAAATAAAAACGAAAGCTCAAAGAGCGACTCGTCCAGCTTATTTAGAGAAACTTAAAAATTGTTCACGGAAAACACCAAAGTTTAGTATGATGAAAAATTCATGTATGGAGTTATGGAAAGAGTTAATAGCAGTCATAACCACTCCATAGACTCGCGAGCAGTCAATAATTGTATTTTTCACACAGACACGGTCGGCAATTCACATGTATACAACAACTTTGTTCGGGCCACTCCATAGTCTCGCGAGGCAGTCAATTATCGTATTTTTTACACAGACACGGTTGGCAATTCATATGTATACAACTTGCTTGGTTATCACTGGTTTATAGTAGAGTTAAATAGTTTGGGACCACGACAAGAACTTCTTTTAAACACTTAAAATCTGTTTAATCTAATTATAATATTCTTGGCACAGGTTTGGATACACTACAAGGCAAGCATAAAGAAAAAACTTGCCAACAATAATGGAAACACTCAAGCGACAGGTGGAGAGCTATCACAAGAAGTTCCATTAGCCTTGAGAAAACTTTTTTTTCAGCTCTTGTATTGCAAGTCCGGCCAAGTATTTGGTGTTGAAAATATTCCACCATCAAGTGACAACTTTACTGAGTCAGTTGAACCAATAATAGAACCAGCAGATTGGCCAACAGCTACCCCAACCAGAAGAAGAACTCATCAGGCACAAGAAGAATGCGTTACTTATTAGAAGCTCTTACGTGGCACTGGGAAGTTCAAGAGGGTTTGGAATCATCACGAATTTGTCTTCTTGTACATATCGCATCTATACAAGAGTCATCCTTTTCATCATCATAAAATAAATCAACACTAATATCAATTATAAAGACTTTTTATTCAACACAACAATAAAAAATACTTTAAGTTTAAAAAATTATTTAAGGCTCAGTTAGTCTTTACTTTCTGTTCTGTTACGAATCAGCTGATTTGTTTTTGTTATTAAAAAACCTGTGAAATTGATTAGTTTTTCTGTTCTGCAGCCGTATTCCGTAACTCGCTAAAGCTAAATCTCTATCGCTAAAAATCTATAAAGTTGATTTAGCAATTTTTGGCTACAAATGAAATTCGGTAACGTGCATTGCTAAATTTGGCAATGCAATACAAATTTAATTTGCCGTAACTTTAGCTTTTAGTGTCATCGCTAAAAATTTGTAATTTTGTTTTCTCTAAGGAATTTTAGCGATCGAGATTTAGGCCCCTATTATGAGTTACATTCGATAAACGATTTTCGCTGGCTATCGGACATCGACTATCGAATCTTAATTTGGTATTGTGAGTTGGCAGCACTGTCGAAAGTTTCGTTGTGCATCGAATTTTTCAACGAAAACAAATTTGCTTTCGACTGTGCAAATAAATGTAAAAAACTTGTTGAAAATGTAACTATTTGTAAATTTTTTGGTGTTCGTATACCAAATGCAATATTCTTGATCTGTTTTGTTCATTTTATGCAAGTCCAACGTCGTTAACAGCAACTGGAAGCGCTCATATTCCTTATGGAACAAAATTCTTTTTTCACCCAAGGAATGGCAAAAATTCAGTAAAATTTACTAAATTAGCAGAAGTTCGCAAAAATTTGCTAACTAAATTTGCATAATAGCAAAGTCTACTATTTATTAAAAATCGTTAAAGCTGCAAAGAATCAGAAAACTTACAGGAACAAATCGCTTTTATCGCGAACATGGGTAAAATTTGCGAAAAATTGCAAAATTTGAAACAAACCCAAAAACTAATTTTAGATCGCTAAATCGATTAAAAAAAATATAAAAAGCGTTACAAAGTTAGCTATAATTACAAAAAAATCCAAAATATGCACTAAAAAAATAATAAAATAAAAAATTGCACTAAAAACAAAAAAAAATTCTGTAAGAAATAGTTTTTTAATTTTACAAAAACAAAAATATACAGCCCAATTATAAATATTCCCGGGGAAATGAGCTCCCGGGGAATTAGATTTTCCCGGGAATAAAATTCCCCTATTCTAAACAGACGGGGAGAACAGTATTATGAGAAAGGGAATTTCGAATTTTCGCTGTCAGCTGTTTTGCTTTCAGCTGTGTTGTGTTGACTAAAAACTTGTAAAAATTTTGCAAAAAAAAACAAGCCAATAAGTGAAAAATATGTTGTGTTGACTTAAAAAAATAAAATAATTTTTAATAAAAAACAAAAGGAAATGTTTAGTGTAGATTTCGGATGGTAGCTGAAGAAGCAGAAAATCAGCAACATTATAAAAACGGGCAAAGGGTTGCTAGGGGAGAGTTGCGTGGTTAAGCAAACCCCCTTGAGAATATATTATTATACATAGGCGACGCAGGATATCCCCTGGAACAGTGGCTTCTGACCCCCCACAGAACTCCTGAAGAGGGAAATGAAATTTAATGAAATTCCTTCAAAGTGCCGCAATGAAATTGAAAGAACCATTGGTGTCCTCAAAAATAGATGGAGGTGCATTCTTGGTGCTAGAGAGCTGCATTACGCTCCAAAGAATCTTTGTTGAGCGTTTCACAACATCTGCATTTATTTTAAATGCAATACTTTTGTATCTGATATAGGCAGTTTTGATCATTTTACTACAGAAGAGAGTAATGTCGTGTCTTTAGCCTCACAACAGTATTTGTCTGATGCCCAAAATATGTATAAAAAATAATTTGTATCAATTTTATTTTACGTAAAAAACACGCCACGTATGTATATGTTTTTGTATACTTTCCCTGTAGGAAGTCCAACACATTTATAACTAACTTCAAACTGGTTTTTTTATAACCACATCTAGTTGATTAAGTGACTTTTTTCCTTGTCGACGACTCATTATTTTAACATGGGCATGTCATAGGCAGTATGTAGTCAATTAGCCATCTTTGCATGACTTTTTAACTGACTACTAACTACTTATTTTTCAACCTATTTGTAATTAATTAAAAGTATTGTCAGTTTATACTAAATTATTTAAATTTTAAATAATTTTTGTCAAAAATATATATGTATGTACATATGAACATGCATACATATGTATGTGTATCTTTATATATTTTGTTATAGAAATAATTATTTATGAAAATTTTGCATTAAACTGCCCTAAATGATGATGTATAAATAAGTCCTGAAATAAATACGCCACATAATTGCTAGTACATAAACAGATTTGTATTGATTCATTTTTTAATTATTTTAAAATGTTTGTATATAATTTTTTCATTTGACCAGGGCTGTCAGACTTGGGGATTTATCCCCAAAGTTGGGGATTTTATGCGAGCAAAAAGGACAAAGAAAGTCATTTGGGGATTGGGGATTTTTTTGGGGATTTAAAAAAAAAATTCGGGGATTTTTTGGGGATTTTACACTCTTTTAATATATATTCCCTTTTATTATTTATGCTAATTTTTCTTTGTCTCGTATTAAAAATATGAAAAAAAGTAGCAAAACTTTGATCTTGCTCTTATCAACAACTTATACGGTGTAAAAGGTCCTTATTAAGATTACCATTTTAGTTAAAAGGTAGTGTTAAAGGTACTTTATAAATTTAAGTTATTTTTCCTTCAGGGTACAAACAAAATAAAATAATTTTTTTTACAAAAAAACTTTTATTTGGGGATTTTTGGGGATTTCTTATTAAAATTTTTCTTACTATTTTTACTTTTTTAAAAAAAAAATTTTTAAATTTGGTCAGAAAAAAAAACAAACAGAAAAATATTTACTTATTAAGGTTTTTTTCTCAATTTGGGGATTTTTGGGGATATTTTTTTAATTTTTTGGGGACAAGGATAAAAAGTACCTGGCAGCCCTGCATTTGACTTCATGACATGCTTGTTTTACTTATTTTGATTTTATTTGTGTTTTGCGTGTGCCTTTTTGGTTGATATCTGCATGAGATTTAAACCAATTTGGAGTCATTTAAAAAAAAGTTAATTTATAGTTAGTGTTTTTTGCAACTGACTATTTTATTTACTACAGGGTTGTTATTAACAAATAAACAAAATAAAAATAATATATTTTTAAAACTTTAAAAACAAAAATAATTTGTATTGTAATTAAAAATTGAATTTTATTTATATTGAAGAAATTTAGGCCCTATTAGCTTGACAAAAATAATATTCATAAATTCATCACTCTGGCCAAAGAAACAACTACAACAAAAATAGTTTATATTTAGTAACGATTTGTATATTTAACAAAGGGAAGAAATCAATTTATTAAAAAGAACACTTATAATATTCTTAAAAAACTAAACAAAATAAAAATAATAGTTTATAAAATAGTTTAAAGCACAACTCCCGTGCAATTTTTTGGCGGAATTATTTTAAAAATTTGTCATCACATTCTCCCTTTAATTGCCATTCGTAATACATACCTACTTTTTTCCCGGGGAAGAGTTTCCAATTTTCAAAGTCTGTTTAGAATAAGGGAAAAGACAGAATTTTCCCGGGGAGATTTTATTTATAATAAGGGAACAGGGAAAAGGGAAAAAATTCCCGGGGAATTGTTATTCATAATTGGGCTGATATAAAATTAAGTCTAGTTATTCAAATATCTTTAAAAAAATTAAATAACTAATTAACATTTTTGTTTGTTTAAATTAATAAGTACTGCTTCATGAAGTGCCTGTTTCACCAAAATTGTATTTATGTATTGTCAGTTTTTTTAATTGAATTCTGAAGCATGTAGCCAGGCCCCCCCTTTTTACTACTGGCTTTAGTGAAGGGAAACATTTCATTAAATATTGCAATATTATCGAATTGGCTTTTAATTTCCTCTGCAACGCGGTATAACCCATGTGCTGCATCTTTTTAAAAAAGAAGGATATTTTGTCGAAATCTTGAAAATTTGTATTTAAAGACAAACTGTAAAATAATTTATTTATTGATTTATGTGGTGTTTATAGAACACGAGCGCCTTACTCGTCCATTCAACTTACATTTAAAACAAAAACAAAATTTCGAAATTTGTTTTTGTTTTAAATGTAAGTTGAACGGACGAGGAAGGCGCTCGTGTTCTATAAACTAAACATTAAAAATTTTTTTGGAAGGTTTTTTTTGAGAACTTAAAAATTTTTTTAAGAACTTTTTTTTGTAATATGAAAATGAAAAAAAAAATCACTCAAAAATGTCAAATATGCAAAAATATGCATTAAAACACTACTTATGGAAAACTATGAATTTTCACCAAAATATTCAACAATATGCAAAAACAAATCGATACCATTTTTACGCAAATTAAATGATTCGGAAAGATAATTGGTCGACATCGTTCTTTGACTATCGACAAAAAACATGAATTTGCATGGATTCTAGAACACACCCGATAAATCGCTTATTTTTGCCATTTCTGCTTATATTTCGGACCACTTTTCTCTTACCATTATTTAGATATAAAAAAAAAACAGTTTAGTGCCACGCTCACTTCTATAACCCCGACCACTTTTTAGCGGATGTTGTTTATTAATACGCAAGATGCTTGGAGAAATTAAATCAATAGATTCAGTGTTATCATTAAAAGTAAAGAAGATATGTTTTTTATATCTAAAAAGTTTATTGCAACAAATGTTAAAGTGTTTCCCACCAAATGTAAATATTTTTAAGACTTGCAAGCATTTTGCTCCATTTTGCGTATTTGTTTGAGTTTATTCTTGGGGATAAAATATAATAATTTCTTTAGGATTTTTGAGGGATATAAATTTACAATTTTGGGATACAATTTCAAAAGCATCTGACAGCCCTGTCCTTAACATTAATCCATGTGCACAGGGCGAATTCAGGAAAGGTGAATTCGCCTTGCATGTGCACCTTCTGTTTAAGCAAACTCAATTTCATAGTAAACCAACACATCTATCAGTTCGTGTATCTCTCAGAATGTTCGTTCGCTTGCATTTGAGCTTAGTTTTGCAGTAACAGATGTATAGATAGAATTTTTAAAGTCAGTGTGTATAATACAGTGAGTGTAGAGCAACTATAGAGGCGACATCATTAATTTAATCATTTTTTAAATGGAAAATAAACATTTAATAATAATAATTTTAACATTATATTTAAAATCATGTACAAATGCAAAAGCTCAAACGAAATATGAACCAAATTGGTCAAGCCTGGACAAACGACCACTGCCCAGGTGGTATGATGAGGCCAAAGTGGGCATATTTATACACTGGGGTGTTTATTCAGTGCCCAGTATGGGTTCTGAATGGTTTTGGACAGATTGGAAGAGTAAGTTATACAGATTTTAGTTACGAAAATAAAGAAAAATACATTTTGCCATATTTTTAGATTTAAAATATACCAATTATGTAGAATTTATGAAGAATAATTATAAGCCCGGCTTTTCTTATCAAGAATTTGCGCATGATTTTACAGCTGAGTTATTTAATGCCACGCAATGGTCTCTACTTTTTAAAGATAGCGGTGCAAAGTAAGTATAAATTAAAATTAAGCTAACATTTTTTAAATATTATTTATATGTCATAGAGTTTAACTGCCTGTTTTTAGATGACGAACACAAAGTTCGTTCGTTAAAAAAGGTAGTTTTTACAACAAAAACCAATTTTAACATTTTCTGCCTATTTCACGATGTCACTCGAACGTTTACGTTCGCACAAATAACATATAAAACAAAAACAAAACTAAAATATTTGTTTTTGGTTTACATGTTATTTGTGCGAACGTAAACGTTCGAGTGACATCGTGAAATAGGCAGTTTGTTTTAAATGTAAGTTTAACGAACGAATTTTGCGCTCATCATCTAAAAACAGACAGTAAAATTGTTTTTAATTTAGTTAATTTAAATTGTAGTTAGTTTCGGGGTTATCCGATTACAACATTTTATACGAATGAAGCAAGTTAAAAAATATTTTAAAATATTTACTACCTAAGAAAAATTTAAATATTAATTTAGTAACATATTTGTACATAAGGGGTGGAATAGTGTTATATGGAAATGCTTAGCAGCAAGATTTCGATACGCTAGAACCCCCAATCTGTGAAGTTTGTAAAAAAAACGCATGAGCCAAAGAGTGTGGGATGGGGGTAAATGGTTCCTCATCGGGGTCAAAGCTAGGGGAAAACGATACAAAAGCCAAAAAAAAACTTCACAACTGAATCCCACTAATATTTCCCCCCTACAATTTTTATTAACATACTAACCCCCTATCTGAGCTCCTTAAGGGGGCTCCCATACTAAATATTATTTTTTATAAAATTACCCGCCACCACCCTAAGTAGCACCAGAGTGCCCCTAGAGGAGTCAAATATATGACAGACCCCCAATATTATTTTTGCTACCTAAGCATTTTTGCAGAACATAGCTAGTCTCCAATCTTTTATCATTAAGGTGGTCCCCATACAAAAATTTCAAAAATGGCGGAGTTGCACAACATATGTTCGCGTAATTCATAAACGCTTTGACTTATTGAAAAAACTAAAAAAACCGAAACTTCCTTTAAGAAAAGTAAAATTTTTTTCAAATATGCGCAGTCGTTTTAGAAACAATATTTTTTTTTTTTTGGAAAAAAAATAATTTTTTTATTAAAATTTCGAAATTTTGGTTTTTTTTAAAAATATATAAAAAAAAATTTCCAAACGTATAAAAAACGAAATTACAAACAAAACAAGCCATAAATGATTAAAATCTGTTAGCAACTTTTGATTTTATTTACAAGTCACAAAATTTTAATTAATTAAGGCCCTAAATTTGTAAAACGCAAAAGCAACGCCAAAAATTATATTGAAAGCAAAAACAAAATCGAAAATATTTCATAATTTTGTTGTTGTTTTCAATAGAAATGAATATTGAATTTTTAAATTTTAAACGCTGCATATCTTGTGGCGTTGATAATTTTTAAACGCAATATGTATTTCTGTAGAAAGCAACAACAAAATTTTGAAAAATTTTTTACATTGTTTTTGCTTTCAATGTTATTTTTGGGATTGCGTTGCGTTTTACAAATTCAGGGCCTAAGGAATTTCATAAAAAGCAATATTTGTTTGGGAGCACCCCTAAGAAGTGGAGATAAGGGGCAAGTATGTCTCGAGCAAATGTTAATGACAAAAAACTAATTGAGGTCGGTCATACATTTTATCTTACTAGGGGCGACTCCTGGGCATATATACATATTTATAAATTCAATTTTCCGACTTTTGTGAATAAAATCAAAAGTTGCTAACAGATTTTAATCATTTATGGCTTTTTTTGTTTGTAATTTCGTATTTTATACGTCTGGAAAATATTTTTTATGAATTTTTATAAAAACAAAAATTTCGAAATTTTAATAAAAAAAAGCGACTGCGCATATTTGAAAAAAATTTATTGCGGAATTTCGGTTTTTTTTTATAGTTTTTTCAATAAGTTAAGCGTTTAAAGTTATGCGAACATATGTTGTGCAACTCCGCCATTTTCGAAATTTTTGTATGGGGACCACCCTAATGATTAAAGAGGAAGACTAGCTATGTTCTGCAAAAATGCTCGGGTAGCAAAAATATTAGGGGTCCGTCATATATTTGACTCCTCTAGGGGCACTCTGGGGCTAGTTAGGGCGGTGGCGGTTAATTTTATAAAAAATTATATTTAGTATGGGAGCCCCCTTAAGGAGCACAGATAGGGGGTTAGTATGTTCATAAAAAATTTAGGGGGGAAATATTAGTGGGAGACAGTCTTACATTTTACCCCTCTAGGAGCAACTCAGGGAAAGTTGTGAAGCTTTTTTTTGGCTTTTGTATCGTTTTCCCCTAGCTTTGACCCCGATGAGGAGTCATTTACCCCAATCCCACACCTCTAATTTTTTGGCGGGTGCGTTTCTTATTTACAAACTTCACAAAATTGGGGTTTCTAGCGTATCGAAATCAAAAAGTCGTGCACTATTCCACAATGTTACAGGAGAAGGTGTTTTTTATTATATGTATTTCATACAAATTTTGTATGAAGATTGGCGCTTAAGCTAAAATTGTTTTTGCTATAAAATCGTAACAGTACCTTATGTGCCCATGACATTTTAGGAGATGACGCAAGTGTTGCCAATAAATTATTTGATTAAAAAAAACGAAAGTTGAAAATTAGTTCGCTGAAGGTATTTTTGCGGCAAGGGCTCGATTCCATAGTAAGTAATTAAATAACCAAACACAATTACTTTCAAAATACGAATTCAGACCCATAATAACTTATTTTAGTCTCGCATTGCGAAATTTTCTAGTAAATCGTATCATTAAAATAAAGTTCTGAAAAAACAGTTTCTTAATTAAATGCCTAAAAGTTCGCGATATTCATACGAAAATCTATGAGAGTAACTAGTATCTATGAACATATATCGCACTGATTCCTCCAAAAAGAGTCAACACAAAATTTGTCAATTTTCACTTTTTGCAAGAAATCGATGAACTGACCACTTTTTCACTACTCTTTTTCACTAGCCCTAATAGCAAAAATGATGTAACCAACTAAAATTAAATTTTACAGGAGAAGGTTTTTTTTAAAATATTTTTGCTTCAAGTTTAGCTAGGGTTTCGTTTGAAATTGCTTTTGCTCTTATTTCGTAACCGTACTTCCCAGAGATATGAGATTTTTAGAGATGATGCAAATGATCATAAAAGATCGATTTTCATCAAAAAACAAAAATCTTCAATGTTGTTGGTTACATTATTTTTGCTATTACGGCTCGATATATATCCAGCAGAGATCAGCAATGAGTAGTGAAAAAGTGAGTAGAGCTAAATCATGACTTAAGCTGGAGGTCCATACCACGCGTTTTCGCCTCCACGCAGCGCATGCTTTTATAACCTTACTTGTGTTCTAAGTTTCAAGTTACATGCAACGATTTTTATGCAGCAGCAGCACAAGTAAAAATAAAATTTAATTGTCAAAATCAGCTGATTTGTTCGAACGCTGCTTGTGACGCTTACAAAAGTGGAAAGTAAACCTACTTTTCGCCTCAAGGCTTCTACGCTTTTGTGCATGTAACTTACTACGTATAACTACACAGATTCTACTTTTTGACAGCTGCGTATGCTGCGAAAAAGCAAGTAACGCGTGTAATTATTCCAATATTAGTTCTTTTTATTTAAAAGGTGTATATCAGAGATCAGCAATGAGTAGTGAAAAAGTGAGTAGAGCTAAATCATGACTCATAAATTCTTGTACTTATACGCACTCATACTTATTCCAATGTTATTCAAACTCATATTCACTCAAAAGTTTCATTTTATTCATCGTACTCCTACTTAGCAACATTTGTAGTGTTTGATTTAGAATCTACTCAGCTCAATGTGTACAGACGAAGCAAAATGCGAGGCTGCAGATTTGTCCCCGAAATAGCAAAGTGACATATATGAAGTGGACGATTTTTCGGCAAATTTATCTGGCAGCGCTGATTATTAAGTTGTGTGTTTTATCTGTTGTGTTAAACGGTAAATGGATGAGCTAAATGATTTGAATCATTGTGAGTATTGTAAGTATTTTCTTGAAATTATAAATCAAGCTGAGGTCATTTATGAGTATGAGTATAATGTCGACGTCGCATTCATAAATATTTCTGTTGTGAGTATGAGTGAATCGGAGTAGTTTATTTTAAATGATTTCTACGCACTTATACTTACAACTGCATGAGTCAGTATGAGTAGCGAAAAACGATTCATTGCTGACATCCACTAAAAAAAATCTATCATCAATTTCTCTACTCTTTCGGCAAATAAATACAGTTGTTTCCCTCTTCTTGATATAAAAGTCGCTTCTGCAGAGTCAACTAAAGAGAAATATTTTGAGTTGTCCCCAAAAATAAGCTGAATTCTGGCAGTCATGATGGAATACTTTTTCGATTCGAAAGCTATTTTATTTCTAATTCTTTCAGTCGAAACTATTTTTTCAGTGTTGTGAAAACTCATATAAATGCTGAAATAATGACTGAAAGAATTAGTAATAAAATTGCTTTCGCATCGAAAAAGTATTCGATCAAGACTGCCAGAATAACCCCCAGTTTTGTTTCAACTAAGGAGAAATATTTCAAGTTGTCCTAGTCTTTGGAGAAACCAGTGTTTAATTAAACATGTGTTTATTTAAAACAATTGTAATTTATAGTTTAACTGTTAATTTTTGAAATTTTTTTTAGTTAGGCTTGAGTTCATCAAATTTAATTTTCATTAAATTATTTTTACTGAAGGAAGGAATTTTAACAACATGAAGTTTTATTAAAATTTTTTGATAATTTTCTTGGCTGAGCTGGGGCTCGAACCTGGGTTGAATTTACATGTTTCAAGAATCACCACATTCTTTCATCAGAATTCTTTGAGTTCTAACCTTTGCACCACTGCGGTGTTGGCTGGCAGCCCATACTTTTTAAACAATTCTTACGTTAGCCTACGTTTTACCACAAAAACTATTGGCTGCCCATAATAGAACACATATAATAGGGCTTATTCAGAAAAAGAACTCTTGCTAACATAAGCTAATCTTTTGAAAATATTTTTGTATATTTCAATAAAATTACATGGGGTTTTCACCTGACAATTTTTGTCATAATAAACGCCGACAAACATTTTGGAGTTTTGGTATGACAAAAAATTGTCACTTGAAGGACCCATGTTAGGAGCGCAAAATATTAACGCTAGTCAAATATGACGAATTCGATTCAAATACATATATTTGTGGTGTATTATTTCAGATATGTTGTCCTAACCAGCAAACATCATGACGGTTACTGTCTTTGGCCTTCCGAACAATCATTTGGTTGGAATTCTGTGGATATTGGACCCAAAAGAGATATTATAAGTGAGTTTTTCCTATAATGGATGGATATTAATCAAATACGAAATGTTTAATTTTAGGAGAACTTGCATCTGCCTTGCGTAAAAACACCGATTTGAAATTCGGTTTATATTATTCATTATTCGAGTGGTTTAATCGCATGTACATTAATGATAAGTTACATATATTTTTGCAACAAAATTATGTAGCAAATAAAGTCAGACCCGAGCAAAAGTATTTGGTACAGGAATATATGCCGGAAATATTATGGTCCGATGGAGATTGGGAAGCACCGCCGAAGTATTGGAAATCAGAGGAGTTTATAGCATGGTAATGAAGATAACAATTTTTGCTATTAATTTGACTCTTTAATGTTAATCTAAAAATTTTAAATTATTCCCTTCGCAGGTTATACAATGACAGTCCTGTACGTGACACAATCGTCACCAATGATCGTTGGGGCTTTGGCACAGCCTGCTTGCATGGTGATTTTTATAATTGTCAGGATCGGTATAATCCTGGTGTATTGCAGCGCCATAAATGGGAAAATGCTTTTACTTTGGACAAACAAAGTTGGGGACAACGTTTTGATTTAAGTCTTAAGGATTTTATGACAAGCGAAGAAGTCATACATGAAGTTGTAACAACAGTTAGTTGTAATGGTAATGTCTTGATAAATGTAGGACCGACAAAATATGGTACAATTTTACCCATATTTGAGGAAAGATTACATGACCTGGGCCAGTGGCTAAAAGTGAATGGAGAATCTATTTATGCATCCAAACCGTGGCTATATCAAAACGATAGTATCACCCCCTCTGTGTGGTATACAAAAAAAGTAGAGGAGAGCAAAGAACTTATAAATATTTATGCTATAGTTTTGGAATATCCCTATGATACAAATAGTTTAACTATACATCCTTGGGGTAATTCTTCCAGTGATTATTTAAATGTTCAATTAGTCGGCTTGGAGCAATTAGATACTATTAGCGATCGGAATATAAACTCTATTGTAATGTTGGGCATGGAAGATTCGGAAATAAAGGTAATAATGCAAAATTTTAAGAAATTTAAATACTAATTTAATTTCTTTTTTTTAAATAATTTCAGTGGGAAATAAATGGATCGGCTTTACATTTAGATTTCCCTCCTAAACATCATATTGATAAGCGAGGATTGAAATTTGGCTGGACTTTTAAAATAATCGTAAATAACGAAATCTAATGCGCTTTAAAAAAATGCTCATCTAAATAATATAATAAATTAAAAAGTTGAAAAAGTATTTAAATCCTGGTACTCTGTTCAGTATTTCGTGCGAAATGTTTTCAAACTCAATTTAAAAAAAATTTCTGTGAAATACAAACGAAAAAATGTTGATTGAGTTGTACTCTGATTATTTTACGAAAAACATGCGAAATGTTTCTAGCAACATTTTTATTTTCCGTGCGAAACAAGTGCAGCTCATATTATTTCGCACGGAATTTTAAGCAACAGCTACTAATTTTTTGTAATTTTTTATTTTGTATTTGAGAAGTGGGGTTTGTAACACGCGTTTTTCAAAGGAAAATGTAGAAAAATGCAAAAATTAATAATAAAATTAAATTTTTTTGTTTTTACTATAGAAAATTAAAAAAATAAAATGTTTACTTTTTTTAATGACAATTATCAAAACACATGGTTTTTGTCATAGATGGAGGTAGTGCACTAGTTCAAAATGATTGCAATCATTTTGTTGATGTTGAGTGATGAATTGAAAATTAGCAATCTCACTACACATAAGTGATTGTAATGTTAAAACATTTTGCGCTTCACTTATTTGACTAAACATTTTGAGTACAATTTAAAATACAAAACTTGTGTTTTCATGATTAAATCCAAGAATTATTCCGTTATTGACAGAATTTCATTGAGTTTAATTTCATTTGCTTATGCCTATCGTCGGAAAAATCAAAAACCATGCACGTACAACATTAAATTTTTTTAAATTTTAGTTACATATATTATGTTTTCGTACAGCTTTTGATTGCACAGTTAGCGATAATGAAAAAAATTGCAATACCAAATAATTTTTTTATTGGCAGTAAAAAAAATACCAATCATCACTAAAGCTGGTAAAAAATTGTAAGAACTAATATTTTTGCAATCTTATTTAGTGAGAGTGCAATGTTGATTTAAATTTAGTGCAGTACCCCCAACTTTGGTTTTTGTTTACCTTCAAAAATAATGTTGTATACTTGTAACTAATAAAAACGTTAAGTTTTTAAAAACCGCGAGATAGATAATATTGATACATGACAAAATTTTCGTGTGAAATAATCAATGTTGCTCAACATTTTTCGCAAGTTCGAACAGAGTACTAGGCTATAGATGGGGGTAGTGCACTAGTTCAAAATGATTGCAATCATTAAGTTGATGTTGAGTGATGAATTGAAAATTAGCAATCTCACTACACATAAGTGATTGTAATGTTAAAACATTTTGCGCTTCACTTATTTGACTAAACAATTTGAGCACAATTTAAAATACAAAACTTGTGTTTTCATGATTAAATCCAAGAATTATTCCGTTATTGACAGAATTTCATTGAGTTTAATTTCATTGTTTATGCCTATCGTCGGAAAAATCAAAAACCATGCACGTACAACATTAAATTTTTTTAAATTTTAGTTACATATATTATGTTTTCGTACAGCTTTTGATTGCACAGTTAGCGATAATGAAAAAAATTGCAATACCAAATAATTTTTTTATTGGTAGTAAAAAAAGTAAGAACTAATATTTTTGCAATCTTATTTAGTGAGAGTGCAATGTTGATTTTAATTTAGTGCACTACCCCAACTTTGGTTTTTGTTTACCTTCAAAAATAATGTTGTATGCTTGTAACTAATAAAAACGTTAAGATTTAAAAACCGCGAGATAGATAACATTGATACAACACAAAATTTTCGTGTGAAATAATCAATGTTTCTCAACATTTTTCGCAAGTTCGAACAGAGTACTAGGCTTAAGGCATAAAATTGTTATTGCATGAAAATAAAATTGTAGTGTAAAGCCTCGTACTCTGTTCAACATTTCACGTGAAATGCTGTCAAAACGCATATGAAAAAAACTTGTTCGGAATATCTCTGAAATAACGTTGATAGAGTTGTACTCTGTTCATTTTGTGAAAAGGTTCCGAAATGTTTCTGGCAACATTTTTTTACAACTGCGAAATAAAGTTAGCTGCACTTATTTCACGTGGAATTTTTAGCAAAAGCAAAAAAGGATGAACTGATTATTTAATAAGAAATAAAAAATTAATATTTTTTTGTTTTTTATCCATATTTACTCTCTTTTTTAATAAAAAAAATTATTTTTTGTAAAATACATGTGGAGTTTGTTTACATACGCGAAACAATGTCGCATACTTTGCAGGAACAAAATCGGCAAATTGTACAAACTCGCATGATAAGTAGCATCAATACATGTCAAAATTTTCGTGATAAATGTTGCTCGACATTTTTCAAAAATTTGAACAGAGTACTAGGCTTAATCTAGCAACATTATTTAAAATGTGGATGGGCTAGAATGTTTATAAACATCTTACTACCGTTTATTTTTGTGCCCTTGCACCAGTGATGCCAGGAGAAATTAAAAAAAAATCTCTACATGTCTAACAAAACATCCCTTAATTTCCCTACAACCAAAAAAAATTTAAAGGTGGCTTTTGGAAATTTACTCCGAATTTAATATAATCATCAGTTCTCTGTTATAGTTTTATAAGTTCTTATTCCTTAACACTCCTTATGTCACAGATAGGAAGTTTTTATTATTCCAACTGTTATTCAACATTGAAAACAGATAACCAAAAAGTAATTTCCTTAAAAATCCTGCAAAATATGTAATTGAAATTATTCCCATGTATACTTTTGAACGTGAAGATCTTAAGGTGCCATTAAGCACCTTTTCCTTTTTGCCACAGAAATAAAAAAGTTGAATGAATTTATAAACTTATATTACTGACCTCAGGAAATGTTATTTGTTCAAATAAATTGAATTAAATAATATTTTTCATCGATTTGTATCGAGCGGAAATTCCCGGGATCCCGGGAAATTGAAAAATAAATACCGCTTTCGCGGGAAATGAAAAAGTCCGGGAAAAGAAAAACTCTAATTTTGAGCCAAGAAGTATCTTTCAATTTAATGGATGTTTCAGATACATTTGTATATAAGCATTTGTTAACATTGACACACATACACACATACTGCTTATTGTTATCATAAGAAGAGAGCATAAACAAATGCAAATACATACATCTCACATTATTTTTTCCTCCAATTTCTATGTTCTTTTCTTCAAATATTTACTTTGAAGGAATCAAATAAATCATACATGTAAACAAAAATATTTATTTTTAGTAGATAAAACAAAACACAGACTATTTAAATCAATGTATTACAGAAGAAAATTTTCCGTAGATTATTCATTGATTTCATATTTTATTAGATATTCCTAAGTTTATTTCAACAGACATTTTTTAAACAAAAAAAATGTTTAGATGTGTAAATCATTCTAAATTTAAAAGATTCTATTTATATTTTTTTATTTATCCAAATGCAAACTAACAAACTTTAAACATAGTACATGCATACAATGAGAATTCACATGTTTTAGGTTTGGTGAAGAAAAAAACTTTTGAATTAGAGCGAGCGTAAAAAAAGCACATGTTAAGCTTGCAGATATGCAAAGTGTGTATGAATATGACGATACCCTATAAATAAAGGTTATTTGAACAGAATTTGAAATTAAACATTTATGATCAAAAAATTTATGCAAATCTTTTAAAACATTTAGCTCGTTATGGCTACAAAAACAAATATTTAAATAATTTTCTATGACTTTTTAGATTTTGCATTTCTATCTGCAAATACAGTTTGTGTTGAATTGCTAGAGCATTGAGTGAGAGCAGCTAGTACCGAACAGCGGCCAAGTTACCAGGCAAAAATAAACGTTGGAGGATACTGGTTCACGAGATACCAAAAACGAATCTGGTCATCACTCCATATACTCCAGACAAGCTTAAGAACTTGGCTGCACTTATAAATAGGCTGAGCTCGATGTATCCAGCAATCAGCTTGTACTATAGACATATTCATCTAATGGTTTATACACAGAACCGGGTTGGGGTTCTCGTAGAAAATTCTTTTTACTAGAGCTGTGCGCGCGAATGCTTTTTGACTCATGATCAAGCGCGCTAACAAGGGAAGGCTTTGTGATTACGCTTGTCCACGCAGGACAAATTTCTAAGTTATCACGATCACGCACGATTAAATCATGTACAAATATCTATTAAATTTTTTTAAAGGGTTGTCCAACCGAAACGCACGATGTTAATTGTAAATAAAACAAAGAGTTTTCAGAGAATTATCTTCATAATTTTTATAATGATAGAAGGATCTATGACAATTACGCGTGAAACAAAATATGGGCCAAATGCTCGCAACGGATTCGGTGGCATAGCTCTATCCGATTGTCTATATTTTCAATGACGAAGAGGCACAATTCAAGGCCGAATTATCTCATCCTTCAGCGCTTGAATTGTTCTTGGTTTATACACGCAAACTTTTCTTTCTTTTTTATATTCCCAAAGAAAGAATTCCAACGGTATCAAATCACATGATATTGGCGGCTAATTAACATCGCCACGATGTGAGATAACACGGCCATTGAATTTCTCGCGCGAAAGAGCCATTGATTCGTTGGTTGTGTGGCAATTTGCACCATCCTGTTGGAACTACATATCGTCCAGGTCCATATCCTCAATTTCTGGCCACATGAAGGCCGTTATCATCTCGCGATAGCAAACACCGTTCGCGGTAATTGCTTGGCCGACCTCATTTCCCATAATCCGCACCAAACATGCATGCGCAGGTGTTTTCATATTTCTTACAAACCCGATTTGCGCTTAACTCTCCCAATTGTTGACACATTTGGTCGATTATGCTGGCCAAAAAAATCACGAAGTGCACAAAATGCATTTGAATTTGAACGCCCATTTTCATAAAAGGCTTCAACAATCTTAACGCGCTGCTCAATTGTGTACCTCTTGATGGTTGAATTTGTCAAAAAACCAAAACAAAGAAATGTCAAATTAATTTGGACAAAAAACTTGACGTTAAGGTGTGACTCATAATTAACATCGTGCATTATGGTTAGACCACCCTTTAGTATATTAGAAAGTCTTCGTGAGTGCGTAAAAAATCTAGTGAGATTTTGAAATTTTATTCACACATGACCACGCACGCATTTTTTAATCACAATTACGCCCACGTTAGTAGAAAACTAGAATAGAGAATGGTCACATTCTCTTTACAAACCTAAAAAATAATCTAAATATCCAATCAGAATATGCATAACGTGGTTTAAGCCACTGCGCGAATACATGTGAATCATATCAAATAATATTGAACTTTTTGTAAAGTTTTATAAAACTGAACTCACATTCCGTACGAAATCGAATGCTTTTTTTTTTGTTTTTTCATTAATTAATTGTTGACAGAAGCTTAAACTTGCTTAAGCACATTCTGGTTGGGCCTTAAATGCTCAGTAAATTTTTTGTTTCTAATCGCGATTAAGAAAATGGCAAAACACTAGTAAAAGATAAAAAGAATTCATTTCTGGTATAATTTTGCTGTAGGGCGCTTGTAAAAGCATTAAATGTTATTTTTCTCTAAAAAGCGGCTTTTTTAAAATTAAAACAGAAGAGAAAAAATAACTTTAAAAATGCTCTTACCTACTCTCAAATAAACGTTGACCATAAACAGAGAGTTCTGAGTGGATGATATAAAATATGATGACATTTTACTTTAAAACTTACATCAGCCACTAACAACGGCAATCCAGAGGTGTGTTTATTAGACTGGTCGCATCTTGTATGGGATTTTTTTTTTAAATTTAATTGTTTGCGCTGCTTAAAATATGAGGTTTGGTGTAAGAAATCATGATCTAATTTTTCAGGTCAATCCGACGGTGCCTAGCCGTGCCGGGTGGGGCCCAAAGTTCCCCATATTATAAAAAAAAACATCTTTTCTATCAGATCTTTATAGTTATACTAGTTGAAAAGCCGAAAATCAAAAATTTGGTTTGGTTTTCGAGATATACCGTTATTTCGAAAATTAAGGAGGTTGCACAACATATGTTCGCGTAACTCACAAACGCTTTAGTTTATTGAAAAACTAAAACAAACCGAAATTCCGCAATAAAATTTACTTTAAGAAAATTAAACTTTTTTCTTTATGTTGGCTTTGGTTTTCGAGATATACCGTTATTTCGAAAATTAAGGAAATTTAGTTTATTGAAAAACTAAAAAAACCCGAAATTCCGCCATAGAATTTTCTTTAAGAAAGGTAAAACGTTTTTCTTATATGCGAAGTCGTTTTAAAAACATAATTTTTTTTTTCTGGAAAAAAAAAATAATTTTTTTATTAAAATTTTGGAATTTTTGTTTTTAAAAATTCATAAAAAATTGAAAAATGCAGCTATGCTTCTAATTTTATGCAGACATATAAAAAACCAACATTACAAACAAAACAAGCTATAAATGATTAAAATCTGTTAACAACTTTTGATTTTATGTATTCACAAAAGACGAAAAATTTTAATTAATTTAAGAATTTTATTAAACCGCCACATCTTTTGTGAATACATAAAATCAAAAGTTGTATACAGATTTTAATCATTTATAGCTTGTTTTGTTTGCAATGCTGTTTTTTTTTTTTGTCTGCATAAAATTAGAAGCATAGCTGCATTTTTCAATTTTTTATGAATTTTTAAAAACAAAAATTCCGAAATTTTAATAAAAAAAATTATTTTTTTTCCAGAAAAAAATATTATGTTTCTAAAACGACTGCGCATATAAGAAAAACGTTTTACCTTTCTTAAAGTAAATTTTATTGCGTAATTTCGGTTTTTTTTAGTTTTTCAATAAGCTAAAGCGTTTTTGAGTTGCGCGAACATATGTTAATCTATCTATACAATATATAATTTCTTAGTATGTCAGGATGTTTGCATGTATGTCTTATTCTTTCCGCAACTTTCTGAAGCCATCTGATGACATAGGAAGCTGAAATTTGGCACACTTGAAGTACTTTCTCTGCGGAAGATCGTAACGATGCCATATTTTTGATTTTCGGCTTTTCAACTAGTATAACTATAAAGATCTGATAGAAAAGATGTTTTTTTTTATAATATGGGGAACTTTGGGCCCTACCCGGCACGGCTAGGCACCGTCGGATTGACTTGAAAAATTAGATCATGATTTCTTACACCAAACCTCATAGTTTAAGCAGCGTAAACAATTAAATTTAAAAAAAAAAATTGCGACCAGTCTAGTGTTTATGCTATACAAGGACATCAAATTTTATTATTTTGGTGAAGGAAAATAAACTGGTCGAGAAAAACTGAAAAAGGAAATGGTAACAAAAAGAACGTACAAAAAGAATGGTGTAAAAAACACGTGTTTGCGTGAAAAGGACTTTTTATACATACATATCGCACACTTAAACATAAACAGGCACAACTTCAAATTCAAAACTGTTTAGGAGAGGCAGAAAACTGCTTTCAAAAACATGACTGCAATTTTTCAATCAAATTGAGTTTCACAAAAGTCAAAAGAAGAAAAGTAAAAAGACAGTGACGAAACCGAAATTTTCGTAGCTGCAATAGATTTGAATTGTGAACTGGTTTATGAAAAAAAAGGATTTTGATTAATTTTGAGTTGTGCCTGTTTATAATTTAGTGTGCGGTATGTACCTACATACATTATGTAAATGAAATATTTATTTAAAAAAATCGTAACAGAAGTATTACAAAAAATTAACAGTTAACAATCAAATAATTTTAAAATTAAAATAATTGGGATCTGCTTAAAGAAATAAACAAAATAAGAACCACCGGCTTGATGTTTAGATTTAAAGAAAAAGAAAATGATGCCTTGTTGGCAAAAAGTAAAATAAAATTATTCAACTACAATAATATCCAGAGCCCAATGCACTGAGAGTTTTAACAAAACAGCAGAGAATTTAAACAAAATTGAAGGTGAGAGAAATATTGTTACAACAATAATTTTGTTACAAGAACAAATAACATGTGTGTTATTTGATGAATATTTTGTTTTATTTTCACTAGTTTTTCATTCTAAAATAATTGATGATATTTGCTCTCTTCTTATTATATCTTTTTTTTTCTATTTTAGTTAGAAACATTTGTTACCACTCAAAAAATAAATCGCTTGCATGTGTGTGTAACTTCAACGTTGCCGTTGGAAATTTTTAAAAAGTTGTACAAAATGGGTATTTTTTAAAAAAGAACTCACAAAAAGGGTATTTAAAATACCACTTTTCAAAGGAAATAGGGTAAATTTTTTTTACAAGGAAAAAAAAGGATTCATTTCAAGTTTAATAAAAAAAAAGTCCAATAAAATTTAACAAAAGAAAATTATAAATATTGTTGATTCAAATGGACGATGCGTAGAAAATAACAAAGTTAAAGCCAACACTTTTAATAATTACTTTACAAGAATTTTAGATGATTTAAAAAATTGAATTTTTAAATAGGTACTCTAATGATAACCTAAGAACGTTAAGACGGCATTCAATCTACTTTTACGTAAAGTTTCAACACATGATGTTGAAAATATAATATTAGGCTTAAAACCGACGCACTGTAGCAGTCAAGACCATATTTCATCGAAACTATTAAAATATGGTTATCAAGCAGTTTCATCTTTTATATCCGATATCTTCAATAGTATGATAAATACATCTATATATCCGGATGCTTTAAGGGTACACAAAATTGTACCTATCCCGAAGGAGGTTCATGCAAACACGGTTGAAAAGTATAGGCCAATAGCACTTCTTTCAACGATTGATAAAATATTTAAAAAAATAATTCATTCGCAGTTAAGTGCATATTTAGAACGTGAATCTTTATTGCACAAAAATCAGTATGGGTTTGTAAAAGGAAGCGAAGCAGATGAAGCTCTTGTTGATGTGGTAAATACAATATGTACAGGGCTGGATAATGGATTTAATGGAATAGCAGGAGTATTCTATGATTTTAGTAAAGCTTTTGATCTGGTGGATCAAAAAATCTTGTTGGAAAAGTATGTTGAAATTGAGGGAAGTGTTTTAGGACCCTTGCTGTTTATGATCTGACTAAATGATATCAATTATATTGGACTAAATGGAAAAATGTTAATGTTTGCTGATGACATATCTCTCTTGTATCCATATAAGCAGGACTTAGTACTCAAAATTCAAATGGAAAGAGACTCGGTTGTGGAAATCTTTGGATAGCTAGATGTAGACTTGAAAAAACTAAGCAAAGTATAGAATATGCTGGTAGCTTAAAGTTTAATAATTTGCCGGTAAACATTAAAAACTGCAATCGATTATCAGTTTTTAAGAAAAGTTTAAAAAGTTATCTACTTAATAATATGGAAATGCTTCTTGAATAGTTTTTCTATTTTATTTTTCTTCTCTTTTAAACTTTAAATAAATAATAAACCACGCAGATGGCTACGCAAACATGTCAAATTTTGTGTTGTTAATTGGGGTGTTTTCTGTTTGGACAAAATTTTTAAAGCAATCGACATCAACGACATTTGGTTCTAACACGACGGTTTGGTGCGGTTTATGGGGTGGCAGCGTCATCGAGCCGTACTTCTTCGAAAATGGTGTTCGCTATCGCGAGATGATAATAGGCTTCTTGTGGCCAGAAATTGAAGAATGAACCTGGGCGATATGTGGTTCCAACAGGAGCCACACGGCCAACGAAACATAAATTCAATGGCCGTGTTATCTCACGACGTGGCAATGTAAATCGGCCGTCACGATTGATTTCGACGGTGATTTGACACCGTTTGACTTTCTTTTTGGGATATTCAAAAGAAAAAGTGTACGTCAACAAGCCAAGAACAGTTCAAGAGCTAGAGGATGGGATATATCGCCACATTAACGACATTGCACCTCAATTATATTAAGATAATTCTTTCAAATCTTTTTATTTTAGTTGGACCCCCTTTAAATGCTACCTAATAACAAACTTTCTGTGCAATTAAATCTTCACTCGGATTTCATTCTTTTAGCTTAGACTCGCAAGTTTCTTTTAATGGTACTTTCTAATAACTTAAGTTCGTTGACAAAAGCCTTTAGGTTCTACAATTACTTACACGCAGAGAAAAAACCTTTTCTATTATGGTCACCTAAAACAAAACCTTTTTTAAAGAAAATGTTTAAACATTGGTAATTTAACCCGATTATTGTTAATTTACCCCGATTATTGTAACCGAATACCATATTATAGTAAAATTAGTCCTCTATCACCTAATACATAATAGTCTGTAAGGATTCAAATCCATAGACTTAAATACATAAATAAAAAATATTATTGATGCCTCTAAAAATGCTACTTATGGTTAAATACGACAATAATTAGTTTAACACTAATAAGAGTTTGGTTTTAAGTGTTTTCCTCTTTTCCAAGAGCAACATGCTATGGCTGAACAGGGCTGTCAGATATGGCTATTTCTCGCCAAACGTGGCGATTTTGAAACGTGTTTGGCGATGGGAATTCCCGTTTGGCGACTGGCGACTTTTATGGCGATTTCTGATATAACTGGCGATTAACTTGGCTAGTTTTACCATTTATATTACAGTAGAATCGCGAAAAAGTTAACTCTCGGAAAAGTTAATCTCGCGGATAAGTTAACCGAATTGAAGCGTCAATGCGTCGCTCTAAAAAGTTAACTTTTAGTTAACTTGAGTTTATCTTTTCTTACAATCCCGACCACAATTGGTTGATTTCTTGTCAACTCTAAATGTAGTTGTAAGTGGGTAAAGAAAAAACCAAAAATAAAACAAATTTCTTTACTTTATTTTGCCTGTTCAGTTTTATTTACACTGCCACATGCATATTAGCTATCAAAGTTTTTCTTGGGATTCAAAAATTAATTAACAAGGTTACGTTATAATGTGCTAAATGCCCATTTCATACTATTGACAAACTGAAGTTTATTGTTGATGGGATAAGCTATTCCTATGTGCATTTCTCTGGTTGCTTAGGCCAGATCGTCAGGAAACTTTATCCAAAGATTTTAGAAAAACTAAATTTATTTTACAATTAAAACAGTTAAGCGAATTAGAATATAAGCCCCAGTTTTACTTGTAACAATATCAAAGCTTAAACAAAAACAACAATAACAACAGTGGGTTTATCTTTTCTTACAATCCCGACCACTATTGATTGATTTTTTGTCAACTCTAAATGTAGTTGTAAGTGGGTAAATTTACTTTTGGCGACTTTTTTTGTATTTTTTCTCAGTTTTTGGAGATTTTTGACTGAAATATTATACTAGCGTTTTTTGTATGCAAAATTTAATTAAAAAAAATTTACAAAAACTGAACAAAATTGACGTTTGGCGATTTCTGGCGATTTCTGACATCTGGTTTGGCGATGGAGCTCAAAAAAATCTGACAACCCTGTGGCTGAAGAACAACGTGGCAAGGGCCTCTTCAAAGGGTCAGATTGCCTTATTATATTTACAACGGCAACGCTGTTTGTGTATGTGTGATTATATTTTTGTATTTCTTATATGTACTTTTGTCACTACATATTTTCTCATTTTGATATATTAGCTCTTGCTATGCATTTTCAACACTCAGTTTATGACGGTTTTCGATAGCGTTTGGGTCGAGTTGGTAAAACAAAGCCAACAATTTGTTAAGTGTAAATTATTAAAAGAGAAAGACATGTGTCTAAGGGATTTTTTTATGATAATTTAATATAAAAATTGTGATTTTTAAGAAACTTTTTTTTAATAAATTTTTAAAAAGAAAAATTAAATTCTACTCAAAGTTTTTAGATCTAATACAATATACCGTCAAAAATAAGAAAAAGAAAAATTTATTCGTGTCAGTAAAATTAATTCATGAGTTTGAGTTAAATTTTTCATCAAATACCTATAAAATGTAAGTTAAAGTGAAAAAAAAATTATTGATTAAAAACTACATTAAAACAACATTTATAAAAAAAACATGGTAAAATTCTTTAATAAAAAAGGAATATAAATTGGTACCTAAATTGGTAATCGGTTGCATCATGCAAAACGATTTTACACAGTGTTCCCTATAAGAAGTAAAGTTGATTTTTAAATATGAAGAAATTGTGATGGTCATTAAAAGTTAAAGGAACTGAGTAAATGAAAGATAAGAGATTCAAAAGGGTTTTTTATAAGCAACATGAGTCTCTGTGAGCGTGGCTATTCTTAATTTAAAAATTTGTACATGATTCGTAGGTATCAATACAAATAAAATCTTTTGTTGATTTTGCCTCCGCGATGGCATGAAATTCCATGTAAATATCGAATTCTTGTGAAATTTAAGTATATGACGAAATTTTGCCTAAATACTTTCATACATAAGATTTCGTCGTTATCGTGGCCGAATTGCACGTTTCTACGTGTTGACTTGAAATTTCAGAGAAAGGCGTGGTAAGAAAAAATAATGCGTGAAACCCGATTTTAATTGTACGTAAAGCAAGAAAGAATTATCTTAATAATTTTTGTTATGAAAGAAGGATCTATGACAATTAAGTGTGAAACAAAATATCGGCCAAATGATTGCCACGGCTTCGGTGGCATTTCTCTATCCATATTTTCAATGGCTCTGAAACATAATTCGAGGTTCAATGGCGTTTTTGTGCCAAATAATCTCTTCCTCTAGCTCTTGAATTGTTCTTGGCTTATTGACGTACACTTTTTCTTTTATATATCCCTAAAGAAAGATGTCCAACGGTGTCAAATCACATGCTCGTGACCTCACGAGGTGATGTAACACTGCCATTGAATTTCTCGCGCAAAAAAACTATTGTTTCGTTGGCTGTGTGGCAAGTGGCACCATCCTGTTAGACCCACAAACCGTCCAGGTCCATATCCTCAATTGCTGGCCACAAGAAGTCCGTTATAATCTCGCGATAGCGAACACCATTCACGGTAACTGCTTGGCCGACCTCATTTTCGAAGGAGTTCAGCCCGATGACGCCACCGCGCCAAACAGTCACTCTTTGTGGATTCCATTTCCGGTTTGCTAAAATTTGCGCACAATTTTACCGTTTGTGGACAAGTTTGGTCGATTATGCTGACCAAAAAAATTACAATGAACACATTTGGACTTGAACGCGCATTTTCGTAAAAGCCTTCAATATTTTTTAATTTCTATTTATTCGAACTTATGCTAAATTGAAATTAAAAATTATGGATGGTCGAAGAATTTTAAGTAATACAGTCTTCAATAATCTTAACGCGCTGCTCAATTGTGTACTTCTCCATGGTTGAATTTGTCAAACCTAAAACAAAGAAATGTCAAATTAAGTTGGTCAAAAAATTTGACGTTAATGTGTGACTCACAATTAACATCGTGCATTATGGTTGGGCACCCTTTATAAAAAAAAGTTCTTAAACAATATCTAAATAAAAAAATCCATTAGTAGAAGCCCAGAGGAGTTTGTATAAGGGATGAAAGTCAGTAACCAACTGCAGAACCTTAACTTATGTAAACCATCATGATCAGAGTTTTATTTAGAACTTTTTAAATGATAGGATTTCCTTTCTACAAATTTGTTTGTTTATAGCTCCGATTAAAGGTTCAGTTATCCGGGAGTAACAGTAACGTTGCAAAACAGCTGCTTCATTTTGTTGTATGTTAAGCAATTAGAACGATTATCGATAGCAGTAAGTTAATACGTCACAATCTGTAAGAAATAGATTGGTCTTACTTTTTTACGGTAAGGTTAAGTTACTGTTGCTCCCGGCTAACTGAGTTTTTAACCTATTGTTACGAAATGTTTTATTTCAACTAAGAACTTAACAAGTATATAAATGTGCATAAAATCAGTGGTAAGTCTATGGAAAAGTTTAAAAAAAACAAAGAAATAATGCCAGTAAACTTTTTCTTTTAAATTTTTACATTTAAATATTTATTTAAAAATGATCCAGGGGTGTAATCACCGCATTCGATACCATCGTATCGATTAAACTATCGAATTTGTTTGCATACGATAGACACTGACGTATCGAATGAAAACACCATAAATGTAATATCGAGTTACTCGATATCGAATGCTATTATTTTAAAATCAATATATTTCATTCGATATCGAGTTTCATGATACCAAAATAAATAATTTCGATCAATTTTGCTCGCTATCGTATGCGGTGATTAGACCCCAGTATTCTACGAATCAAATATACCAATAAAGTTTGGTCTATCTATATCGCTGATGATTTAGGTTCCCAAAACAAATCTTACTTTCATTTACCAATTATGTTGGTATTAAAATGAAGTTCAACGAAAAAATATTTATTGCCCCCTTGATCACTTTACCACATTTTATGATAATTGGCTCATACTTGACAATAATACTTTTTATTTATTTAATTATTCAATAGTTCATAAGCCCCTAGGGCCAAATTACACCAGAAAATACAACATAGCATTTTCATTTTATATTAATTTACGGCAATAAATTCCTTATAAATGTAAGAATTGCGATGAAATGTTGCAAAAGTACTTTTATAATAATTACAATAGTTTGTCATCGTAAAAACTTTGCGAAAGTAGGTCTTGCTAGAACCCTCCAAAAAAATCCATTTAAATCTTATATTAATATTAACCACACAAACAATTAAGGGCTGGTATGTCCTGTCCATAATTCCCCACAGGTTCCACACAACAAAAGTTCAAAGTTGACCGACCATCTTGAAATCTTTACTTGTTGTCTCAGTCTGCGTTTCGACGACTTAAAGATACTTTAAAACAACACTCATAAAATTATTACAGTAACTGATTATCGGTTATTAAATTCGTTTTCCGTACTGTTAAAATTTAATAAAAATATAGTTATTTTCCGAATAATTTTATTTTTTTAGCATTTATGTTTGTTTTTCAGAAAACCAACTACCAAAAAATAATGTTGGATTTTTGTCGGTTAAAATATATTTGTTAAAAGTAAAAACTATTTTAAGGAATATGCTGTTAAATTAATCAAAAAATTAAAAATTGATGTAAAAATCATTTGTTTTAAATGAAATGTAAATGATCCGTTTTTTTAATGAATTTTAAGTTGTTTAAAATAAATTTTTGTTTGAATTCAACTACATAATATTTTGAGTGTATATTTGTTGCATTATAAAGGTTAAAATGATCCATACAAACACAATACAAGTTTTTCCACATACATACATACACACATATGTAGTACATAATTGTCTACCTATCTATTAAAGAAGATATGGCTCTGTCCGTTCGCCCGTCTAAATATCTGTATGTCTTTTTCACAGCCAATCTTTTCCGATTACTGTCTGTCTACCCTTCGTTCATAGTTTCTTGTAAAAGTTCATAAATCTACATGTGTCATGGACAAGTCACTAGTCTGTAGCATAAGCAGTGGCCTGTGTAATAAAAAAAAAATAAAAGAAGAAAAGAGGAAAAACATTATATTTAAAAGACAACAACAAAGTTCAATTTTACTTTTTGGGTTTTTCTTGACAAATTGTTTCAACAATATTGTTGCCAATTCTTTACGACCAAAAACGTCTAAATTTTAAGCAAATGATTGCTAGAAACGCCTAAACAAATGAGATGCAAATGAAAATTTAAATGTTTAAAAACATCTTGCTAAAGTAGATGCCGCACAAACAAGTGTCAATTACATAGTAGAGGAATGGCTTCTGCTATAAAATATGATCTGCATATTTGCATTGGCTGTGTAATTAAAGTTTGCCAGAAAAATTTAATTTTTTGCCGTTTCTAACTGTCGTATTATTTTGGTAACGAAAAACACCAACACGATTTAAAGTTTAAAAATACATATCGACAGCTCAGAATTGGTTTGGCGCATATGCCAAAAAGTCGGTGTAGAGAAAAACGACAAAGAAGATTTGCATGAATTTTTTTATATTTTTACCACTGCTTCCGGTATATGTTTTGAAGAAAAATGTAAATTTTTGCGCACTTTCATGAATTAAGTTAGAATTTAATAGTATTTTTTTGAAAATGAAAAATATTGTTTTGTGCCGCATACGCCACTTTTCTAAAAAAAATTAAAAAAGTGGCTTTTTGTGCTGCATACTTATACTAATTGCGTGAGTGACTGACTCATTTATCATCGTACAGCCTATACGCCTGAAGCCAAAGACTTGAAATTTGGACCGGAGGTGTTTCTCTCCCCAAATCGATCCACTAAGACAGGATTTTTGGAAATTCGAATGTTTAGGGGGTAAAAAGGTAAATTCGGAAAACTTTTTGTCTCCAAAACTAAAAGAGATACAAAAAAACTGTAATACATATCGTTGTTCTTTTGAAAAATAAGTGGACAGGTGTGTGGCACTTTTTTGAAATTCGGCTCTTTTAGGGTGAAAACGGGTAAAACCTGAATTTTGGTACGTTTTTGTCAGCCCATCTACCTTTTGATCCAATAAACCTAGAAATAAAGTTTTTACCACATTCGAAACTTATCAAAAAAATACGAATACAAGTTTTCGAACGTTTAAGGGATGAAAATCGTAACTATTTTTGGTAATTTTTTACAAAACATTTTACATTTTGCAATTTTTGATGCTATAATGGGGGGAAAATATAGTACCAAAATGGAAAATACGGGAAATTTAAAATCTTTCTTTAGCTTTTTGGTTCTACAACTGATATTTTTTAATTATCGTTAATATTTGACCTCAAAACATAAAATTCAACATGCAATGTCTGAATGAATGCTTTATATCTCAGAAACCACAAAAAAATTTCGCAAAACAGATTTTAGATTCAAAAAGGGGATATTCAAAATATATATACCACATACCTAAATCAATTTTTTTAAAAATGGTCGGTAGGTCAAACCAATTCTGAGCTGACGATATGTAATAATAGCCAGGGTTTAAAAAACTGCAGTCGAAACAAAAAAACGACAAATTTTGTACAACTTTTTGAGTTGGTTTGATACCGACTATTTACATTTAATTAATCACAAGTAAAGGCCACATCTTTTTTTTGGACAATAACAAATAAAGAAGTCGAAGAAATTACAGTTTTTCTACTTTGACAGCAGTTTTGTATACGCTGTACTAGCATTAATCCGCTACTTCTAAGACAATGTTTATGTATTTAGGTTGTAACAAAAAGTACCAACATTTTTTATCTCACAGGTTTTCATTCACTCAGAACCCTGCACCTATAATTTTTTTTACGTTTCTATGAGAAATATTATGGAAAATACAAAAGGTAGCCATTGAAGTATCAAAAATCTCAATATTGTAGTGAGAGCCCATAATTGAATGCGTTCATGACGGCGAATGGAGAAAAATGTTTTGAAAAAATATGTAACAAAAAAAGGTACAATTTTCACGTCTTTAACGTTCGAATTTCGAAAAAGTACCAAATTTATATTTTTATTTTTTAGATGAGCTACAAATGTTATATAACACAGGCCAACACTCCATTTGCTTCTTTGAATTTATCAACTGATTCTAGTTAATTTGGGTGTACTGAATTCAAAACTGTAATCAGTTTGTCTCTATCAGCTCTTTTTTTATTTATTTTTAAAGATATTTGCATTTCAGACACATCATCTTTTTTAAAAACACAAATAACGGTTATTTTGAAATATCTGTTTTACTTTTGACAATTCTGACTTCATATTCGGATTCAGCGGACAATTTTACATAAAGATTAGCTGTCAGATTCATTTGGTCACGACTTTTCGGAAATTTTGTCACGTAGTGTATTTGGTAATTGGAGGTCATAAGTGGAGGGTATAAAAAAGCTATATCATGAAAACTAGAGCTGATAAAGACAAACTGATTACAGTTCAGCGCACCCAAATTAACTAGAATCAGTTGATAAATTCAAAGAAGCAAAAATCTTTTTTAATTTTGTCGGGCTGTGTAATGATTAACCCTTGTCGTGGTTGGCGAATTTAAAGTACGCCTCCGACTGTTTGGTAATTGATTAAGGAGAATGAGAAATTATTGCCTTCAGTATATAACCAAACAGTCCCAGGCATATATTTAATTCGCCAACGACGATAAGGGTTAATAATTACACCCGTTAACTCCGAATTAACCGAATTTCAAACAAGTACCAGACACCTGCCTGATTATTTTTTTATAAACAATAAAAAGCATTAAAGTTTCTTTTGCATCTCTTTAGGAGATATGAGAAAATCGAATCTACACGTTTATACCCTGTTTTACCCCCTTAACATTTGAATTTCCAAAAACTCCGTCTTGGTGGATCGATATAGCCAGAGAACAACCTCTGGTTAAAATTTTAGCTTCAGCCGTTCGATGATAAATCAGTCAGTAAAGTTACAATTTTATATATAAAGATATAGATCATTTCAGGTAAAAAAGTATTCAACATTTTACGCAGGTACTTTTAGGAAATATATAACCAATAAGATCCTTGTAAATTAATATAAATAAAAACTGGAAACAATAAAATCTAAGAACTTAACTTATAGACGGGCCATACCATAGATAAATATTACAACATAGGTATATTGCAGTAAATGTCAAAATTATGTTATCTTTAATGCAGACAGCCATTTTTTGTACATATTTATTGCCGGCAATTTATGTTGCAATAATTGTAACTCAATTTTCGTTGACAATTATTGCCAACATAAAACGTCAAATTTTGTTGTCAATTAAAAAAATAGAAGCAAATTTTTTGGGAAAGAAATTAAGTTTGTGAAATGTTAGCATATTATAATGGAAGTAAAAGAATTACATAATTAAAAATAAACACAAAATTAATTTTTGTTTTTAAATAAACACAAAAAAAAGTTGCAAAAATTATTTTTGATAATATAATTTTTTCTTAGTCGATCTTTTTTATCTAAATTTATATATTAATTTGTTTAAGGTTGAGTTCTTTTTTATAAAAAATATTATTTTTATTTTAACAAAAAAAAAAAAATTTTAATAAAATTAATATTTGAATATCGTTACTTTAATATAGAAAAGCCCTAACTAATGTTTTCCTTACTTTACAGGAGAAGGAAAAAACTTAAAAAAATTGTAGTATTGTAGCTGCGATTTTTTTTAAACGCAGCTTTTTTATTAAATTCTCTAAACAATTTAATAAAAAACTGCGTTTAAAAAAAATCGCGACTGCAAGACTATAATTTTTATTAAGTTTTTTAATTCTCCTGTAAAGTAAGGAAAATGTTAGTTAGGGCTTTTCTGTATTAAGGTAACGAAATACAAAAAGATAACAAGCTTAAACAAATTAATATACATACATTTAAATAATAAAGTCGAATAAGTAAGAAGGCTTAAGGAAACCTGGGTGCAAGTGTCTCCAAGTCACCAGTTTTGTTGACTATATTGGTGACATTGTTAACGAAGTGTCTACACTACATTATTACATTTGCCACTATATTGGCTTTAATAGGAAAATTATTTTATCAATAACAACTGAGAAGTACAATTCCTATAAAAGTTAAAGAAATAATAAAAAAAGATTGTTATGATTTCGTATTCTTACAAAAAGTGATTCTCTGGTTCCAATGGGTACATATGTTCCCAAAGGAACAACATAGTTAGTACCTAGTCAGTAGTAGATTTCCAATGACACGCACATGTAAAATATCTATTGTAAATAACATTGCCTGGGGTAGAATAAGTCACTAGTACTGGTGAATGAGTCAATAGTGAATCAGTACAGATTCACTAGTGACATTTCCTGCAGGGAATTTTTATTAATAAAAATAATTTTTGCAAGATGCCGTCAGTTTTTACACTGCACTTTCTTCCTTGATTTTTTTTCAAACTCCCATGCCTTTATTATAAGCTGAGCAATAAGAAATATTGCTCTATTATTCTCCCACCGTTAATGCCAAATTGTTGAGATATTTATCTTTGGTGTAGACCTGGGGCACAGAGTATACAGAGGCGTCACGAGACAGAAAATATTGTGTTTTTTTCTGTCTTTTTCTTCGCAAGCTGCCCTTTTTGCGTTTTTTGTTTTGATTATGCAATTTGTGTAGATAGTAGCGGCCTGTTTTTACGCATTGTCACTTCACTAACAAAAAACGATTTCTTTCTCTTTCTTCGAAAGCTGCCCTCGCAAATGATTTAGGCATTATTCACACGTCACTTTTTTCATCTCTGTATACTTTGTGCCTGGGGTAAGAAGATTACAAACGTTGTTAATATTAACCAACAAACAAATAAGATAAATAGTGATATTTCTATAAAAGTTTTGAATCTGAAGAAGTGTTATAATCAGAAATACTCTGATGTAAGTGTTTTATTGTTTTATTTTTTTTTTTTTTTTTTTTTTTTTTTTTTTTTTTGTGGAAGAAATATTCTTAGTTATAGTATGTATATGAAGAGATATTTATATCAAAGTTTAATTGAAGAAGTGACAAAAGTATTTGATAGAATACATTCGATGATATAATCCAGTTAAAAATTTAGCTTGTTTTATTCAAAATTTTCAAGAAAAAATATAGTCTGAAATTCGATTTAACATAAAAATAACAAAATTTTTTTTCATGGCTAAACAAAATGTGAAAATCTAGACACTAAATTGGCAACACAGTTGAAAAATAAATTTCACTCTTAATTCTTTCGACTTTCAATTATTGTGTGTTCTATTTAAATATTTTTGCGTCTGTTTTATTGTTTCGCCTTACGCCTGATTTTCTGAAAATTTGATATGGTATTTAAAATCCATTGTAGCCAATTTACCTGGTTTATTTTTGTTTCAACATGAGTGGGATAATAATTACACAGAAAAACCTGTGGTTGTCTAAAAGAAAGGCAAAAATTCGGTGTTAAAAAAGTACAGTTTAATTTACATTTATTTTTGTGTCTTTTCCTTTTAGTCCCTTTCTTTAGTTTAAAATAAACATTTTAAAATTTAAAACATTATATTCTCGACTTTGATTTCATATTTAAGCGATTTGTTACACATGTTGAATCAGACCAAAAAGTCATGTCACTTAATTTAACGTCAAATAAAAGAGAAAGTGTTGAAATATATGTAAGTAGATTATTAAAGAGCAGTTGTGTAAGATTAGGGGATTTATACCCAAATTGGGAGATTTATTTGAAAATAGGAATAAACAATATTTAATTTAGAAGTTGGACAATTTTGGGGATATTTTAAACGTTTTGGGAATTTTTATATTAAACTAGCTTTTACCCATGACGTTGTTTACGTGAAAGTTAGAGCAAGATGTAAGAAAATTTACAGAAGTTTTATGTAGTTTTCTACATCTATACTTGTTTTATGTAAAACTATTTTTATAAATAAAAATTATTGTTCGCCAACACATACATACATATACGTTTTGAGCGCTTGACACTATTGAGAAGCCGACATTCAACTGTCCATATGAAAAGCAAGGGGTGTGTCTAATGGGTCAATTATGGATAGCATCAGAACTTAAATTAAAATATAAAAATTTTTTTATTTATATTTGTCTGATTTCGCTGCTGGCAACTCAACTTCAGCTCAGTTGTAATCCGTAATCGACCCAGAAATATGTGTAATCCGGTCACTGCACCATACGCAATCTGTATACCAAATTTATCAGAGAGATAAAAAGTACCAAAAATACTTATTTATTCCATTTTTACATTATAAAAAGTACACCCTATTTTTAACATGAGCGGCGTTGCCTGATTTCGCTGCTGGCAACTCAACTTCAGCTCAGTTGTAATCCGTAATCGACCCAGAAATATGTGTAATCCGGTCACTGCACCATACGCAATCTGTATACCAAATTTATCAGAGAAATAAAAAGTACCAAAAGTACTTATTTATTCCATTTTTACATTATAAAAAGTACACCCTATTTTTATCAGGGCCATCTGCTCTCTTTATACTAAAATTTTCAAAAAGTACCAAAGGTAAAAGAGTACCAAAGAGAAACAGCTTTTCCTTATTTTAGGCCCCCAGAATGTACACTGTATATTAATGTTTTATCACGTTTTTATCCCCTTAAGAAGTACTAATTGTATCCTTTAAAAAGTACAAGTCATGTGCAATCTGATTACAAAATTAATCAAAAAGAGAAAAGTACAAAAGTATCAATTTTTCCTCGATTTCCCTTTTAAAAAGTTTTTTGACGGGCCATATGCTGTCTAAAAACTTTCATCCAAATCCATTAAGCGGCTTCCGCGTGGTTGAGCAACAATTTAACAAACATCTAAACATACAAACTTCCACATTAATAATAAAGGTAGGATTGATTTTCAAGATTAATTTAAATTCTATTGTCTAGAAATTTAGGTTAAACTCGCTTTCCTACGTAGATCGTATTTATGTTATGCATTTGATCATTCTGCAACAATATTAAAGTAGCAGATTTGAAATCTTTACCTTCCAATTTTGATAACCAGTTTGATTTAACAGTTTATAAAAAATATTTACAGCACATGACATGCTCAAATGCAATTCCATTTTCTAAAAATGTTAAAAGTATGTATTTTTTTATCATGAGGATTTTTGCAATAATATCTGCTTTTTGGTGAATTTTGGAGATGGACATTTTTAAATTGGGATTACGAAAAACATCTGGGAACCCTGTTAAAGAGTAAGGATGGCAACTGTACCATAAAGATAGAGCCTTTTCTTTGTAATGGACTAACATTTAAAAACGTGTAACTTGAAGCATAAGCAATATGGAAAATTTTAGAATATTAAATTTAAACCAAAAAACACAAGGAAAACGTTTTAAATAGAAAATTCTTTCTCTTTTGTTTTGGGTTGGCTTTACTAATCTGTATGGCTGTGTATGTACTTTAAAATTAGGTGCGGAATTACATATTGTTTTTTTAATGCTTCCCACATTGTGCGCCAACACATTCATTCTAAGATAGTACTTCACGTTTTTTTTTTAAATAATTTAATAATTATTTTCACACAAACACACCGCCATTGTTTTATTTTTAAATATACTGAATATTTTTAATACTATAAGATATAAAAAGTGTAGCCCAATTACAAAGGACAATACATATACATATGTACATATTTGTTATGAATTAGGTCGATACGATGTTTGTTCAATTAAAATGCAATTAATTATTAAAGGTATGTATTTGTGGTCATTCATGTTCTCACTACCGCGTTATTGCGCTTTAAAGAACTTATAAGTACAGTTTCCCCCAGTGCACTTGAATTTAATTCACCCGCTCTGCATGTGCATTATCTCAGTGTCTAAACGATCATTAAGAAAAGAGCGTAGGAATAGGTGTATTTGTACACTTAAAATATTATGTAGTTAAATTCAAACGAAAAATAATTTTAAACTGATCATTTACATTTCATTTAAAACAAATGATTTTTACATTAATTTTTAATTTTTTTTTTTATTTATTAAACAGCATATTCCTTAAAATTTAATATTTACTTTTACCAAATATATTTTAACCGACAAAAATCAAGCTACATAACAAAATAAATACCAAAAAACATTATTTTTTTGGTTTAACATAAATATTAAAAGTTAAAATTATTCGTAAAATAACTATATGTGACAGTTTCAGTTAAAAGGGACCTATGGGGGAAAAAATTAGTTTTGGAGAAAAACAATTTTAAAGTTCTGTGGTTTGCTGCATTAGAAAGAGCATATTGTCATTTTTAAGAATCACCAAAACAGTAAAAATCGATTTTTTCATGGCTTGGTCCCTTTTAACTGAAACTGTCACATATGTTTATTCAATTTAATAACCCACATTCAATTACTGTTATAATTTTATAAGTGTACCCACACCACAATAGTGTAGACGGAATTATGCATTTATGCTGAGGTGGGTAACACCTTATAATGTTGGTCCCAGACCCAGCTTTAAGTATATTGATTGGCAAAACATTTGAGAATAACGTTTGAAAGCAAGTTGTAAAATAGTTTCCTCTTTTTGTTGAGAATCCAATGATTTTCAAATCATTATTAAACATTTGTCGTTTGAGAAAAGGTTTGATTTCAAATCACTTTCAAACAAATATCGTTTACTGGAAGTTAAAGTTATACATACATAGTTAGTTTTAACTGAACTTAAGCTTCGCACATACGATGGTCAGATCTTACAATGTTGTCATTAAATTTGCCTAAAAATGTCTTGCAACTGTGTGAACATTGTAAGTTCATTTTCATTTGGCAGATGTGTAAAATGAATGCATCTGACAATGACACCATTGTCAGAAAAATGACAACATTGTAAGATCTGACCATCGTCTGTACGAAGCTTTAGCGTTATTGGCAGTGAGTCTCATAACCAATAACTGTTACTTTTTCAGTCCTGCTTTTGTTTTAGAAAAGAAGTTGTCATGTCATTGTTTTTAAACATGTTTCTGTTATGTTATTAAATAATTTTATTCCATATCTATAATTATTATCTTTATTTAATTGTTAACATCCTGTATGTTTTCTACTTTATGCTAATGTTGTAGTTGGTGGTGCATGAACCTTAAAATCTGATAAAAATTACAACCAAGCAAAAAAAAAGAACTCTTTAATGACAACTGCCAAACAGGGTGCCATTCAATTCAGACCAAAATATACAAAAACTAACTACCATGGTCAATAGCAAATACATTTCTGTACATCATTACTCATTGAAACATAAGTACATACATAAGTATGTATATGGGCATTTCCATTTTGACGTGTCGTGATTTTTGTACCACAAAATGTAAAAAAATTAAACGAATAAGTCAAATTTTTATATACAAAATAATGAAATGGCACTATAATTAGAAAAAAAAACAAGTAAGAGTGCTATATTCCGCTGTGCCGAATCTTATATACCCTTCACCATTGTGCGAGTAGAATAGAGAGCAACTAAATAATTTTTACATATACATATACATACATATTTACGATACTTACAACTTCATTATAAATGAGATTTAAAAAGCGATAACTGGTAAATATTTTTTTTAAATCGTTTTTAGTTTCTATTTGTTGAAATTATTTCGTTAAATATATGAAATAATAAAGAAGGGTGATAACGAAAATCATATTGGGCATTATGCTAGTATATGTAAACAAATACGAAGGGGTTGTGAGGGGATAGGAAGAAGAGACGACAACCGGATTTGAACTTCGCTTTGCATAAGGACCCAGAATATATATACTTTATAGGGTGTAGGACCTTCGGTGAAGGGTATAAAAAACAAAATAAAAAAGAGTAATATTTGGGATTTCAGTATTTTGGTCATAACTCTGCTATTTCTTAACCGATTTGACAGATTTATATACCGACGTGTTAAAGAAGAAATTTGTCAGTTATTTTGGCTATAAAACGTGGACTCGGGAAGATCTATGGTTCCTGAAAATGGGTATTTTTCAAAAAAAAAATTAATATTTTGGTCTTAACTTTTTCGTATCTGAACCGATTTTCCCGAGTTTTTCAGAAAATATTTTCTATTAAAAATTTCCGATCTTCTGATATATAAGGCGTAACCATAGGTCATATTACAGTCAAAAAATTCAGGTTTTTATACAATTTTTAATACTTTTTGTATGAGAGGTACCACGCCTACTTCTCCAATCCCGCCCACATTAACTTAAATGTTTGTACCTAATTTTAAAGCTTTGGCTCTTGCCGTTCTCCAGATATACAGAAAAAAGTAATAAAAATACAACAACCACAAGGGATTTTTTGGAAAAATTAGAGGCAGTCGTGGTTTTTTGGTCATATCTCAGCCACTGTTGGACCGATCTGGCTGAATTTCAATAGCAAGAAATGGTGGACTATATGTGACATAAACAACGTAGCCGCTATCATGTCTGGAGTCTCCGGAAAACACATATCAAACGTAAGACGGACGGACGGATATCGTTAAATCACATTCTCTCCTCATAAGGACCCAGAATATATATACTTTATAGGGTCTAAGATCAATATTGTAGAAATTACAAACGGAATGACAAACTTATATATACCCTTTTCCACCTGTGGTGAAGGGTATAATTATAGCAATCGACGCTAAGGATTTGCAGATATAAGCAAAAATATGCGCTGGCGTGGCGTTGAAAAAACGGAAGTGGATTTTGACTTGCATTACAAAATTGCATAAGTCTGCGAATTGAGCAAGACGTTTTGTATAAAACCTTTTTTTTTTTGAAGATTTGGACTTATATAGATTTATTTTTCAAGCTTCCAAATTTAAAAATCTTTGCTCGTTTAAAGGTACATTTAGGCATCTTCAGCGAAAAGTCTACTTTTTTTAATGTAACGCTAGAATGCAAATAAGTTTGTATTTTAGGACCATGTTGTTCAACCGTTATCCCTTTTGTTACTTAATTTAGAGCTAGTTGCGCTCTACACCAAAATATATAAAAGTAAACTATACATATACAATTTTTTGAGAAACAATTTAAACTTTTTTTAAGACTTTTCGCTGGAACTGCCCATATATGCATTTATGTATATAAATATGTATGTATATATACATACATACTATTGTACCCAAACGATGCAAGTTGTCATTTAACTATACAGTACTGTTAATAAGTTTACACACCTGTTAACAACAAATTTAGATTAATATAAATACATACATAAAATTTTACATACAATGTTTGCATACTATAATTATCAGGGAAACCAAAAATATGCTCTAAAAAACACGTTTTATGGACATTAAATATGCAGTAAAAACTTGAAAATATGCCCTACAAATTATTAAAATATGCTCCGAAAAATTCAAAAATTTCTAGTTTCAAAACAAAATATTCAACAATTTAATAACAGTTGCATTTAATACATACAATCCTAAAATTATAACCTGTAAAGCCCACACTAATGTATTTTCAAACGAATTTTCAAGATTTACCCTATTTAAAAATGATGCGCAGTTAGCTGCTCAAAAAAACAAAGTTATGTTAAGAGGTTAAAATTCACATAAGAGTTATTTGTGCCGAATACTATCTAGATAATGACATCCATATGATTTTTTTTTTTTTTTTGTCTTAAAGGGATTTTAGGGACGGTCACTTAATTGTTGTTAAATTTTAACATTTAAAAGGAAGTTAAAGCTTTTTATAGATGGGTGTTTTGGGCAAATGTGAACTGGTTCGAAAATAATTTAATTTGCAGTAAAATAATTTTGCAAATTTTATCTTGATACCAACATAATAAGATGGTTTACGGACAAAGAGTCTAGTTTGGAAAGAAGTTTTTATTGGGAATATGTAAAGTTATAGACCGATTCTCACCATTTACATAGACTTCGTTCTTAGTACAATTAAAATGTGTCTGCCAAATTTGTCAAATTAACATGGACAGGCATTAGCGTTGGCCAGACAGCCAAAATCGTAAAAAAAAATGTTTTTATTTACTTCGAAATCTCTTGCAAGCATCTAAAAAATGCATCAAAATATGCCCCAAAAAGGCAAAATATGCGCTAAAAACTTAAAAAATGCTGCAAAAAGGTCTTTTAGCTAAATTATGCAAAAAAAATGCTGCAAACGGTAAAATATGCAAAAATATGCCCTAACAAATCGATGCCAAAATTCATAAAAAGCTCTAAAACGGATAAAAATATTGTTTTTGCTACAAGGAAAAACATGCAATTGCATATTTTTGGTTTCCCTGATAAATATTATAAATAATTAGAGAAATTATTTATTAAGAATATTTTCATTTGTTATGCATATGAAAATAAAAATTATTTTTAGTCCAAGAAAATCATGCGGTTGTGTGACTTTTTTCCTGGCCCAATATACCGTGAAGTAATTATTGTGCAATAAAAATTAATATATTATTTACACTAAAAATTTGTAGGTCGGTTGGCGGTTAAAAACCATATTGTTCCCATCAGTATGAAGGTTCATATGAAAATGATAGAAAAAAATTTGCGTTTCAGAATGTTTAGAAAAAAGCAATTTGAAAAAAGAAAATAAAACGTAATTTTTCCCGCTTTATTTTACAGTACAAATAAATTTTAAATGTAAATTACATATATATACTACCTAATTGTTTTTATATTGTAATAAATAATGCTAGCTTTACTCTTTTTTTACACCAAGATAAAAATTCAATTAGTGTCTAAATTAACATTAAAAATTTCATATCTTATCTTGGTTCTATTTCAAGTTGAAATTGTCACTTGGAAAACTGCAACGCAATTTAAATTTTTCATTAAAATTTGCAACTAATTCTTATTAAACATTATTTGTCATTTAGTTGAAAATTTTTTCGTTTCAACAATATACATATTTACTTACTTGCTCGTTTAATTACTGACGTCATATTGAAGGAATTACATAAAATTGCTTAATTTTATACTCACTGTTGGGAAAATGCTTTTTGCACTTTATGTCCGCATTAAATTTCACTTTGCGTTCTTCAGTGGGTAGCGAACTTGTTAATCCTACACACTGAGCACATCATCATCTGACATTTTCGTGTTATTTTCTGTACGTTAACATTTTTGTCATTTATTGCAGAATATTAAGACAGAAGATTTATACACTTGTCTTTGGATTTTGTCAGGCTGTAATAACTATTTCATTTTAATACTTACACCACAATAGCGGAGAGGGTATTATGCATTTGTGCTGATGTTTGCAACACCTAAAAATATTGGTCCTAGAACCATCACTAAGTACACCAATTGACTAAGAATCTATTTTAGAATCTATCTAACGATGTCTTTACGGCTGTGATAACCACTCCATAGGCTCGCGAGTTAGTCAATAATCGTATTTTTCATACAGACACGGTCGGCAATTCACATGTATACAACAACTTTGTTCGTTTCAAAACATCAGGCTATCATCAGTCTCTGCGACCGCATCCAAGTACATAATATCTTTGTGTGCGTGCGTTTGGGGCTTGGTTAGTTCGGGGCTTGGTTATCACTGCTTTACGGCTATCTGGCTGGCTGGCAGACCATGTAAACCTTGTGCGCAAAGTACAGGTCGATATTTTGGAGATAATTTGATGAAATTTGGAACAAAGGCTCTGTTTGGCACAAATACCAAAATGGGGCGAATCGGCTCAAATTTTACAAGATTCTTTTCGGAATAGGGCCATAAACCCTTTTTTTATTAAGACTTAATTTGGTCCAAACTAAACTAATTGTATTGGAATCGGTTCATATTTGACCATAGCTTCCAAACAAATACTAGTTCCGAAAATAACTATAAATGCCATAACTTCCTTCTAAATGTTAGTTTTTACTTACAAATTGGCGATAATAACTTTTACGATAGCTACTATGTCATGACAAAATGTTGTGCTGGTGGGCCCAAAATTAACCATAGCTCCCATATAAAGCCCTATTCTAAAATCACTTAACATGTTAACCAATTTCATACACATAGATAAAGATATCTAAATAATATTCGGCACAAAGAACCCAGCAAAAAAAGACATGCAAAAGAAGTAGTAAATGCATGGGTTCCGCGGATAATGCACTGGTTCTTTTTAGGGGAAACATGCATGATTTTAACATTAGCGTGTCGTTGGCGAGCATGGGTTCACATTTAGGTAAACAGCTCGTCATTAAAAACATTGCTTAGAACCAATGAAAGTTCAGTGATTAGATCTGGGTTTTCATTGATCTGGAATATTAACTGAAATGATTGTGAATGAAAAGCAATGAATCTTTAATGATCTTAATACATATTTTCATTGGTGCTCGATATTAATTTTTATATGCATTATGGGAATGTATTATAAGTTACATTTTTCCTTTTGTTTTCCCTATGTAGTAATAAGATTTTGACAACGGCGGGTAAATTTTACACAAACAAAATGCCTTTTGTTTTGTTGTAGAGGTAAGCAGACCTATTGGAAAGGTCTTGATATATGCAATATAACAAATTTAAATACATATTAAAATTAAATGTATTAATATATCTATGTATATATTAAACAAATTTAACTCAATCATTAAAGTCAATTGTATATAATATTCGTGCCCTTTCAATCCTAAAAGAAATCCTAATTATAGTGAAAAATTGTAATTTCTACATAAGAGTTGAATGGGTGCATTGCATGTAATTTTTCATGGGTTCACTTATTTAAAATTTATTCGAATTTTGGAAGGCATTTTTAATTCATTCAAGTAGTTAGGTGCTAAAGAAGACATGAAAATATCCCTTCTACTTGAACAAATTCCAAAGTTTTTTGCTGGGAACTTTTATATAAATCTTAAACTCAATTACATAACTTTGGTCTAGCAGGTCCATGATTGTCCATTGGTGACAAATAGGTACACTTGCAAAAATTTGTTTTTATATACTGTCTTACTTTCTTGTAACTAATGTAAAATTCTTTGCAAAAACCGCCAAGAAAACATCATCAGCTGGGAACGTTGCGTAATGAAGCTTTTTAAGTTTTTCCTAAAACTTGCTTGAATCCAAGCAAAGTTAACATCATTTCAAACTGCACGAGGTCTTTCCGCACGCGGATAGCATAAGCCAAATTTTGACATCATATTTGTGTCTGGATAATGGAATTTAACAAAGTTTTTAAAAGTTAATTCTAAATTTGAAATTTTGATTTTTAGTTAGGCTTGAGTTCATCAAATTTAATTTTCATTAAATTATTTTTACTGAAAGAAGGAATTTTACAACATGGAATTAATTAAAATTTATTGATCATTTTTATTCTTGGCTGAGCTGAGGCTCGAACTCGGGTTGAATTTACGTTTCGGGAATAACCACATTCACATCATCAGAATTCTTTGCGTTCTACCCTCTGCACCACTGCAGTGCCTGCCAGCCAACAGTCAAACATCAATATTTAACTAATTGCATTGGTGGTTCGAAATTTCCTGTAATTGACTATAATTTTTGATTTTATTTACATGTTTCTTCAGTTTTTTCGGACTCTTTCTGGCAAGACTTTGTCTTGAATACTTGAGTACATTTGTTTTTTATGTTTTTGTCCACTTTCATCGACATTTTATTTGTACAACTTGAAGTACAAATGTAAACCAGCTTGTGCCACAGCCATTTTAAGAACAGTTGTGATTTTTTGGTTGAACTGTCGATTTTCAATTTGAAATTTTGATTTATCTTAGAAAACATCTAATTTTTGAGGTTATGGCAAAAAGATTAAAATTTGAATCGTGAGTACTTACTCGTATTTCTTACATAATTTTTTTTCTTTTATGGTTATTTTAATTTTTAATTAAAGGTTGCAAATTTATTCACTAATTCAATTAAAACGGTATTTTGTGTGTCACTTTTAAATTTACTTTGCGCATAAAATGGGCCAGTTCGGGCATTTATTTCAACTTTTCTTTATAAAAAAAATATCCCCATGGATAGGATTTCCAGCACTACACTAGATACGCGGGATTAGCTTAAGCTACAAAATTCAGCTTAAATACTTTCTATATACAAAATTAAATTCTTACAGAAAATTAACCACAAAAATTTTCCCCGGTATACAAAATGTATTCCTCGTTAAAAACTGCAAAAAAAAAAAAAAAAAAATCTCAAAATTTTGAATTTTTTTTAACTCCGAAATGAAGCTGTTAAAAAAATGTTCAATGACTCTGATATCGAATAGTTTCGACGTTAAGTCGAGTACAATTGAATCATTTATTTCGAAAAGGGCTCAGATACAAATTGTTTAGGATACACAAAAAAAATGAATACAGTTATTTCCGTTTAATTGAGTTTCTAAAAATGCACGACTTTTGACGCAATTAAACGGGAACTCAATTAAGCAGTACTCGGTTAAATGAATCGCCGACGCAATTAAAATGAAAGTCGCTTAATTGAGCAAGATGTGCAATAAAGCGAAACACCCATGTGTAGATAGAAAATAAAACTCATTTCTTTATTTATTTTATATAACATTTATTCACTCAAAATATTATGTAGTTAAATTCAAACGAAAACTCATTTTAAACAAATTAAAATGCATTTAGAAAACGGATAATTGAAGCACAGCCGCGAATAACGTTGTAAACGCCACATTTTGCAAAAATTGTTTTTTTGCAGATAACCGTTGACCTCACTCTATTACACGGTTTAAACATCAAATCAACCAAAACTATACACCTTAACGCCTTCAAAATGGCATACAAAGTGTCAGCCAGTGGAAGAACATTGCAAGTTACTAACAAAATTATGAAACCGAAATGGTTTTGCAGTGCGGAATAATATTTTAAAAGCCTATTGCATAAAAGTTTTTATTATCATTATTTTAAATAATAGAAAAAAAAGAATTTTAAAACAAATAATGCTGCCTGTCAAAAAACGTTTTTTTGCTCTCCTGAAAAATTATTATTTTGTAACTTAAAACGTTATTCGCGGCTGTGCTTCAATTTACAATTCATTTAAAACAAATTATTTTTTTTAAATTTTTTATTTATTGAACAGTATATTCGTTAAAATTGAATAGTTTTTTATATAGCAGAAACATGACTTTCTTGCCGCAAAATAATTTTTTCACGTTTGTGGAGCAAAAGAACATTAACGGAAACATTTGCTCTTGTTTTTCGCAATGCGGTCTTATTTTGCGAAATATTTAAGCGGGTGACGCAATTAAACGGAACTCAACTAAACGGGTATTTTTACATAGACAGTTACACTGAATGATTTCGTTCCATGATTTTTAGTGCAATAAAATGGGAAACTCAATTGAGCGGGGCTCAATTAACCGAAAACAACTGTATATCTTAAACCATTTAACTTTTTGGACCAGATTTGTTTCCTAAAATTGTATGCCTCTGTTTATGTTATAATATCAAAAACAAAAAAAAATATTTTAAGTAATATTTAAAGGAGAAAATGTTCATTACAGTTTCAGGAGATGATCCCCTTTCGAAAATTATTTTTGAATTTTCATAGTTTTAGTAGCAAAATGGTATCTTTAGGGCTTATAAATTACACCAAGTTAAAGTCTCTTTTTGGTTTAAAATGTGTTTAAAAAGGGTGGCTTGTTTTATTCTAAAAAAACTCACCTTTTCGGAAGCAAAATTTTTAAGAAACAGACACCAAATTGCATTTTTTTCAAATAAAACGTCACATTTTTTGTAGAAAAGAAAACACCATTAGTGTTTAAACTACCAATACAGACCATAAGAACTTGACAACATTTATCGTAGTGCTGCCACATGTTATTTTTCAAACCAATACATATAATAACATGGGACACTGATTTACAGCTGTTAAGTTTAAACTACATATAAATTAAACTGCTTGTTTTAAGAACGCGAGTGTAAAAGTGACTCGTTTAACTAACATTTAAAACAAAAACAACATTTCAAAATTTGTTTTTGTTTTAAATGTTTGTTAAACGAGTCACTTTTGCACTCGCTTTCTAAAAACAGGTAGTACGGTTAGTTCAACTAAACTAGCGCTTAAGTATTCACTGATTTATTAGCCATTAGTGTATGTAATTTTTGAAACACTTAAATATTAAAAAATCTATAACGTTTAAATATATATTTTCATTATAAGATAAAGATTAAGCCATTTGAAGATTCATTTTAGAACTCCAAAATTTTAATAAAAGTAAACAATATTTTTAACAAAAACTTTTTATTACAAAGGAACAATAAGAACATTTCAGTACATTTTTATATGTTTACTAAGATTAAAAATTAGAAAATGCAAGCATTCATAGAACAAAAAGGAGATTATTTCATGAAGATAAGCTTATGAATTAGATATCTTCTTTCTTTATGTTCCTGTGAATAAATGTCGTTTGGCCATGGCAGAATATGTTTATAAAACTTTTGGATATCATTATCCTTCCACCAGCTACCAAAATGAAGATAAACAAAAATTGTGCTATTATATTAATTTTTCACCAGAAACGGTCTTCACAAATTAGCCACATAGTCAAAACTTACGCGTACTTACCTTAAAACACACATATTAAATATTCTAAATATATACATGGAGATGATTCCTTTTCGAAATTCATTTTAAAAAGCTACCTGTTTCTCATCGCTATGGAAGGGGTATATAACCTTTCATTCTTACAGTATATCGGTCTATATATTCGTTCTTTCAAAATCAACTTAAACCTCAATTTCCAGCCCTTTTCGAAATAACTGATTCAATTATTAAAATCGTGCAAAGAATATGAATTTAATTTTCAATTTCTAAATATATTTTCCCTCCAAAATTTTCGAATGTTAATATTCTAGTGTTAATTTTTAAATGCTACAATTAAATAGCAAACACAAGTTTAAACTAAATTGTTTAATTATAATAAAAAAAGGCGCATTTTATACCGGCGTAGGCATTTGCATTTGTTTTTGAATATTAAATAGGGTTTTTAATTAAACAGAAAATGATTAAACTTTCAGAATGTGTATTTTAAGTACGTGGAATTTAATACTAGCGTCATGTTTAGAATGTTTTAATTAAAAGTGTTGCCAGCAAATGCAGCAATCAAAAAATAATGAACATCTTGTCTATTGAATTCCTGCAAATTTGAACTTTACAAAATAACGACATGTGCCACATCTGGGGTTGCCACCCTTTTTCTTTGCAATTAAAGTACAATTGAAAAGTAATTTTTGGGAATATATTTCAGGAATACGTCAGACTTCTGTATGACGTGCTAAATTGCCAATTTATTTTTATTTTTGATAAATATGTACAGTGTACACTGAAATTTATTGTTGAGGGAAAGCCAGCTTCTATGCGCATTTCACTGGTTGCTTTGGCCTGATCATCAGGAAACCTTTTCCAAAGATCTTAGAAAAGCTAAATATATTATACAAATAAAACCTTAAAGCGAATAAAAATTATAAGCAACATTTTTACTTGTAACAATATCAAAGCTTAAACAAAACACCAACAATAAACAGTGAGTTTATCTTTTCTTACATTTGGTTATTAAAAGTTAGGAAAAAAGTACAAAGTATCAAAATAAATTAAAATTTTTTTATTGTTATATTTGAAAACGTATTTTTTATTGGTTTTTTCTATTATTGTTAAACAATTGCAGAGCATCTTTACAGTCTAAATTTAACTTAAAGTAAAAAATTAGCTTATTTTTTTCTATCAGATTCAAAGGCGCTTTGTTTCTTTTGTCTAGCCATTGTTAGGTGTAGAGGTATTAAGAAAGAGTCCCCGGTCATATAAAAAAGCTTCAACAAATCGCCATTAGGAAAAAAGCATTTTATACCGTTCATTTTGCCCTTGTTCTCGTAGAGTAAAATTACCTGAACTAACGGACAATACTTTTGCAATACTTTATTATAAAGAACGGATGGCAACCCTAGTCACATCATGCAATTGCCAATTGTTGCAATGCCGATCATAAATGTTTGACAACGACATGTGAATACACTGTCAAATAAATTGAAATTAACGCCCAGGCCCACGATGTCGGCAAGAACATTTCTTTCGAAAATTTGTATTGAAAACAAAATCAAATTTTGGTTTTTTATTATTGTTTTCAATATAAATTGTTTTCAAAAGAAATTTTCTTGTCGACATCGTGGGCCTGGCAGTAAATCTGTATGCACATAGTTTTAACAGTGATTTTGTACTCATGAACAAAGAAAATAAGCATGTCAACTTATGCGATACAGGAATTTCTTTTAAAGCTTTATTAAAAAATATATGTATGTATGTATTTAAGTGCACTCTACTGTAGTATAATTAAACAGTGCAACATGTTTGATGTCATCGAGGGCAAACACCTTATTGTGTGAAATTGCTCGAAGAACTTAGCGACAGTAACAAGCATACATTTAGGTTTCTGCTTGTTTTAGCTGCAGTTCGAATTTTATGGCCTCATGTATAATTTGGCTTAAAATTGATTTTTCCTTAGAACATGCCAGTTTACACGGTAATACAATGTATTACGACTTTGTAGAATCAAAATAATATGAAATTCTCTCCGTGTTTAAAAGAAAAAAATAAAAGTCTGTTGAGAGTATACTTTATGTTTACACGGATGGTATAAGTAAAATCAAAAATAATAACAAAAAAGCGGATGGTTGCAGTTTTACAATTTTTACAAAAATAACATGAAAATTTCCTGAGTTGTTTTTGTAATTGTATAAAAATGCTACCACCTTCAATATACTCCGTTAAAATGCACCTCTGGTGTGATGAAAATACATAAGTTTCTAAGATGGTGTAGAAAAAAAACCATTTACCGACCGCTTGTCAGATTTTGTATTCGTATTCTCTCTTACTCAATGCATTTTGCTTTTACATGATAAGATTTCTCTCATTATACATTATGTCGTAATACAATGTATTACCGTGTAAACTGGCCTTAACTGCTTTATTTCGGAAACGAATTTGAATTTTGTTTTCCTGTGTTCGTCCAAATTGTACCTATAGACAAGAAGACTAGAAGAAGGAAAGTGTAAAAAATCTAACTCGAAAAAACTTCATCTAGTGGCTCAAAATTGCTTAAAATATCGAAAATTTTTTATTATTTATATAATTTTTTCACCACTTTTTGGCCCGTTCATAAATTGCTCCCACTTGGAACCCATTCATAATAATTCATAATCTCTTACCCCCGCATAAACCTTTTAAAAATGTTAGTGTCGAAATAATGTGGGGCAATTAGTGATAGGATACTATCGATATTTTCTACTATCGATATTTATCGATAGTTCAGATTTTACTATCGATATATCGATATTACTATCGACTGAATGTTTGTACTTAAGTAGGAAAACTTTAACTAGTTTTTTATCAGGCTGCAGTTCATTATTTTTATCACTTTATTGAACGTAAGAGACGTAGTATGTACGCACGTTATTTTAGATGACAGTTGTTAAAAATTGTGATGTTGATAAGCACCTTTCTGAAGGAACCAAAGTAACAGGGACTATAAGATATTTTATTGCAAATTTAGATAATGTTCTTAATTGGATTTGATTCTCAGCCGAAAAGTTAATCAATCTAGCGGGCTTTTCCCCTTATGGTCGTTCATTGTTTTATCCTATGCTCGCAATTCCATTTTTATTTGATTTTTTTACAACATCATAAAACTATCTGGCATTTCAGTCCCTATGTAAACATATAAAAATTTCGGCATTAAGGCCTTAAGCTAGTAGTAAAAGAGCACAGCTTAGCAATGCATACCACCTGCCATTCTTGTTGTTTGTATTCATTGCTGTAATTCTGCGCGAATTAATAATAGCAAGTAAAAACTTGCGGCAAAAAACTGTGTGTGTATAGCTGCTGTAACATGTCTTCATAGCTGTATTTTAAATAATAATAATAATATACATATTTATATTTTTCCTATGGATATTTTCGATAGTTTAAGACTATCGATAGAATCGATATACTATCAATAGTTTCCCAGCACTAGTGGCAATACAAAGCTAAAAACACTCTATTAAATATCGTTATAATAATTAATGAAGCATAGCTCCCAATCTGCTTCGCTACCCCCATGGAAAATTTGTGTAAGTACAAAATTCAAATATTTTTACCAAGGATTGCTGTTCGGTTTTAACCGAAATCAAAACTGAAGCTTTTACTTTAAAAATAAATTTATGCTTAAAGAAATTGCAAACAGTTTATACATAACAGCCTGCAACAATGGCAAGGTGTTTCAAAAATTCTTAAAATTTAAAATTAGTTCTAAGAAAAACAAATGTGCCTTTTTTAATTAAAGTACCTGGATTCCCGCTATCATTTGGAAGACCTTTTTTTTTTTTTAAAATCATCTTGATGATTCTTTATTAACACGTTTTGGTGATTAATCAGTTACAGTTACACTAATAAAAAAGCGAAACATAAATGACTCATCAAGAATAGCTGCGGGTAGGGCACAATCTTCTCCAGGCCAATGTATTTTTTATTATCAGAAATTGAGCGCATATTCTTGTTTTTAAATCGCGCTGAAGAGTCAAAAAGAATCGAATATGATTAAAAATGTATCATATTTTAATCTCTGAGGAATCAGCTTCACGAACAAAATAAACGCATTAGCTCATTTTTCGATAATAAATGATACACTCGTTTTGATAAAATGGTACCCTACCGATGAATCACCTCAAAAAATCAATTGGGAAAATGCGTAAGGATTTCTGTAGGAACAACTTTTCCAATGTGTAGGGAAAAAACTGGGGGCAAATCGCGACATTCGATATCGATCGAAATTCCCATGTAAATTGTATTGCAATTTCGATCGATATCGAATGTCGCGATTTTGCCCCTGATTTTTTATTATTTTATGCGTAGGTATTTTTCAAAAAATCTTCTGGCAACACTGCTGGCTATAACTTAAGCAAGCTGGATTTTGTTATACCCACACCACAATATGGGAGAGGGTATTATGCATTTGTGCTGATGTGTGTTACACCTTAAAATAGTGGTAGGACCGATCGACTCAGAATCACTTTCTGAGTCGATCTAACAATGTCCATCCAGCTAGATCCATATTTATTTAGGCACACAAGCTATTCATTTTTTTTAAATAGGACTCACGAGGGGAGATATGGGGCAATTTCTGCCTCTCCGAAAATGTCTAACTGATTTTAATAAAATTTAAAACGTAGATAGATCATATATGAGGGGCATAGATGCAAAGACTGCAATGTCCACTTTTTTCACAAACGTAACTAATAATACCTCTTAGTTGTATGGGTGAGTTCCAAAACATCAGTTGCAAAGCAACTCGCTTTTTTAAGTGCTTTCTACCAAGCAACTGTGAAAAATTTTACAATGTTATCTGTACCAAAGTTCACTAAAAACAATATCGATGCGTACACAATAATCAAACTAGATATAGTTAAAATCTATGATACTTTTTTGACTTTGACTGCAAAGTATTATGACGTTTAGGAACTCAGCCTATTTAATGAATGCTTCCAATTAGGGAATATAACATTACCAGAAACACTTTTATCCCATAAAAAAGAATGTTCAAATCTAAGAATGGTTGCAAAAACGGCAATGTCCATTGGAGATTGTCGTTTTTGCAATGATCACAGTTTGTTAAGCTCTTTTTCTCTCAACTATTTTCGAAAATACATGGTATTTTTTTATTTTGTTTCTTTTTTGTAAAACAAAACTAAAAAGAAATGTAAAAATATAACAAATTATTTTTTATATGAAACAGTTAGTTTTATTGTTCATTTTATAACTTTGTCATTAGTCGTAATTATGGAGCTAAGTTGTTATAAAGTTCCTCCAAATCAATCAAGAAAAAACTAAGCCTTGGTTAAGTTTAAGAATTTTATAACTAATGATTTTTTTAAGTACTTGCCAATGCTAAAAAAACAGAAATGTCCATTTGATTAGAGCAAACACAGCAATCTCCAATTTTATTATTATAATTGCCAGCAAACCGCTATATCGATTTGGTTGAAACTTGCGTCATATCTTCATCATATTCTTATTTACTGAATAGGATGATATACAACTCATAAATATGAATATACTTTGAGCTAGAGGTTTTTACTATTTATTATGTGGACATTGCAGTCTTTGCATCTATACCCCTGATATATTCATATAGCCATACACACTCGAAAATTTGTTTTGAAATACTGTGGTGTAGGGTATCATATGGTTGGGCTTAGCCGACTATACTTTCTTACTTGTTTTTTTTTTTTTTTTTTTGTTCTTGAAAACTTTTTGAAGCCAAACGATAAGTTGACAATACTGTTCATTAAAATTTAAGTACTTTTTTGCATGTCCCAGTGTCAATGCTGCTTTTATTCCACTTTATTGCCATTTAAAACATTCTAATTATTCTTCACAAGTCATTTATATTCATCATCACTACAAATCGAATATAATGGCATAATGAAAAAAGGTATTTTTTCGCTTTTAAATTTGAGGGTTAGAAAAGTTTAAAATTGTATCAACTAATTTACATAAACACGTTAAATGCACTTTCTATAAGTCCTATTGATTTTCTCAAGAAAAAATACAACAATAATGTGCTTTTGTTTTTCTCTAATAGTTAACATATGAATATTTCTATGCCCCTGAGGACGATGATTTGTTTATCAATGAATAAAAATAAAAACAAAATACTCGAAAATCGTAAATACAAAATAACAAAATAACAAAATCAAATCAAAAACAAAATATGCAAATAAGAGTAAAACCAAAAAAAAAAACAAACAAACAGCTTTAATAAAATATTAAAAAAGCATGTAACAGTGACACATATTTGAATAGAAACAAAAAGAGGAAATAGTAGCAGCAAATTTTACCCGTCATTATCTTTGACGTAATCAACAGTGGTTCTCCAATTTCTTTATAAAAGATTATAACACTTTTTACAAATTATGTGGCCCATTGTGTGGATAATATATTTCTTGTACTTCAAGAGCGAACGAGTGTAAAAGTATTTAAAAAAGTGGTTTTTATTTTTGTTTTTTTTTATTTTTCTGTTAAATTCGATAAATGAAATTTTTGATATGTAAAGATTAAAATTATACAACTTTCGACTATAAATGCAGATTAAAAAAAAAATCTAAGAACTAATCGTTTTAAATTAATTTTTGTATGTTGTAAACTTATAAAAATCCTCTTATTTATAAAAAACTAGCTGACCCGGCAAACGTTGTTTTGCCTAGAAAAATATTGTTTTTGTGTATATTTAAAATAGAGATACAGAATCAGGTACAGGCAATATTCGGTGCAGATAATTTATCTTTATTTACAAAAAAAAAAGAATATGAAAATGTGAATTATAAGTAAACTATTGAATAAGTTAAGAGAATATCATTGAAGCACTTTGTGATTAACAATATTTTTTATTTTGTTGTCGGGTGCGAAAATTAACAAAGTGGATGGCTTTCCGACACGGGAACATGCGACATAGAGTTGACCGTGTGAAAAACAGTCGTTCTCCAAGTTTAGGCTACAAACACTCAATGAATGCGAGACGAATTGGAAATTTAATTCGTTTAAACTCGAATGGCATATCGGTTAGGATCTTTGGAATTCTCGGAATGAGAACTTCCTCTTCTTTAAACTTTCCTTTTAGCACTCCATACAAAATGTATGAGAAAATGAATTGTCTTTATAATTTCTTTTTTCTGAAATATTTTAGACATTAGCTTACGATTTGATTAATTTTCAATGGCACTTCTTGTCGGAAATTGTTCATACCAACATAGAAACCTTTGCCGGCTCATGCGCAACAACTTTACTAAAGACCATCATAGCATGATAAAATGATATAATTTATTTTGAGTAATTTTCAATGGTTCCGCCTATCGGAAATTGGTCATACCAACCTAGAAACCTTTGTATGGTAATGCTCAACAGCTGTGCTAAAGATCATAGCATGATCAAATGCACAGTTTATGATTTACTTGGTGGCCACACGATCAAGTTTTGCCTTTCAATTCCTTTCAATTTGCAATACACTCTCAGTTTTTTACTAACACACTCATACTTTTTAAATTGACCACGAGATGGCTTTCAATTTCACCTTTCCATTTGTTTGGCAATTTACTTTCAATTTAACAGCTGAGTACAAGTTTGTCTCTGTTGTTGTTGACATCTTGGAAGTAAATTGCTTACAAATTGAGTGCAGCCTACGTCACAGCTTTCAATTTATGTTAATTTTGACAAGCAGTATATGTAAAAGACTATCAAGAACAACTTGAACGTGTGGCCGCAGGGTTAACTCATTTCGAGTCATTTTCAGTGGCACCACCTGTCTGAAATTGGTCATATCAACTTATAAACCTTCGCCGGCTCATGCTCAACAACTTTGCTAAAGATCTTAGCATCGTCAAATGCAGAGTTTACGATTTAATTCATACTGAGTAATTTTCAATGGCGCCACCTATTTTATATTTTTGTTTGCTATTCTTCTTACCAATTCGGAATGGTCTCGAATTGGTAAGAACCATCGAAATCGGTCCAGCCGTTCTTAATAGTACGTTTCCACTTACATGCTTTAGGCCACAAAACTAGTTTTTCAGCAAAACAAGAGTTTTGCTTCTTGTTTTCCTATACAGTTTTCATGTTCGAAAACTCAAACAAAAACTATTTTTGCTCCATAACATGTCGAAAATCATGAATACAACTCTTGGTTATCCATAAGTCCCAATTTACACTAGGGACATTTCTTGCCGGAGATTTTATGAATTCTCTTTTAATCTTACCTGAAGCGTTTACATATGAAACATTAGAAGTCAGACAGAAATTAATACTTGTATGTAAACTACGAAAAGTAAGAAAGGGAAATGAAAAAATGTCCAGTACAGATAGTCATGTACTACACACTCTACCTTTTCGACCCCTCGCCATCAAACTTCGTCTGTCCAGCAAGAAATGTCCCTAGTGTAAATTGGGACTTATTAGTGATTGACAATTTCGAAAAAGTAACATATTTACCAAAATATCAAGACTTATTAACTAGGTTTATGCAACTCTCCAGCTGATTTATTTGTTTGCAGCGTAAAAATAATAAAATAATATAACAAAAACGTAGTAAATTATGTGCTTTTATATACGTACATATATGTATATCTGTGTATTAAAAAACAAACAAGAAAATTTCATGTTAAAGAAAAATATTTTTTTTTCAACACATATTTTTTGTCTTTCATATTTGTTTACAACATAAATGTCAAATTGATTTCGAAAATTCGAAAGCCAAAACCAGTTTTACATAATGGAAACACTTTGACACGTTTTGCTCAAAACAAGTTGTTTTGCTCATAGTGGAAACATAGTATTAGTTTTAAACGTAGTAACTAACGTAGGCCTGCCATACGTCCTGGTTTTCCAGGATTGTCCTGGTTTTAGACTACTTGTCCTGGTGTCCTGGTCCACTATTAAATTGTCCTGGTTTTTTGTACAGGTCAAGACAAACAAATTAGTTTTTTGCTTTAGTTGTTAATAAATGTTAAGATTTTTGTTATAACACTGCTAACATAAGGTAATTGTATAAAGAACTTTAATTAAATTCAACTGCTTTCTGGTGTAAAGCTGGTAAAAGCTTTCAATAATATTAGATGATAGTCAATCCTCTTTCAAATTTTGTTTCAACTAGTGGCTGTAAAAGGTTATACCGTGTAACAACTTTTATAAGTAATCGAAAACCGATAACAAATTGCTTTCTCTAAGGCGCCCATACACGTTTCAATTCAATTGTAAACTGAGTCGGTCGTTGTCCAAATCAAAGCGTGTATGGCTTTTTCAATTGATTAGTTTGACAGTTGTCCAGTTGGTTGAACAAAAATCAAATGAGTTTGTTTTTTTCAAGTTGAGTACTTAAGGTCCCATTAGCCGACCGTAAATGTAGAAATGTAAATGTAATGTAAACAGCTGATCGTTTCTGTTATATGGAAAGCAATGCAAATGCTTAACTGACTGTAATGTCACTTAACCGTAACGTGCCAACCTGTAGAAAATAGAATTTCATTACGAGGTTACGTGACAGTTGTAGATAGTGATGGGCTGCTTATATTTTAAATGCAATGCGGGTAAAATCACTCTTTTTGTTTGGTACTTTTTCTGTTACAATCCATTCATTTATACAAATATATGTTTAGATGTATAAAATTAACAAATGTATACATATCCACAAACAAACAAAGTCTGGTTTTTAGTGGTATCAAAACCTTGTTTAGGCGTATGCACATTTTGAAATTAATGTAAGAACATGTGTACGAATATGATATAATACATATTTGTTTTTTGTAAATCTGTAATATTAATATCCAATATTAAATTATTTATTTATTTATACATGCAAGAAATACAGTTTTAATACTATTTAAATCACTTGGTACTTTTTCTGCAAAGCGGTCACCATTTCAACATTTTTAATTCTCATCACTGTGTGTGTTGTTTTATGTATACTAATGCTTTTTTGTTTTTGGTTGTGAAAAACAGCTGACACGTTCTTACATGTTCTATAAGTGCACAAACGAGCTTACAGTACGTTACGGTACTTTACATTGCATTTAATTACATTTACGGTCGGCTAAAGCGGCCTTTAGTCTGCTCAATGGACTAAAGAAAGAAACTTATTAAATACTGAATCACTGGAGAGTATTATTCAATGTAAGTTTGATTTTAATATGACATGCTGCCTGTTTTATAACTATATCATAGACCGAAATGCAGTTCTAGAAAAAGTGCAACCTTCTGAAAATTATTTTAGTTTAGAACATTTTAAGCTCAACTTTTTATTATTTTTCATGGTTTTTATGTACATGATGTACACGTTAATTTTTTTTTTTCTATATATTGTTGGATTTAAATTTAAAAACTGGATGGTTTTTACATATCGCACCCTAAATAGTAAAACGTAACAACTCAAAATTTTTAAATTTTCAGGAGAGCCAAAAAACTGTTTATGTAAAAATGGTGATAATATAAAAAAAAAATTAGTTTCCTTATTAAAGAAGTCCAATTTGAATAAACTTTGCTATGCCTTATGAGAATTAATTTATGAAAAAAAATAATTTTTGAAAAATTTTGAGTTGTGACCCTTTAGTATTTATTTATACATATGTACATATGTATTAAAAAAAACTTTTCTGTTGGTATAATTTTTTATCCTTTTTTCCATGTGTCCTGGTTGATAGGTTCAAACATCTGGCAGCCCTAAACTAACGCCACTTTCTTTTATATATATAGATATTTTGATTAATAAAAGGTTTATCAAACAAATTTCTATAGAAAATTATTTTTTAGATTTTAGAAAATATCCAAATATAATGTTACACACATTTTATATAAGTATACCCTCATTTACCAGGCGTGGTAATCGTGATAACCCGCTCAACAAAGAAAAGGAAGTAAAAGCCTTGGATTTCTTTAAAAAAATGTTTAATGTTTGCTTAAAAATGTTGACTCATTTAGTGACGGGTGTTTTATTATCAAATTTTATACATTTGTTTAAAGAGTTATTGTGTGCTTTAGGGTGACCATTAAAATTAAAAGTTGAATTTCTTAATGTCTCACCTGCCAGTTTGGTGGGAATTGGTAAAAAAAAACAACGCCAAAAAAATTTATGACGATTCGCGAGGGCCGTCCCTCACGCCCACCAAAGTTTGAGAAAATGTATATTTTTACATGAAATCTGACTTTTATGTTTTATAACTTAGAAAAAAATAATTTTTCAGAAAAGTTGTTAACAAGTTTTTCCTCAAGGGCGATTCTATTCTGACGGGTGCAACATTTAGAAGCTTTAAACTTCTTTTACAAATATAAAGAAACAAATTTGCAATTAAGTTATTTCTAGAAGGGGTAACATTTTTTTATATACTATTGTTATCTATTTACGAGAATTTATATGAAACGATTAAATAGCCACGAGAGAGCTTTAAAGTGCATGACGGGTGCAACCAAATTGGCCAACTTTCATAAGATCATACCACAAAAACACAAAACTCTGTTAATTTTTAAACTTTAATTGTATTATTCTTTTTTATTGCGAAAGATGAGATATCAGACGATGATTATCAAATCAAACATCGCACAGAGAAGTATTTGGCCTGAAAAGCTGGCCAAAAAGGCAAAACTGAATTTCAAGAAGTCTTAAGAACTAAGTACGCAGCACGACAGACAACAATATTTTACATTATATTGTAAATTTTGAAGACTTTTAGTTGCGATTTGCAGCTCTGAGACCCTGCTAAAGTCAGGAAAGTGAAGAAAATTATATGAGATTTAAATGTTTTTTTTTCGGTTTCTGGATGTTTATATGATTCTTTTTTTGCGGCTAAACGAATAAAGGTTTAACAAAGATTTTTTTTCGCTGAAAGGTTTGATCAAAAGTTATTTAAAACAGCAAAAAAAATTTAAAATATGTTGAATATTCATGTTGAAACAATTCGTTCAAAAGCTAAAAAAAAAAACAAATTATACACTTTTTTTTTGCAAAAAAAGGAAAAGAAGAGGTTTTTAAAGGTGAGGTTATCATGTCTACGAATTATGTTTGATACCACAATAAAATTTGGAATCTCTAATTTTAGAATCCAAAAAAAAGTGTGCGCAAGTTTGCGCCATTATTTTTGACGATTTTTTTAAATTTTCACATTTCTTCTATTTGTGCTCATCGGGCACTTTTTCTTATACCTTTATATCGTCATAAACTTTTATGTATTTTAAATTATTAATTTCAACTGTTATTCACATCACTTTTAACACTTCACAATATTAATACCTGCCTATATGTAATTATAAATTGCAAAAATTCTTAATTATCCATAATAGTTTTAGGGGAATGTCCCACACATCCCCATAAAAGATATTTTAAAGAAGCTGCCGAGGCCAGAAATAAGCACTTACGATTATATCGTAGGAATTATTCGAGGAAATTCAGCAGAAGCGATACAAATCGAGATGTCTTGAATAGGTTATTTCTGAGCAGTGACCCTTTTATAAGCTGCAGTACGGAAAGAGATGGAATAATAAAAAAGCTTTTTCATCAGAAACCATCACACTTCTTCTTCCTGACACCGATGATGCAGCTAATGAGGAAACACATACGACATAATAATTAGTAAGGAATTTTTATTAGTTTAACTTTTCCGTTTATAAAGTATTAAATAATATAAAATAAATATAATAAAGCCTTTTTTTCATAAAAAAAAATACTGTTTTATAAGAGCCTTACAATTTTCAAAAATTTTTTTTTTAATTAGACTGTAAATCATATGTACAATGTACAATGTACATTGTACATACATTTGAAGCACATTTGAAGCACAGCCGCGAATAACGTTTTAAGTTACAAAATAATAATTTTTCAGGAGAGCAAAAAAACGTTTTTTGACCAGGCAGCATTATTTGTATTAAAAATTTTATTTTTTCTATTATTAAAAATAATGATAATAAAAACTTTAATGCAAAAGGCTTTTAAACATTATTCCGCACTGCAAAACCATTTCGGTTTCATCATTTTGTTAGTAACTTGCAATGTTCTTCCACTGGCTGACACTTTGTACGCCATTTTGAAGGCGTTAAGGTGCATAGTTTTGGTTGATTTGATGTTTAAACTGTGTAAGAGAGTAAGGTTAACGGTTATCTGCAAAAAAACAGGTTTTGCAAAATGTGGCGTTTACAACGTTATTCGCGGCTGTGCTTCATTTGTTAATTGAGTTTTGCGATTTATACCAACTTTTATTCCTTAGGAATGTGGCTTTTAGAAAAATCTTAAAAATTTAAACGTTTTGGTTCTCAAATTTTCTTATTGCATTTTGAAAACAAAAAATTTGACGCATTTTGCATGTAAATTTTTTTTTTCGCCTTTAAATTTTTAATAACTCCAAAATAGTAACAGATAAAAAATAAATTTGTGTGGTTAGTTTAAGCAGAATTTTCCGGTGCATCTTCTGATCCTCCTGCTATTAAAATCGGAGAACACGTTTTCAAGTTATGGCAAAATATATAAGGCAACCCAACGATTTAGGGGGTGAAGTATGCCACGCCTTTAAAAGAAAATCCTTACGTACTAGAGAAAAACGGAAAACAGATTTGAATTAAGGGCATCAAAATTTATATAGTCCACATACTTTTATTTCTAGGGTAGAGAAAATTTTTTTGTTGCGCAGTGTACTTTTGTTGCGCAGTGTATTTTTTTCAAAATCTGCCACTAGACTTTTTATATCATACTACACCTAAAACTATCAAAAAACTAAAACTTTTAATTCAAAAACACGTTTAATAATTTTGGCCAGCTTTTCAGGCCAAATACTCCTCTGTGCATCGTAGAGAAATATAATCCAATAATAAGAAATTTGCTCTTTGAGCCATGCAATGAATTTTCTGCTCGCGTCAAATCTATCAATCTTTATGCTTCGAAGTGCACAACAAATTTATATTTAAGCTTACGTCTAAAAAAATTATATTATTATAAAATATAGATATTTAACTTTAAATTTGCATCAAAAAAGTATCAAAGAGTGTGATTTGAAAATTGAAAAATATCGGATAAGCCACAAAAAAAATTAAATTTTTAATTTATTAAAGAAATTCTTAAGGCTAGCTCTTGTTTTCGAGATTAACTGTTATTTCGAAAATTAAGGAGGTTGCACAACATATGTTCGCGTAACTCAAAAACGCTTTAGTTTATTGAATAAACAAATACACCGAAATTCCGCAATAAAAAAAAACAATAAAATAAAAAAGTTAAAGGTTTTTCTAATATGCGCAGTCGTTTTTAAACATTTTTTATTTTGCGAAAACAAACAATTTTTTTTAGCAAAATTACAAAATATTTGTTCTTTAAAAAATCATAAAAAAATTGGAAAATGCATTTATGCTTATAATTTTTTCTCAACCTATTAAAAAAACAAAGTAGCAAACTAAAAAGCTATAAATGATTAAAACCTGTTTACAACTTTTGGTGTTATTCACAAAAGACGAAAATTTTTAATTAATTTTAAGAATTCTATAAAACGCAATATTTGTATGGGAGCCCCCCTAAGAAGTGGTGATAAAGTGCAAGTATGTCTTGAGATACGAAAGTACAAAAACCTGATAGGGTTTCAGTAAAAACTTGAAAATATACCATAAAAATTGTTAAAAATATGCCCAAAATAAAAACAGAATTTGGTTTGTCATTAAAAAAAATCCCAGAAAATTATCAGATCTTCATTCACAAGCAGTGTTAAAATAGTTAAAGACTGTAGCCAAGCATTTAAAAATAATTCAAAAATATTCAAAATTGTTAATTTTGTTCAAACGCCGCAATCGTTTACACCTTGTTTTCGAAATGATATTTAATCAATTATAGAAAATGATTAATTCAAATTAAGTGTAACATTATCTAATAGTATTTGGCTGCAAAAATCATCATTCAATTAAAATTTCTTATAAATACACGAATTTTTCGTAAATTTTAAAAATAAATAAAGAAAACCTTAACCTAGTGAGTTGGCGGCAGACGCCGGCATTGTCTTAAAAATAAAAAGATTTTTGGCTCAATTTAAAAAAAAATGAAAAAACAAGTAAGAAAGGCTAGTCGGTAAGCCCGACCATTTGATACACTACACCTCAGCATATAAGAAAAATATTTTGGCAAATTTTAGAACCCAAGGGCAGTCATATACCCGCCAGAACAAAATTATGTAACTGAGTTTAAGATTCATATAAAAGTTCTTTTTGCCGAATATTATTTAGATATCTTGATCTATGTACATTAGACCGGACCGACTCAACTTGTATGGAGCAGAAAAAAATGATTTTGTTACCCCTCTGAAAATAAAGCTTGATATGTTTTATGATGATACCCAAAATATTTTGGTTCTAGCGTTGTATGAAAACCCGAAACGAAAATATGTATTTAGTTAAATGTATCAATTAGTAGGTCGCAAGTGGTCAAGTTTTATGTACCTTTTCGATGATACCAAATTTTATTTATGTCGTCTTGGAGCAAAGTACAAAAAAATTCGAAAAGCTGAAAAAAATACTTTTTTTAAAAATGGTCCAGCTCACGGTTGGTCAACGCTAGAACCAAAATATTTTGGGAATCATCATAAAACATACAAGCTTTTTTTTAGAGCGGTAACAAAACCACTTTTTTTTGTCGCTCTAATGTACATACGCAGAAAAAATTATTTTCAACGCTTGTTTGAAAATTTTTTTAATTTCTATAAATTTTTTTACTGATTCAAACACTCAATTCACATGAGGGCTTTTACGACGTCGTTTTATCTTGATTCCCTTTTAAAGCAACTTCCAAAATCTCTTTGCGTTCATACGATGATTTTTGGTTGCATGTCTTTTTTTTTATTTACAGTATGGCCTTGATTACCCGTCATTCGATTAACCGGCAGCTTTAATAAAATGGAAAACAAACATTTTTTTGCACTGATTTAAATTGCCTCTATTATCCGAAATTATAAACAAATTATCTTGTTTTCGTTAAATTTTGAACAATCAAAAGAAATTTAAATAAACGAAGAAAGAGAATATCTTAACGGTGTGGAAGCATGTTCTGCCAAATTTACTTTTTTCCTCATGTTTACATAATAAAACGTTATATATTTACATAAAATAAGAAACACACCAAAAAAAATATATAATCAAGAATTCTGCCGATCCCGTCTATTATCGATAATCGAGGTCTCACTGTATTTTCAACCACACACTTCAAAGTAAGAAAAAGAATAAAACGTAAACAGAAAAAGTTAAAAGAGAAATAAATGTAAAAAAAGACATGCAAAATACAAAACGAGACATTTTGTTAACCCCTCTTTCTTTTCTACACCGCTCACCAACAAACCAAAAGAGACGTCGACAAAGCGACGTCGTAAAAGCCCTCATCTAAACTGAGTGATACAATAATTTTGTTTGATTTTTATTTAACCAACAAAAATGTGGACAACTCTTCAAAAATATAATAAACGCGTTATTGGTGTCAAGTTTTCATAATTTTGTATGAAATATTTAACGCTCTTTAATGTTGTCGTCTTTTTGCATTTTTTTATTTGATCGTAAGCAACACTTCTTTATGTGAAATATAAGAACAACAACAAAAACACACACAGTCTATTTTTGGACGCTTTAACAAAGTGCAACTATAAGAAAAACAATAGCAGAAACAACATTACAAGAAACAAAATCCCGTATTCAATTTTTTAAAACTGTTTGGTTAAATACATCAAATACAAAAATAGAATGATGGCGAAAAACATATCGAGTCGGTCTGCTGCCGTTTTTGGTTACATTTCTTCTTTACCCTACGTCTCCATGCGCTTTCGATTAGAACATGACATGACCATAACGCCGGCAGAGCAACGGTATTAATTGGTTCATGTTCTTGTATGTGGCGAATACGTGTTGATGTTCATGTCCACAATCATTGTTGTTGTGCGTTTGGTTGTATACAGAAAATACATTGTATGGCAAACATCATGGCGCACATGGATGCTAAGACGAATGTTTAGGCAACGATGGCAGCACATGAACGAAACATGAACATAAACAGTCTACACGAGTAGAATTCATGTGCGACTTGCTGTTCTTACCAAGTTTATGGATGGTGGAGACGGGTAGTTAGCAAAGGAAAGGATACAGCAACAGAGAGTGATAAAGAAAAACATTGTGTTGTGTGTATAAATAAGACTTCGTTCAAAAATTATTCCAACAAAAATAAATGTGTCTCAAAGCCAGTCGGCGGCTCTGCTCTGCCGTCATCTTCTCATACAGTGCTTACTTGTGTGCGCGTCATTGCTTGTGCAAAAACTTTTTTTTTTTATTTTGAAATTTAGTGTATGAATTTCAGTAAACTTTTTGTTTGATTCAGTTAAATTATTTGTTTGAAAAAATCAGTGTTTTTTTTTCGATAAACAAAATGCAAATAAATTGTTTGAATATGCGAATTTGTTTATAGGACCGATTTCAGACAAAAAATTGTTTGATTCTACAAATTTTTTGTTTGAATTGGAAAAATAATTTTTTCTGTGTATGTATATACAATTGGTTTGCCTATTAAGAGATATTAGAATGGGGGTTTATATGGGACCTATGGTTAATTTTGGACCCACCAGCACAACATTTTGTCATGAATTAGTAGATAGTTATTCGCCAACTTTAATGTAAACACTTACATTAATAAGGACGTTATGGCATTAAAAGCTATTTTCGGAAATAGTATTTGCATGGGAGCTTTGGTCAAATATGGACCGATTCCAATAAGTTTTGGTAAGATTATTTTGATTGCATTGAAATTTGTTTGGACCAAATTAATTCTAAATACTAGGGTATTTAAACGATTAACCGTTGTTCGATTATTCGATTAATTTTTTGCGTTTCATTGTTCGAAAAATTAAAAATTGCTTAGTTTTGATTAACGAATAATTCGAATAATTAATAATTTTATCGAAAATTTGTTTTTTCACTGTATTATTATTTTCTTTTATGTACACTGAACCAAAAATTTACCTAAATAAGGTTGAATGGGGTGTATAGTCGAGCAACGAAAAAATTAATCAAGACTACGGTTGCTTTTCGTATATTTAGTAAATTGGTTATTGTGAAGAAATTTCTTCAAATTAATTATTGTGTTTCGTTATTTAACGGGATGTAAATATGAAGAAATTTTAGTAAATTTGAATAAAGAAATTAGTCAAATTTAATCATTATTTTAGTAATTTCTGATTCATATTGAAGATTATTATTCAACTTAAGTATACTTTTTTTATTATTTTTTATTATAATAAATTTAGTCAATTTTAGTGTATTTTTTATTTATATTGAAGAAATTTTATTCAATTTAAGTCTTTAGTTTAGTAAATTTTAATAATTCTATTATTTATATTGAAGAATTGTTCTTCAATTTAACTACTTTATTTTACTCAAATAGCGAACCCCAGTAGGAATTACTTTTATTATTCTTTATAGAAATTAAACACGAATTTTTGCAATAAATACATATAATAATTCTGTATGGGATTACAAAATATTACTTTATGTGCATTAACATATTTATATTGCCTTAAAAATCTGTTTAATTAAGGAATACAAGCAATAAAAAACGCAAACAAAATTTTTATTGAAAATCTTGATTAATTGATTTATCATTGTTTTTAATAATTTATATTTTAAATACAAACTTAATATTGTATTTTGTACAAGAAACCTAAAATGTCTTATTTCACAAAAAAATTAATTTACGGGTTTTCAGTAAATAAGAGATAACATTTTTTACAAAATAATGCTAATAAAGGCAATTTCGTGCAAATGTATAATTTAGAAATAAAACTTATATTTACACTTATAATTCAAATTTGTAATTTACGTACACATATGTACGAGTATATAACTTAACATTAACACAAATTCGTTTGTTTTAATAAAATAAAAATAAATTAAAAGGAATTTAAACTGACAATTAACTGCCTGCTTATCGATTTTGAACGTTAACGTTCGCATAGAACTTAACATTTAGGCCCTAAATTTGCAAAACGCAAAAGCAACGCCAAAAATTATATTGAAAGCAAAAACAAAATCGAAAATATTTCATAATTTTGTTGTTGTTTTCTATAGAAATGAATATTGAATTTTAAACGCTGCATATCTTGTGGCGTTGATAACACTACGTGACAAAATTTCAACAAAGTCGTGACCAAATGAATCTGACAGCTAATCATTATGTAAAATTTTCCACTGAATCCGAATATGAAGTCAGAATTTTTTTAAAAACACAAAGAACGGTTATTTTGTAATATCTCAAAAACTGTTCTACTTTTGACAATTCTGACTTCATATTCAGATTCAGCGGAAAACTTTACATAAAGTTTAGGTGTCAAATTCATTTGGTCAAAAAATTGTCACGTAGTGTAATTTTTAAACGCAATATATATGTATTTCTGTAGAAAGCAACAACAAAATTTTGAAAAAATTTTGGCATTGTTTTTGCTTTCAATGTTATTTTTGGGATTGCGTTGCGTTTTACAAATTCAGGGCCTTAAAACAAAAACATATTTTAAAATTTTGTAGTTGTTTTAAATGCTGTTTTCTATGCGAACGTTATCTTTTGAAACCGACGAACAGGCAAGGCAACAAATTGCCTAATAAAATTATTTCAAATTTGAAATAAGGGAATTTATTTGGGGACTGCTATAGTCAGTATTTGTTGTTATATTATAAAAATGTTCTGAACTAAAATAGATTCTTTTGGATACTCTAAGCTAAATAAGAAAAATATTTTGAAGCAAGTATCTATAGCATTTAACGCAGAGTTCATGATATATTTTATGCCTTCATAATAAATTACAATTTCTTTTGGTTCTAAAATTGGACCCGATATTAATAATAGAGTTTGAATTTTACTTTTTACTAGCTTGAAACCCAATAGTTTTTATACCCTTCACCGAAGGTAAAAGGGTATATATAACTTTGACATTCCGTTTGTATATTCCACAATATTGATCCTACACCCTATAAAGTATATATATTCTGGGTTCTTATGAAAAGCGAAGTTCAAATCCGGTTGTCCGTCTGTCCGTGTGTATGTTGAAATGGGTTTTCCGAAAACCCCAGAAATGATGTGGACTAGGTTGATGTATATTTATGTCACATATACTCCGTTTAAGTTTGCTATTGAAATTCAGCCAGATCGGTCCAAAAATGACGGAGATATGAGCAAAAAACCACGACTTCCTCAAAAATTTTCCAAAAATCCCTTGTTGTTGTATTTTTTTTATTTCTGTATATCTTGAGAACGGAAAGAGCCAAAGTTTCCAAATTAGGTACTCACATTTAGCTTGCCAATACACACCATCCTACAAAATGTGGGCGGGATTGGAGAAGTGGGCGTGGTACCTCCCGTACAAAAAAAAATTAAAAATTGTATTGTTATATATCAAAATATCGGAAATTTTTAGTAGAACATATGTTATAAAAAACTCGGGAAAATCGGTTCAGATACAAAAAAGTTATGACCAAAATTGAATTTTTTTTTAAATACCCACTTTCGGGAACCATAGATCTTCCCGAGTCCAAGCTTTATAACTAAAGTAAATGGTAAATTTCTTCTTCAACACGTCGGTATATAAATCTGCCAAATCGGTTAAAAAATGGCTGAGTTATAACCGAAATACTGAATCCCCAAAAATTACTCTTTTGTATACCCTTCACCGAAGGTAAGAGGGTATATATAACTTTGTCATTCCGTTTGTATGTTCCACAATATTGATCCTACACCCTATAAAGTATATATATTCTGGGTCCTTATGAAAAGCGAAGTTCAAATCCGGTTGTCGGTCTCTACCCCCCCTTTACCTATATATACTACCATAATTTAGTTAATTTACTAAATTTCTTCAATTCTACTGGCATTAAGTCAATTTGAAGAATGTCAATCAAACCAGCTTAGTTAAATTTTACGAAATTTCTTTAATTTAACTGGCCTTTTTTGAATTATTTTTGCTATTAGTCAGTTTGAAAAATTTTCTTCATATATACTAAAATAAATAGCTTTTCTAAAACTTAAACGAAATTTTATTTAACTCAACTCCTTAATTGTTTATCATTTTTCTTCTTCTTCATTACGTTAGAAAAAAACTAACTGCCAGTTTGTAGAACGCGAGCACAAAAGTGACTCGTTCCGCTTACATTTAAAACAAAAACAAAATTTCAAAATTTGTTTTTTTTTTAAATATTTTTTTTGCTAAAAAAAAAAATTATGTATATTTGAAGAAAATATGTCAATATGGATAAACCGTCAGTTGATTTGAAAAAAATTTTAGTTTGTTTGACTATTTTTTTTCGTTAAAGGTTTACTAAATTTTTTCGTTATTATTACCTGCGAAACATTTCCTTCAAGTAACAATAATTTAAAATACACCAATACCCCGCTTTACGTCGCTTCGGTATGCGTCGTTTTCGAAGTTGCGTCTTTTTAAAATTTCTGTGATTTCGAAGTTGCGTCGTTTTTGTTTCACTTTGCGTCGCGCTAGTGCTTTAATTTGCGTCTTTAATATAGAAATGTTTGTACAAAGATTAAACAGAGAAAGTTGATTTCCCGTTTAGATCTAATGAAAATATGTATGTGAAGGTTGTCTGCTGATTGCAACTGTGTTTCAAATTACATTTGCTGAAGTAAAGATTAATTTAAATATTTTGCAGCAACAAGTCAAAAAATCAAATTAACTTAGAGCAAAAACTAGGCATTTTGACGGGTTCTAAATCCGGGAAAAGGCTGTTGATATTGAAAGAAACCTTGAACTAGACCCTTCTACAATAAAATCAATTTGCTGTTCCAATGATGCTGATAAAATTAAGAAATTTTTTGACACAATAACATCGTTACAACATAAACAGGTTACAAAAATTAGAAGTCTCTTAATGAAAAATATGAAGCCACTTCTTTCTATTTGGATTGGAGATCAAAATCCGTGATAAGAGAGCTTTAACTTTATTTGAATATCTAAAATAAAATTATCCGTTATAAAGTCAGTCTATCAAATCAAAATTTATTTTTTTTAGCTAAAATTATGAATCTCGAAACCAATTAAATGAAAATCAATACAAATATATGGAAAATCGTGTTTCGACGCAAACCGGGGTATTGGTGTATAGTTCAAAGACTAAAACCAAAGAGTTTGGGAAAAATATTTTTAAATAATGTTTATTTTACCACATCGATTAAGTGAAGAAGATGATTTTTTCGAGACGAATGAAAGCAACATTCAACCAGATCTTAATATTACTATTCAAATTAGTAAAATTGTTAAAAAAAATTTAAAAAGGATTCAAGAGGTGCAATGTATTGCATAAGAAATAATTAAACACGTGTGGTTTCTACATACTTCAGTTTATAACTAACTCCTTATTTATTTCAAGATCTTCTTATTACTATTTTGTACATATTTTGTTATATGAAAAATAACGGTTAATATTAAAGAATTATAAAGAATTTAAGAAGAGAGTATTATTAAGTTTAAGGCAGTGTTACCACCAGCAAAATTCAAAATTACACTTGATATGAAGCAAAATTACCCGATTGAAATGAAATTACACCTAATATAAAATTTAAGTTTTATTAAATAAAAAGACATTTACAAAGAAGCAAAAACAAAACAAACTCATTAAAACAAGATCAATATTAGTCAATCTCTTTATATTATTTAAATTAACAAAAATAACATTAAAGACTTAAAAAAAATTAATAAAACATAAAATAAAACTGCTAAAATAATGAGTTTAACAGGTATGTGATGGAAATCGATTTTAAAAACGAAACGATTTGAAACCGTAAATATTGTTTTCAGTATCTTTTAAAATGGATTTTAAATACATACTCCTTTTATTTGTAGTCTTTATTCTTTTACATTTTATATTATATACGTTAAATAAAGTGTTTTCCGAACGAAAATTCCATACTATAATTCAGAAATGGATTTTAAAATCCTTCGAATTTCATCACACCTTTTAAAAACGTTCGTTTTGAAATCTATCGATTTTCATCACATACCTGTAACTTCCACATTTGGTTGATATATCTTGGGAAGGTTTAAAATATTCCTTGTCATTGCTTTATAATGGATGCTTTTTAGCCCTATAGAGCTTACGAAAGGTAAGCTGTCAAACGAGCTGCCATACTGTTTTCACTTTTTGATCAGGCGCATCATCATGAATAGATTCATGATTGAACAACGCCACCAAATTATCCAAATATATTTTGAAAATCAGCCATCGATTTTCGCAACTTAAAGGTGTCTTCATGATTTAAATAACGCAACTTTTTTCACAAATGAAGGCGATTTGTTGATTTAGAGAAAATAAACTGTCAATTATTGATTGTTTTCCGTAGGGCTGTGAAGTCAGTGGTTAAAGCTGATAAACCAGCAACAATCGGTGTCTTGGAGGTCAACATTGTTCATTTTATTCGAAAAAGAGAAACAAAATTCGACGTCTGCAATGCGTTTCGTCAAGGACAGGCGCGGTGTCTATTTGTTTTCAATTAGTTTCAAATGGTAATGCCGTGTATCAATCTGCGTTTAAAATTTATTTTTTTTTGTGTTGCCTACCATTTTAAGTTTCATGGTGTTAAAAAATACCCTTTATACCTTATTTAGTAAACAAAATGCCTGCAGAGTTTTATACAACTGTTCCTTTCGTAATTCAGTTTTACAACTGTAAAAGGCGTTAAATATTCTTCAAACTAAAGCATTAAAATGTTGCAAGTTGAAAATAAAATTAATTATATGTTGGAATATTGAAAACATATCTTCCCCCAGTTTTGTTTTTAGTTTGAATAACGTTTTTCAATAAACTTCAGGTTCCAAATCATTATGGTAGGCATATTTATCCAAATCTAAGGATCCATCTTGCGACATTCATTACCAAACATTTGAAAATATATGTATGTTTAATGATTGAAGTCGTTTCTTGAAAAGAAACCGAGACTTTGGTTCAAAAGGCTGTGCACTTCTTAGCAACAATATTTAAAAAGAAATAAAAGTCATCACTGAACTCGAATCTTGATTTTATTAGGGCATCTGAAGTAACAATTTTAAATTACACCTGAATTACACCTAAGAGAAATTACCCATGCTCTACCCACGACCGTAAAAATTATACCAAATTCGGGTAATTACCCACAAAGTGGCAACACTGGTTTAAGGTGACCATATAAAATGATATACTTAACATGTCCCTCCTTAAGATTATAATATAAAATTGTTTAAAATATAAAAAAAAGTATTTTGGTTTGCATGTTCAACAGAGAAAATTAATCGACTTCTAGATTTCCCAAATCAACATTTTTATTAAATACTCTACCTCCTTTGCGTGGTCTGAGTTCTCTTCTAGTGTGTGACTCATCTTCATCTGTTCCCACTCTTCCCTCAGTTGTGGTAGCTGTATCAATGGTAACCTCATCTTGCACTTCAGTATTGTTTTGTTGTTCATGTTGCTGATGCGATTGATTTGGTTGTTCATTTTGCTGCTGTTGTAGTGGATATTGTTGTTGATGTTGTTTTTGGTAAATTTGTTTGGTTTGTTGTTGTAGCTGTTGTTGTTCATTAGATTCACGGTTTCTAATTTGGTCTAGATGATATACAAAGATATGATCGAGTTCCAAGTTGTTCTTTTACAGTTGCTTGTGACCAACTGGGTTTATTAGGATTTCTATAATCACGAACTAATACCTTTTGACCTTTTGAGAAAACAATGTCGCGAGTGCCTTTATGATTGGCAATGTTTTTGTGTTGCGATTCTAAAATCTTTTCTCTTGTAGTTGGTGGTTTAAGAGCGCTAAATCTGGTTTTTAAGGTTCTACCGAAAAATATTTTTGCTGGAGATTCTCCTGTTGTACAATGAACTGTATTGCGGTAGTCTATTAAAAATCGTGAAATAATTTGATCAATATTTTCATTTTTTTGTTGTTTCAAATTGGCTATTACGGATTTTTTAAAGGTCTTAACGAAATTCTCCGCCTGGCCATTAGTTGCCGGGTGACCTGGTGCAGTTAAAATGTGCTTTATTCCATTAAATTTTAAAAATTGTTGAAATTCATGTGACGTAAATTGTCGGCCATTGTCGCTTACGAGTATATCTACCAACCCGTAACGCGAGAACAGTTCTCTCATTTTTCCAATGGTAAAAGCTGCTGTTATTTCCTTTGTTTTGAAAACTTCTACAAATTTAGAAAATGAGTCAACGACGATAAAAAAGTAAAATCCGTTTATTGGACCAGCGAAGTCTACATGGATACGACTCCAAACTTTACTGCTAGGTATCCACGGAATTAAATGACTTGTTTCAGGACTGGGCAATAACTCTTGGCAAGGTTTGCAATTACGGATCATATTTTCTATATCCTTATCAAGGCACGGCCACCAAATATAAGATCTTGCAAGAGCTTTTGTTTTAACCATTCCCATATGAGAGCTGTGGAGTTCATTAAGAATTTTTTTTCTTAATTTTTCTGGAACTACAGTTCTGTATCCCCACATGATGCAATTATATTCGACAGACAATTGTATGTGTTTTTCCCGATAGGGTACATAATCATCTCCCTTCATGTTGCTGAGAGTTCCACTTGAAATAGCTTCACTTACTTTTGATAAAATTTTATCTCTTTTGGTTTCTCGGGCGATGTCTTTAAAGCTCAAATTTAAACAATTCTCAGACTCTATTAGATTTATGTACGAATTTTCTTTATTTTTGGCTATAAAATTTACCTGAGGTATACGGGAAATGCTGTCGGCTTCATTTAAACATCCTTTAACATACTCAACACAATAGTTGAAACCAGAAAGTATTAATGCCCCCCCCTTTGCATTCTAGCTGAAGCCATTGTAGGCAAACCTTTATTACTGCCAAGTATTGTAAGTAATGGTCGATGGTCTGTTCTTAAAGTAAAATTATTACCAAGTAAATACTGTTTGAGTTTTGTAACACAAAACACTATGGCCAGTGCTTCCTTTTCAAGAGTGCTGTAGTTTCTCTCACTTGTTGTTAATGCTCTAGATACAAAAGCAATTGGTTTAATACCACTTGAAAATTGGTGAGATAATACTCCAGCTACAGCGTTGTTGGAAGCGTCAGTGGTTAATATTATTGGCAAATCAGCATTAAAATGTACTAAAATTTGATCTGACGTTATGGCCTTTTTAATAAAATCATATGCTTCTTGACATTTTTCCGACCATTTAAACTTAACGTCTTTACGTAGAAGCTCATATAAGGGAAACATCTTATCAGCAAAATTTTCAATAAATTTGGAATAATAATTGACCATGCCAATAAAAGCTCTTAGTTCAGAAATATTTTGTGGTATTGGAGCCGACAATACACTTGATATACGATCATTATTTTTACTTAACCCGTTTCTATCAATATTGAAACCAAGGTACGAAATTTTTTGTTGAAAGAAAATACACTTCTTAAGGTTTAACTTAAGTCCAGCAAACTTTAATTTTTGAAGTACTAACCTTAATGTTTTAACATGTTCTAGCATATTTTTGCCAGTGACTGTAATGTCGTCTTGGTACACGACAACACATGGTATATCCCTGAGTAAATTCTCCATTGTTTTCTGGAAAATTGCTGCAGCTGTCTTGACCCCAAATGGTAAACGTTTAATTTTTAGTGTTCCAATATGGGTACTCCATGCACATACAAGTTGAGATTTCTCGTCTAAAACAAGCTGATTATACGCGTTTGACAAATCCAATTTAGTAAAAACTTGTCCACCTTCCAATGAAGCGAAAATTTCGTCAATTCGTGGCAAGGGGTACTTAAAGTCGACCAAAAATTTGTTTATAGTTACTTTGTAATCTCCGCAAATTCTTAACTCTCCATTGGGCTTTAAAATAGGTACTAGAGGAGTTCCCCAATCGGAGTTATCAACAGGTTCGAGAACATCATTCTTAATTAAATCACGAAGTTGTTTTTCAACTTTATCTTTCCAAGCCAGTGGTAATGGCCTTGGCTTAAAAAAAACTGGTTTTGCGCCTTCATCAATTTGTAAAGAAATTTTGTTAATTTTATATTCACCCAGCTGATTGTCAAAAACATCAGCGTATTCGCTTTTCAGTTGATTTATAATTGAATTTGTATCTTCTACCTCATTCATGTTGTTTACTTGAAATAATTCGAAATTAAACGCTCGTAAAAACGATCGTCCAAGAAGCGGAGGGCTTTTGGAATCTGAAACCACAACAACAACAGACTTATTTACACCCTGATACGTAATTGATGCATTGTATTCTCCCAAAATAGAAATACGATCACCACTGTAATCCACATATGGAACGCTGCAAGGTTTTAGATTTTTATTGATGTTGTTTGTTTTAAAAAACGTTGCTGGAACTAAAGTACAAGGGGCACCTGTATCACATACAGCCTTTAATTTAACACCATCAATTTCAACTGAGAGAGAGTACACATCACTAGAAAAATTGTCAGCCACACTGAAAATAGAGTAATTAAATAAATTATCATCATTATCATCATCATTCGTTGATACATAATTTACACCTTTTTTGTTTTTGCTGCGACACACAGAAGCTAAATGTCCAACACGACCACACAAATGACATTTGCTGTCTTTAAACTTACAAGACTGAGAGCTGTGGTTGCGCCAACCACAATGAGAGCACGGATTATTTCGTTTCTTTTCAGTATTATTTTTTTCTCTGCCAACATCGCTGCTACCACCTCTGCCATTACTAGCAGTACCATCTCCCTTTTTCTGTGACCATCGGTTTTTTTTAACAAAATTTACACCAGTGTCTACGACATCATTTGGCCTGGTTGATTTTTTTGTTTCGAGGATTAGTGCTTTTTTTAAAGCTTGATTAATTGTAATTTTTTCATCCTCTTCGCAAAGCCTTTCGTAAATATAATCTGGCAAGCCCATAACAAATTGATTTAAAACGAAGGCATCCAAATTGTCTCCAAATTTGCAATTAAGTGCTAAAGTTTTAACACGAGCATACCACATTGCAACTGTTTCATCATCATTTTTAACAGAGCAATGAAATCTTTTACGTTCATGAAATATAATTGTTGGTGGTGTATATTGAGTGTCCAAAATTTGACATAATTCCTTGTAAGTTTTTGTTACAGGTGAATGAGGACTGCACAAACTATGTAAAGTATTGTATGCAGTGGCTCCAATTGACTTCAATAAAATTGATTTTTTTGTGTTGTCGTCTTCACATTTTATTTCGCAAAAATGTATTTGCAGCCTTTCTTTCCATACCGTCCATGTCTCCTGATTAGGAGAAAATTCTGGAAAGTTTGATGTCTGGAGTACTGTGACTGGAGCAGTTGCCATGTCGTGATTTTTTTTTTTTTTTTTATATATATATTTATTAAACGAAATTCGTTTATAAATGTTTTAAACAAAACTATTTATTTTTTTATTTTATTTTTCTTCTCGTCGCCAATTATATGCAATGTATTGCATAAGAAATAATTAAACACGTGTGGTTTCTACATACTTCAGTTTATAACTAACTCCTTATTTATTTCAAGATCTTCTTATTACTATTTTGTACATATTTTGTTATATGAAAAATAACGGTTAATATTAAAGAATTATAAAGAATTTAAGAAGAGAGTATTATTAAGTTTAAGGTGACCATATAAAATGATATACTTAACAAGAGGTATGCTTTATAACGCTTTACTTTCAATCCCTCCAACTTCAACAATAAGTGAAAGAATCTTTTCTAAAGCCTGGTACTCTGTTCAACATTTGACGTGAAATGCTGTCAAAACGCATATGAAAAAAACTTGTGCGGAATATCTATGAAATAATGTTGATAGAGTTGTACTCTGTTCATTTTTGTGAAAAAGTTCAGAAATGTTTCTGGCAACATTTTTTTACAACTGCGAAATAAACTAAGCTGCACTTATTTCACGTGGAATTTTAAGCAAAAGCAAAAAAGTATGAACTTAATATTAAATAAGAAATAAAAAATTAATATAACATAACCGGTAACAGTTTTTTATCCATTTTTACTTTCTTTTCTATTAAATTGTTTATTATTTTTAGTAAAATACGTGTGGGGTTTGTTTACATTTACTTTGCTGGAATAAAAACTTCAAATTGTACAAACTCACATGATTGGTAACATTGATACGTGTCAAAATTTTCGTGTGAAATAATTAATGTTGCTCAACATTTTTCACAAATTTCAACAGAGTACTAGGCTTAAGTCAAGTTTATCAAAACAAAAGAAAGAAATCGTTTAAAACATTATAAACATTTAAATTGTATAGAGCAATTCCATATGAAAGCGATCACCTTTTGGACGACCCCTCTCCGATTTTAAAATAAATAGTCTCAATCGATTGCCCAGCAAAAAATAATGTACCTACATATTTTTTTTTTTTTTTTTATAGTGACTGGTTTAGTGGTGGTGTACACCACTGTCATGTGAAAAATTGAAGAATTCTTCATAAGGGACCTCATTGAAAGTTGTTTTTATTGGCTTTCATCAGGCTTTAATTGAAAAATAAAATTTTCCTAATTTTTCTTAGAAATTTACCTTTAAATTTTCCCATGAAAATTAAATTTTCCGATTTTCCACAGAAGCTCCTAAATTTTCCGGCTAATTTTTTTTTTTTTTTGGATTCCTCATAATTTTTGCTTTAAGAATCAGCAATAAAAAAATGGGCCCCGACTCCTTGTTTGGACAGGAGAAGAGCATTTAAGAGACCACCTTGTTAAAAATACATTTTAAAAATTATTTTACAGTTAAAAATACATTTATGAAGAAAAAATCAATTTTTTTTTTTAAGAGCCCCAAGTTGAGTGTGTAGTGAATATGGTCTGCCTGCCTTCACAAGATCGGCCATAAATCCATGGATAATAGCAGCAGTGGCATGTAATGGCACACCAAACCCGACTGAGGCTACAGGTCATAAAATTTTTTGTAAATTTTTTAAATTACCAGGTAATAAATATTTCGCCTAAAATGACACGTGCAGAAACAAGTCATAAAATACGGATTTTCCATAAAATACCAAAATATTTGTGCAAAATTATTGCAGATTTTCTTACTGAAAGAACATTCACAGTAGTTATCAACGAAACATATTCGTATCCAAAACAAGTTACTGCAGGTCTACCACAAGGTTCCATATTATCACCACTATTGTATTCAATTTACACATCTGATTTCTTTCCCCATTCGTACATGAAAGTTGCTTACTATGCCGACGATACGGCCCTCATAACGTCTAGCAAACTCACCAAATCACTGTTAAAGAAAATGGAAAAGGGATTTGCTGCCTGTAATAAATATTTTTATAAATGGAAAATAAAAATAAACCCTAGTAAAACTCAGGCTATTTTCCCTTACAATAATTCCCCTAAGCGCGTACCAAGTCGTCAGTTAAGTTTCCAAAATGAAAGACTGGAAATCCAAAACAAAATCAAATATCTTGGCGTTTGCCTCGACAAAAAACTAAATTTTGCAAACCACATTGGCGAAATATGTAAAAAATCTATGAACGCTATTAGAGCTTTGTGGCCAATTCTTAATAGACGTTCAACCCTCAACCTGAAGAACAAAAACTTAATATTCAAGAGCGTAATCAGACCTATTTTAACTTATGCAAGTCCTATCTGGTACAATGCTGCAAAAACACATTTAAAAAAACTGCAGATTATTCAAAACAAATGTCTGAAAATCATAAATAACAAAAACTGGAGATATTCAACTCAACTTCTCCACAACGAAACTGGATATGAGCTAATCATCGACTTCATTAGAAAACTCAACAACAAATATTTTGAATCCAATCAACTTTCTCCTTATCATCTGATAAGGGAATGTACGCAATGGGCCTGACTACATCTCCGAAAAACTAGTCATTAAATTGAAAATGGCAAGTATACATACGTTATCATTTAGATAACTCCAATGTATATTTGTATATTTTCTAACTATATTTAAAATCTTTTTTTTTCTCATATAAGGGTTTTACCTATTTTTCCTTTTAACAATGTCATAATTAAATAAATTTTATCAGGATTATTCCGAAATTATAATCACTCGTTGTAGTATCTTTAGATAAAATCTCGAAAATTGTTAATATTTGTATACTAAGTATAAAATGTAAATAAAGGTGAAATATAAATAAAAAAAAAAAAAAAATTAAAAAAATGCCGAAAAATGCTCTTTTTACTAAATTATGCAAAAAAACAATGCTGCAAAGAATAAAAAAAATACGCGAACAAATCGGTTTTAAAATTCATATTAAGCTTTAAAACGAATAATTATATTGTTTCTGCATCGGTTCATGGGGTCTTTTATAATGATTTTTTGGTTTTGCACATGGAATGGCAAACTTAATAGATACACCGTTATTAACCACTTATGATAATGCAGGGTTTAAAAACTACGTACGTAAATATGTAGATTTAGCAAACATGCGTAAATAACACGTTCGTTAAACAAAGACAAGGAAGGTATAGCCTTGGATTTCCTAAAAAATTTATTTAATGTTGGCGCAAAAATGTTGATTCATTGTATGACGATAGTTTTATTAGCAAATTTTGTACATTTGTTTAAATATTTAACACCTAAAAACATGAACAAATAAATATTTAATAACAGAAATAAGTTTAAATAAGTCAAGCACAATTTTGAGTATTGTTTTTATTACTTAGATACATTACCTTGCAGCAATAGACAATGACAGTGAAAAGTTTTGTTGAAAAAAAAAACACGTGTGTCAAATCTTTTATACCCTTAACCAGAGCAAAATGAAGCAATTTTTATAATTTTAGTATTTCTTTTAATCTTAACATTTTAAAGTTTTAGTTGATTGATAAGTTCTTCTTTAATCGGGTTATTAAAATTTTGACAAAAAGGTTCTGCAAGTTAAGCTTCAAGAACTAGATTTTTTATAGCTCCGAAATGTTTGCACCGATTGGTTTTTAATTTGTTTAAAAAAACAGTCGTATATAAGAAAGGTCAGAAATTAATGCATTCGGAAACTTTAAAGGCGTTAATACACTGGTCAAAATACTCATCAAGCATTGTGGTAGTATTAGTGAAAATGTGTTTGTATGTGTCACACCGACGATGCTGGATGGAATATCAAAAAATTTAGATATGACAACGAATATTACGTTCAGTACACGTACACAAGCGAATTTTCCGGCTGGACAAGCATTTGACAAGTGTATTTGGCCCTTAAGAGTAGTTTTACTAAAAACCAGACCAGAGTTTATGACAGAAATCGAACACGCAACCCTCGCACTGCTAGCCTAACTCACTAACAAACAGAATACCGGGGCAACCTACAAAAACACCCATATTTAAGCGATTTTCAAAAATTACAGCTCTCATTTCGGAAGGGTGATTTGTAAGAGAGCCGGCTGAAATATTTGACCGATTTGATGCATTTTCTTTATTAAACAAACTTAATACCGAAGGAAAAAAGTCTAAAAAGAACGATCTTAAGGCCGTTACACACTATCCCTCAAAGTCTTACGTATTTTATGAAAATGCTTCCCTGATCTAATTATTGTTTATAAATTTTCAAAAAACAATAACAACTTATCATGACAGGGTTGCATTTTCATAAAATACGTAAGACTTTGTGGGTTAGTGTGTAACAGCCTTTAATAGCATTCGTTGACAAAAGTGAGTTCACATAACGCTAAGAATAACTTTTTTTTTGTGAACTCTTGATTCTCATTTTGACAACGATTTGTTCTTTATTTGATTATGAGTCTTTCTCTTTTTGGGAAAAAACCTGTCTTATTTTTAAAACAATCCGTTATCTTTTGGCGAACAAATCGTTTATTTGGAACCGCAGTAAAAAAAATCTAATTTTTTCTGATTTCTGTTTAACTAGCAACACCCGGTGTGCTTCGCTAACCCCATCGTAAAGAAATAAAATTAAAATTTTAATATGAATTTATATAATCAAAAATAATTGTGTGTGTGAGTGGTTGCTGATCAGTAATTAAAAAAACAATTTTTTTATTTGAGAAACATAAATGAAGTTTTCATTTTCAAAAAAAGCATTGTGTTCGAGGTTGTTTACAATTTTTTTAGAGCTTTCGAAGCTTCTACAAATATTTTTCTAGATATTTAAGCAATTGTAAAAAATGGAAACTATCAGGCCTGTCATGGAATTCCATTCCGATCGAAAGTGGTTTTAATTCCGTATTTTGCTTCTTCAGAAAACGAAAAACGAAAAAGTTTTTCGGAATGAAACCACTTTTGGTTTTCTAAGTGGAATTGATTGTTTCAGTATTTTATAACCGAAAAAACTACTTAAAACTAATTTTTATGGATAAATAAATGTTTTTTATGATATAGATTGAAGAAATAACACACTTTTGATTTATTTATTTTACTTTATATTGATTTAATTAAAAACATAATAAATTCTTTACCGTTGCGTTGCTACCTTTTTTTTCCTCACAAACCACTTTTTTCATTTCTACGCTGAACATTGCCATAATTAACACAAAAATCATATGGTTTTTATGTAAAGTTGCCATATCCAATTGTAAAACCAGAGGTGTTATAAAAAAAACACATTTAGCAAAATCGATCGGAATCTGAAGAAGCTAAAACTAAATCGATCGGAATTGAACATACGGAATTAAAACCATTCCCATCGGAATTTGTGACATGCCTGTATGACCGTATTTACATTATGCAATTAACGCCGCGACTAATGTAAATTATTTATACATTGGACGTCAGTAGAAATTTTGTAAAGCATGCCATAAGGTACTCTTAGGCATTAGAGGGTTAAATGACAGGCGAGTTAATATTATTCGCTAATATTAGATATCGCTATTCTTGATAGCCTTGTTCTTAGACGTTGTTCTTCATATCGTATTTCACGTTGTTGCTAAGTGAAGTGTGCAGAACGTCATACTCGAAATGTAATTTGTTCGTTTTTTGCTGCGCGTTCCTTTTGAGTTTGTGTGAACGTAGTATACTTGCACGATTTGTTTCTCGTGTACGGCGACCAATGTTTTAAAGTGATAGTGGCATTTTGATTTAATATTTTCTTAATTTATAACGTATTAAAATACTAAATTTGAATAAATATTGCCTTGCAAATGTTGATTTTTTTGAACTGTTTATGATGAAAGGGTATACACCCTGCTGATCATTAATGGTTTTTGATTTGGCATATAATTTCTTTTAGTTAATTTTCTTGCGAGTACTCTTACACCAGGCTTGTGCTTGCCTGCGCCTAATACTTGACAACGCAAACTATTTTCAAAGTAACGTACACCAAATTTAAAGACTTTCCCTATTGGAGTTTTCCTGATATTTCCTGAGTCAGTTTAGTCTCATCGTAAGATTTTAAAACTTGTGGTTAAAACGAGTGTTTTTTTTTTAAATAACGTAATAATAATGTCATAATAATTCGTTCGTGCTAAAGTTTTTAGAGCATAAAAATATTGTTACAAGCTCCAAATTTTAGTATACCGATTTTCTCAGAATTTAAGAATTTTCCGTCCCTCCGTCTGGCTGGCTGTCTGCGTTTTCAAGCCTTGATGAAATTTGGTACATAAGGTTTCTAATTAGACCATTGGAAATTTAAAAAAAAAACGGTCTACAGTTGTATCTTAACCCATTAGAAAGTCTTCTTGAAATAGAACATTTCAATCCCAAAAATCATTTTACCATGTTGGTATTTCAATCAAATTTAGCCTAAAAATGTTTTATTGTACATAATCGTATTTTGACTAATAAAAAACCAAAAAATTATAAATTTTGCAAATTCCCAGCGGGAAAACTCAGAAGAAATTCTTACTTCAGGCCTTTTTAAAGGCCTGCTTAAAAAAATTTTTGATTTAATTACTATTCTTACGTAACTGCTAAAGAATGCCTCATAGAAGGCCTCGGCTCTTTGGTATGAGAAGCGAGAAAAGAAGGAGTAACATTTTTTGTTTTGTTTTTTTGCACAAGCAAAAGCAAAATAATTCTGATCCCTTTACAAAAACAAGTTGAAAAGAGAAAGTGCCGGTTCACACACGTCAAGTTTGACTCGTCAAGTCTTGAGTTTTTAGGAGAGAGGGGAAAAGAAATGGCATGCTCTTTTCCCTTCTCTCCTAAAAGCTCAAGACTTGAACAGTCAAACTTGACGTGTGTGAACCGGCACAAAGAGTAAAATTGTTTGTTTTGTTTTTTTCACCAAAGCGAAAGAATTCCGATTCCGTTATAAAACAAAGTAACAAAGTAGGAACATATTAAAATACAAAATAAAAACAATAATGTAAATCATTTTAGTTGATATTTGTTCATTAAGGACAAGGCGAATTCAACAAGGTAAGTGCAACTCTACAACTACAAAAAGCTCCATGTATTTTTTTTGCAATTTAATAGGCGGCTGTCAAAAATGCTGACAAGGCAAAAATTTATTGAAAAACAATTTTGTTCGAGTTATAAAAGAAATTATTAAATTCACATTAATTATTCGCAGTTTTTCTAAAAAAAATTTTTGGTTATTTTGGCGCAAAACATAAACAAAATTATATTTTGACGTTTCCCTATTTTTTTTTTTTAATTCGCCGTGGAGACAGCTGATGAACTGCTGACGAGTTGAGTTTACCTTTAATGCATTTTTAGAAGGATGGTCTGAAAGGCCTTTTAAGAGCCATTAATTGAAAGGCCTTTTAACATACCTTTCTTAAAAACCCTTCAAAATAACCTTTTTGCTAAGGCCTTTTGACAGTCATTATCTCGAAAGCCTTCTAAGAGCCATTTATTTGAAGGCCTTAAAGAAGCTCTGGGGAAGAAAAGAAAGCGGAAGGCCTTCTCCGCAATGACGAGTGTAAAAAAGATATGAGTATGGAATGGAGCAAGAAGGCCTTGTTTATCCAAAAGAAGCGGTACATAGGCCTTCTGGAAGGCCTACGTACTCCTTCTTTTTCCCGCTGGGTTATTGTAAAAATCCATACATTCTTGATAAATACATTTACATACACACAACAACACCTAACTGTGAAAATTTACATTTGTTAGGCAAATTTATAGAAATGTCAACATTTTTAACACCATGACTGACACTTTATCGTTACTATTACAAAGTGTCATCTTTAACCACCAATATGACAATTTAATTACATTATACATACAAAATATATTTGAAAAAGTTTGTAATAATTTATATTTTTAATTTCTTTGCAGATAAACTCAACTATTTTTGTATGAAAATGTAAGTGTGTATTTTTTTTTTTTAATTATAATATAAACAAATTTGTCTAATCAATGGCAATTTACTATTTCAAACCAAAATTTTTATTTAATATATATAAATTTGCATCAATATTTATTTATTAATTTGTTTGATATGTTTGTAAACAGTTTTTTCAAAAATATGAATTGTAAATTACAAATTTTACAACACATCTGTTGTAAACTTTTACAGTTCGAGCCGAGATATACTAAAATTTTAAATTAGTTTGCATGCATTTTGCAATTAACCTGATAATTGTGAATTTAAATTCTATAGAAGAAACATATTGAATAAAAGAAATAATTTCTTTTGAAGCTCTGATACTATTTTTTAATTTATGAAAAAATTATAAATAAAACTATTCAGTAGAAGTACTTCTCGTATTTCATTTCACACCAACTTGACAATTCAATCAATTAAAAAGTAAAATTTAAAAAAAATTAATGAATTAAGTTAAAAATTGTTTAAAAGCACTTTCACCCGGACAATTTTTTTACGGAAAATTTGGCCGGAAAATCAAAGCTGCCATATTAATACAAAATCTTTTAGTTTTACTCGATGGTAGTACTTCAGCGACGGATTATATTTTGCTTTTTTTTTTGGTGTCAAACTACATTTTTTAAATTATTTTCATAGATTGTCTTTGTCTGTTAATAATGGATGAAAAAACAATGATCGACAAAATAATTTTATAAAAACACAAATTTGGATTTAAAAATTTAACCTGTTGACAGTTCAGTTCAAGTTTGTCCGGACCAACTTATTGTACTATATTATGTATTATACTAGGCTATATATTTATTTACGTATTAAATATACGTATGTATTAAACTATGGGCCGGACAAACTATAAAAATAAAGCAATTCAAGCTGACAGTTGTTCGTAAATAATAGTTTATCTCTTTCAAAAAGAGAGACGTCAAAATACATAGAAAAGAATGTTGTCCGGATACAAAAAAGGAAATTTTTATGTGAAATGTTAATGAGTGAAAACATTTGAGGAGGTCCATAACAAAACGCAATAATTACATTTTTCAAGTTTTTTGATTTTTTGATTGAATCCTATTCTACACATTGAAATCTATATAGCCTTTAATACAAAGCATTCCAAAACTCAATAACTACACTGCAATTCAATATCAAATATAATGGTTCAGAGCAAAATGCAATAGTTACACATCTTTGCAATAAATCGCTACAAGAAATTTAAAAAAGTCAACTTTATAAATAAATTATGCTCGTGTGGTAACTCTTATTTAACTGTAAAACGTAAGGAATTTTTGTTAGGTTAATACCTTTTGCCTTTGTTAAGTTGATTGTGAATAACATTTTCATACAGTTCAAAGCAAAATGAAATAAATACTATGGATTCGGACCAAAACGCAATAATTCCAAATTTGTTATCTAAATAACTTTAAAACAAACTGTCAGATAAAATAATTAATTTGTGATTAATATTACTTTTTGTAGACAACAATACCTCAATAATTGTTTTTTAAAAAAATTTTGTGCTACTTACTTAAATTACATTTTGTCGTTTATCCAAAAAAATGTTATGGTGTAATTATTGCGTTTTGTTATGGACCTCCTCATTTATATAATATCCTAAAGCTGGAGGATTACACTACGCATTTAACGCCTTTTCACTGCCTAGGCAACAGTTAAAAACGTAGAATCTGTGTTGTTCTACGTAGCAAGTTACATGTACAAAAGCGTATTAGCCTTGAGGCGTTATATGTATGTGAAAAGTAGGTTTAATCTTAACTTTTGTTAAGGCCCAAATACACTTGTCAAATGCTTGTCCAGCCAGCGAATTAATCGTGTACGTGTGCTTGACGTAATATTCGCCGTCATACACAGAAAAAAATATCTCAAGAAAATTTTTACCAACACAGTTTGTTGAAAAAAAAAAAAATTGAGGTCAATAAAGTTTTTGTTTGATTCAATGAAAAAATTTATCAAATTTACACTTTGCAAAATAGCATTCAATAAAACATATTTAATAATCATATAATTCAATAAAAAAAAATATTTGAATTAAAGTAAATACAGTATTTTACAACTCTTTTGCATTTTTAAAGTCTCATTCGCTTTACAGTTTTATTTGTATAATATATTTAGTTTTGCCAATGTCTTTGGAAAAAGGTTTCGTGATGATCTGGCCTAAGCAACCAGAGAAATGCACATAGGAACAAGCTTATCCCCCCATAATAAATTTTAGTGTATTTATTTAAAAAGAAAAAAAAATTGGGAATCATCATTAATGAATAAATAAATAAAGATTCGATAAACATTTTGTTTGATTTATTCAACATTTTCAACAATTTATTTTAACAAATCACGTAAACATTTGTAAAAATTATTTGATTTTCCATCCAGCATCGTCGGTGTGACACATACAAATATGTTTTCACTAATAATACCACAATGCTTGATGAGTATTTTGATCAATGTATTTGGACCTTAAGCAAGCAGCAGAAGCAGCGTTCGAACATATCAGCTGATTTCGACAAATTAAATGTTATTCTTTCTTAAAACGTAGAACGCAAGTTAAGCAATGAAAACATGCACTGCTTGGGGTCGAAAACGCGTAGTTTGGATCATGTATTAACTCCTAAACCATCTTTTAAAGATATTGGTAACAGTCTGTTCTGGTGAAGAGCTTAACATCTGAATTCAAAAACAATGATTTTAAGGTCATTATTAAGACGCATAATTTTTGTACTGTACAACTTTATAATCCTTGTCTTAAAGTGCATGAAATTTATTTCTATATTAATACCTAGAAACTCACGCATTCGTGTTGGATTCGGTGACTTTTAGTACCCTCCGATTGAATAAAATAACGTTTCTGCATGCTAGAATAATGAAATGGTTTTTGCATTCACAGCTCCGTTAATTTCATAAAGCAGAACTATTTTTCCTAAACCTTATTCTCTAAAATAATGGCAGACTTGGTTTTATAACGAATTTTCCAAAATGTCTCAACCAGTAAACAGAACATTATAGCGTACGGCTCCACACACCCAGAAACGGTATCTATTTGTTTGGTGTTTGCGTTTACGAACATAACACTAAACAGCGTTCGTAACTATTTTTAAGAAAGAACATTATATAGTGTTCTGTTCTTCGTTATAAAACAGAATAATTTTAATGTTTTTTAGTGTTTCTTTTTTTACATTAATAAAGAAATGAGCAAACAAAAAATTTTAGCAACGACCACAGCACGAATAGCTGTTGTGTGTATTGTGCACATGTTTTGTTTGTGTGAAATTCGTCGCTGTCTTTTTGTTTTTTTTTTTTTTTTGTAGATCTATTTTGTTTTTGTAAAAAAAATTTTCGTTTTTTTTACCAGCCAAAAAGTTGCTAAGCACAACTGAAACGAAGGCACATTAAGGAGCCGTACCGAACACAACGAAGTTTGTGGTTAAAAAAAGGAAAGCAATTAAACGTTCATATCTTTTTGTTGAGTTGGATAAGAACAGTATTATTATTATCACAAACAGAGAAACGTTATTTTTTAATGATTTACTACACAAACACTATTAGCGTTTGTGTTTCCCACAAAACTACCGAACCGAACACTAAGGACTGATATTGAAGGTTTATTTTCAAACACTTTCTCGAACTTTTCAAAAATATGTTTTCAGGAAATTCTTGAGCAGTTTTCCCTTAATTTAAACCTTTTTCAAAATTCTAGCTTATGTGGAGCAATCTCAGTCCATTTTTCTACGCTTAATTCAGAACAATCGTGTAATTCAACGAATAAATAAATAATTCAATTTTAAATTGTTCCAATTTACGATCTTAGAAAAAAAGTTCAAAATATCTGTTAAACTGTCTCTTTTTCTGCGAATTAGATTGTAGAGTATAGAAGTTATGCATTTATTACCAGAAGTCTCAGTTTTGCAAAATTTTGCTCAGCAACAAAATTCTTTTCAATAAACGAAAAACGAACGAAAGTATGACAAACGCATTTACGCTTTAGTCTTATCTCCTTTGTTTGTCCTTCTTTTTTTTTTGTCTGTTTTAGACTAGTGGCCTTTAATACAAATATCGGTCACGAAATTATTAACCTGATTCTAGATTTAAATTATTTACGTACACGGAAAGAACTATTTACAAAATTTTCTTAAAACAGAAACCTTTTGCTTGACCCAGGCCTCAAATATACAGGTATTTGATGGAAATCGATTTTAAAAACGATACAATTTGAAACCGAAAATATCGTTTTCAGTATCTTTTGAAATGCATTTTAAATGCATATTCCTTTTGTTTTCAGTCTTTATTCTTTAAAATTGTATATTATTATTTAAGACTATAATTCAGAAATAGATTTTAAAATCCTTCGAAATTTATCACACCTTTTAAAAACGTTCGTTTTGAAATCGATCGATTTTCATCACATACCTGATAGTTATTTAGAATAAGAAATTTTTGGCTTAGACGAGAATCATGCAAACTTTTCTTGGTTCAAGCCATATTTAGTACATATTTCTTTCCGTGTAGTAATATTAGAAAAAGTCGACGCCAGGCTAATATATTTCTACAAATTAATTATTATTTACACATAATGAATATTGTAGTTTAATATAAATTAGTTAAATATTCGATAATATAACAATTCACGTGATATTTTTTCCGTTTCAGTCATTAAACGTACAAAACTGAAATTAAACATTTTATTTTAAAAGTAAATAAATGCAGGGCAAAGTTTTAGAAACATCAGTTTTCCAGCAATTTGTTTATTTAGTTCTTTTGCTAAAATCTTTAATGTTTTAATTAAAATTTCAATTGCGTTTTGCACATGAAATGTTTGATTTTCACAATATTTTTTTTTTTTTTTTTTTTTTTTAAATAAATAGTGATTCCTCTTTGCTAAAATTAACAACACTGCATGATTGCTGAACAAAGAACGGTTTTTTATAGTTGTACTGTACCCATGTTCTGTAACTTCAGTGAGAACTTATCGCATCAAAAAGATGTGAAACAAAATATTCCATCTCAAAGTTTTTCTTGGGATTTAAAAATTAATTGTCAAGGTTTCGTTATAATGGGCTAAATTCCCATTTCATACTATTGACAAACTGAAGTTTATTGTTGATGGGATAAGCTATTCCTATGCGCATTTCACTGGTTGCTTGGTCAGGAAACTTCATCCAAAGATTTTAGAAAAACTAAAGATATTATACAAATAAAACTGTTAAGCGAATAAGAATTAAAAATCCCCAGTTTTACTTGTAACAATATCAAAGCTTAAACAAAAACAACAACAATTAACAGTGAGTTTATCTTTTCTTACAATCCCGACCAAAATTGGTTGATTTTTTGTCAACTCTAAATGTAGTTAAAATTCGTTTCTCGAAAAGTGAGAAAAAAGTGTGTCTGTAACTTATGTCGAAAACTATCAAAAGAGATTACGTTTAAAAAAAAAAATAAAAAATCGTTTTTTCATCAACACGGATTAATTACTCTATGTATTAAAACATAATAAAAATAATTAAGTATAAAATTATACAAAACCAAAAAATATAGAATTTTTAATACTTAAGACGATTTGATGGGGCTTTGATATTGCTCTCCGTAGATTTTCGTCAAACACTTCCTGTCATCCCCAAATCTTCTGCTGCGGATGAACTTAACGCGTGCCTGTAATCGTCGTCTTTGTGGAGGCATGTCCAGAAGTTGCAATTGACCACAAACATGAGAGTCACGTTGCAGAACGACCTATCGGCTGCTAAATTCTCGGGACAACTGCTGGAGCTTGGCAACGGCCAAATTCCTGTTGATGCTTCGAATGGATTGATATCGTTCCCTGAAAATTTTTGTGAATTCACATCGTCCAAGGAGGAACTCATCTGCAAAGTGTCCCCTGGCATTGCACAAAATTACAAAAATCTCGATTGGATTCGTGAACGGGCAATACTAGCAGCGAAGAATAAGGACGTCGATAGCTTAAGCTTAATTATTCAAAGTCAAATCGCAGGACAACTGCATACGTACAAATCTGTTGAATGCGTGACCGACGAAAATGAACCGACCAGCTACCCGTCGGAATTTTTGAACTCGCTTGATGTACCAGGAACTCCGCCGCATAATTTACAGCTGAAGGTGGTATCGATCATAATCATGTTGCGGAATCTCAATCCTCCAAAAATGTGCAACGGTACGCGGTTGGCCGTCAAAAAGCTAATGAACAATGTGATTCAGGCGACAATCATCAAGGGCAAATTCAAAGGAGAGGAAGTCCTTATCGCTCGAATTCCCATTATTCGAACTGACTCTCCATTCCAATTCAAGCCGATTCAGTTCCCCGTTCGATTGGCATTTCCAATGACAATCAATAAATCGTAAAGCCAATTACTAGAAGTCTGTGGGATAAATCTCGAATTTCCCTGTTTTACAAATTTTAGTGGAAAATCGTATTTCTTTGTCTTTAATTAATGCTAAATATCACTTTATCTATTGGTATAAGGAACAAAACTATCAATATTAAAATTAATAAGAATACAGTTTCCTATAAAACAAGACTCGACTCAGGTTCCTAGAATGAATGGTTTCGGTTATAAAGGCAAAGAAATACGAATTTGAGTGAAAAATCGCTGTTTTTCCATAATTTATTCTCAATGAGGCACATGTTAGCGTTATCCGATTGGGCTGAAACTGTGTCAATCGAATTTTCTATGCTATTGGCACATATAATGGAGTTGCTCCGATAGAAAATCCAACATCGTCAATCGTCATTTTGGTAAATTCATCGAAAAAATCGTCAAAATGACGTAAAATCGTCACATCTAACATCCCTGGTTGAGAACGCCAGTAACACATATCGTTGACGGCGACAAAAATCAACTAAACTTGAAAATTTTTCAACGACGGCGGCGAAAATACAACCATCGGCTACAACAAATAATTTAAATTGCGATTTTAATGTTGGTTGTTAGCAAACGAGCTTTGAAAACATTCCTATATTCTATAAAAATGTCAAAAGAAAAACAATTACGCCTGTATTTATAAAACAATTTTAAATTTAATAAAGGTTTACAAAACAAATTTTGTATGAAAATTCTCCTTAATAAACGTTTGTTAAATTTAATAATCGTTTATAAATACGAGGGTTAAACAATAAAAAAATGTGCCAAAAACAAAATATTATTATTATTCTTAGGTATTTTGCATTTTTAATGGATTTTAGTGTTACAATTTTTTCTCGCCCCGTTTTTTTCGTGAGTTTATTTGACTTTTCTCACAAAAATGTTACAGACACACTTTTTCTGTAAATTGGCGAGTAATTTCCTTGCGTGACAGCTAGTACCAAAAATAGTTACAGACACAGTTTAGTGAGAAAAACAGCTGTTTGTTTCATTATTGTATGGCGATTTTGTTTCATTTCACACATTTCAATCGAAAAGTTTCTCGACGCGAGAGTTACAGAACATGGCCACTGGTTTGCTTAAGGTGCTATCAGACGGGATATATTTTACATATGTACTGTCACTTTTCTTATCCATATATAATTCCGTATGTATGTCAAAATTTCAATTTTACATACGATTCATAATTTTTGCTATCACACCTGCTTATGTTTTTCCTTATGACATAACCTATGAATGTCAACAAAAGCTGACTTTTGTTTACGTTTTAAAACAAACCAGCTGTTTTGTTTATGTTTGTCACAGGAAAATAGAGCGTGTTCTAATCGAAAAAGTTACATATGTATGTATTTCCACATGTATTTTACACACGCAAAGTTTCATATGTATCACACGATGTGTACAACTTTTACAGATGGAAAATTTGACAGTACATATGTAAAATACATTCCGTCTGATAGCACCTTTATTAATTGATTTATAAAATGTTACAAATACAATTAAAAATTATATTCGAACCAAAGCGTATTCACTAGAAGGTGGGGTCAAGTCAACATATGGTGTATTTTTTCGGTGGTCGAATAGTTTTTCTGTAAACAAACCTTTTTTTACAAGCAATATTTTTGAGAATCCGACCACAGAAGCAGAGTTTATTAACCGAGCGATAGCAACGAAGTGAAACAGAACTTTTCATCGCATACTCCATTTGTTTATTAATACAACTCTACCATCGTTTTGAAAGAGCACGAAAATCGAAATACAGAAAAAAATCGTTCAAATTCGACCACAAGTTCCCTTTCTATTAGTTTGAACAGTCAATATTGTCATCTTTCTTTGGATGACGAAAAAAATGCGATAATACGAAATTATTAGCGATGAATTCGAGTGCAGTTAAGATGGTTTAGATCAAGTGTTTATTATATTTATATAAATAACATATTTAATTAGAACAAATATAGCAAATATCTGCTAAATAACAAATACAAGTATTTTCATTGTTTAAATACTTAATATTCACATCAGCTTAAGTATTGCATTGTCATAGAGAATTGTTTTTTTTTTTGATCAGTATCAGGGAAACCCAAAATATTTGCTTAAAAACAGGGTGGGTAATAAATATGTAAAGTCTAAAAAATTGTTAAAAATATGTCCTAAAAACCAGTTTTAGAAAAAATAGAACATTATTTATCGTAGGGCTCACACACCCAGAAACGATGTCTATTGTTTTAGTGTTTGTGTATTTAGTGTGTGTGTATACACAACCCTTTATTCCATTCATAACTATTTTCAAGAAAGTAGAGAACATTTAGAGTGTTCTGTTCTTCATTATAAAACAGAACAATTGCAGTGGTTTTGTAGGCGTAATTATATTTTAATGTTTTACAATGTTTCTTTTTTTACATTGTTAAGGAATAGCAAACAAAAATTTTTAGCAACGACTATAGCACGAATAGCTTGCATATGTATTGTGTACATGTTTTGTTTGCGTACACTTTTTTTATGGCTTTTTGTTTTTTACGATCCAAAAAGGCCGCTTAGTACAACTGAAAAGAACAAACAGTAATGAACTGAACCGAACGCAATAAAGTTTGTGTTAAAAAAAGAACGCAATTGTCATATTTTTGTTGCGTTAGATAAGTACAGTATTATTTTTGTGTTCGAAAGATGACAAACAGGAAAACGTTATTTTTTTATTTTTTTTATTTTTATTTTCTACACAAACACTATTAGCGTTTGTGTATTACACATATCTACCGAACCGAACACTTAAGAAGAGTATATAATGCTTATTTTCGAACACTGCCAAAAACTTAAAGCTTTATTTAAAACAAAACCTTCAACTATTTAATAATATTTGCATATGGGCATTTCCTGGGGCCACGAACGTACGTTCGTACGCTTTTGATGTAGAAATAATATAGAAAACAAAACTTTTCCTAGCATTTTTTTTTTTTTGCGATTCGATAGCATTTGGGTAGCTCTATGTTTAGTACAAAAGATGGATTTCATTGAGTTTAAGTTTTCATAATAATGGCCATTTTCTCAATGTATCGACAAACTGTCTGTTACTTAATGTCAACATAAATTTATTGGAACGATAAACTGTCCGTTAAAGATTTTGGGTTTCTCAATATACCGACAAAAAACATTGTTTTCAGCTGGCAACGCCACTCAAAATACATGTAAAAGTTGGGAGTCAGCTGATTGAATTTATCTGTACGGCAAATAAAAGGAAAATAAATAATTGACAGATGAGTGCCGGTTAGCTTTGCGATAACATCGAAGCAAATGAGACATTGAGAAAACCAAATTTCTTTAATGTGCAGTTTTTCGTTGGGAAAAAAGATAATTGCCTAATGAGAAAATGGCCATAAGAGTTATAAGCGTGTGGTCACGAACGTACGCAAAATAGAAGTCAACTTCGGCTGATAGTAGTGAAATGTAAAAATCTGCGTAATGAAACAGAATTTTCAAAAGTGATTAATTTATTTTAAAAGTGTATTAATGTAGGTCTCCATCCAGTATTTACAAAATAAAATATCTCTCTTGGTTTTTATTTAATTGGCTTATGTACCGGTCGCGAACGTACGATTTTTCCATATGTTTTTTTTATTATTATCACCATGCATTTTACCATAAATGTCTTCAAATTTCCTTAACAAAAAAACTTAATACTCCTTTTACAATTGATTGTAATGGAGAGATTATGCAGAAAGAGTGTAAACATAACATATTTTTTGCATGTAAAATCAGTATATAAAACTGACTTTAGAAGTAGAAAATACAGGAAATTATAAAATTTTCCAGTTTCCAGCCCAATTTCCTCAAGTTAAACAGCTCAGATATGTTAGGAAAACATTCTTTTATAAGAACATAGACTTTTTTTATAATAATAAACAATAAAAGACGATGATAATCAACATTTTATTTTTTCATCCTGGTAGACCATTCTGTGGAAATGCCCATATATGTATGTAGATAGTTGGTCAAACCCAACCAAATTTTCGGGTTTTCCTTATTTGCGGCCCATGGGCCCAGCAAAAGAAAATTATGTTACGAGGTTAAGCTTCATATAAGAGTTAGTTTTACCAATTATTATCTGGTTATCAACATTAATGTATATGAGTTTTTTTGTCTTAAAGTCATTTTAGAAACGAGGTTAAAATGTATAATTTCTGGACCAACCCAATAAAAAATTTTCTTATTTTGCGATGCACTAATGGCTCATTTTCAAAGGCTCAGTTAGGCAAACGTTGCTGTACCGTATCTGTACTTTATCCATCAGCTGTTCGCTTTTTGTTTATGAAACCCAATACAAAAGCTTACCGAAATGCGATGTACCGTAGTTGCAACGTACCAATCTGTGTAAAATAGAATTTCATGCCGTTGTTACGTGACATTTGTAAGACAGTGATGGGCGGCTTGTTTGTTACATTGAATGCGGGTAATTGTGCTCTTTTTTTTTGGTACTTTTTTCAGTATATCTGTGCAATTGCGACAAAACAACTTACAATACAACATATTTCCAAATATACAAATATACATATGTTTAGATGTTTAAAGTAAACAAATAAATATACACATACAATGGAAATGTCAAACATATAAAAGACTTTAAATGGTATCAAAACATTTACAATATATGTATGCTAAAAATTTATATATGGCTATTTCCAAAAAAACGTTAACCACAAAAAATGGAAAAAAAATATTTTTCTTTTCAAGATTTATTTAGAGAATTGCTTATATTTTTTTAATATATGCGTATAAATTAATTGATTCGAAAAAAAAGATAAATGGTAAACGAAGTACTACAACTTTTAGCACATACTTGTGTATATTAGAAAATATGCATTTGGAACAACAATACTCTAATCTAAGGCATATTTATGATCTGAAAATCATTTTTTATTAAGTTTCTTATATAAAGGATTATAAATAGCAACATAAAAAAATTTTAAATCATGGAGGAAAAATTGTCCCGTTTACAATTTCTTTAACAATTTATTTAAAAAAATGTAATTCATATTTTATTTTGAAATCGAAACTATTTTTGGGGCACATTAGTACGCAACATTTAAAAATTAATCCCAATAAAATATTGTGTCAGGTTTCGCAGAAATCACTGTTTAAACGGTTACCCCTTAAAACCCACTTCCGTTTTTTGTCCCGTTTACAATCACTGGTTTTTTGCAATTATCTCGGAAACCACGACAGTAAGCGAAAAATTTCATTTGCGGAAATTAAAGAGCTAATTGAGAGTTAAAAGAATCATTAATTTAAAAAATGAAAATCAGGTTGTTTTTTACAGTTTTGTCAATATAAACGTGTGCGAATGTCCCGTTTACAATCTTGGAAGTGCCCATATGCTAAAATACAAATTTATTTATTGTAAATATATAATATAAATATTAAATTATGAAAATTTTTTACATACACAAAATACTGTTTTAATGATATTTAAATAACGTGGTACCTTTTCTGCACAACGGTCAACATGTGAAAATTTTTGCTTTTTGTTTATGTATGGGAAAGCATATGACACGTTTTTAAACGTTCTATAAGTGCACCAACGTGATTACATTACGGTGCTGTACATTACGGGTACAGCAACGTTCGCCTAACTGACCCTTAAATGTTAGCAGATGTTAGGCACAACGCAATAAGACATACAGAAATGCAGTGTAAGTGAACGACTTTTTAACAAATTTCATAAAAAAACTAACATTAAGGGCCACGGCACTTACAACCTTACCTTACCACGAAGGAGGTTTGTAAAGGGGAATATTTAAGAATAACTTTAACAACAAAAAATTGCGCTAATCGTAAAACTCACTAGATCATATCGTTGTTCGTAAGTTATTGTGTTCTATATGACAAAAATGTTTTTTTGGTAAATCGCTGTTAAAGTTTAGTTGTTAGTTACAAAAAACTGAACCGAAAAAGTTGTCGCAAACTTCTTACCAAGGAAACTTCTACAGTTTCTGATTTTTTTGGTAAAAAAAATTTACGTCCTTGGAAAAGCTTCTAAGAGTAATAAGCGTTTTAAAAAAATAACCTTTGTTCTATATGCACTTATTTACGAATCTCGTATTGTTTTATAGCATATAGAACAATATGTAAAAAAGAATTGTGAGAAATGAAAAGCAATGTGTTTTCACACAACAAAAACTTTATTTCATATAATATTAACTTCATTTTAAACTAAATCTTATAGTTATGTTTTTATTAATACACTTAAGGCAATACTTGGTAATTTCTAAAAACAAGGTAAGTTTTGACTATAATAAAACAAAGACAAAAAGAAGTAATTATTTTTTAAGTTGTATTAAACAAATTATTATAGTATGCCACAGCATTTAACGAGAAAAAATTATATAAACTTCTCACATCATTAATTTTTTCCGATGATATCTTTTTAGTAGCTGAATTCTGAAGATGTTCATCAAATAAATTGTTTTGAGTTGAAAAAACCCATTTCCGTTCTTTTTTTAATACTGATTTTCATATATTCTTTTTGGCACAACGATGTTTTGTATAATATTGTGAATAGCTTATTGTTTTTATATTGCAACGATTTAATACATGCAAAAGGGACATTTTGAAAATCAAGATTTTTTGATTTTACTGAATACACATGAAAGTCTTCAGATGACATTAGTTCATAGTTCAACTTAATCTAAAGGGCCGTGAATTTCTCGTAATTTAAAATGTCGGTCAATTGCACTATGCACGGTATCCACTTCCTGAATTTGAGAATGACCTGGCTCGGAAAATTTTTGGGTGATTGATTGAATGTTTTTATGGTTGTGCGTGAATTGCAAAAAGGGCAGTTGAGAAAATCTGATTTGTATTTTGAGGCACGCAGGATTCGCTCCACAAGATGAAATGTTTAACATTCTTAAAATCCTTAACTATTTGCTGTAAAATATTTCCCACAACGCTGGCTTTGTCATTGCCTGAACGACGGCTTTGTAGCTCGTTCCAAATAGCGCAGTAAGTTATGTTCGATTCTTTTTTGTTTTGCGAAAAGACTGCTTGCCGTCATATTGAAAACGGAAAGTTTTCTCTTATAATAATAAATAGATGAAAGCCCCTTCGGTAATGTAAAAACACTTTGTAAGTCGAAACAAATTACTATGGTGTCTTTGGATTTAATGGCTCTGTCTTTTTCACGCTCGACTTGCAATTTATTTTTCACGGCAATGTTCTTTAAAACTTTTTTTTAACTTTTCATCCAAAGTAATATTTTGTTTGTTCTTTTGGAACAATACACAACGATCGCGCTGATCTTGTTTTTGGCACAAAAAATCCGAGGTTGAATTCTTTTTTAGAAATACCTGTAAACGTCGATAACGATGTGGAATGTTCATTTTATTTGCCAAGAGCAATGTGAAATCATAAAAAGAAAATAAATGTGAAGTCACAAAAGGAAATAAAACGAAAACAGACAATGCATAAAGTTCCAAATTACTACAAACTTCATTTACACTTTTATATAGAACAAAATAAGAAATTATTTTTTTTATTTAGTATTTTTGCTTCGTTTTTGTTCTATATGCACCATTTTTTGCACATAGAACACAATAGGTTACGAAGCTTCTCACTGAAGTGTTGTATAGCACAAAGTCAATGTCTCATATTTCGAAAACTATAAATGATACGAGCAAACCGATGACACAGATCGACAGATCTCTAAAAGTTTACCTAAAAATCAATCTTATCTAAATTTTTTATATTTTGCGGTATAGAACACAATAACTTGGGAACGACGATATATATGCCTTGAATAAAGCGTTTTTTGTGTCAAAATTGTATATTTTTAAAGTGAAAACTCGACATATAAAATCTGTGCCTTCCGTAAGCGAAACTTTTATTTTTCTCCCTTAAGACACCTGTAACGTTTAAAGCTCAATTTTTTATTGGGCAAACAGTTATGATTGCTAAATAGTTACGGAAGTTACGGCATTTAAGCTGATTTCGGAGCTACGGTTATATATGGGCCTCTTCTAACCAAATTTGGTAGGGATTTATGCTGAAATAAAATTTTTTTGGGCCGAATTTAATATTAACATAATAAGATAGTTGGTTAAAGATTTGTGCCCATAAACTATGTTTATGTTTTTGTTCATTAAAAGGGGGTGTCCGCTAAAGAGAGTGTCCACTATACAGAGTTTTTACTGTAAAAATATTTGAAAGGAATTTTATAAAGTCAATACTAATGAGGTTTTAAATTAAAAGCAATCTACAAATCGTGTATTTTGGATTTTGATCGGACTGATCGAAGGTTTTAGTAAATTGTGCACAATTTGGTTCATACATATATTGAATTCCACTTATTACGTGCGTCATCACCCTATCGTAAGATGCTATAATTTTTTCAAATGGCGGTAAATGTCAATTTCGCTTTAAAATTTCTAAAGTAAACATAAACAAAATATACGTCAATTAGAAAGCAAGCGCTAAACTCTTTAATAATGCAAAATAATAGTTTAAGGGCTGGATTTCCGGGTCGCCTTATCTCTCAATTAATCCCTTACAGTATTTTAGCGGTTAAAATAAGGGTGGAAAACATATTGTAGTACGTAAGTTTATAAATTTGAACTATAATTTTAGGGCAAAATAATTATGAACTTATGCAATTTGTCTGAATTTCCGGAATATCAATATATTCCTTATCAATTAAAAGGTTGTTTGTTGTATTTGCTTTTGGGTATTTACGATTGTGGTAAAAAAATTATTGTATATTATTTGTTATTAAATAAAAAACACAACATACCTATTTGATTTAGTTGATAAAAAAAAAAAATTAATAGTGAAGTCGCAATAAAATAATGACGAGTTTAGTTACATAGCGTTTACATTTGCCAGTACTGGCAAGACAGTAGCAATTCATTCAAACTTTTTCACTAAGTCCCAATTTACACTAGGGACATTTCTTGCCGGACAGACGAAGTTTGAAGGCGAGGGGTTGAAAAGGTAGAGGTAGAGTGTGTAGAACATGACTATCTGTACTGGACATTTTTTCATTTCTCTTTCTTACTTTTCGTAGTTTACATGCAAGTATTAATATCTGTCTGACTTCTAATGTTTCATATGTAAACGCTTCGGGTAAGATTAAAAGAGAATTCAAAAAATGTCCGGCAAGAAATGTCCCTAGTGTAAATTGGGACTAATACATAAACACTTTTACAGCTATTTTGTTTTTGCATTGTTTTGCCAACTAATATGTATATGCTTACTGTCTTGCCAGTACTGGCAAATGTAAACGCTGTGTTACTAAAAAAGGAAATCTAAAATTACAATGCATTTAATTGTTTGTTGGTCACATGTAACTAAACAATTTGAAACGATAGTTTTTTTGTAAATAAAAAATTTTATTTACAAAAAACCACTTACATATAAAAAATATTTAAAGTTCTTTATATATGTATAAATCATTTATGGCCTATTTCACCAATTCTATTTAAATATCAATTCATATTAAAATATGGTTTTTCATATAATTTTATTTTTATTTGACGTGAAAAACGAATTTTAAACATAAATTGATATTTAAATGGAATTGGTGAAATAGGCTCTTATTAATACTTAAAAATTAATTTTAAGGATATTTTTGATTTTTTTTTTATCATAAAAAAGATCGAAAACTAAATATGTATGTATGCTTTATTTGGCTACAGCGAATTTTTAATAAATGAATTTTACTGTAAGTGCTTGCATAGACATGTCAGGTTTTTTTCTTCGCCTTTAACTTAACTTATCTCTCATATTAAGAAACCAAAATAAAAAAATTAAAGGGTCTGTGTCTCTTTATATTTTTCTTTTACCCTCGCTTCGAAAAACTCAAGACTTGACGAGTCAAAATTGATGTTTGTGAAAACCAGCAGTAATAAAGTCAAAAACTAAACTAAAGGGGGATTTTTTAAGAGCAAAGGAAAGTTAAAAAAAAAACACATAAAATTCAGAAAAATGCATGAAATCTTTATTTGAATCGATAGTACGGTCCATATAATTTAATGTTTGAAGATTATTTCATGCAAATGTTGACCGTGACTGCGCCTCAATAGTCCAATTTTGGCATACTCTTTCCAACATTTCGGCCGGTATCTCATGAATAAATGCTTCAATGTTGTCTTCCAATGCGTCAATTGAAGCGGGCATGTGTGTATAGACATGAGCTTTAACATAGCCCCACAAAAAATAGTCTAAAGGCGTTAAATCGCACGATCTAGGCGGCCAATTAACCGGTCCCGAACGTGAAATAAAATGTTCACCGAACTCGCCTCTCAATAAGTCCATTATTAAGCGTGCTGTGTGGCATGTGGCACCGTCTTGTTGAAACCACATGTCATGCAAGTCAAGCTCTTGCATTTTGGGCAAAAAAAGTTGGATATCATCTCACGGTAGCGCTCACCATTCACAGTTACGTTACGATTCGCATCATCTTTGAAGAAGTACGGTCTAATGATGCCACCAGCCCATAAACCGCACCAAACTGTGACTTTTTCTGGATGCATTGGTAGCTCTTGCAATGCTTCTGGCTGATCTGCACTCCAAAATCGACAATTCTGCTTTTTAACGTACCCATTGAGCCAAAAATGAGCTTCGTCGCTAAACACAAAAGCGCGCGATGAACTTTCTTAAGAGAGCACGCATTTTTATAATAAAATTCAATAATTTGCAATCGTTGTTCGTTTGTAAGACGAGTCATGGTTAAATTATAGACCAAACTGAAGATGTATGACAGTGAAACAAAACACGAAACGTGCGTCAGCTGTTTAAACCAGTGTTGCCAAAAAGATAATAGCTAAAAAATAACCCGATACATATTTGTATCAAATTTTATGATTATTAATTATCTTGAAACAAATGTTTAGAAGGTACTACAGAAGGTACAATTAAATAAAATTATCGTAAAACAAATTGCTTAGAAGGTACTTTAGTTAACGTTTTATATTTAAGTACACCTCGCTATCAGATCACGATTACAAATTAATCAAATTATAACTATTTTAACTTTCAATAGCTCTTTAATTATTTTATATTTTTTTTTATACGGTTATTAAACAAGATTCAATCATAAAAAATATATTAAAATGTTATTGCCAGTGATAATTATAAACTAACTAACAATTTGATTTATTTTTTTATGAACTTCACATTCTTGTGAGTTAATCTTATCAAATTAAAAAAAAATATATAAGTATATGGCCATTTCCACCGAAAAGATCAGCGAGACTAAAAGTCCAAAACTGCAAACACTTTATTCTAACATATTTTCATAGGGGATAAAAAATCTAGTTTAACAAAATTTAAAATTTATTCAAAAAAAAATTCGCACAAGCACAACTTTTTTTATTTGGATATTTCTATTCCACCTTGTTTTGATTAAAATTCTTAAGAAAGACATTTCGGTCTCTAAAATCTTTCTGAGGGTTCAAAGAGACACAAAAGAATGCATTTTAAATGACTTTAGGTTTTCTTCTTTGTAATATTGCATATTTCGATGTCCCGTGCGACACTTAAAACAACAGTTGTTTTCAGTTCGTCGAAGTATACTTCTTCTATAGAAGATTTGTGATCTTGATAATTACATATATGGGGATTTCTAGTGAAAAGTCTTCGTTTTGTAACGTATTGCCAGCAAGTAATAAAAATTGTATCTCAAAAAATTATATATGTATAATTTACTTTTTTATATTTTGGTGGTATAAAAAACAATAACATTTTACATAAAGTAGACTTTTCGCTGAAAATTCCAATATCCATAAATTTCGTGACATACGACATCGTAAGTGCGACATTAAAAAAAAAATAGTAAACCCAATAGCATTAATAGGGCTAATATGCATTTTAAGCTATCCGATTAGATAGAAAAATCAATTTAAATATCATTATAGAAAAAATGTCCCGTTCGACAGTGATTTAAATAAAACTTCAAAAAAATATAAATCATTTTTTTTTTAATCAAAATTGTTTTTAAGACATCAATGCACAACATTCCAAAATTTGTGAAAGTGAAATGTAGCCTTGTGTTTCACTAAAAACGGAGTTAGTGGATAAACACACTGGTGTTTCTATAACGTGCGAGTGCCTTTGTCTTTTTTAATATTTTAACAACGAAAAATTGCCTAAAATTAGCCTCAACTAGGGGCTTATTCAGAGCTATAAGTTGACCGACCTATTGCCTAAACAAAAATGCGTTCAATTTTAAATCTTTTCATTAAAAACGTGTTCGACGGTCAGATTCGACATAATGGAAATGCCCATATATGATTGCAATATGGCAAGACTAACTAGGAAACTATAAGATCTATATACACAAGCAATGGTTAAATAGTTTACGACTCTAGTCAAGCATTTAAAAATTGTAACTGAAAATAATTCGAAATTGTAAATTCCTTTCAAACGACTCAATCTTTTACACCTTCTTTTCGAATTGGTTTTTAATTAATTATAGAAAATGAATAATTCAAATCAAGTGTAACATTATCTAATAGTATTTGGCTACAATAATCATTATTCAATTAAAATTTCTTATAAATACACAAATTATTCGTAAACTTTTAAAATAAATAAAGAAAACCTTAACCTAGTGAGTTGGCGGCAGACGCCGGCATTGTCTTAAAAATAAATAGATTTTTGGCTCAATCAAAATAATAGAAAATGTGATTTTACTTACATAGTTATCAAAAGTGTGAAACAAATTTGAAGAACTTAAGAATTTAATTTGCAAAAATAAATTTTCTGGTCGAAATGATAAAAATGCTGATAAGAAAAATTACGTGAAGAAATGTTGTCTGCAATTTTGTGTAATTCTCTTTTTGAAAAAGATAAAAAAAGACATATTTGTTCATTATTTTATAATAAAAAAAAAGCGCAATCGAATTCTTTATGTTAAGTGTTTTTTTTTTTTTAATTTTAAAACTAAGTTTTTGGCTTTACAAAGTTTATCGAGCCTCTGTCACAAGTCCTAGTATAGAAAGTCCAGAGCTTCCAGAATTCTCTGGTTCTCCACCAGTTAAAAGCACGTTTAAAATTATTATGTTATCAACGATTGCATATGAAAACTGTAACAGCTAAGTGACGCCAAGCCATTAACTAATGCGCTGTAAATTGTAAAACGCACGAAAAGAAGACAAACATTTAACGATTCATCTTCATTTTGACGATTTTATTAGGGTCCAAAAATGGCCACCAGACGATTTGACGCATTATGCCCTAAATTTGACGCTTTTTTAAATAACAAATTGTGCACTTATTTACAAAATTATAATTATAAGTTCATACTATTGAATAACTTCTTTAATACTTTCATTTATTTGGTTAACAGTAATTTTTTCGGATTCTGGTTATAGATCCATTTTTCAAACATTTTTTAAGCACTGAAACGTTCCGAGATGGCATAAGTGGCGCCCAGAATTTGATGTCGGACTAAAATGTCACCAAAGATATGTCATATGTTATGATCGGACTTTAAATGGCGACGCAGTATACAAAAAACTAAAAGGGCGGTATCCAGAGGCATGAGAAAAAATTAAAAGAAATTTTTCTCAAAAGATTTTGTTATTCGTGCTTAATTCCCAGTTTTTATTCTTGATAAAAACACTTGAAATTTATTGTTGATGGGATAAGCTATTCATATGCGCATTTCACTGGTTGCTTATTTTTCTGTAATTCTTTTCAATTAATCTTTAATCCTAGAGAGTGACTGGCTCAACTTTTTTTCAACCCACCTTAATGAGAGCCTTAAGTAAAAGTAAGGGTAAAATATGCACCATGTTTTGCATGTTTTTCATTAGCATATTTACAAAAGAACTTAAAATTGTTTCCCACTGTTGTATTTTTTGTACATACGATCACAAAAATATAGAACATGTAACATTAATACCAAATTTCAAATATTTTCCTATTTTAGATAATAAAAACTGAATTTTTCATATTTAATGGCATGTCGTCGATTTCGAACGAAAGCTTCGTTTTTTTAACTTAAAAACGCTGGCCGCTTTTATTTAGGTTGGCATGTGAAATTATGTTTTTTATACCCTCCACCACAATTTGTTGTGAAGAGGTTATACTTAGTTTGTCATTCCGTGTGAAACTTTTTTATTATTAATCTCAGACCCCATAAAGTATATATATTCTGGGTCCTTGAGTAATTCTAAGACGATTTAGCCATGTCCGTCACTCCGTCTGTTGAAAACACGTTCATTTTCGAAAAACCCAAAAGAAATAAACAAACTTGGTGTCGAATTGCTTGTAGTTATCCTAAGCAGTTTGGGATTGAAATTCAGCAAAATCGGTTCAGTAGGATCAGAGCTATGAATTAAAATGTGGAACCACCACATAAAAAAATTTATAATTTTGTTAAAAAAAAACTAACATTAATGGTGGAACAATGTACAGAATGATATAAGATTTTGCAAAAATTCGTTTTATTTGACTGGAAATCACGCTGCAAAATTTCGTGAAGATCCGTCCATAATTTACCCTATGCCCCTCCCCTCCCGGAAAACAGTATAGTACGCACTATAAATATGCTAACAAATTTTGGCTCGTCACGCATAAAACCGTAAAAAATAATGTTGTCATAACGAAATTTGGTACGTCACAGTTTTAGAGGACTAGAAATGTCACTGTGATATTTCGTGAAGATCGGTCCCTAATTTACCCTAGGCCCCATATAAACCCTACTTCCGGCAAACAGTTTAGTACGTCTAAAACCGTAAAAAATAATGCTATCATAAAAAAATTTGGTACATCAAAGTTTTATAGGACTAGAAATAAGACTGTGAAATTTCTTGAAGATCGGTCTATTATTTACCCTAGGCCCTATATTAACCCTACTCCCGGAAACAGTTTAGTATGCCTAAAACCGTAAAAAATAACGCTGTTATAACAAAATTTGGTACAACACAGTCTTATTGGACAAGAAATAAGACTATAAAATTTCGTGAAGATAGGTCCATAATTTACCATAGACTCCATATAAACTTTACTACCGAAAAAGAGTTTAATACGCCTAAAACCGTAATTAACAATGTTATCGTAATGGAAATTCGAACGTCACAGTTTTATAGGAGTATAAATGACACTGTGAAATTTTATGAAGATCGGTCCATAATTTACCTTAGATCTCATATTAGCAGGCTTCTGAAATTCACTGCAATCGCTTAAATTTAATATATTTAATATTTTTCAATTTTATCTAATTTAAATTTCTTTTATTCCTTAAAATTAGCATTAAGTGATTTTACTTTATTTTCTTTTTTTTTATCTTGTTGTGCTGTATTGATTAAATAATTAAATAATTAAATAAATAAATTAAAAATGAGATAATATTTAAAAAATTCCCTACATTTGACTTAAAATAAAATATCTGTTCTTCTTCCCTTAAGCCTAGTACTCTGTTCAAATTTATGAAAAATTTTGAGCAACATTTATTATTTCACACGAACATTTTGACATGTATCGATGTTACCTATCATGCGAGTTTGTACAATTTGACGTTTTTATTCCTTCAAAGTATGCTACATTGTTTCGTATATGTAAACAAACGCCACATGTATTTTACTAAAATTATTTTTTTTTAATAAAAAAAAAAGTAAATATGGATAAAAAACTGTTACCGGTTGTGTTATTTTAATTTTTTATATCTTTTTTAATATTAAGTTCATACTTTTTTGCTTTTGATTAAAATTCCACGTGAAATAAAGGCAGCTTATATTATTTCGCAGTTGTAAAAAAAATGTTGCCAGAAACATTTCGGAACTTTTTCACAAAATAAACAGAGTACAACTCCAACAACATTCACCCTTATTGTGTTTGGCGTATTTAAAATACGCCTACGACAGTTAGGTAATAGATTAAAGGAAAAAAGTTCACGTTCTCTTTAATCTATTACCAAACAGTCGTAGGCGTATTTTAAATACGCCAAACACAATAAGGGTGATTATTTCATAGATATTCCGCACAAGTTTTTTTCATATGCATTTTGACAGCATTTCACGTGAAATGTTGAACAGAGTACCAGGCTTTACGCTTGAAATTTTCCGAAAAAATCCCTACAGAAAGGGAAAATTCCCAACTATTGGCATCACTGTTTGTACTTTTATTTCTAGGGGGGTTTTTTTTATATGTTTAACCTAAAAAAAAAAATATATTTGTGTTTGCTCACGGTATTTTTTTTTAGACTCGAATGCCTATTTGTGTGAGTGTGTGTATGTATCTTTTTTTTATGTTTAAATATTGTATTTGTGTCTACGTACATATGTACATACATATTTATGTCTAGCACATTTTGGTTCGTATTTCTTAAAAAAATTGTTAAATTAAATACATATGTATGTATGTACATTCTGATGTTTATTGCATCAGCTTTTTTAAATGAGTCAAAAGAAACGATATTTGAATGTGATGAACTTTTGTTGTACCTAAAGAAGTTTTTATTTAGAAAAAATGTTCGAAGCATTTTAAGAGTATCTTAAAAAAAGAATTTTAATGTTTTATGTGAGATACCAACTTGAGAATGACAAATTTAGTTAACAGCTATGAAAACCAAATATAGGGAGCCTTAATTAGTGTGCGGTTTTTGTTAATAGAAAGCAGAGTTCTCAGTTTTGGGGATTGATCTCCAAAGTAGGGATTTTTATACCCACACCACAATAGTGGAGAGGGTATTATGCATTTGTGCTGATGTGTGTTACGCCTTAAAATATTGGTCCTAGACCCACCTTAAAATATACCGAACGTCTTAGAATCACTTTCTGAGTCGAACTAACGATGTCCGTCCGGCTGGGTGGCAGGCTGGCTGGCTGGCAGGCTGGCTGGCTGTCCATAGGTTCTTTTTTTCACAAGGACCAAGCCTATTGAAAATGGGCCGAATCGTAGGACCACGAGGGAAGATAGGGGGAAATTTCTTCCTCTCAAAAACTATCAAACCGATTTCAATGAAATTTAAAACATAGATAGAACCATATCTATATGGACACAAAATGCATGCATTTTTTAAAAAATAGGACCACGAGGGGAGATAGGGGCAATTTCTGCCTCTCAAACCGATTTTAATGAAATTTAAAGCATAGATAGATCCATATCTATATGGACACATTAGCTATACAGTTTTTCAAAAATAGGACCACAAGGGGAGGTAGGGGGCAATTTCTGCCTCTCACAAACTTTCAAACCGATTTTCATGAAGTTTATAAGCATAGATAAATCTATATTTATATGGACACATAAGCATGATGTGTTTTAAAATACTGTGGTGTAGGGTATCATATGGTCGGGCTTGACCGACTATACTTTCTTACTTGTTTTTTTTGTAAATGGGGATACAAATTTCGTGAAAATCCCCAGGGAATTTTTTGGGGAAAAAGCACATTTTTCGCTGGGTGTTCTTGGGAATAATATATCATTTATACACGCCATTTGTGCAATGGCAAGGCCGGTTTGGTCCAGACGTTGATACAAAAAAATTTTTTTTTTTTTTGGTCCGAATTTTTTTTTGTCATACCATGACGCACGTTCGATACCTTTTCAAGAGGTTGCTGAAATAATTTTAAATATGATTTCTGTACCTACATGAAAATTGGTTCTATAATAAATACACACATGAAAATTGGTTCTATAATAAATACACAGGGGTGTGCTAGAAATCGAAAACGTAAAAAAAATTTGGAAGTTGTTTTTAATAGGTACATTTTCAATCAAATTTTAATAATTTTTGTTTTAAAACTCTGTTTAATAAATCAATATTTGCAAAGTATTTGGGTGGTACAAAAACTAAAGTCGTGAAACGTCTAACGAAAATTAAGCAAGTCGAAATTGCTGCTTTGACGCTACAAAAAGAAAAAACCTTGAAAAACAGCTTTATAGCCCAAACCTTGGCCTATCTTACTTCCACTTCTATATGTGGCATAGTCCCCCGGGGGTTTGTGGGGATCATCTGATACATATTTTACCTTTTGGTGTTGCATTCTCCGGGAAAAGCAAGTGCAGTCAATACTTGTGATTCGGCAAGAATTCAGAATTTACAGAACTCAGGATGTTCTTGATCTCTTGCCATCGCGGCTGACCAGATATCCTATCTGATGACGCAGGAGTTCGAAGCCCCCGGTGGCACGGCACCGGACTTTTTTTGGGTTGAGACCTCCGTTGGTGTGCTTCTTGCGAAAAATGCTTTCTGTCTTACAGTTTTGTTTTTTCACTGAAAATACACTTTCGGGGATAAGAGATATCTGGAAAATTTTACTAAAGAACTGATTTTTCAAAACTTTTGGAAGAGTTCGGTCTGAGGAATTATCCCTAGGTGCTGTTGCTACTAACAGATGCTAATAGAATTTTTCCAAAAGTAGTGGAGGAAAGCTAGCTCCAGCTCATAAAACAGCTGCGAGTGTATTATGTTGCCTGATTGTGCACTAAAATTGCTACCTGAGTGTGTTGGTTGCGCTCACACTCGAAGGCTGTTGGTAAACGCACCCTGTGGTTAAGGGCCTACTTCAGCCCTAGGGCAGGTTTTCATGTAAATCTTTTTCAAAGCTGTCTATCCCCCGGGGGTATTTAGGGTGACATACCAAGGATATTTCACCTTTTGGTGTTACACATCCTCCGTGGACATCAGCTGCAGTTAATACCTGTAATTCGGCAGAATATAAAATTGACAGATGTCTTAAGATCACGGTTTCTCTATCTGGTACCACGGGAGTCAGTAGTCTTGGAACCTTGACTATTGGTTGAGGCCCCTATAGGGATTACGTGGTGATTGTGGTTTGGACTCAAGGTCGAGAGATCTTAAAAATTCGACTTCAAAGACTGATTTTTAACCTTTAGGGGAAGTTAGGCTGCTGGCGGATCTTCCTACCTGTAAGTGTTGATGGGCTTCAGACGTGGAGTTGATTGGTAAAAGATCGATTGTCACCCAGTGCTTAGACCACCGTAAGGTTATTCTTCACTTCAGTTGAAGATGTCAACATTTTCTTAATTTATTTATAGCCTAAATATGACCCGTTATAACTAACTAACGCTTTTCAACAATACCTTCCGAAAATGGAGTCTTTGTTTAAACAAGTCAAATAAGGATCATGTTTATGTAAAATTTTGTAAATCTTTTATTTTTTACCAAATTTTGCGAGCGTCGGTCTATATTTGGTTAAAACTTCTGACCCATTGCAGATGTTAGTTTTGGTATATTTAAAATATATTTCTACAAAATGTTTTATTTGTGAATACATTTTTACCCGTTTTCTGGAAGCTAGAACAAATCAAAATTTCTTCTGCAGGTAAATAAGTCTTATGGATGTGGGTGCAGACTGAAAATTCCTTTGAATTCTTCATTGGTCCAGTAATTATACGCAATTATACTTTTTTATTTATTTTTTATTCTAAACTTAAATACTAATGCGAATTTTGCAACAATTTAAATATATTTTTAAATAATATACGAAACATTGTGGGAGAAAATGAAGGACTTTGCCCCTTTAAATGATCTTGTTGCCAAATGTCCTTGATTTATTTAGTAATCTTTTTGTTTTGATAAGATTCAAACAAATTATTGTTAAAAATAAATTTTACGAAATCTATGTACTTAAATACGAGTACAAATCGTGTTGACAGAGATTTATTAAAAGAGAACTTAAAAGTAGCAATTAAAAAAAAATTATGTATAAAAAAAACTCAATTTATATTATTTAAAAGCACGTGAAATTAAAATAAAGATTAATAAGGATAAGACCTTGCACACAATATTTTATTTCAAAAAATTACCAACAAAATAATTAAACGTAAAATGAACATTCAACCAAAAAAATAAAAACAACTATTAAAAGCGCTATATTCGGCTATGCCGAATATGGGCATTTCCGCCAAAAGGTCTACCGTGACCGAAAATTTAAAAGTTATTAAAAGCTGACTATTTTACGATATTGTTATAGAGAAATAATTAGATTTACTAATTTTAAAAATTTACCCATAAATTTGTTTACTTTGTCTGTGTTAATACGGCTCTTGTCTTATTGACATGATTGCTACTTTATAGGCGAGAGGGACGAGGGGAAAAGAAACGAGTACACAGATGCATGTACTGTCTTTACGTTTTGCTTTTTCATTCGTTGTTTAATTTTGTTATTGTTTTCAATATCAAAAAAGCACATGTCGTCAACATGACATGAATCATTTGAACGTCAATTCATGTTCAAAGAAGAAAAAGGAAGAATCTTGTCAATAAGACATGAGCCGTATGAACTCAGACTTTGATGAACAATCAGACTGCAAAGTTGCGCAAACGTAATTTCTTATTTGTGAGAATGTTTTATTGTATGTTTTCTTTAATATTATCTTCCTTAAACAGGTGATATTTGATAAAAGGTAATCCAAAATAATTTTCTTACATGGTATGTTATCTAAGGAAGAGTTCAAAGAGAAATATTTTATTCGGATTAACGGTAAATTTTTATTTTGTTTTAATCAGGGACCGTAACTGTTATTCCTTTTTTCATAAAAGTCAGTTGAAAGCAGTTATTTTTTGATTTTTATTTTTTTTAACAAAAATAACAGTTATTTTTTTATTTTTTCGATCAAAAATAACCGTTATTTGTATTTTTTCGAGCAGAAATAAAATTTATTCTCTAAAGAAATGTACGTGATTTAATAATTAAGTTGACTTAAAACTTTTATTTTAATGTGTAATTATCATTGGAATTTCTTATGCACAGTAAAATAATTATTAAAAGTCAACTAAATTATTAAAAAACGTACATTTTTTTAGAGAATAACTTATATTTTTGTTTAAAAAATTAAAAATCATAAAATAACTGTTATTTTTGATCGAAAAAATAAAAATTAAAATTTTAAAAATCAATATATTTTATCATTGACAAGTGCATAAGGAACAATATGGTATACTTGAATCAGTTTTTCGAAATTTTCTTCTATATGCTTTTTTTGTTTTAAAATTCCAATATAACTGTTATTTTCGGTCCCTGGTTTTAATCATGATTCAGTTAAATTATTATGGAAAAAATTTCACGTTCGAAATGTCACGTATCGACCCAGATTTTGGCTTAAAAAAAGAAAATACAGAAGATTTTTGAATCAAACCAAGACATTATAATGTTACATTGCTACGTAAAATTCTGAAAGTAGTTTGACTAAAAAATTGTGCCAGGTTACGCTGAATTACGCCTTTTTATACATGGCCTCAAAAACTAATTCTATTTTTTCACGTTCGAACCGCTACTTCTTTTGCCATTCACCCTTATTGTGTTTGGCGTATTTAAAATACACATTAAGGGTGATTATCTTTGACCTAAAAACGTACATTTTTTTAGAGAATAACTTATATTTTTGTTTAAAAAATTAAAAATCATAAAATAACTGTTATTTTTGATCGAAAAAATAAAAATTAAAATTTTAAAAATCAATATATTTTATCATTGACAAGTGCATAAGGAACAATATGGTATACTTGAATCAGTTTTTCGAAATTTTCTTCTATATGCTTTTTTTGTTTTAAAATTCCAATATAACTGTTATTTTCGGTCCCTGGTTTTAATCATGATTCAGTTAAATTATTATGGAAAAAATTTCACGTTCGAAATGTCACGTATCGACCCAGATTTTGGCTTAAAAAAAGAAAATACAGAAGATTTTTGAATCAAACCAAGACATTATAATGTTACATTGCTACGTAAAATTCTGAAAGTAGTTTGACTTAAAAATTGTGCCAGGTTACGCTGAATTACGCCTTTTTATACATGGCCTCAAAAACTAATTCTATTTTTTCACGTTCGAACCGCTACTTCTTTTGCCATTCACCCTTATTGTGTTTGGCGTATTTAAAATACACATTAAGGGTGATTATCTTTGACCTAGAATCGCGCCCTCCATAAACTTTAGCATAGAATACAGTGCTTTCTTAGTGCTATAATTTGAGGGTTAAGGGATATTTGTTGTTTAAAATGTTATTGCATTTTTGATGCTTACGATTGTCACGTTTAACACTTTGGATTTACCCATATACGATAACCGCCACCTACAGTTAGAATATTTCCGAAGTTGTCTTCATATGGGACCTATGACAATGTGATTTTTGTCTTTTAAAACTATGACTTTCTAAATTTTATTAAAAAAGCATTATTCGTAACAGTTTTACGCCTACTACAGTGTTTTCCGAGAGTGCGCTTTATGTGGGGCCTATTGTAAAATATGAACCGATCTTTAAGTTAGTTAGCAATGCGATTTCTTGTCTTATAAAACTGTTACAGACTGAATTTGAAAATAACAAAATTATTTGTTACGGTTTTACGCGTACTAAACGGTTTTCCGAGAGTGGGCTTTATATGGGCCCTGTGGAAATAATGGAATGATCTTCATAGAAATTAGTAATACAAAACTGTCGCAGACAAACATTTATTACAATAGCATCATTCGTTAGGGTTTTACGCCTACTAGAGTGTTTTCCGAGTATGGGGCCTATAGTAAATTAAGGACCGATCTTAACGAAATTGTGCGCTATGATATAGGACGAACTTGTGCTAAACCTTATATCAATATGTGCATTCCGCCACTATTTTTGCTAATTTTTGTAACAATCAGTATTATCAGTATTTAACGGTGGCTGTTCCACATTTTGATTCACAACTTTTATCCTACAGAATCGATTTTGCTGGCTTTCAATCTCAAACTTCTCAGGAGAACTAGAAACAACTTGACACCAATATTGGTGTCGTTCGAAAGTGAGCGTGTTTTCAACAGACGGACATGGCTAAATCGACTTAGAATTACTCAAGGACTTATAGTATATGTATATCGTTACCTAAAACGCAAAAGGCCCTAACTAACCAAAAAATCAAAAAATTGACTTTATCATTGAATCTGATGTTTTGCATCAACACAAATGTTCACAAAAATCTTTCGACCACAATTATCGATTTTATTAACAAAAAACAAACGGCCCTATCTACAAAAGATTAAATGATAAACGCTAAAATACCTAACTACCAGTTTGCATAGTATGCAACATTGTCAATTGTCAAAACAACTGGTAGGATTTACAAGAAAAATAGAAGAAAAATAAATTAAAAAACTTTTTTTATTTTTATATTTATAAATTTATCCTTTTAAATAGTTTGCTGTAAAATTTTCAAAATGTTAGATAGGGCCTCTTGCGTTTAAGGTATCGATATGTTTTATGTGGACTTAGATAAATATTAAAAGAGTTTCACACGGAATGACAAACTTAGTGTTGCCTCCTCTTCACAACTAGTTGTGGTGGAGGGTACAACAATGGAACTTACAATAGAAATAAAAACCACATGGCGTTTTAACAGTTTGGGCGCGAAAACGGAAAAATGATGCGGCTACACTACGAACAACAACAAAATTAACAGCGTAATGATCACGTTTTTTTTCGTAAATTAAAGAATTTCGTTATTGTGTGTCTAATTTTGGTTGTCCTATTTAAGCAAAAAATGTGATCTCTTTTTCTATATTTGAAAATGATTAATTTTTAGTAGTTTTTTTCTACTTAATTCAAATACTTACAACATTTTTGTATGAAAAGTTTTTTCGTATTCAATTTAAATCGTGCCAAAAATTTTTATTTCTCATTTTTAGGTTTCGTTCGATTCACTTGTGTTTTTTTTTTTTTTTTCTTTAATTCTCTTTTTAAAACGTTTTTCAAATATCTTTTTTTTTATTGCATATTTTTTGTTTTTTTTTTTTTTTTTGGGAGGGAGGGGGGGGGGGGTTACCATGTTATTCATTAAATCCAATAATTTATATCGATATTGATTTCGCTTAATTTGTTAATTGAAATGTTTTAGTCTCAAATGGTTTGTGATCTTCAAACTAACTAAAAAATTTTTACATCATAAATGGCTTGGTGTTCAATAAAATATGATTTCGGTTATTCAACTTTTGGAGACTTTTGAATGTGTACTGAATTCGAAAAGTTGATTAAGTTAATTGAAAATATTTTAGCAACATGTGTCTGCTTAAATATTTTGACAAAATTTATTAAAGGGGTCATTAAAAGGTCGTAAGTAAAAATAAATGTATTTTATTGAATGGGAAAAAATTTTCTTTTTTATTTAAATTTATTTTAATTAATGTTTTAAATGTTTGAAATCAATAATGATCATAAATCATATAACCCAAAAATCGAAAAGAGGTTATTTTTTTAATACACACCATGCAGAGTTTTTCTGTTGTTATAAGTTTAAAAAGTTATCGTTTAAAGTTTGACTCATTGTCCAAAAACTAATGATTTTAAATAGCATTTTCGAAACGAAGTTTTTAGAGTTTATATAAACAAGTTAGTAAAATATATTTTGTTTGGCTTTGTAAATGGATCGACCCGGTCTTTAGTCCTCTTAAGGCCTATACAAATGTATAATAGTAGAGGAAAATTTCTCCAAAATTTTTCACCAATTAAAGCATTAATCAATTGTATAATCAGTTTTAATTAAAAATTTAATCAAGCCAATTAAACTTTTGATCAAGTGAATTAAATTTGTAATTGATACTATTTATTTGTTTCCAAATTTAATTAATTTTTTATTTAATATTACAAAATGTTTAATTAAAATTAATTTTTATTTTTTTCTTTGCGTAATTTTTTCTTAGTGATTAAAAAGAATTAACATCGGTCCGTGTTTTTACGGAAAAAAATTTAGGATCTCGCAATTCATTATTGAACTTTTAACTTATTTTGTAAAATAAACAAACAAAATTGGGGGTTTTTTCGCAAATTGAAATTTTGTGACAAAAAAAAACATTATACACATTTTATGTATGTTATACATACTAATGGTCATTTTCTCATTAGGCGATTATCTTTTTTCCCAACGAAAAACTGCACATTAAAGAAATTTGGTTTTCTCAATGTCTCATTTGCTTCGATTTTATCGCAAAGCTAACCGGCACTCATCTGCCAATTATTTATTTTCCTTTTATTTGCCGTACCGATAAATTCATTCTGCTGACTCCCAACTTTTACATCTATTTTGAGTGGCTTTGCCAGTTGAAAACTTTGTTTTTTGTCGGTATATTGAGAAACCCAAAATCGTTAACGGACAGTTTATCGATCCAATAAATTTATGTTGACATTAAGTAACAGACAGTTTGACGATACATTGAGAAAATGGCCATAAAACTTTTTTCTGACTATTTGACATGTCCCTGTAAAAAAAAAGTATTTTTATTTTGGTCTCCCTTCGAAAAGTCGTATACGTTTGGACATCTCAAAACGCTTTGTGCCAATCTTCTGTGCCGTAGGCGTCATGTCACACCGGCTGAATCAGGTAATACTTGTCGAATATTTCATTTACATAACTTTAATAGAAAATTTTATCGAATCATGTTCAAAATGTATGCTTGATATTTATGTATATAATTAGCTGACCCGGGAAACGTTGTGTTGCCATATAACTTATTTCTCTAAGATGTTACAGTTTCTGCATGCAAAATTTAAAAAAAATCGGTTGATGAGTTAAAAAAGATATAGAGAGGAGTAGCTTTAACCCCTATTCAACGCCCTATTTCCTATTTCCTTTCAGATTTTACAGTGTCTGTATGCCAAAGTTTAAAAAAACCTCTTAATTAGTTAAAAAGATGTAGGGAGGGGGTAGCTTTAACCCCTATTCAACGCCCTATTTCCTATTTCCTTTCAGATTTTACAGTGTCTGTATGCCAAAGTTTAAAAAAACCTCTTAATTAGTTAAAAAGATGTAGGGAGGGGAAGCTTTTATCCCTCTTGCCCTATTTCACGCCCTATTCCCTATTTCCTTTCAGATGTTACAGGTTATGCATGCCGAATTTAAAAAAACGGTTGATTTGTAAGGAATATATAGAGGAGGAGCTTTTACACCTCTTGTCCTATTTCACGACATAAATAATAAAAACTACAGCCTATAGTTCCTTCCAGATGTTACACTTTGCCCTATTTAACGCCATAAATAATAAAAATTACAGCCTATAGTCCCTCCAGATGTTACACTATTTACCTGCCAAATTTCAAAAAAAAACGGTTGATTAGTTAAGAAGATATAGGGAGGTGAAGCTTTTACACCTCTTGCCCTATTCCCAATTTTCTTTCAGATGTTACAGTGCCTGCATGCCAAATTAAAAAAAAAACTGGTTGATAAGTTAATGAGATATAGGAAGGGAGAGCTCTTACCCGTTTTGCTCTATTTTTCGCCCTCTAGCGATATGAAATATTCCTTACAACCTATTCTCATACCTAACAAAAACACATACAAAGTGTCATAAAAATCGGTCAAGCAGTTTCGGAGGAGTTCAATAACAAAAACTGTAACAAATTTATATAGATAGATTTTTATATAGATGTAGAAAAAGGTATTCAAAACACAATCATTTGTCTATGTGGTTAATGTTATAGCGGTATTAAAAAAGTAGCTGCGTTTTTATTGCAACTTTTCGCATTTGTTACGTTTTTTTCATTAACTGTGAGCGCCGTTTTACGCATTTTTGCAACAGTAATTTGCTTTCCTCTACAATTTTTGGCATCTTCCAAATAAATAATGGAGAATATCCGGTGTCCATTACTTTTTTTTTATTTCTTACATGTTTGAATATATTTTTTCAATTTTGCTTGTTGTAGAAAGTAAGTGGTGGCGATATAGTAGTTTTTTTTATTCAATATAGCGGTTTTATCAGTGAAAAAACTAATAAATTTTAATTAACATCACTGTTAATGATATTGCAATACAAAAAAGCTATACCATTTTTATTCTAGCAAATTCGCAATGGTGTAGCAGCAAGTGCAAATCTGTGTATTTTGTTGTTGGTGTGTAATAAAAACGCAACGACATTTTGCAATTGCTATGCTGTTTTTGCAATTTTGCTTTTTCGCAAGAGTGCAACTTTTGACGTGAATAACTTTAAGTCTAAGTTCATACGGCTCATTTCTTATTGACAAGATTGCTACTTTATAGGCGAGAGGGATGAGGGGAAAAGAAACGAGTACACAGATCAGTGTTGCCAAAACTTGGTGACCAAAAATGTCTAAATTGTTGGAAAAAATGGCTAAAAAATGGCTAAAAATGGGCTAAAAAATGGCTAAAAGCTTTTTTAAATAAAAACACATTAAAATTCAATAACAACACAGAAATCATTCATTTAAAGTGGTTAACGATGAAATTGTAAGTTAAGATCAATTTGTTAAATAAGAATAAACGTAAATTAATATTTAATAGATATTTAAAAAATTAAATCAACGATAAATTCGATGTCGTTATTGTTCATCTTATAGGATTCACTCGGGCCTATTAGTTTTTAATAATTTGAAGGTAAATCATAATAACGACAACATTTACCCAACAATAAAAACAAGTTAGAAAGTATAGTCGGTCAACACCACATTGGAACCTATGTTCCAAATTTTATCAAATAATCTCCAAAACAGCCAGCCAGCCAGCAGGACAAACATCGTTAATTCGACTCAGAAAGTGATTCTGAGTCAATCGGTATACGTACCATTATTTTAAGGTGTGACAAACATCAGCACAAACGCATCGTACCCTCTCCACTATTGTGGGGCTGGTATAAATATTTTATTGATAAAATCGAATTAACGGTTTCTTAATGTATCCTTTTTCTCAAATTGCTTTAAACGATGTTTACTTGGGTAAATACCCTCTCTACTTCATCATTAGACCATGCAACTGAGAGCAACTATATACTATATTTTTTGCCGCCTGCATCTCTTTATTGAATTACTTGCAACCAGAAAGAAACACCGATGTTTGTGTTGATCCATTTTATAAATTTAAATTTGGACTACTATTGCTTTATTTTGAAAGATGTTTCATCATCATAGTTTATAGCGATTTCCAACATTTGTAAAAGTTGTGATTAAAATGAAATGAGTTTGAATTGATAAAAATAATTATTTTACATTAATACATTTTCATAAGAAATTGAAAATTATTATTTTAAAAGAAAAACTGCAAAAAAAATTTATGGCTAAATAAGTTGAAAAATGGTTAAAAAAATGGCTAATGGCTAAACTCATTTTTTAATGGCTAAACAGGATGAAAAATGGCTAAATCTAGCCACTAAATGGCTAAATTGGCAACACTGACACAGATGCATGTACTGTCTTTACGTTTTGCTTTTTCATTCGCTGTTTAATTTTGTTATTGTTTTCAATATCAAAAAAGCACATGTCGTCAACATGACATGAATCATTTGAACATTTGGAGAATCTGTCAATAAGACATGAGCCGTATGAACTCAGACTAATAATGAAATTACTACTTCGATATCGATGTGATTTAAAGAAAAACTGATTTTTTTCGCTATACAAATGCTATTCATTTTGTATATGTACTAAAAAATGTCTTCCCATGTTGAAAGCGAACAAATGAAAATGATTTATTAATTGAAACTAAAAGATCTTAAAAGCGTGGTACTTTGCGCAAAAGTAATTCTGAGTTTATCGGTATACTAAGAACACAATACCCTCTCCACTAGTGTGGTGTGTGCATAATAAAACATTTGAGGGTAAGACAACGTTTGCCGGGCTCAGCTGGTATGTATATGAAAAAGCCTTTAAAAAAACAAAGACAATTTCAAATTCACTAAATAATAGTGCATTTGTGATTTTTTTAATGCATTCATTAATCTTTTGGTTTCTATTTAATTATAGATTTATACGAAAATATTTTGTTTGCATTTGTTTTTCAAAAGTTCAACAGCCTTAAAATAATTTTAAGCGAAATAGACAAAAAAAATCTTATTTTTATATCCAATAAAAAAAACTTTTTCATTTATTAAACAAATAATAATTGAATTTTTTTTAAATATACATAAGTTGCACGTTTTGTTGGCGATAACCTGCTGAACTGTTTGCTATTATAATTATTATTAATTTTATTTTTTTTTTCAAGTAAAATACAAAATTTTACACGCGTTTTTTTTAATTCTTGTAAGCAATTGTAAAACCTATTTGTTTTTTCCCTACAGAGATAAAAAGTTTTCAACAGGTTTTTTTTAAATAAAAAAAAATTATTCATATCAAAAAGGCTGTTAATTATTCCAAAAACAACGGTATCCTGTTTTATTGAATAAACACGTGAAATGCTAATTTTACGATCTTAAATAAGCGTTTTTTATTGAAGCTAATTCTTTAAAAACGCAGACAATTCGGGAGAAAATACTACAATTGAAATTACGGAATTCATTTATTTAATCTTAAATTTATTTTTATTTGGAAAAAAAAATATTATTTTCTGCAAATTAAAACAAGTAGCAATATGTAGTCGGTATAGCCTGGCCATATAATTTCCTAGAACACAATGATAATAGACAAATTTAAAAAAGTGTTACCTATTTGGGACCCATGGCCAGTCATGGACCCACCAGAAAAAAATTGTGTTTAGAGCTTTAGTTTCATATAGGAGTTATTTGTACCAAATATTCACCCTTATTCTGCATTTCGATTGTAGAAAGTAAACCTACTTTTCGCCTTTTACGCCTCAATTCATTTTACGCTTTTGTGCATGAAACTTGTTACATATAACTTAGCAGATTCTACATTTTTGACACCTTGTACACAGAGAAAAGGCGTGTAACGCGTGGTGTGGACCTCCAGTATAAAACAGTTTTCCATAGACCTCGCTCTTGGGGGCTAAAGACGTCGAAACAAATTTAAAAAAAATTTCTAAGATTATGATATGAACTTAATTTACAGGGTTTACATGGATTCATAGACTTGTACAGATTAATCATTAATTTTTTTTAGAAAGTTCTGCCTAATATTTACATCGTCAGCTCATTATTGTTTTGGCGCATATGTCAAAAAATCGTAGTGGAGAAAAACGCTTATGAAGGTTTACATGAAGTTTTCTAAAAATCTACCCGATAGAATTGTTTTTATTTTCACCACTGCTTCTGGCAAATGTTTTGGAAAAAAAAATGGAAATTTTTTGTGAACGTTCATGAAAGAACTTAGGTTAGGTTAGAGTGGTCGGTCACATAGACCCCGCATAGACCAAATAGGTCCCTAGCGTTACCACATTGTACGATAACCCGCAGAAGAAAGTCAGTAAAAAGGTCAGTCAGATGTGATGGTACCCAGAGTACCCACACTATCTTGACGAATGCCAGGAGCCTCATTAACCCAATTCCAAAGATTTCCCCGAGATCTTGGAGATAATGATCTCCCAGACAGTTCGCCCTGGAGCGCACGAGTGCCGGACAGTAGCATAGCAAGTGCTCTACCGTCTCCTTTTCCCCTGGTACCCCACAAAATCTACAATTGTCACTATTCAACCGCCCCGCCCTACGGGCGTATACCGCAGTCCAACAATGACCCGTCATAAAACCTATCAGAAGTCTACAGTCCCTTCTCGATAGCGACAGAAGAATTCTCGTCGACTCCGGATCGTAGGATCCCCACATTACCTTGGAAACCCTGCACGTTCTGGTGTTTTCCCAAAACGCTTCTGATCTCCTCCGTATAGCAGAGTCCGTATCTCTTCTTATATTCTGAATTGGAGCCGGGATGGCCATCATCCTATCGTGTCCACCTCTTCGTTGCCCTCTATGTCCTGGTGACCGCGAACCCAGTAGATATGCACTCTCCTATTGACACAGAGTCTATCTATCGAGTCCCTACACTCCTGGACGACATAGGAGTATGAGTATTCAGCGGTTATAGCGCTGATCGCCGCCATGAACGAACTTAGAAGTTAATAATATTTTATTGAAAGTGAAAATTATTGTTTTGTGCCGCATACTCCACTTTTCTAAATTTATTTCTAAAAGTTGTTGACGTTGACATTTTATTTTGCTTTTACTTTTACTCCTTTTTTCTTACGGCAATAAAGATAAGGAAGCAAGAGTTAAATGTATTTTCTTGTTGTGTTTTTTCTTTTGCTTTATAAACTTTTTTCTTAAGACAATGAAGCAAAGCTAGAGTGAAATTTATTTTGTACGTTTTTTTATGAGGAATTTGCTGCATTAGCCAAAACGTGGCGTGTAGAGCAAAACAATACTTTAAAAACTTTAAAATGATTGATATGGAAAACATTTAAAATTTCGTGAAATAGGCTTTGAATTCAGAAAAGGGGTATGGAATATATAAATGCCCCATACCTAAATTATTTTTTTTTTTAATATTCGTAGGTCAAACCAAAAATAAGCTGGCGATATATCAAATTCTACATATTTTAAAGATATATTTTTTACTACAGTTCTTTCCCTAGGGGAAAGTGGACTGAAACCAAACTTGTCATGTGACAGTTCTAAATTGGTGGGGACGGGTTCTGGTTCAAACACTTTTTATGAAGGGGACTTGTTACTTCCACATGTCAATTTCCTAGGAGGGGGTTAATTGACACATTTTTGCCACTTTGTAGCGGGTCACTGAAATATGCTAGAAACACAACTGGGACGAACGACGAATTATTCGAATATTCGTCACCAGAAATAGAACACGTTGTTGTATATGAAAGTACACGCGATCATTGCGTAGGCCGAAATTCGTCGTGCGTAACGAACTCTGCGATAGGTTAATTTCGATTTCTTACGCAGACGTACGACGAATAAATTGGGAAAGGGACAGCGCAGCATGATATCAAAGTCCGATATTTATTAAAAATCGTGAAATCTGTAAAGAATTACAGGGACAATTCGCTTCTATTGCGACCTTGGCTAAAATTCGCGAAGAAATTGCAAACTTTTAAACAAACACTAAAATTTATTAGAAATCGCTTTATGAGTGAAAAAACAAAATGTCGGAAAATAACAAAAAAAAAATTTGCAAAAATGGCAAAAATTCCCTAAAACTATAAGGAATTGCTTAAATTCGGTTAAAATTGTTATATTAGCGAAAATTTGCTGACAGCGGCATGATAGCAAAGTCTACTATTTATTATAAATCGTTAAAGCTGTAAAGAATCAGAAAACTTACAGGAACAAATCGCGAACATGGCTGAAATTCGCGAAAAATTGCTCATTTTTAAACAAACCCAAAAACTAATTTGAGATTGCAAAATCGAAATGCAGAACACTAAAAATGCTGAAGTAATCCTTTTCGAGTGGATTCGGATTCTAGAACACACCCTTTTAATAGTTTTTTAGGTTCACGCACTTATTGTGTCTCATTTGACGAATTTACGCAACGAATTCTTGCCGACGAATTCGTCGTACTATGCGAAGTTCTTTGTTCGATCCAGTTGTGTTTATACCAATAACCTTAATCGACACATTCAATTCCGGTTAATATAATGGCGGTCGCAGACATTGTCCCGAGTGAACCACGTTAATATGATAGGTTCCTCTAATATAATGTAATAGAACCAGATAGAATCAGCCACTAGCCGAACAAAATCCATTCATATGACTAGTTTTGTGTCAAATACCTTTCCTCTGGAGTAATTAAACTTTAAAAACATTATCACCAGTTAATAAATATGTTTACAACCATCATAATTCGTTCCATTTTATTATAATTCACTTATTTTTTAATAGTTTCACAGATAATTACAAATTGTATTCTAACTTAATTAACCGAGCAATGGTTACATATACCTTCAGCCCTTTATATTGAAACAGACCAGAGTCTCTGGCGGAAATCTAACCTCAACCCTCTCTGCACCTTATTTTTAAGTTAATCAGTAGGCATGTCTTTATTAACTTTAAATAATTTTCTCTATGAGCAGTAATGTGCAGCAATGGATCCAATGTTTAACTTTGATTTCAATGTCCATAACAATTTAAATTCCTTAAAAAAAATCTGTAGAATATACAATCAACTGTAGCAATATTTCACATTTCAGGTTCTTAATTAAATAACAAACATTAGAACATGTTATTTATTTATAAATTGTAAACAATTTATTTGTTAAAAATAAAAAACAACTGATTAAGAAAGAAAAAATCACTATCATCATGAGTTTTTTTTTTTAATAATTGACTACTCACTGACATTAGAGAAAATTTCAAAATCTATAATATAATTGTGTTTTTTTTTTAATTAATTGCAATTTCGTTAAAGAACACGCTAATTTTAAATAAAGGCGCCTTTACAAAAGAGAAAGAAAAAATAAATCAAATTCGAAGAAATTTAATCGTTTTTGTTTTGTTTGCATGTACTTGTTAAAACTTTTATGAATCAATTGTTTAATTGATTGAATCATGACGATTTAATTAATAATTTTTGTTTTCTCTTTCATTTTGTATTTTTAGATTGACTGAGTTCCGCGTTCTAGTACATTTTCTTGTTACAGGAGAATAAATAAAAAAAAAAGTAACAACTAAAATTTTGAAAATATATTGAAAAAAAAAAGTAAAAGGGCTGCAAAATAAAACGCCAAACTAATAACATACATATATATAAAGGAAAATTCAATAAATTGAGGCATTTGTTGCATTGGACAACCAACCCAACGGTTTCTTCTTTTACTTCAACTATTTAATTATAAATTTAAATAAAGAAAAATAATAATAAATTATTATACAAAAACAAATAAGTATTTAGAAAGCAAATAAATATGGTGAATATAACGGTAAGTGTTGAAAATTTTTTTTGCTTTGTGAAATTGGAATTGTATTTGAATTTTATAATAATTTTTATGTTTTTGTGTTTGATTTTCATGTTTTTAAGCAGGATAGCGGTGGCAAACATGCCCCTCAAGAAATGGAACAGTTCTTACCCGGCGACGGTTTAAGCGGCAATACAAAGTAAGTTTTTTCAAAAATAACAAAAGTTCTTGGTTTTTCTTTAACAATTAAAGTTAATTGTACATTTTTATTATATTTAAAGCGGAAATCTTTCATTAGATGTCGCTCATTCAATTATTTAATTGGCGTTTGTTCAGCAAAGTTGAATGAAAATTGAGCGTGACAATATTTTTTTTTTCAAAAACTTATTGTTAGATTATTAGATTAATGTTGAAATTAATTTGCCAAATTAATGCCGAAGTAAGACAAAGTGTTTTTCAATTGACACTTCTTAGTAAAAAGTAACACAGGCTAAATAATTACAAAACAAGCGATAGCTGATGACACCTCCCCATCTGAGGCTTATAAATTACACTTTGAATAAAAAAATTTTATAAAATTTAAATTTAAAAAAACAGAAGTCCAATCTAGAACGTGTGCCTGTTGCTTATACTGAATCTACTGTTCTGTATTTTGATTTCGAAAATAGGGTCACCGAACGTGTATATAAGATTGTCATTCTGTTTGTAATTTCTACAATAATCATCTTAAGCGGCCCATACACTTGCAATATTATTGTTAATGATATTCGCCATATTATTTCTATTTTGTCCTATATTATGCAATAAGTCGCACAATGGTTTCATTCATTCAATAAAAATTTGAACATAACCTATAGGAATAACACATTTGTCTTTCTTTTCGTTGTGCAATAAAAATCAAAAGTCTTTTGATTGTTACCAATATATTGTACCACCTTCATATACACATTGGCGATATAATTGTACAATACGTAAAATTAAATAATTTTATTGCAAGTGTATGAGCCGCTTTAGAGACCCTAGAAAGTATCCACATATGGGCTAATCCGAAAATTTTTAAACCAAAGGCAGAAATTTAAAGTTGCCCAAAATCCAAATGTTTGTTAATGGAATCATAGGATACATATTCAAGCTTCAACATATATAAGCAATAAGGTTTTACGGTGGTTTTTTTGTTCTTGGCAGAGGCTAACCTAAACGTACCTCTTGCTTTCATTTATTCTTGTAAAAAAAGGGTATTTTCCATGGTCAAAAAAGTGGGCAAAGCAATCGTTTCAGTATTTAGCGTTTAGAAAAACTTTGATTTCCTTAATTTTCTTTTATTTAAGATAAAAATCATATATGGCTATTTACAAAAAAACGTCAAGCACAAAAAATGGAAAAAAAAATTTTCTTTTCATGCCTATAAATTAATTGATTAAAAAAAAAAAGATAAATGGTAAACAAAGTACTACAACTTTTAGCACATACTTGTGTATATTAGAAAATATGCATTTGGAACAACAATACTATAATCTAAGGCATATTTATGATCTGAAAAACATTTTTTATTAAGTTTCATATATAAAGGATTATAAATAGCAACATAAAAAAATTTTAAATCATGGTGGAAAAATTGTCCCGTTTACAATTTATTTAAAAAAATGTAATTCATATTTTATTTTGAAATCGAAACCATTTTTAGGGCACATTAGTACGCAACATTTTAAAATTAATCACAATAAAATATTGTGTCAGGTTTCGCAGAAATCACTGTTTAAACGGTTACCCCTTAAAACCCACTTCCGTTTTTTGTCCCGTTTACAATCACTGGTTTTTTGCAATTATCTCGGAAACCACGACAGTAAGCGAAAAATTTCATTTGCGGAAATTAAAGAGCTAATTGAGAGTTAAAAGAATCATTAATTTAAAAAATGAAAATCAGGTTGTTTTTCAGTTTTGTCAATATAAACGTGTGCGAATGTCCCGTTTACAATCTTGGAAGTGCCCATATGTAAGTTATCTAATATATATAAAAAATTTGAACTAAAAATGGGTACACTCTGTGTAACGTCCGTAACGGAAAATGGGGTTTTTTAAATTTAACAAAATGAATTTTAATAATTTTGTTTTCCAAACTAGCTTTATAAGCAGAGTTTTTTATGCACTTTAATCTGATGAAAAAAAGAAATACCTTTATTACGCTGTTTTTTCTTAATATAAATGACAAAGTGTGTAACGTCCGTAACGGCATGAAAATACCCAAAATTTTATTTTAATATTATGAGGTGGAAGTAAGTGTTTATAATGGATTTTCACCTGCTGAATCTGAATCTGGACTTAAAATTGCTCTAGGTTGCCGAGAATCCGAAAAACTTCACCTCAAAGTAACAAAAAGTGTGTTTTAATAACATGCAATCCCCCAATCTGCAACTTAAATTGAGATGAATTTCAAATTCTTCTGAAACCTAAAATAATTTCTGAATATCAATAATTAGTAATTAATAACCATGTAGTAAACCGCAACCTCCATGCACCCCTTCAAATATTTGGTGGTACGCCCATGCTTGCAATGTTTACGTACTGGATTTTCCGTTAGAAATCTTTAAGCAATTCTTGCTTTGATCTTAAAATTTTGCCAAAATTTTGCGCGTGTTGACAAATATATTCGTATTAATTAAAATGTGTTCAAATGCAGACAGAGCAAAAACATTTTGTGCAAATTTGAAAATAATACTGAAAAACTGTTGGTGTTTAAAACTAAAAAGGCAGAAAGAAAGCGAGCATATCTTGAGAAAATCAAATAAAAGTTAAAAAATAGTGTGTCACAGGCAAAAAGAATAAAAAGAGATAATAGACAACGAGTGGCCAAATTTAGAGAGGCACATACATAAATACATTCTGAGAAACATTACACAATTCGTAAAAGAATGGAATGTGAGTTGTTTCGAACGGAATTTTTTTGCTACATCCCATGGAAAAGGAGCGGTGGACGGTGTTGGCGCTGTTGTTAAGCGAAAAGGTTGGCAACTAGTAAAAACCCAAAATCTCATCTTAAAAAACTTTCGAGATTTTCACAAATTAGCAAAAAAAAAAAAAATATAAATGGCGTTTTCCTAATTTACGTTGGTAAAAATTTTGTCAAAACTACATCTGACGAAATATCAAAAACATGGATAAATGTAAAAAATATTCCAGCTCTTAAATCATATCATTATTTTTTCGGGCTTTTCCAATGACAATACTATAAGAGTAGCTCGAACAGCTGGGTCTATTAAGCATAAGATACAATGTTTAACGGTTAAATAAACAAATTAATAAATGAATATAAGTAATATAAGAGTGATGAAATATTCTATAATTTTGTTGTAACTAATAAATTAATAATTACAAGGTTAAAAAGATTTTTAAATACATGAATGTTTTTTATATACACAATTTGGTCCGTAACGTAACGTCCGTAACAGACAAAAATTAAGATTTTTGTTTAACAGGACTACTTAGCCTTCTTTTCTAAGATGGATTGATATGGTCATATATTCCACTTAATTTTTTGTATTTGGACTTTTTTTTGTTTATTATGCAAAATTAGCTAAGAAATGTGCAAATGCACATAAGCCTCAAATTCGACTTCCATTTTTCGTAACGTCCGTAACGGAACTTTAAGCTAGCATAACTTTTTTTCAAAAACAGTTAACCTTTAAGTTTAAAACAAGTTTTAAAATACTCCCAAAGAACTGCATTTTGCAAAAAATTTCATGAAAATATTCCAATGCTAACGCCAGCTGTGTCAATTTTAACAAGCAAATTTGCGTGCGAATGTAACGTCCGTAACGCAGGATTAGCCCATATGTATATCGTCAGCTCAGAATTGGCCAAAAAGTCGGAGTGGAGAAAAACGACAAAGAAGATTTACATGTAGATTTCTCAAAATGTAACCAATAGAGTTTTTTCATATTTTTACCACTGCTTCCGGTATATGTTTTGAAGAAAAATGTAAATTTTTGCGCACTTTCATGAATAAAGTTAGAATTTAATAGTATTTTTTGAAAATGAAAAATATTGTTTTGTGCCGCATACGCCACTTTTCTAAAAAAAATTTAAAAAAAGTGGCTTTGTGTGCTGCATACGTTTACTTATTGCGTGAGTGACTGACTCAATCATTATCGTACAGCCTAAACGCCTGAAGCTAAAGAAATTTGGACCGGAGGTGGGTCTCTGCCCAAATTGATTCACTAAGACGGGATTTTTAAAAATTCGAATGTTTAGGGGGTAAAAAAGGGTAAATTCGGAAACCTTTTATCTCCAAAACAAAAAGAGATACAAAAAAACTGTAATATATATCGTCGTTCTTTTGAAAAATAAGTGGGCAGGTGTGTGGTACTTTTTTGTAATTCGGCTCTTTTAGGGTGAAAACGGGTAAAACCTGAATTTTGGTACGTTTGTGTCAGCCCATCTACCTTTTGATCCAATAAACATAGAAATAAAGTTTATACCACATTCGAAACTTGTCAAAAAAATACGAATACAAGTTTGGTAATTTTTCGAAATTCGAACGTTTAAGCGGTGAAAATCGTAACTATTTTTGGTACGTTTTTACAAAACATTTTACATTTTGCAATTTTTAATACTATAATGGGGGGAAAATATAGTACCAAAATGGGAAATACCGGAAATTTAAAACCTTTCTTTAGCTTTTTGGCTCTACAACTGGTATTTTTTAATTATCGTTAATATTTGACCTCAAAACATAAAATTCAACATGCAATGTCTGAATGAATGCTTTATATCTCAGAAAGCACAAAAAATTTCGCGAAACAGATTTTGGATTCAAAAAGGGGGTATTCAAAATATATATATATATCCCATACCTAACTCAATTTTTTTTTAAATGGTCGGTAGGTCAAATCAATTCTGAGCTGACGATATGTATTCTGGCCCCTTATGAGTATCGAAGTAGATCATATGTTTACATGTCAACCATGCGAGCTAAACCAAAGTGGACGCAAGGAAACTATTTGTAAAGTTTTATGAAACTTTTAATCCAAATTTTAATATTTTTAATCAAGCTAAAATTCATCAAATTTAATTTTAATCAAATTATTTTTGTGAAGAAAGGTATTTTACAACATGAAATTAATTAAAATTTATTGATAATTTTTCATTCTTGACTGCCACGGGAATCGAAACCAGGCTTTCACGGACAGGTTTCCATGACATGTTACGATTATTACCACACAACCTCTTCAGAGGGGTTTGCCGCTTCACACTCACCGTCATTGACCACGGCTGGCAGTAAATAGTCAAACACTAATCTTTAAACGAAATGGTATTTTAATTTTGGTAGATCGAATTTTGTTTTGAATGATTATCTTTTTTTAATTGATTTACATGTTCTTCCTTACTTCTGTTTTTTTCGTACTTTTTGTCAAGAATTCTTCCTGAAGTCCAAAGTACATTTTTCAGCACAACTTGAAGGACAAATCTAAACATAGAGCTTATGCCTTAGCTGTTGACAATAATTAGCATTGTGGTTATTTTATTGAACTGTTAATGGTTTTAAATCCAAATTTTAATATTTTTAATCAAGCTAAAGTTTATTAAATTTAATTTTCATTAAATTATTTTTATGAAGGAATTTAACAACATGAAATTAATTAAAATTTATTGATAATTTTTCATTCTTGACTGAACTGGGAATCGAACCTAGGTTTTCGCGGACAGTGAAACTATCATTTGCTTAACAAAGTGCGAAACCAATCGCACATTCAGATGTTTTTTTTATTTAATTAATAAAATGCATTTGTGAGGCTTTTCGTTAATTTTTGACATTATCTTAAGCCTAGCTATTGCATATTATAGTTTTGCTTTAACATTTTGATTAAAAACTTCGTTAAGTTTTTCAATAAATATTTTATTCTTAATATTTTGCACATAAAACAGAACGGAACAAATAAAGTTTTTCTTTTCCCGGACTTTTTTTTATTTCCCGGGAAAGCGGGATCTATTATTCAATTTCCCAATACAAATCGATGCAAAATATTATTTAATTAATTTATTTAAACAAATAAAATTTCCTGAGATCAATAAAATTAGTTTATAAATTTCTGTTGCAAAAGTGATTAATGGCACCTTAATAAGATCTTAAGAAGTTATAGCAAAATTACTTTTTGGAACATTTGGAATAATAAAAACTTCCGATATGTGACATTAGGAGTATTAAGGAATAAAAACTTAAAAAACTATAACCACAGAGAACTAATGATTATATTTAATTCGGAGTAAATTTCCAAAATCCACCTTTAAAGTTTTAAATTTTTCTCCTAAAAAACTTAACAAATAAACTTAAGCACTTATTGCAACAGAATTAATTACAATCCAACATCATTTATATAAAACCAAAAAAATTATGTTATTAAAACAAATTATAACAAAATATTTCTTTTAAAATAAAATTTTAGTTCAGAATAAGCATTTACAGAATCGTTTGAAAGCCTATTTCTAATTTTTATCAAGAAGATTTCAATGAGAAAACACGTTTCCTTTCTACTTGGCAAAATTGTCTTAAGTCAGAAACTGTAGTTTTTCGTTATGTTAAATTGAAAAATATTTATTTGGTGTATTTCATAGACTTTTTTCCAAAGAGCAGATGACAATGATTACAAGCAGTTGTGCTAGACTGAAGTAATTTAAACCAAACAAAAGGGAATGAAAAATTTATGATAATGCGTTATCCCATTTTAAATATATAAGGGAGAACTAAGGGTTGTTTTACACATGTGTGGAAGACAAACGCACATGCGTTTATGTTCTAAATATAAAGTTTAACCAAAGTAAAAACATGTTATAATTATAAAAGAAACTATTTGGAAAATTAGGCAAGTTCATTAATGCATAGAGTATTAGGCATGTCCCAGTTATTTAAGCAGTAACAACTAAAATATCATTTACAATTTTTAAATTAAATAATGCGTCATTTAAAACTATAAACATGAATTTATTAAAACAAGCAATAAATAAACAAACAAATATAATTAACTACAATTTTGCTAAAAATATAAAACATTCTCTCCGTCGATCACAATCTAATTGCATACTCGAGTGTTCCCATAACTATAGAAAACAATTATATGAATTTTGGTTTCTTATTTGAAATAATTTTAATTTGTAGTCAAATGTTAATAATTTAATAACACGTTATATATGTTTTTAGATATTTATTTATCAGTGTTATTTGTTTATATACAGGGGTGTTCTGGAAATCGAAAGCGCAAGAATTTGGAAGTAGTTTTCAATACACCTTTAATATAATTATACCCACACCACAATAGTGGAGAGGGTATTATGCATTTGTGCTGATGTGTGTAACGCCTTAAAGTATACCGATCGACTCAGAATCACTTTCTGATTCGAACTAACGATGTCCGTCCGGCTGTCTGGCAGGCTGGCTGGCTGTCCTTGTAACCTTGTGCGCAAAGTACAGGACGCAATTTTGGAGATAATTTGATAAAATTTGGGACATAGGTTCTTATTGGCACCAGGACCAAGCCTATTGAAAATGGGCCAAATCGTAGGACCACAAGGGAAGATAGGGGGAAATTTCTTCCTCTCAGAAACTATCAAACCGATTTTAATGAAATTTAAAACATCCATATCTATATGGACACATAAAGGTGCTATCAGACGGGATGTATTTTACATATGTACTGTCACTTTTCTTTCCCATATGTAATTCCGTATGCATGTCAAAATTTCCATTTTACATACGATTCCTAATTTTTGCTATCACACCTGCTTATGTTTTTCCTTATGACATAACCTATAAATGTAAACAAAAACTGACTCTTGTTTACGTTTCAAAACAAACCAGCTGTTTTGTTTATGTTTGCCACAGTAAAATAGAGCGTGTTCTAATCGAAAAATTTACATATGTATTTCCACATGTATTTTACACATGCAAAGTTTCATATGTATCACACGATGTGTACAACTTTTACAGATGGAAAATTTGACAGTACATATGTAAAATACATCCCGTCTGATAGCACCTTAACCTATACAGTTTTTCAAAAATAGGACCACAAGGGGAAGTAGGGGGCAATTTCTGCCTCTCACAAACTTTCAAACCGATTTTCATGAAGTTTATATATTTATCTATATCCATATTTACATGGACACATAAGCATGATGTGTTTTTAAATACTGTGGTGTAGGGTATCATATGGTCGGGCTTGACCGACTATACTTTCTTACTTGTGTTTATTATAAAATTTTATTTAAAAAAGAAACAATTGTATAATATTTGTCATAAAATTCTTTTATCACAGAAATCTTATTAAAAAACGACTTTTAAAATTCTCGCGTTTTGCGTTTTCGATTTCCAGAACACCCCTGATAAATACATTTTGTTAATTTTTGTAAATTTAAATTTTTTTGACAGAAAAAAAAATAGATTTTCACAAAAAATTGCCAGTAATTTTAATTTAATTTCTTATGAACAAAAAATATATGTTCACGAGCAATATTGGATACATGATAACAAGTTAAGATTTCAAAGCGAAGTAAATTGTAATTAAAATGAAAAGTTTTCAGAGAATTATCTTAATCTTTTCTTAATATGACAATTCTCTATCAGATGGTCTATATTTTTAATGACTCTGAGACATAATTAAGGTTCAATGTCGTTACACAGAAAAAATTATCTCAAGAAAATTTTTCACAACACCGTTTGATAAAAATAAAATTTTAATTTAACAATCTTTTTATTAGACTCAATGAACATATTTATCAAAATTACACTTCGTCAGCTCATTATTGGTTTGGCGCATATGACAAAAAGTCGTAGTGGAGAAAAACAACAATGAAGGTTTACATGAAGTTTTCTGAAAATATACCCGATAGAATTTTTTTGTATGTATTAACATTTTTTTGAATGTTCATTAACGAACATAGAAGTTAATAGCATTTTATTGAAAGTGGAAATTATTGTTTTGTGCTGCATACGCCACTTTTCTAAATTAATTTTTAAAAAGTAGCTTTTTGTGTTGCATACGTATACTTTCAGATGTGTATTGATTTGTTTACATTTTATGTATATGTGGCAATAAAGCGAAGCATGAGTGAAATGTGTTTTCTTGTTATAATTTTGTTTTGATTTCGCTTTAACTACTTTTTTTTCTTACGGTAATGAAGCAAAGCAAGAGTTAAATTTATTTTGTACGTTTTTGAATGAGGAATTTTCTGCGTTCGCCAAACAGTGGCGTGTAGAGCAAAACAATAATTATTAACCTTTAAAGTAGTTTATATGGAGCAAAGGGGGTATTTAAAATATGTATACCCTATACAAAACTAAATTTTTTTAAAAATGGTCGGTAGGTCAAACCTAAAATGTGCTGACGACTATGCAAAATAGCACTCATTACAATTAAATATTTCTACATATTCAATAAAAACAAGTTAGAGTGCTATATTCGGCTGTGCCGAATCTTTGATACCCTCCACCGATAGTTCGAATGTTTAAGAAGTAATATCTGTATGATGTCTATTTATTTATTATTATTATCTTAAACTGTGACGATTTGTTATTAATTATGGTTTTAGGCGACTAAACTGTTTTCCGGAAGTAGGGTTTATATGGGGCCTAGGGTAAATTATGGGCCGGCCATCACGAAATTTCACAGCGTCATTTCTAGTCCTTTAAAACTGTGACGTACCAATTTCTGTTATGATAGCATTATTAATTATGGTTTTAGGTGTACTAAACTGTTTTCCGGGAGTAGGGTTTCTATGGGGCCTAGGGTAAATTATGTACCGATCTTCACGAAATTTAACAGTATCATTTATAGTCCTATACAAATGTGACGAGCCAAAATTTGTTATGATTGCATTATTTCTTACGGTTTTAGGCGTACTAAACTGTTTTCCGGTAGTAGGGTTTATATGGGGCCTAAGGCAAATTATGGACCGATCGTCACGAAATTTCATAGTGTTATTTCCAGTCCTAAAAAACTGTGACATACCAAATTTTGTTACGCTAGCGTTATTTTTTACGGTTTTAGCGTACTAAACTTTTTTCCGGGAGTATTGTTTATATGGGGCTTAGGGTAAATTATGTACCGATCTTCACGAAATTTAACAGCGTGATTTCCAGTTAAATAAAACAAATTTTCGCAAAATCTTATCTCATTCCGTGCCTTGTTCCACCATTTATGTTATTTTTTGTAACAAATTTATCAATTTTTTTAGGTGGTGGTTCCACATTTTGATTCATAGCTCTGGTCTTACTGAACCGATTTTGCTGGATTTCAATCCCAAACTGCTTAGAATAACTACAAACAATTTGGCACCAAGTTTGTTCATTTCTTTTGAGTTGTTCGAAAGTGAGCGTGTTTTCAACAGACGGACAGACAGACGGACATGGCTCAATCGACTTAAAATTACTCAAGGACCCATAATATATATACTTTATGGGGTCTGAGATGAATAATAAAAAAGTTTCACATCGAATGACAAACTTAATATACCCTCTTCACAACTAATTGTGGTGGAGGGTATAAAAAGTATTGGAAACAAAGTAGAGTTGGAATTTATACTACTTTTGTTGGTTTTTTAATATTTTTATCCATTAATTCATATATCTACAAACTTTTTTAGTGCACGAAATACATTTTCATTTGAACCCCCATTTTCTTAAATGGCTTCAACAATCTTAACGTGCTGCTCATGTCTCTCTCCATGTTAAACACTGAAACAAAGAAATGTCAAATTAAGTTGGGCAAAAAACTTAACGTTAAGGTGTAACTCACAACTAACATCGTGCATTATGGTTGGACCACCCTTTATAATAAAACCTATTTGGAATTTTATTTATACCAATAAAGAGAGTATTAGCATACAATACAAAACAACAAAAAGAAATTAAGAACTAAAAGATAATATTAGGATAAATGCAACTTAATTTAAAACTCCAGATTATCCATTTTTTGTGTTAACATTTTTAGTAATTTGTCCAAAGCCGTTTTACTTGAATAACGCTATCTTGGCATAATTTCAGCAAAGTTCGAAATATTCGATCGGGTTGATATCTGGGCTTTGCGCTGGCTATTTCACTGTTTGAAATTTTTGCATTGACAGCCAATCCTTAATGATTTTGGCCGTATGTTTTGAATCCTCGTCCTGTTAAAAAACAACTTCTTCCTCTGGGTATGCACTTCTGTCCACAGGTTATATTGTCTTCTGGGATCCGAACCTGACTCAAGCCATCAAGCTTCCACCTCTATGTTCCATATTTTCTTTTACTTGCCAGGGAAGTGCCAGTAGTACTCTTTTCCATCTGCCTTAACAGCCCTGCGTGCAATCCATTCACTAAAGGCTAGATTACAGTATCTCACAAGTCTTACATATTCCATAATGTTTTGTGAGATAGAAATGTAATGAGTTTTGTTGTCAAAAAATCCAATGTAACATGACAGTTTGTGTTCACACCATCACACAAAGTATATACACTCACACATGAAATCAAATGCAACACTGATCCAATGAAAAGTATTATTGTTCAGAAATTTTTCAAAAAACGATGAAGTCGTATGGGATGTTAAACTTTTTTCATAATACATGTCATATTCGTGACACATTGCATTCACACTATCACACCTTGTCATATTGCTTGAGTTTTTGACTTGTATTAATACAAAGTATAATTGTGTAATCTCGCCTTAACTGGCTTGTTTATGGCGTGAACAAATGTTCCATGCCTCGAACATCTCTATCTGTAAGCAAACTTGGCCGCGATTTTTTTTTTTTTTTTGTCTCCTGCGTGCATATATTTTTTCTTTTTCTTACTTAAGACACAGTTCGGTGTTAAGTTCGTTATTTTTTTTTAGCAATCTTACGTGCTGAAAAATTGTTTTTGGTCGTTAAAACAATTTGATGTTCTGAACCAGCGGATATTTTTTTTAATTTTGATTTTAAGGTGAAAAATTTTGCAGAAATTTACAATAAAGGCGTTTGCTGTTAACTTTTTCTTTATTGCTTTAGCGATTCTTGAAACAACTCAAATAACGAAATAAAACATTTAGCATTTTCCCATTTTTTTATGTCGCCAGATTGAAATGGGCAAAAATGAATAAATTGAAATTACATATTTATGAAATTAACGAAATCTAAGGTTTTACTTTTGAATTTGAAAAAATTCTTAATACACCATATAAAAAGTATGGTAATAAATAGTTTATGCTGCAAACCTGGTTGGCTTTGAAATATTTTTTCTAATTTTTAATGCGTTTTAAACAAAATTTGATGTTAAATTGCTCGCCAGTTCCTTAAACTAATCGTTATTTGAGATCTTTTTGCAAATTCATTTAATTTTTAAGTCAACGTAATCTATGGACGTAAATGACACAACAAAGCTTTTGGAAGATTAAGCATAATATAAAACATTTAGAAATATAAAATAAAGAAAGGTCAAATACAAATGACACTAATAGATAATTTGAAAAAAATGCTGATTTCATAATAAAGGAAACATTTCATTTAAGTATAAAATTAAAGGTTTTGTGTTTTCTAAAAATTGTTTGAATTTAAAGATTTAAAATCATCATTAAATTCAAACAATGACAAATTGTTTTTTTGAAAAAAAAAAAAGAATCATATTTAACGAACTTTTCGATTTAAGGAAACCTGACATTTTATCGTTCGTTAAACCGAGTTAGCACTGTATTTTTTTTATTTTTTTTATTTAAATAAGTATGTAGTGCAAAACATTAAACTATTAAATTTAGCCACCACTGTATGATTTTAAAAGGCGCAGCCTAAGAGTATACAACGAAAAAAGCAACTAACGGTTTGCTTTGCATTAGCAGTAAAATGTGTGTAATACACACTAACTCAAGCATAGAAAAACATTTTTTAGTTGTAAATGTGAAACTGAAATGGTACAATCTCAATGATAATTGTTTTCACAAACTTTCGCAAGAAAAGCAGTTACTGCACGCAAGCCAAGAAATTCTGATGCAACAAAAATGGCCAATGCAGTCAGCTAACTAGTCTTACAGACACAGAAAAATAACTACAAATACGTAGGTACTAAAAGTTAGAGGAAATCGTTTTAAACGGCTAATGCTGCTGAGCCAGCAAAATATGCTCTATTTAGAAGTTGATTGTACGTTTTCGTTGTTACTGTCTGGTCATTTTACTCTAGACATACTTTGTACACATGAGTACAACATATCACCGATATTTTAGCGATCTTACTAAATAACTTGACCATGTTTTGTGTTAATTTGAGCTTTTATTCGTACTTAAGCAAAAAAAAAAAACTAACCATATTTTGAGAAGGGGCGCAAGTTTCTGGGCAAATCGAAGCCACAGAATTAAACTGCTAATGTTGCAAAAAAATATACAAGAAACAATTAATGTTGATTGGTGTTTATAGTGCTACTGTTGTTGTAATTGTTGTTGCTAGTTTGTGTGTTAAAATCAAAGAAGAATTTCACTGTAAATCTAAAAATTTTTGGAGAAGATAGACTTCAAGCTTTAGTTGTGATTAATCATAAAAACAGTTGTCTTCGAAATTGCCTATAAAACGGTCGCTAACATATTCAATTAAAAAAAAAACAAATTTCGTATTTGAAAGAAAATTATCTTGATATTTTTATTTTACACAATGAGTGAATCTTTAAGTGAACCCATGGAAATGAGGCATGTTATTCGTTAATAAGGATATAATTTTGTGGAGAAAAAAATATATATATTTTTTTGTTATACTTATAATAATCAATAAATAACAGAATTTTTTTAATTTTAATATGAATAGAAAAACTTAACTGCCGTAAAATACTTTAAATTTTGTAAAGGTACAAAACAAATTTACTATGAAAATGTTCCTTTATAAACGTTTGTTAAATTAAATAATTGTTTGTGAATACGGGTGCAAGTGTTTATTGTTTGTTTTAATTCGAAAGAAAACATTGTCGACTAATTGTCGTTTTTATTTAACTAAAACGGAACTAACTTTTATGTTGCAGTGGGATCGAAGATTATAATAAAAAAAATAAAAGCAAAAGTTAAAAAATTTTAACATTTAACTTAAACTTTAACTTTTTTAAAGAGTTTTTTTCATCAATTAAATAACAATTATAAGTTTATTTATTTTTTTTAATTTAATTTTAAATTTCGTTTATTTTAGATATAAAATTCAGCCTCGCAAAGATGCCGAACATGCTTTAACCCAATCGGATTTTGATCCATTTGTGGCACGTCAAAATGAACATCCTACAACGTTAGTATTTTTAAGATTTGTGTGCCGAAGAACGATTTAATAATATATTTGTTGGTTTTAAATTATTTCAGAGACAATGAAACCTTAACGCATTTGCTAAAAGCTTCTTTAGGCACTGGTATTCTTTCCATGCCCATTGCTTTTATGTACTCTGGTATTATAATGGGTATATTCGCTACAATTGTAACCGCCATCGTCTGTACACACTGCAGTTATGTATTGGTAAGTGTTAATGGAGTTTTAAAATAACGACATGATTAATTGAAATTTAATACTAATTGAATGAAATTTGAAATTGTTCAAATATGTAGTTTCTAGATTTATTTAGATGTGCACAAGCGGTAAAAAAATTTGTTTGTAGTTTAAAACACACTTTCGATCATGAGTGACAGTTTTGCTGTCACTCATTATCGTTTGCTCGATAGCGTGGCCGCTAATTTTCGTCAGTCAACCGTCAACCACAAACTATTTTCTGGTTGACTGTTGACTTATGTAATATTTGCTGTTTCTCAAGTTCGATAATCACCCCTATCGTGAATAATTTTTCCCCTTTTTACATATTTGCGATCATAAACAACTCCCATGAAAAAATGTAATTCAAAGAAGAATAATAACGTGAAAAAATGTTCACGGGAAAAATTCCCCTTATCGTGAACAATTTGTTCCCTCGTAATTTGTTCACATTTCCCTTAGATTTTCTCATTTTATTTTTGCTAGGGAACAGAACATGTATGTGAGTAGATCCTCCTATAAATCGAATATTAAGCGTAAATAAAGTTAATAAGGCACAATCCGATATATTGCTCAACAAAATGCAAAACAACAGGACGATTGCCTGCGGATTTGTGAAGCTTTCGACTGACTTGGTGGCAAAATTTTGGAAAATATTTTACTACATTAAATTAAAAAAGTGCAAAAAACTAACGTTGCAATCAAACTATGCCTCCAATATTATTATTATTTAAACTTTTCTTTAAAATATATACTTGTATATTTTTGAACAAAAATTTCATTGATTTTTAATTTTTTTAATCTTCCTTCTTTTTTTTACATTCACTGGAACTGATAGCGTGAAAAATTTTTCACATGAGATTCACGATTGCTTTTTTCCCTTCGAGGGGAATGAAAATTTCATGGGAACAAAAATTCCACTTGTTATTCACGATAGGGGTGAATATGTGCCACAATTTGGGGTCTTGTATAATATTGGAGTTTACGGTTAATCCAGAAACTAAAGAACTATATTAGAAATATTTACATACATCTAGAAAAAAAACGAGATTTTGTAAAAAGATCAATTATCTGTGATGTGTTATAGGAAATGAACTTTTGAAACAAAAATTGTGAAGAATTTACACTTTTGTAATGTTGTTTAAAAAAATAACAAATTTATGCTGGGCTTTTTGAGATCTCAGTTAAACTAGGTTATATTAAACATTTTTTCATTTTTCGAATTTATTTATTTAAACTAGGTTAAGTTAATCTGAAAACAGATATGTGCCGCCATAACCAAGTTTGTACACAAAATTTTAACGGAACAGCTTAGTTTTGCTAAAAATGCTGGTCTGTAATGCAATAATAAACAAAAAATTACATGTCGCCGAAAAATTCGAGTTTCAGACTACGTTAAACTAAGTTTAAACTTAATCCACATCTCAAAACCCGTTCTTAGAGTTACAAATACAATTAAAATATATTATATATCTTAATTAACCGAGCAAAAGTCACTTAGACCTTCAGGCCATTGTAGTAAAACAGACCACAGTCTATGGCGGGAATTGGAATTTTGGTTTTGAATGAAATAATAAAAAAAATCACATTTCGCCGAAAATATCCAAGTTCCAGACTACGTTTTTGTTTTTGTTTGATTTTTTTGTGAAAGAAATGTTAAGCTAAGTTAAAACTTAATCCACATCTCAAAAACCCAGCCTTAAACAGTTTTCTTTTAAACTTCTGTTAATTGGAAAAGTCACATTGAAAAAAATAATAATAATAATAATAAATAATTAAAATTTACTTACAGGTAAAATGTGGTCATAAATTGTATTATAAAACCAGGCGTACAAAAATGAGTTTTGCTGAAATTGCTGAAGTTGCATTTCACAATGGTCCCAAATGGTGTCGCGGTTTTGCACCCATTGCAAAATTTTCCATATTGTTCGGTTTGTTCCTCACATATTTCGGTACATGTTCCGTATACACTGTAATTGTAGCAAAGAATTTTGAACAGGTATGTGTTAGCAAACTTATTAACAAATTTATATATGTATGTATAAACAATTAATTACTTTACCACTTATACTTTCTCCATCTCTTTGTCTCTTCCTCTCTGTCTCTGTCTCTCTTTCTTGTTGTTTAGGTTATGGAACATTGGTTGGGCTATGAAGTATCTTTACGTTTACTGATCTCTTGCTTGCTCATCCCACTCATTTTGCTGTCGTGGATACCAAATTTGAAATATCTTGCACCAGTTTCTATGATTGCTAATGTTTTTATGGGTCTCGGTTTGGGCATAACTTTCTATTATCTTGTTATGGATTTGCCCTCGATTGAGACTAGAGATTATATACATGTTTCAACACTGCCAGCATTCTTTTCCATTACCATTTTTGCAATGGAAGCCATTGGTGTTGTAATGCCTTTGGAAAATAATATGGAAAATCCACGTCACTTTTTGGGCATTTGTGGTGTTCTGTCGCAGGGTATGTCGGGTGTTACATTGATCTATATGTTTTTGGGTTTTTTGGGCTATTTGCGTTATGGCAATGATACAGCCGAAAGTATAACTTTGAATTTGCCAGTACATGAATGGTAAGTGGTAGATGAAGTATGTTTGTTTATGGAAATGAAAGTTTTTATTTTTACTTTGAAATGTTTTCCAGGCCTGCTCAAGCTGTGAAAGTGTTGATTGCTTTAGCTGTTTTCTGTACTTTTGGTCTTCAATTCTATGTTTGTTTAGAAATTGTCTGGGATTCAATTAAAGAGAAATGTACAAAACGTCCAACATTAGTTAATTATGTAATAAGGTAAGTTTGTGTTGCGAATTAATTTAGTGTAAAAGCTTTAAGGTCTAACTATAATAAAAGTTGATGCTGAAGCAAAAAAAAAAATTAAAAAAACATGATTCCATACGGAATGTGCGATCAATTTCGCACTTTGCTCAAGAAAATGAGAGTTTTAAAAAACTTAACGAAAAGGAAAAGTTGAATATGGTTTGACATATATGATTTGCATTTCCACAGTTGCTTAACCCTAAAATCATAAACGATATTTTTTAATACGTTTATACTAACGCCACGTAAATTTTACGTACTGAAGAATCTTCTCCTAAAACGCATAAGTTAATGCTATTGTTATGTCCCAGTTGTTTTTTTTTTTTTTTTTTTTTTTTGCATGTTGCCTATTAGTTATTAAAAATAATCTGAGATAATAATATAATTTATTTTATAGAGCAAGAAAAACAATGAAAAACACCAACCTCTACACGCTTGCGTAGCAAAATTTTAAAAAAACTAAACGTAAAATTTACGTACGTTAGTATTTTAGGGTTAAGCCAGCTTATGCACATTACGGTTGGGCCTTAATACAGATTTTAAAAATATTTAACGGTAGAAAATAATTGCTAGAATTATCTTGCAGAATAAACATAAACATACAGAGTTTTTGAAAATATTCTGGATAATTGGAGAAAAAGAATGAAAAAATAAAAAGTTCTTTAAAGGTATTTCAAACAAATTTAACTATATAGTAGTATTTATTATAACGGATCGCGGAAAAGAAAATATTATATAAATAACACTTTTGGGTTTAATTTACTGCCATGCTGGTATCCATTTAAACATTTTTTCTCGATATTAAAAGCCAATTTCATTTAAAACTTACTATTACTTCCAGTTAACAATATGTTTTTGGCAGTTATAGCTGATAGTTAATTATTACTAAGCTTGTTAAAATTTGCCGTACATATTAAATTCATTTTTTTGGTTATTTGATTTCCAAAAAATATTACTGAATTATATTTTGTTTTATTTACTATCCCATATACAATGTTAAAAGTCCGGAGTACTTCGTCCTTTTTGCTAATAGTTTTTAAACGATGTAAGTCTGATCAAAGAGCCTTGAAATCTTTTAAAGCTATTGAATAGATTGCTAACATAATCAAACAACCTAACTACTGGTATCTTGAGTCGCATAAAGTCGATAACATAAATAAATAATCTATGTTCATAAGAACAAGATTAGTGTATCCATTATGTTTTAATCCAAAAAGGTTAGGTTTGGATTTGTTTGATCCCTTGAGCAGGATCACTCTTAAGGAATCTAACTTTACATACAATATATTTTGCATTCCTAAAAGTAATTTTCTAGCTTATTTGGGATCTTAATTATTGGTTAAATAAACCAATGATCCATTTAAGACTAATTTTATTGAGTCACTGCAGAAAAAAACCAATCTCTTTGACTACTTCAGAAAACATTTTAAAAAAGTTTTTCCCTTTATTAGGTGTGCTGCCGAACCTAAAAGTTTTTACTGCATTTTAAAAAACTGCGCTAGTTTACACATAGTACAGTAAGTAAGCACACGAATTAAGAGCTTTAAGATACAGTTCTTGACTGATTACTTCCAAATTTTTAGAGCAGAAATTTTTTCAATCAAATTAAGAAAAACAAAACACATGAGTATGTATTAAGACTATACTGAAAACCTGGTCACCGCAACATCACCGGTAATGAAATTTCCGATGATTTGGTGAGACTGGGCTAGAAAATGATGGATACTGACGGTGGGAAGAGAGTCACGGAAGATCGATTCTAATTCACTACTAGGCCGGAGCAAGGTTTCGATTCGAAAGAAATAATTGACGAGTTCGAACAAATTGTACTGTGTATTACGATTTTCGTACTCGTTCGAAACGATAGCAGAGTTCTATTTATAAGCAAATGGGAAATTTGATAAAAAGTTATTGGTCGTAATGGAGAGTTGCTGCTTTTAAAGGGATACAGATTTTGTTTTCGATAAAGTATAACAAACTTTATCGATTTCGGATAGTTTGAAACAACCTGACGAAATCCTAATAAACAGTACGAATTCATAAATTATTTCTTTCGAATCGAAATACGCGGTAACCCCCTGCTTAGGAACCATGATAGGGTAATATGATGTGCAGGATGGTGGTGTTACTAGGATTTGACTTGTTGGATATATGTAAGTTGCACGAGAACACATTCTGTGTCACTGTCCTAGGCTACAAAACAGCATCCAGAGATGGCTGGTTTGTAGGTTCATATCCGAATTTGAGGATGTCACGAGCTGTGGACTTAGGCATAATGTAGGACTATTGTGTTTAGTAGTGTTGTTTTTATTTCTCTTTTGATATTCACTTCCACTAGTTATTGAGTCTCTTTTTTTCTTTTATTCTTGACCCCGTTTTATTAGCTAAGGCGTCACAATTGACTATTGTGGTCTGTTGGTGAGGATGTCAATATCGTCTTCTCTCCAGCCTTTCTATCTAACCTACATCTAAAGAAACAGTTTGTGCTCTATAAAGTTATTCACTTTAATTTTTTTAACTTGCAACTGTGCAAAATAGTATTGTTGCACTTATCTGACGTGCAAAACCTATTATGTTTGCACCTTTACTTTTCAGCTTTTCCAAAACAAATTTTTAAATAACTCAACTTCCACATCAGAAGAGGCATGCACTTCCGATTTTTAAAAAAAAGTTTAAAATAAATTTGAGCCGTAGGTTTCATGAAAAATATATGTATTAATGACTTATATAATTTTTCATCTACCTCAAAATTTCAATTTTTAGACAAGTAGCCCAGTATTTGTCGCTTTCCTCCATTTTTAGACGCCTTTCTTTTTTAATTTGTTTCATTTTTCACAAAATTTATCTTTAAACACTATTTACAATCTTTTAATTCAAAGAAAAAAAAAATTACGTTAAAAAATTATTCCCGCGTTGCTGTTTAGTGTAGAGTTGCTTTTATAAGTACTTTTTCATCATTTTTTTCAATTTGGCAATGCCCAAGGTATATTTACACCAGTGTTACCACCAGCAAAATTCAAAATTACACTTGAGATGAAGCAAAATTACCCGATTTCAATGAAATTACACCTGATATAAAATTGAAGTTTTATTAAATAAAAAGACATTTACAAAGAAGCAAAAACACAACAAACTTATTGGAAGAATATTCTTATTGCAATTTAAAATAAATTAACAAAAATAACATTAAAGACTTAAAAACAATTAATAAAGCTTAAAATAAAACTCCTAAAATAATGAGTTTAACTTCCACATTTGGTTGCATATATCTAGGAAAAGTTAAAAATGCTTATTGCAATTCCTTAATAATGGCTGTTTTTAAGCCCAATAGAACTTACGAAAGGTTAGATTTCAAACGAACTGTCATGCTGCTCTCACTTTTTGCTCAGGCACATCAACATGAATAGATTCATGCTTAAACAACGCCACCAAATTATCCAAAATCAGCCATCGATTTTCGCAACTTATAGGCGACTTCATGATTTAAATGACGCAACTTATTTTTTCAGAAATAAAGTGACGTGTTGATTTAGAGAAAATAAACTGTCAATTAGACTTCAAGGCCGGGCGATTTGACACCTCTTGATTGTTTTCCGTAGGCCTGTGAATTCACTGGCTTATGCTGGTAAATCAACAACAATTAACGTCTTAGACATTATTGTTCATTTTAACAAACTTGGACGTCTGAATGCGTTTCGTCAAGGACAGGCGCGGTGCCTATTTGTCATCAGCTTCAAATGGTAATGCCGTGTATTTATCTGCGATAAAAATTATTTTTTTTTTTGTGTTGTCTACCATTTTAAGTTTCATGGTTCTTTATTACTTATTTAGTTAACAAAATGCCTGCAGGATATTATATAACTGTCCTTTTCGTAATTCAGTTCTACAACTGTAAAGGGCGTTAACTATTCTTCAAACTAAAGCATTTGAAAGTTTCCAGATAAAATAAAATGAATTATATGTTGGAATATTGAAAACATTTCTTACTCCAGGCTTGTTTTAAGTTTGAATAACTTTTTTCAATCAACTTGGGATTCTAAATCACTATAATAGTCATCTTTATCTAAATATAAGGGTTCATCTTGCGACATAAATTACCAAATTTTTGAAAATTTATATACAATGATTGAAGTATTTTCTTAAAAAGAAACCGAGACTTCAGAAGACTGTGAATTTTTTAGCAACAATAAATGTCATTAATGAATCGAATCTTGATTTTATTTGGGTATCTGAAGTAAGAATTTTAAATAACACCTGAAGAATTACACCTATGAGAAATTACCCACGCTCTACCCACGACAGTAACAATTATACCAAATTCGGGTAATTACCCACAAAGTGGCAACACTGATTTACACAGCTGACAAACGAATGGGCCAACGAGTTTACCTTGTGTACAATATACCTTGGCAATGCCATAAAAAATTCCATTTATATTTTACCGTGATAATAGATGAGTTCGAGAACACGATAGAAATTTGGCCGCTCTTACGGTTCTCAACTCAACTCAGTTGAGTTGTAAATAAAAAAACTGGTTGTGTTGAGTTGTAATTGTTTGATGTTTTTGTTCGCCGCAATATAGCATAGTTGTAAACCATAATACAAAAATTGCAACTCAACTGAGTTGAGTTGTGAACCGTAATAGGGGCGTTTACTATTTTTATACTGAACCTTACTGCATTTTACAAATTGCGTTCGCGTACAAAAACTACAGCAAATGAGAACACAAATTTTGAGCGTAAAGTGACAGTTTTTGACTGAGCATTTACAAATTTTTACTGCAGCAATTTTTGCATGCATTTTATTTCAAAATTATGTTAAAAACATTCTGGATAACTTACTCATATTTTTTTAAAATTGATTCTTTTAATTTGATTCTTTATTGTGGTTTTTACATTTTTAAAAGTAAGTTTTTTAAGAAAAATAGAAGACGAATAAATTGTTTATAAACATTTTAAGGCAAATTATGAATTTATTATTAGAAATAATTTTTTGCTTCTCCTGCAAAATTTTTAAAATGTTAGATAGGGCCTTTTGCGTTTTAGAATACTATATTAGCATATTAAGCATTTAATATTTTGCTCCATAGTGTTCGGTTCGGTATATTTGTGAAAAACACAACCGCTAATAGTGTTTGTGTAGTAAATTATTAAAATATATAACGTTTCCATATTTGTCCTCTTTCGAACACACAAAAAATAATACTGTTCTTATCCAACTCAACAAAAGGATGAGAACATTTAAAAAAAAACAAACTTCATTGTGGTCGGTTCAGCTCATTTATGTTCATTCGTTTGTGTTGTGCTTAGCGCTCTTTTGGCTGGTAAAAAAAACCAAACATACTTTACATAAAAAAAATACCCATACGAAAAAAACAAAAAGCCAGCAAAATATTTTAACACATACATGATACACACACAAGCTGTTCGTGCTGCGGTCTTTGTTAAAATTTTTGTTTCTTTATCAATGTAAAAAAGAACACTATCGATAATTAAAATATAATGTATGTCTACAGTATCACTATAATGGTTCTGTTTTTTAACGAAGAACCGAACACTTAATTGAAAATAGTTGCAAACGGTATTAAGGGTTGTATTCGTCTACACAAACACTAAAAAAATAGATATCTTTCCTGGGTGTGTGAGCCGAACGCTAAAAAAATTTCTGTTTATTTTAGAACACTGCTCTTGAGCAACGAACATTCAATGGTCCGTATAAAAGGGTCCATATGTAATTTACCAAAAAGAGAAAAAGCACAAATTTTTCCGTTTTTAAATCGTTAAAAGTACCCTATATCTCATTCTGAATCATATGCTACCTCTATACCAAATTTTTCGAAAATAGAAAAGGTACCGAAGGAAGGAAAGTACCAGCTGTTCCTCATTTTAGTAATTACACAGTATGCTATTGTAGGCTATTATCTGTATGTACACCAAATTACCCGAAAAGAGAAAAAGTACCAATTTTATCCCGGTTTTTAAGGCTTCGAATTTCCAAAGTAAAGAGCTATTAGAAAAAGCTTTGCCGCTTCTGACCTTAAAATAATGAGAACCCCATGGTTTTACCAAAAAAAAAAGCCGCAGGCTGGCTGCAGCCGGAGATCTTTACTTAGGAAGAATATTCCGCTTAGAATTTAATATGAACTGTAGTACCAAAATAATTGTTTTAACCACGTTAAATATTTCTTTTAACAATAGTTTTAAAACTTTTTGTAATGCCTACAATAATCCATTCTATTTTTTCAGAACTGTTTTGGTAACCGCAGCTGTCGTTTTAGCTGTTTCAGTGCCTACAATAGCTCCATTTATGGGCCTTATTGGTGCCTTCTGCTTTTCGATTCTTGGCTTGATATTCCCTGTAAGTTTTATACTAAAAAAAAAACTTCAATAAATTTTAATCTGATGTTTAAATATTATTTTTCTTTTAAAGGTCTTCATTGAACTGGTAACCCATTGGGATACTGGGTTTGGCGCCTACAACTGGATTGTATGGAAAAACATTGTTATCACCTTGTGCGGTGTGTTCGCTTTAGTATTTGGTTCGATGAGCGCTTTAGAGGATATTATTGGCTTATATACCAAAGAAACATAAAAACTACAAAAAAAAATTATATATAAAAATTATTTAAGCAAATTATTATTTTAATTTAAGTTTAATCGTTAGTTAAACAAGCAAAGTTAAACTACAGTTAACTTGATTTTTCAAAACATTTTAAGTATAAATTGTTTTGTAATCTTACAATACAAAACAGAGTATTAAATTCTAACTTTTGTTAGAAATTTACAGGAAAAATTTAAAAAAAAAAACCTTTAAATGAAACAATTTACATAAATAACAACAAAAACTTTAAGTTAACCGAATTTGCATGCTTTATATGTATATTTAAAATTAAAAACTACAAAATAATTTAATTAAAAATTATATGAAACAGTGCCTTTATTTTTAAATATAAAAATCTGTTTCTCTTTAGAACTGTTTAATAGAAAAACAAAAATCGTATACTACATTTATTGTAAAACAAAAAAAAAAAAAAAAAAAGATTTCCAAATCATATTTTTTATATAAATTTTGCGAAATCCAATTAATGGTCCCAAGAGACAAACCGTTGAAAAACTAATTTAGTTTTAAAAAAATTAATAATAAGTATAAGAAAAGATATTTTAACAAAATATTGCATGAGTTATAGGAAAATTCATCTACAAGATCATGCATTTAGATCAATTTTTCCCCTATTAAGAATACAAGTATCAGATCAGGTTTATTTTAATTATTTATTTAATTAATAAAGCAAGATCTATCCTATAATTTATATATTTTTGTTAATATTTTTTTTAACGATATTTTTTGTTTTTATTTTTAAATGTTACATAAATCTCATTATGATTTTTAAAATACATATTGCTTTGTAAACGCAAAGAAAAACTATGGTTGAATTATATGGTTATAGGCAAAACGATCAATTTATTATAATATACAAAATTTTCTCAAACAAGAATGTTAAGCGGCTTATACACTTGCAATAAAATTATTCCATTTTACGTATTGTACAATTATATCGCCAATGTGTATGTGATTATTAGAAGGTGCCACAATATATTGGCAACAATCAAAAAACTTCTGAATTTTTATTGCACACCGAACAGAAAGTGAAATGTGTTGGCAACATTGTGCAATGCTGTTTATGTTAGTCCATTGTGTGACTTATTGCATAATATAGGACAAAATGGAAATAATATGGCGAATATTATATACAATAATATTGCAAGTGTATGGGCCGCTTTAGATAACAATATCCGATAAGTTCATGTTTCCGTATACAATAAAAATGAGATAACGAAATTTTTCCACATAACGACATTTTTCCACATAATCGTAGTACACAGTTCAAATTATTTTTCTCGAATCTAAATACGGGCAAACCCCCAGATAGGGGCTACAAATTGGAACTTCAGTCTGGACAGCCTCCAACTAACACGGGTGGATCATGACCCCCTTGGGTTGCTTGTTTTTTTTTTGACAAATCGACCAACGAAAGCAACAAATAAAATACAATGTTGTATTTTTGGCGTTGTACTTGTTGTAGTACTGCCACCACCGTGAACAAGAAATCGCCTTGTCCATACTTTAACTTTGTGTAAATAAAAGAGGTTTTGAGAGAATTAAATTATTCTTGCACAAAGATAAACAAGTTAATTTTTACAGTTAGACAAGAATCCTCAAATTCAACTATAAAATTTATGGTCTTAGCCATTGCAGAGAGAGAGAGAACATATTTTACCCAATTATGTATACAAATTCTTTGAGAATATTTTCCTTTCTCCCATTTTTCTTCTTTTAATTCAACTGTAAAGGTTAGGAAAGCAGAAAAATTCCCAAGGAGGTTAAAATTGGGTGGATTATAGTTTTTCGACCATGCTTTTTCAACCAAATTTTTTCTCTGCGTGTAATAATCTTAATTTCAGAAAACACTATTTTCTAGTTTTAAATTTAAAAGTTCTTCAAATTTAAAATACCTTTTTTTAAATAAAAATTAAGTTTTCTACAACTGTCATTTCAAATTCATTAGGAAATATGTGTTTTTAACTTAAGAGTATTAATTAAACTTATGTTACAAAAATTGTTTACAAACAATTAAATCTTGTAATCATTAGTACTCAATTTATTTTTAAAGAAAAAAAAATATTCAAAATTTTTATTTTTACAAAAATCAAATTCGTATTTTTTCATTTTTTCATTTGATACAAAACGGTATAGAAAATGAACAGAATTGCATTTAAGAACTGAAATTTGACGATATTATCAATTCATAAGTATGTGCATTAAAACATCTCGTGGTAAGCATTTTATTCCTAGTTACTCTCTTAATGGACCTATTACGATTTACAACTCAACTCAGTTGACCTGAAACTTAAACAACTTTGCTTTACAACTGTTAGTGATGAGTTGTGAATAGCGGTTTTTACTCTTGGTAGTAAAGTATCCTTGTAAGTCTTGTAAATGAAGTTAAAGTACTACTGCCGTTATCATAAAAAATTAAAATAGATATGAATTGTATTTTAAGAAAAATTTTTATGAAAATTTTGCTTTAAAACACTTAATTTACATGATGAATTTTATGACGTCCAATTTTAGACGTCATTTTTTGTTTGGTAGCAAAAAGTGTAGAGGAAGAGAAAACAGAAATCATGTCTATTTTTCTACCACTCTTTCTTCTCTACACCGCTTGCTTCCAAACTAAAAATGACGTCCAAAATAGGACGTCATAAATTTCATCATGTAAATTGAGTGTAACACATTTCAAACTTATTTTATTTTTTATGAATACGGCAGCAATATTTACATCACCACAACAATAAAATGTATTAAACTTTAATTTATTACGTCGTGAATAAAAATCACACAAAAAGCACAGTTACATGTGGCTTGAAAAGTGGACAAGTCAGGTGTAAAAAACATGTCGTGTACATGTACCTTAAACGGTTTGCATTCAAACTGACGAAAACCAAAAGAAAAAACAGCTGATTCATTAATTAAGGCTAGATTACACTAGTATACTTTGTATTAATAACAAAGTGTGAATGCAATGTGTCACGAAAATGACAAGTATTATGAAAAAAGTTTGACATCCCATACGACTTCATCGGTTTTTGAAAAATTTCTAAACAATAAACTTTTCATTGGATCAGGGTTGCATTTTATTTCATGTGTGAGTGTTTACACTTTGTGTGTTGGTGTGAAAATAAACTGTAATGTTACATTAGATTTTTTTGACAGTCGCAACAAAACTCATTAGATTTCTATCTCATAAAGTATTATGGAATACGTTAAACTTGTGAGATAGTGTAATCTAGCATTTAAGGCTATATTACACTATTACACTTTGTATTAATACGTGTCAAAAACTCAAGTAATATGACAAAGTGTGATAGTGTGAATGCAATGTGTCACGAAAATAACAAGTATTATGAAAAAAGTTTGACATCCCATACGACTTCATCGTTTTTTGAAAAATTTCTAAACAATAAACTTTTCATTGGATCAGGGTTGCATTTTATTTCATGTGTGAGTGTTTATACTTTGTGTGATGGTGTGGACACAAACTGTCATGTTACATTAGATTTTTTGACAGTCGCAACAAAACTCATTAGATTTCTATCTCACAAAGTATTACGGAATACGTAAGACTTGTGAGATAGCGAAGGTTGTCGCTTAAGATAAAATTGTTTTCGCTATAAAATCGTAACGGTACCTTATGTGACCATGACATTTTATGAGATGATGCAAGTGTTGCCAGTAAAGTCATTTATTAAAAAACGAAAATTAAAAATGATGTCGCTTAAGCTTTTTGGCGGTAATGCCTCGATATGTACAACAAATCTTTAAACTTTACACAAAAAGTGAAAACCGCTTATATTTATTGTTTTTGATAACCGCATTAACACAGGGAGTAATACAAAACTGCAAAATGTCAACTGAAATAGATCTGAGTTGTAAACCTTAATCAGGGCATAAGTAAGTCTTACATGCATTTTAACGAATCTCTTCTGAAGACCATCATCCGTATGTTTGAGGATTTGGAAAATTTCCATCAGAAGTTCTAATGTGCTTTCACATATGACTAACAACTTTGAACATCGATGTTATACATATAAGTTTTTGTTTATTTTTTATTAATGTTTTCATAGAAAATATACAAGTTTTATTAAAGAAATTTGTCAATTCTTATTGAAACAAAAAAAAAAAAAAAAAAAAAAAAAACAGTGCAAAGTGAAATAGATCGTTATTAAAGCAAATAGTCCATTTATTGCTGTACAAATTAAAAGCAAAAATAAGTATAAAAAAAACTAAAAATTTACAATTAAATGGGCCAATTTAAAGCAAATTTTTATTATTGTGCTATGGAGTGTTTTATCTTAATATGTATAATGTGGAGTATCTTATGATCGAACACCAAATGGTGTCCATTAGGGCAGATAACACTGTAGTTGCTTTAATATAAAACACAAAAAAACAACTATGTATGTATATGGCACTGATTAAAATTGGCCTATTGTTTTAATTCTTCACTATACAACACGAAAACGAAATTCTTAATAAAATAAAAAAAATATTTAAATCAAGTATTTGAGTTTGATTAATTTATTAAATAAATTATTAAAATAAAATTATTTAGAGAACTTCTTGTTTCGTAGTGTCAATACTAGGGATTGCTGTTCGGTTTTAACCGAAATCGAAACCGCGGTTTTAAATGCCTAAAAACCGAAAACCGACAAAAAAACTTCGGTTTTAGGATTTACTTTAACAATATATTCATGCTTAAATAAGTTGCAAATTATACATAATACTGGAACTTCATATACAAAACTTTATACATAACAGCTTGCAACAATGGCAAGGTATTTCAAAATTCTTAAAATTCAAAATAAGTACTAAAGCTTCGTACAGACGATGGTCAGATCTTACAATATTTTAAGCAGGCGTTGCCAACAGCAATATTTTTCTGACAATGGTCCATTGTCAGATGCATTAATTTTGCACTTCTGCATATACAAATGAGCTTACAATGTTCACACAGTTGTAAGACATTTTAGCCAATTTTAATGCAATTTAAGCAACGCTGCTTACCAATATTGTAATGTTGGGTACACACAGTGCAACCTACATGCAATCTGTTTCAATGCAACCTCAAAATATCAAAGCGTTTTGATGTTGATGCAATCTGGAATGAATGAAAATGAATTTAATTCACTAGATTGCGTAAACGCGTTGCATAGTGTGTACCCAGCATAAGATCTCTGACCATCGTCTGTACGAAGCTTAAGAAGAACAAATGTTACCTTTTTAACTCTTATGGTGTTTTCTTTTCTACAAAAAATGTTACATTTTGATTAAAAAAAATGCTATTTGGTGTATGTTTCTTACAAATTTTGCTCCTAAAAAGGGTGGCTTGTTTTATTCTAAAAAAACTCACCCCTTTTCGGGAGCAAAATTTTTAAGAAACATACACCAAATTGCATTTTTTTTTAAATAAAATGTCACATTTTTTTGTAGAAAAGAAAATACCATTAAGTAGACACCTAATTTGTGTGGCACAAACTACCACCTGGGCCTAGCTGGGACCAATAGTGTCTTGTATGGCTATAGAAAAAACTCACACTAACGAACCCCTGGGCAAGGCTGGGCCTACTTTTATATGTATGGAGTTTTATAGCTATAACAGGAAAATTTTGTCGAAAAGTGGAATAGTTCTTCGTAAAAACAGTAAAGAAAGAATTCTTATGTGTTGCGTATGCTTTTTGCTACGTTTCATTTTGATTTTATTAACTACAGTACATATATAATAGGGCACAATACAAACAAAATTCTATTTGGCCAATTGCGACGCCCACGGTGTTTACACTTTTTCTCATTTTCTTGTAAAAAACACTTTGATTGAGGAAAACATAATGTTTCGTTTTGATATACTTAATAAAATTTATAAAAAAAAAACTGGAAAAAGTAAAAAAAAAATGCCTGGTCAGGCACAGGTATACAAGGGTTAATAAAAGTACCTGCATTGAAACAAAAAAAAAATATACATATGGCTATTTCCGAAAATAACGTCAACCACAAAAAATGGGGAAAAAAATTTTTTCTTTTCAAGATTTATTTAGAGAATTGCTTATATTTTTTTAATATATGCGTATAAATTAATTGATTCAAAAAAAAAAGATAAATGGTAAACGAAGTACTACAACTTTTAGCACATACTTGGTATATTAGAAAATATGCATTTGGAACAACAATACTCTAATCTAAGGCATATTTATGATCTGAAAATCCTTTTTTATTAAGTGTCTTATATAAAGGATTATAAATAGCAACATAAAAAAATTTTAAATCATGGTGGAAAAATTGTCCCGTTTACAATGTTAAAAAAAATGCAATTCATATTTTATTTTGAAATCGAAACCATTTTTAGGGCACATTTTTTCCCAAAAATCACTGTTTAAACGGTTACCCCTTAAAACCCACTTTCGTTTTTTGTCCCGTTTACAATCACTGGTTTTTTGCAATTATCTCGGAAACCACGACAGTAAGCGAAAAATTTAATTTGCGGAAATTAAAGAGCTAATTGAGAGTTAAAAGAATCATTAATTTAAAAAATTAAAATCAGGTTGTTTTTTACAGTTTTGTCAATATAAACGTGTGCGAATGTCCCGTTTACAATCTTGGAAGTGCCCATATATATTTTTATGTATGAAGTTTAACTTTGATATTTTCAAAACCGAAACCGACCGGTTTTAATCATTTTAAAACCGAAACCGCGGTTTCACATTTTTACGGTTTTTAGCAAACTCTAGTCAATACTTTAATACCCAACACGGTGGCATAAAATATCTATTTAAAATTTAACATCTTGGAACAAAAAAAATGCTTTTGTTTACCATCTTCTCGAAAAAATGTGTCACTGCCTGTTTTTAGAACGCGAGTGAGTGACTCGTTTAACTAACATTTAAAACAAAATTTAAAAATTTGTTTTCCACTTTTCCACCCGCGTACTAAAAACATTTATACGGCAAATTAAGTAAAACTTGATTTTTTTAAGTGAGTTACGCGTGTTAAGAAATGTGCATAACTTTTAAAATTATGGAGATCCCATTTTCAAACTTTTACACTTTAACGAGGTTAATTTTGGTAAAAAAAATTAATAAAAAATGGGTCAAAATTATAAAAATGTTAATTTTAATTGGTCATTTCCGGTTTGCAGACAAAATGGAATAACCTACTTACAACTACAATTAATGTTGGGAGAATTCCAACCAATTGTAGTAGGGAATGTAAGAAAAGATAATCTCACTGTTTATTGTTGTTAGTTTTTGTTTAAACTCTGATATTGTTAAAAGTAAAACTGGGTTTATAATTCTTATTCGCTTAACAGTTTTATTTGTATAAAATCTTTAGTTTTTCTAAACATCTTATGATGAAGTTTCCTGATGATCTGGCCTAAGCAATCAGTGTTTTTATCAAGAATAAAAATTGAGAATTAAGCACGACAAACAAAATCTTGTTAATAGAAAAATTTTTTTGAAAAGAAAAACAATTCTAGTGAATGAGAGTGCACTTAGTTTGTCATTATGGGTGAAACTTTTTTGATTTTCATCTGAGACCCCATAAGGTATATATATTCCGGGTCCTTGAGTGATTTTAAGTTGATGTATCCATGTGCTTTTGTCTGTCACTCTGTTGAAATCATGCTCACTTTCCAACGCCTCAAACCTCAAGGACAATATTGGTGTCAAATTGTTTATAGTTATCCTAAGCAGTTGGAGATCGAAATCAGTTCAGTAGAATAAGAGTTATGAACCCAAGTGAGGAACAACCACCCTAAAAAAATTTAAATTTTGATACGAAATACATGGACTGATAACAGACTTTGCACATATTCGTTTCATATGACTAGAAATCATGGTGAAATAATGCAGGTGGCATCGCTACGGCAACAAATACAACATTACAACAAAAATGGAAATTAGTCCCAGCTAACGTCAAAAAATATTTTACACCAAAATCTAAGCGTGCCGCTGAACGCAAAAAAGTAAATATATTTAGCCCATTTTTATTCAATTATGGTTAATTTTTTTTTTAATTAAAATTGTCAAAAACTTTAATAAAATACACTAATCACAACACAAAATGTGGACTATTTGTACACATAAACAAAACTTTGACATAAGATTGGACAAACAATGAAAGAATAAAAAATCATCATGTGGCGTAGTAACGCCACCTGTTTATTTCATCATGTTAGAAAACATTCCACTAAATTTGAACATCGGTATATAACTTAAAATAGGCCCCATACAAAGCCTACACTCGGAAATGCCTAAAACTGTAACGAATAACGTATTGTAATAAAATTTAGACTGTCACAGTTTTGAAAAACAAGAAATCACTCCGTTTAATTTCGGTCCATTATTTACAATAGGTCCCATACCCACTCTCGGAATACACTTCAGTACGGTTAAAACCGTAACGAATCGTACTACTGCTGTAAATATGTAGTTTCATACGATTACAAACTAATCCGGCAAATTTCGTAAAGATCGGTCTATTATTTACCATGAGCCTCATTTAAAGCCCACTCTCGAAAAATACTTTAGTGCACATAAAACCGTAACGAAAAAGTTTTATAAAACTAGCAATCATACTTTATTTCGAGAAACTTGGTCCCCATAAAAATCCCACTCTCGAAAACATCTTTAGTACGCCTAAACCCATAATGAATAATGATATTGGAGTAAGTTTTTGTCTGTTATAGTTAAGATAAGACAATATAATCGCGCAGGAGGCAAAAAACCCGACCAAGTTTTCTTACGGAGAGAGATGCTCGAGCAATTTTCGGCTACGTTAAGGTGCGTTTAAATTTCTGCAAGGAGACAAAAATTGGAGTGTGGAAGACTTGAAACCAAAATAAACAGTTTTCAGTTAGATGGAAAACAGTACTACTGACAGCACTTCCCTTCCGAAATTTTGTAAAAGCGACAAGTAAAAGAACGATTTGAAAAAATGTATGGTTAATGGAAACAGAAGATTACCTTCGGATTCTAGAAGAAAATTTTCCCATTTTGTGGACAGAAGTGCAAACCCAGAGGAAGATTTTTTTTAACAGGACGAGTATTTGAAGCATACGGCCAAAATAGTTAAGGATTGGCTGTCAAAGCAAAAATGTAAAACAATTATACTTATGTGCTTTTTTTGAGGAAAAAACTTGCGCGGAACGATAGTGCTCCAACGACTTTAAATGAGCTTTGGATGGGTGTTCAAACACAGTGGTCGAATATTCCAAAGTGCCGGTTTACACACGTCAAGTTTGCTTCTCTCCTAAAAACTCAAGTCTTGACGAGTAGGGATGAAACGATACCTCTAAGGTATCGATACTTTTACTCGATGTGGTATCGCTCGTAAAGTATCGATACCTACTTAAAATCGAAAAAAAAGTATCGATACTTCGTTACTTGTATGAGTACTTGCATCGGTTTGTATGATAAAAGCATAGCGAGCAGCATTTAAAAACGTTCTTATTAGTGTTTTATTAATATACAATAAAATAAGAACTACGATGTCAATGTGAATTTATCTTAAATGTAAATATGTATTTTATTTCCTTTCAATAATTTCTTAAGCTCAAGGTCCGTTTTATATAAAGAATATTTATTTAAAATTTATCCAATATTTCGCTATCTCAATGGATAGCTTCTTCAGGGATTTTTTGGTTTTTTTATATATCAAACAAATTTAAAAAAAAAGGAAATAATATTAAGAAGTTCGAAGAAATTAAGCTAAACAACACTGCTTTACAAATTTTAAGTTTAGAAAAGTACCAAGAACGCCACATGCCTAGAAAAATTAATTGGGACCTCCTGAACACGAAAAACGCTGTAATTTTTTAGATAACGGTACTTTTGTGTTTTTCGGTGTATGGTCCCACTCAAACCCTTCTGGAGCCCAACCAAAAACTCCGATCGAAATAAATGGCACATCGTTGGAAAGTAAATTGAATGCTTTTTCCGTCGATATGCACCTCAAAGTTCAAAATTTTCCTATTTTTTACGTTTTTTTCAAAATTTTTCATTATACCCTTCACCACAGGTGGAAAAGGGTATATATAAGTTTGTCATTCCGTTTGTAATTTCTACAATATTGATCTTAGACCCTATAAAGTATATATATTCTGGGTCCTTATGAGGAGAGAAGTTGATTTAACGATATCCGTCCGTCTGTCCGTCTGTCCGTCCGTCTGTCCGTCTTACGCTTGATAAGTGTTTTCCGGGAAAACCAGACATGATAGCGGCTAGGTTGTTTTACATTTATGTCACATATAGTCCACCATTTCGTGCTATTGAAATTCAGCAAGATCGATCCACAAATGGCTGAGATATGATCAAAAAACCACGACTGCCTCTAATTTTTTCCAAAAATCCCTTGTTGTTGTTGTATTTTTATTGCTTTTTTCTGTATATTTGGAGAACGGTAAGAGCCAAAGTTTCCAAATTAGGTACACACATTTAGGTTGTCAATACACACCACCCTACAAAATGTGGGCGGGATTGGAGAAGTGGGCGTGGTACCTCCCGTACAAAAAAAATTAAAAATTGTATAAAAACCTAAATTTTAGGGCTGTCATATGTCCTATGGATATGACTTATATACCAAAATATCGGAAATTTTTAGTAGAACATATTTTATAAAGAACTCGGGAAAATCGGTTCAGATACAAAAAAGTTATGACCAAAATTAATTTTCGGTAACCATGGATATTCCCGAGTCCAAGTTTTATAACACAAATAAATGGTAAATTTCTTGCTAAACACGTCGGTATATAAATCTGTCAAATCGGTTAAAAAATGGCTGAGTTATAATCAAAATACTGAAATCCCAAAAGTTACTCTTTTTTATAATTAAGTTTTTTTTTTTTTTATAATTAAGTTTGCTTAAATATATGTACACATATGTAGGTATATATATATATGCCTAAAAGCCAATTTAATGGAAATATTATTTTTAAGCACGTTGGTATATAAATCTGCCAAATCGGTTAAAAATGGTTAAGTTATGTGCAAAATACTCCAAAAAAGGACTAAAAACATTAACATTTTTATAAAAGCTAAAATTTTAGAGCTGTATTATGACCTATTCATACGTTTTAGATATCAAAATATCGGAAATCTTTAGAAAAACTCGGAAACTTAGAAAAAAAGTAATGTCAAAATTATAGTTTTTTTTTAATACCTATTTTCGTGAACCATAGAACTTCCCGACTACAAGTTTTATCACCAAAGTAAATGGTAATTTTATACTTTAAGATGTCGGTATGACCAAATACTGAAATTCGATCAAAACTTAACGTGCTATATATTAATTAAACTTTTAATATATTTAATAGCACGCAATCATGTGCAAATAATTAAATAAAACTAAACTATATATATTTTATAAATATACATATATATATACATATATTTAAATATATATATAAACTTCTGTTCTTTCCAAACCATGGTGAAGGGTATATAAGATTCGGCATAGCCGAATATAGCACTCTTACTTGTTTTTATTTCGTTTTTTTTCTACGTTATATTAATAAAGACTTTATTTTTCATCCGATTTTTTTTTAAATTACGATTTAAATGTTGGTAATTAAATATACTATTTGGTTAAAAAATAAAACATTCCAGATATTTAATATAGCGTAGAAAAAAAAACGAAATAAAAATGAAAAATTTTGAAAAAAACGTAAAAAATAGGCAAATTTTGAACTTTGAGGTAGGTGCCATTACTCAGCCATTTCTTATCAGATAGAAATTTTCAGCATATCGACAGAAAAGGCATTCAATTAACTTTTCAACGATGTGCCATTTATTTCGATTGGACTTTTTGGTTGGGCTTCACAACACAAAAGTACCGTTATCTAAAAAACTGTACTTAGGAAAAAAATTACAGCTTTTTTCGTGTTCAGGAGGTCTCAATTAACTTATCTAGGCATGTGGCGTTCTTGGTATTTTTTGGCTGTAAACCAGTGTAATTTATGTATTTTATTTTTAAATTGATAAATATATAATAAAGGGTGGTAAAACCATAATCCATGACGTTAATTGTGAGTCACACCTTAACGTCATGTTTTTTGCGCAACTTAAATTGACCTTTCTTTGCTTCAGTATTTCACAACTTCTACCATTGAGAGGTACACAATTGAGCAGCGCGTTAAGATTGTTAAAGGCTTTAACGAAAATGGACTTTCAATCAAAATGCATTTAATGCACATCGTGATTTTTTTGGTCAGTATAATCGACCGTGTTTCCACAATCGGGAGAATTGCGCGTAAATTTCCGCAAACCGGGTCTGTAGGAAATAGGAAAATATATGTGCATGCTCCCCAGTTAGTTCTGCGGCTGGCGGCGTCTTCGAAAATGAGGTCGGCAAAGCAATTATCGTGAATGGTGTTCGCTATCGCGGGATGATAACGGACTTCCTAAAGCCAGAAATTGAGAAAATGGACTTAGACAATATTGGTATTTCCACAGAAATGTCTACTTATTGTCACGTAACGTCACCAACCATTTTTAATCGTTTCTCAAAGAATAATGAAAATATTATTTACTTTTTTTGCATTTGGGTGTAGAGCGCAACTAGGTTTTCATTTAGTGAAAGAGAGGAAAAATTTGAACAACGTGGTTCTAAAATACAAGAATAATTGCTAGGTGACGTGACGTGACAAAAAGAGAGATTTTCTGTGGAAGTGCCCATATGTGGTTTATAGGTGTGGACTAGGGATGCCAAACGAGACCAGGTTTTTTGAAACCCGGGATTTCATATATAAAAGCCAATTTTAAAATTCGTATAATTATAATTAAATGTTTATGTATAAGAATTAAAACAAATTAATTCATGAAGAAAATTAAACTCATTAAAAAATATGTAAAAATGTTTAATGTATTCTTTTAAAGTAATATGGAAGTATTATGTATTAAAACTTAAATTTAAAAAGATTCTTAAACAAATTAATGACGTCAGATAATTGATACCTTATTTTATCGCAAACATATGCTGCCGACGAAACCAATATTCGCATTCAACACTTCTGGGTGGTGTCGTAAATAAACAACTACAAATATGCTATATGACAATATTTAATTTATTTTATCTCAATTATATATATGCAAGTATTAATCTGATAAACTAAACTTATATGTGTCAAATAACTTTTGGTAGAACCCCCTAGAGTTGTTAACACCTTTTTGCACAACTTGCATTTTGCGTGCGCGGTTCTATTATCATCCACTTAGAAAAAAGACCCACCATCTGATTTTGTTTTCGTAGTACATAATGCATTGCATGTAACATTTATTGACTTGTGGTTTTTTGTAACCAGTTAAAAATTAGATTCATGGCCAGTATGATTTAATATTGAATTTTTACTAAGCCCAAAATCTCGGGATTTTTATATCAAACCCCGGGATTCGGGACTTAAATTTTTAGAATTATCCCGGGTTTTCGGTATTGGGGATTGGCATCCCTAGTGGTTACTGGTCAAACGGTTTCTTGATACCGTTACTTTTACGTTAAGATTAATTTCAATACCAAAGTTAAACGATTACTTTTGACCGATACCGAGTATTTTTTTACCGATACTACTTGGTACTCGGTTGCTAAGTATCGATTACAAAAATACTTGGTACTTATATAAAAGTATCGAATATGTACTTGTATTTACTCGTATCGTTTCATCCCTATTGACGAGTCGAACTTGACGTGTGTGAACCGGTACAAAGCAAACGATCGAAGATATGCAAATGGGCTTTGAACAAATTTAACAGAAATAAAATTTTTCTTAAACGGGCAAAAAGGGATAACTGCATTTTTAAATGCAATTGCATTTATCCTTAATTTATCTTAAACTATTCCTGAATTTTTTATTGTTTTCTTAAGGTGCATGTAGACGACATGTTTTTTACATCTGACTTGTCAACTTTTTAAGTCACATGTAATTGTACATGTCTGTCAAAATTTCTGCTTTATAGAAGGTTTATAATATTCGGTCACAAACGTACATGTAATTTGCTTCTGACATTGTCTCTGTTTTTTTTTTGCATAGTTATTGCAAAAACCAAAATAGAAATGCCGCCACGAAAATTTTTATTTACGCCGTAAAATAGTTTAGCCATCTTTACATATTTTTCTTTTAATTCAAAGATACCAATTTAGGATCTTATAATGAAACTGTTGTTATATATATATTTACATAAATGCTATTCAATGGTGCGATGATCATACATATCTCGGTAATTGTAAAATATAAACTTCAGCCGGCTAATGATTCCGTCAATAATGGACGCCGCTGCCGGTTTCTTCTCGGCATAGATTTCTGATGTCAGATGGTTTGTCAGAAGAAAATAGAGCACACTCTTATTGAAATTTTGTCAGATGACTTTGCATCTGACTTTTACAGAAGCAAAGTTAACAAGTAAGAGTGCTATATTCGGCTGTGCCGAATCTTATATACCCTTCACCATTGTGCGAGCAGAATACAGAGCAACTAGACAAAAACTAAATAATTGTTACATATACATACATATTTACAATACTTAAGGCGCCCGTTCACGACATGTATTTGTCATCTGACATGTCAAATTTTCAAGTCACATGTAATTGTTTATGTCTGTCAAAATTACTGTTTTACATAAGGTTTATAATATTCGGTTACAAACGTACATGTAATTTGCTTCTGATATTATCTCAGTTTTTTTTCGCATTGTTATTGCAGAAACCAAAGTAGTTCTCCGTTTCAAAATAGCTTGCTGCCGCCACGAAAATATTTATTTGCGCCGTAAAATAATTTAGCCATCTTAACATTTTTTTTCTTTTATGTTAAAGATACCAATTTAGAATTTTAAAATGAAACGGCTTTTATGTATATATGTATTTACATAAATTATATTCAATGGTGAAATGAGCATACATATCTTGGTATTGTAAAATATTAACTTCAGCCAGCTAATGATTCCGTCAATAGTTGACGCCGCTGCCAGTTTCATCCCGGCATAGATTTCTGATGTCAGATGGTTTATCAGAAGAAAATAGAGCACGCTCTAATTGAAATTTTGTCAGATGACTATGCGTCTGACTTTTACAGAAGCAAAGTAAAAAAGGTAACACACGACATGTATGTATGTTTTTTGCAGTGGGAAATTTGACATGTCAGATGACAAAAACATGTCGTCTATAAAAAATATTTTGGTCATAACTTTTTCGTATTTATATACCGACGTGTTTAAGAAGAAATTTTCCAGTTAGTTGGGTTATAAAACTTGGACTCGGCGAGATCTATGGTTCCCGAAAATGGGTATTTTGCAAAAAAAAAATAATATTTTGGTCATCACTTTTTCGTATCTGAACCGATTTTCTCGAGTTTTTCAAAAAAAATTCCGATCTTTTGATATATAAGGCGTAACCATAGGTCATATTACAGTCAAAAAATTCAGGTTATTATACAATTTTTGAAATTTTTTGTATGGGAGGCCCAAATTTTGTGTGTTGGTGTGTATTTATAACTTGAATGTTTGCACCTAATTTGGAAACTTTGGCACTTGCCGTTCTCCAGATATACAGAAAAAAGCAATAAAAATACAACAAGGGATTTTTGGAAAAAATTAGAGGCAGCCGTGGTTTTTTGCTCATATCTCAGCCATTTGTGGACCGATCTTGCAGAATTTCAATAACACGAAATGGTGGACTATATGTGACATAAATGTAAAACAACCTAGCCGCTATCATGTCTGGCGTCTCCGGAAAACACATATCAAACGTTAGACGGACGGACAGGCGGACGGACGGACATCGTTAAATCAAGTTCTTTCCTCTTAAGGATCCAGAATATATATACTTCATAGGGTCTTAGATCAATATTGTAGTAATTACAAACGGAATAACAAACTTATATATACCCTTTTCCACCTGAGGTGAAGGGTATAAAAAGGTAACACACGACATGTATGTATTTTGCAGTGGGAAATTTGACATGTCGCCTTTAGGCTTATAACACTATGCTAGTTGAAAAAAATAGACAAGCCGCCCGGCATGGCATTTTAACATAATTCGGGTACGCTGAATCCAATGGTGCTGACTGTTTTTTTAGGTTAGCTCTTGTTTTCGAGATAAACCGTTATTTCAAAAATAGAGGAGGTTGCAAAAAAATTCGGTTAACCGAAATTCGGCAATAATGTTTCCATTAAGATAGGCATTTTTTTCTAATATGGGCAGTTGTTTTAGAAACATAATTATTTGGAAAAATTTTAATTAATTTAAGAATTTCATAAAACGCAATATTTGTATGGGAGCTCCCCTAAGAAGTGGTGCTAAGGGGCAAGTATGTCTCGAGAAAATGTTAAGGACAAAAAATTAATAGAGTTCGGTCATACATTATATCCCACTAGGGGCGACTCCTGGGTATTTATGGGACTTTTTCTTCAATATATTTCTAGTCTCCATTGAACATTTTGTATGGGAGCCCCCTTAAGGAATAGAGATAGAGGGTAGGTATGTTAGAAATAAATGATTGAGATGAAAAATAAAGTGGGGTTAGACATACATTTGACCTGCAGGGGCCAAATTTAAGAATTTTATTAAACCGCCATATTGCTTGCTAGTGTAAATATATGTATTAAAAAAAAAATTTCTAAGTCGAATGAACGATGTCTGTCCGGCTGGCTGGCTGGCCATGTTAACCTTGTGCGCAAAGTACAGGCAGCAATTTTGGAGATAACTAGCACAATAGCACAAGAACCAAAGGAGAAGAACCAAGAACCACGAACCAAAGGAGAATCGGTCCATAATTTCACAAAGCCTTTTTTCGGAATAGGGTCTTTGTGTATTAACCATCTTATTATGTTGGTATTAAGATTAAATTGGGTCCAAACTAATATTATTATTATCGAAATCATCTTACTGAATTTTATTGGAATATATCCATATTTGACTATAGCTCCCATACAAATACTACTCCTGAAAATAGCTCTTAATGCCAATACTTCCTTATAAATGTTAGTGCAGGGTGTTTGGTGGCAAATGCATATTTTTAAATACGATTATTTCAAAAAGTAATAAACGGTGCGGAGGGAGGGTGGCGCCGTTGGAATTATCGATGGTGCAGATTTGTCAGTCACGATATCGAAGTGGTCGAGTGAGCATCGCGCGTTCGCTGTGGAGACATTTTGTTCAAAGTTCGGTATTCGGCGAATACGTGATGGACCGAGGGTAAATTTAATTCGTTCGTGGGTGCAGAGATTCCGCGCAGCTGCTTCGGCTATGAATGTCCCACGGCCAGGGCCCAGTCGATTTTCAAGGACTTTCGAAAACATTGAACTGGTTGAAAGCAGTTTACGTGAAAATCCGCGACTTTCAATAGGGAAAAGGGCAGCCTCACTCGGACTTCCAAGAGCGATAATTCATGAAATTTAAAAGTTCCATCCTTTTAAAATTCGAATCGTTCAAGAACTGAAAGAAAGTGACTTTGATTTACCCAAAAATTTTTGTGAAACGATGTTGGAGCGTTTTCGCACTGTAAATCCCATTTTTTGGAGCGACGAGGCTCATTTTCACTTAAAAGGCCACGTCAGCAAGCAAAACTGCCGTTACTGGTCTCCAAGAACCCGCAACCCTCGATTGAAACGTAAAAAACAATTGCATTGCCCCAGGGTAACTGTTTGGTGTGCCTTATCCACGCATGAGATAATGAGGTTGGAAATATGGAAAATTTTCGCGATTTTTTCGCCATTTTTGCAAATATTTTTTTTTGCCATTTTCCGACGTTTTGTTTTTTCACCCATTTAGCGATTCCAAATAAATTTTAGTGTTTGTTTAAAAGTTTGCAATTTTTCGCAAATTTTAGCCAATTTCGCAATTGAAGCGATTTGTCCCTGTGATTTTTTACAGCTTTCACGATTTATAATAAATAGTAGACTTTGCTATCATGCTGCGCTGTCCCTTTCCCAATTTGTTCGTCGTTCGTCTGCGTAAGAAATAGAAATAAACCTATCGCAGAGTTCTTTACGCACGACTACGCATTGATCATGTGTACTTTCATACACACCAATGCGTTCTATTTCTGGTGACGAATATTCGTTGCGAATAGTTCGTCGTTCGTTAAAAATTAAATTTTTGTATAATATAACAAAGTATTTCCGTACCCCTACAATTACGGAATTCTTTTTGCCAAACATGTGAGCACATCCATCGTACTCTTCACACACGTGGTTTCAACAGGATGAGGCGACTGCACACACAGCCAGAGCTTCGATGAATTTGCTTCGGGAAAATTTCCCCCAAAAACTAATCTGTCGCTTTGGGGAAATACCAGGGCCACCGAGGTCGCCCGATAAACCCCCTTCCTAAAATCACTTGAAGGCAAACAAATTTCATAAAGATATCTAAACAATATTCGGCATAAAAAATTTTTTATGAATATTAAACTCTATGATTGCCCATGGGTCCCAAATAAGGTACTTTTGCAAGAATTTGTTCTTATATACTGTGGTGTAGGGTATCATATGGTCGGGCTTAATCGAAGAATAATTTCTTACTTGTTTATTAATAAAGTTAATTATTAAATTATCTCTCCGAAATAATTGCAGTCAAAACATTGTTTCCAACTCAGTGTTGCGACATGTCGGTCAATTAAAAATGTTGAATAGTAAAAAAATTTCAAGTGTGAGAAATTAAAAGCCATAGTATTTAAGGAAATTTTGAATTCTAATTCACTCATAGTCTATATAAAGACTAACTAAAATGAAGTTGTTAGCCGGAAGTTTTATGTTAACATTAATTTGTAATATTGTGAGTCCCATCGCCGTCGAGGCTCTAAATATCAGTCAATGGAATCTGAGTAAATACCAGCATAAAAGAACTATTGATGCAGCTGTTACTAGATATTATGAGAGGAAAACTTTTATGATGAGTATTGGTGTATGTTTGGAGTATTCGAGATTTTGGCACCATTACGTTTTGGACTTTTTAACTGATGCCCTCACCCATTCAAGATTATTGAAGTATGATATTTTTATGAAATCTACTAATCGATTACAACGGGTGACAAAAGTCTCCTACCACAATTTATGGTATGTCGATTCATACAGGGGATTTAGGTGAGTGTGTAGTTTCTACGTTCAACAAATAAAAAATTGGGTGTTTTCTTTAAGGCGGATGCAACACTATTTTCTATAAAAGCCGGCATTAGAGTGTGTCCTATTAAAACTGTTCCGCCTGTAAAAGACCACCCGAAATGAGAAGTAAATTTTTGTTATTAATAACCTCCTTTTAGCTCTCTCCTGGTTGCCGTAAAGAACGATTTTAACGACAATATGGGTGAATATTTTATAATAATGAACACTGCCAGGTCGTTAAGTCAAGAGCGCGAGCTACAATTAATATTGGAGAAATCGTTTGAGTTGAATATTGTTGATGTTGTTGTGGCGGTGTATGTGCGAAATTCCACATTTAAATTATACTCTTATGACATTTTTCATCCGCATCATTGTCGCAAAGTTGTGGTGGAACAAGTGAATGTCTTTAAGAACGGACGTTTTCAAAATAAGGAGATCTTTCCCTATAAATTTGAGAACTTTAATAATTGTCCCATAACAATATATATTCGAAATTCATCGCTGTTTTATCGTTTCAATTTGACCCAAGACGGTACACAAATCACCACCATCGAGGGAGTTGAGGCCACTATGATACAAACCATGGCCAAAAAGTTGAACCTTAAGATACACATTTTTTACGATAAAAACCATCCTATGGGCAATGTATATGAATATGGTACAACAGTGGGACCATTTCGCTTTTTAAATGAACACAAGTTGGATATTTTGCTAGGTTACTATCAATATCCAGTCAGAAGACGTTACTTTGGTGAAAGTGACTCATATGTTTTTATGCCCCTTGTTGTTGTCGTTAGCGAACATGATGGACACAAATTGAACGGAATGTGGCTTTTAAAACCATTCAGTCCTATGACCTGGTCAATTTTTGGTCTATTGTCTTTACTAGTAGTTGTAATGGTCCAGTTGTGCCATTATTATTTAAGCAAAACTGTTACCTGGATCGATATTGTTGGCTTGGTGTTGGGCAACTCAAGACCTTTACGCATAAAATCTTATACGATAAAGGTTTCATTTTCAGTTTGTATATTTGGCACTATGATTCTCTGTGCGACTTTTCAGGGACGTCTTTATGATGCCTTCAACAGTGGAAACCTTATTAAAGTAACTAATATTCAACAACTAGTCGAGGCAAACTACACTTTTCTTTTAAGACAAAACGTTGAAATTGATCTCATTCATTCACTGTATATTCCTTTTAAGCAAATTCGTTTCATGGATGCAGTCGACGATTATATTATCTACGAAAATATGCGTACGTATCCTGGTAATGTTGCCACACTAACCAACTATTGGGACTTTCAGATGTATATTGAGTCCACTAAGTGCTACAATGAATTCGATATCATACCAATGATTGTGATTTTAAATCAAATTTGTGCATACATGCGAAATCAATCGTATCTAATTAAACCAATTAATCGTTTTATTTACTCACTGAAATTTTCTGGCATTTTGAATAAATGGATGCAGAATCTGACAAGTGTAGACAGAACCAACGAAATCGAATTGAATGCAAAACATCAGATGTCGAAGACACCGTTACCGCTAACATCGAAAACATTGGAAATTGTCTTTGCAGGTTTAATATTTTTTTATTTAATTTCGATACTGACTTTTATATGCGAATTCGTGGTTAGTTATTTGCAAAAGTTTGTAAATAAATTTTAGGAAAAAAGATTTGAATGAAAACTTAACTAAAACATAAAGAAATGCTGATTGTAAAAGGAAGAATTTTAAGACGTGAAAAAGATGAAAACTTTACTTCAACGAGGAAATATTATTATATTGATTTTAAATTCGAATATAAATAAAAGGAAAAAGCACATTCATATGTTGTTATCAAGGCGACTTCAAACAGGTGACCGCATGAAAGAGAGAGAGTTATGCTTGCTTTCCCTTTTTTGTATGTAGCACATAGACTTTTCTTTTCTACAAAAAAATCTGACATTTTATTTAAAAAAATGCAATTTGGGGTATGTTTCCTAAAAATTTTGCTCCCAAATTGCATTTTTTTTTAAATAAAATGTCAAACTTTTCTGTAGAAAAGAAAACACCATAAATGTATTCTAAATTTAAAAATCCATACAAAAAAATTTACATCCAGCCAAGGTATATTTATGGCTGGTAGTCTGATTATTTTTTATTTGCTTGTTTTGTGATACGAACTGTCAAATGTTGCTTAAGGCAAGATTACACTGTTATACTTTGTATTAATACATGTCAAAAACTCAAGTAATATGAAAAAGTGTGATAGTGTGAATGCAATGTGTCACGAAAATGACAAGTGTTAAGAAAAAAGTTTGACATCCCATACGACTTCATCGTTTTTTGAAAAATTTCTAAACAATAATACTTTTCATTGGATCAGGGTTGCATTTTATTTCATGTGTGAGTGTTTATACTTTGTGTGATGGTCTGAACACAAACTGTCATGTTACATTAGATTTTTTGACAGTCGCAACAAAACTCATTAGATTTCTATCTCACAAAGTATTATGGAATACGTAAGACTTGTGAGATAGTGTAATCTAGCCTTTAGTAAACAAGTAAACAAGTTTTTTATCTTTATCTTTTGTCTTGTTTGTCTGTTTTTAACCCCTTTGCTGTTTGACAGTTCGTATCACATAAGAACAATAACAAACAAAACAAAAGTCCTGTTGCTTGTTTTATTGTACAATTGTTGTAATCTCGCGGCTACCTGCTATAAATATACCTTGAATCCAGCATAACTTTCTCCCAAAATGCGGGCACCTGTATGAATTCGCCTTGGTTGTTTGTTGTTTGTTTTTTGTAATTTTTTGAATTTTATTTTTTTTTTTAATTTTAAATACTTAATTACCGGTAAAAAAAAATACTCAAATTTAAATCGCTAAATAAACTCTGTTTTATTATTTTTACTTCATATTTTGTTTGTATGTATTGTGTTAAGTATCCAAAATAAATTTTAACAATAAAAGTGTTCAATACGTTCTTTATTTTAATTATACCCACACCACAATAGTGGAGAGGGTATTATGCATTTGTGCTGATGTGTGTAACGCCTTAAAATATTGGTCCCAGACCCACCTTAAAGTATACCGATCGACTCAAAATCACTTTCTGAGTCAAACTAACGATGTCCGTCCGGCTGGCTGGCTGGCTGTCCATGTAACCTTGTGCGCAAAGTACAGGTCGCAATTTTAGAGATAATTTGATAAAATTTGGGAAATAAGTTCTTATTGGCACAAGGACCAATCCTATTGAAAATGGGCCGAATCGTAGGAAGGGGGAAATTTCTTCCTCTCAGAAACTATCAAACCGATTTTAATGAAATTTAAAACATAGATAGAACCATATCTTTATGGTCACAAAAGGGATGCATTTTTTAAAAAAAGGACCACGAGGGGAGATAGGGAGATAGATAGATTCATATTTATCTGGACACATAAGCTATACAGTTTTTCAAAAATAGGACCACAAGGTGAGGTAGGGTGCAATTTCTGCCTCTCATAAGCTTTTAAACCGATTTTAATGACTTTTATAAACATAGATAAATCCATATTTATATGGACATATAAGCATGATGTGTTTTTTAATACTGTGGTGTAGGGTGCTTGCTGTATATGTCTTAAATTCTTTCTTTTGAAAGTGGTATTTTACTACCCAGCGGTAAAACTCAGAAGACCTTCTTATTTCAGGCCTTTTAAAGGCCTGCTTAATAATTGTATTGATTTCATTACACGCAAAGAAAAAACATGGTTGTGGTAAACATATTCTAAGAGCAACATATTATGATAAGAATTATGATTGTAGTTACCATATTAAGATTATTATTGAATCATATTATGACTAAATATTCTCGTACTATTACATCATAATATTTTTCCCTTAATCATATTATTATTCTGTTAATCATACTAAGTTAAGAAGTAATCAAATTATTGTCATGTTAATCATAATAAGCTAAGAAATTAATCATATTATTGTCATGTTAATCATAATAAGCTAAGAAGTAATCATATTATCATCATGTTAATCATAATAAATTTAGAAGCAATCATATTATGATACAGCACCTTTCATAGCTGTCATAAAAAAACAAAATAAATTAAAATATTTTTGCATCGATTTTTTATTTTGTGGCTTTTTACAATTTTTCTTTATGTAAATCAAATAGCAGAGTTCAATATAAGGCTTGCAAAAGAGCAAAGGAAAAATCTGTGGTTTTCATGCGCAACCGCGTATGTCCATTTTTTTCGATTTTAAGATGTTGATGCCATATTGCCTAATTTTGAACGCTCTTTACATTTTCTTGAAAAAAGATTTATCAATTTCGATTTTTTAACGTAATTACAATGTTTAAAAGTGCAATACCTAGCCCATAGTTTGATCTAGAATGGGTTTTCGGCTTGCCTGAAAAATTTGTTTTAAGACATACGCGGTAGCCCATGAAAACCACAGAAATATCGTAGCACTTTTATAAAATATAACGAAATCTCTGTGTGTTTTGTTGTTGTTAAATCACTTATACTTGAATGAACTCCGCTAATATTTTAATTTTTTAATTTCTTTAAACTTATTTTTTTATGGAATTTTATCTTTTAATTAGTTAACTCACAAATAAAAAAAACGACACAACTGCTTCAAAATTATTTTACAAATGGCGCTAACATAATATGATAAATGTATAGAAAGTTATCATGCTATGGTTATTAAATATCATGATATAGTTGTGAGAAATATAATATGTTTAGAAAGTTATCATAATTAAGTTGTTACAAAAATAATTATTTTTCGGTCAACAATACTCAAATTCATAATTGCGATAAACATTGATATGTTTACAGTAACTATAATATTGATGATATTAAATAAAAATAACAATTATTTGTGTACGACAACAATATATTGTTACATTAAACATAGTGTTGTTGCCGTAACCATGCCCAACCATTATTTTCTCTGCGTGTACTATTCTTATCTAACTGCTAAAGAATGACTCGTAGAAGGTCTTGGCTCTTTGGTATAAAAGATAAGATACACCTTCCACACTCGCTTCTATGAGAAGGGTGTAGAGAAGGAGTCTCATTTTTTCTTTGTTTTTTTTTGCACAACCAAAAGCAAAATAATATATTTTTTTTTTGGATCCCGTTACCATTCTAATGTACCCGCTAAAGAAGCGAGAGCGGAAGGACTTCTCCGCAATGACAACGTGTGTAAAAAAGATATGAGTATGGAATGGAGCGAGCAGGCCTTGTATATCTAAAAGAATGAGTACAGCGGCCTTCTAAAAGGCATCCGTACTCCTTCTTTTTCCCGCTGGGTAGTGGCTTTTTATAAACTTTTCATTAAATCTGGCAACGTGGTAGTAGGGAAAAATTCTGTATTTTTAAACAGAAAACTTCTCCGTTAAATTGTCCACTTTATTTTAAGATTTCCCGAGGGTGACACGATCAACACGAACACAGAAAAAATAGAAAATCGACTTAAATTAAACAATTCGTTCACATAATTAAATTATTAACTAATTTTTCCCCTGCAAAAGATTTTTTTTTTTTTTTTGCCTGAAGTTAAAGACTCAATTCTGTTTGAACACTTATAGCCAATCCCACGATGTCACACGTTAACGTTCGCATAGAAAATAACATTTAAAACAAAAAGAAATTTAGAATCGGCTATAAGTTACTTAAAAATTGCATGCAGCCTACGTCACAGGTTTCATTTTTTGGAAATGGCAAACATGACAAACAGTAAATGTAAATAACTATCAAGAAAAACTTGAACGTTTAACAACAGTAGTAATTAACATTAAATTGTTCTATTTGTTTCCTAATCGATGTCAAAGAAAAATGTTTGTATTTTGAAAAAATTTGTAAACCATAATTACAATTTTTTAACCAGATGTAATTTTAAAATTTTTTTTTGAACTATTGGCCAGTGGAAATGTAATAAAACTGTAATGGTTATAATTTGAAATGTAACTCGTTTATGCATTTTTAGAGAACCTGAAATCGTTTTTCTAATGTGTAACGATATAAGTTTGAACATCTGACAAAATCAACGCTCCTTTATTCTTGTCACGATGTTTTACTGAATTAATGATGATGAGGGTAACGACGCGAAGGTACCGAGAATTTTCAAATAATATAAGTAGGAATGATATATTGCCAAATCTTTGATACCTTCCACTGAGATTAAGAAGTTTTGTTATACGTGGAAAACAAAAAGTTCATTTAATCCAATTAATCGTACTTAATTAAGCCAATTAATCGTTTTATTTACTGACTGAAATTTTCTGGCATTTTGAATAAGTGGATGCAGAATCTGACAAGTGTAGACGTTTCGATTGAAAACATTGAAACATTGAAAATTGTTTTTGCAGGTTTGATATTCTTATATTTTACTTCGGTACTGACTTTTGCCCATTCCGTGTGAAACTTTTTAAATATTCAACTACGAGCCCATAAAGCTTAGATATTCTGGGTCCTTGTGTAATTCTAAGTCGATTTAGCCATGTATGTATGTCTGTCTGTCTGTTGAAAACACGCTTACTTTTGACAGACTCAACAGAAAAGAACACTATTCGTGTCAAACTCTTCCTAGTTCTTCTATGCAGTTTGGGATGGAAATCAAGCAATAGGAAAACTGTTATGAACCAAAATATGGAATGATAATGATAATGGTAATCATTTTCTGTTTACATTATTGATTTTTTCGAGCTAACTCGTTGTCATAATGTCCCAGGCAGAATTTACGACTCTTCTAAATATTCACCCTTATTCTATTTGGCGTCGTCAACAGTAAACAACGTCGTTTTTTATGTTTTGTTTCAATTTTGTATTCCCGTTAGCAATATTGCCATATTTCGATGACTGTAAACATATGTTTGGTATTTTCTAAGAAAAATTGGCGTTGCTGTTGCCTTACATTGCCCTTGATTTTGTCGTCGGCATTTTTAGTGTTGTCTTGTGCTGCTTTGTGTCGTGTTTTAAAAATTTTACGTTATGGTTGGCTGCAATTTTGATTTCTACGGCGGTTTTGATATTTTTCTTCATTTGTGTTGTGTTTTTTGTGGATATAATTAATTTAAAATAACAACTAAGTGCCAGTTCGAGAAGCTAGTGGAATGGCTTGTAAAAAAACCATCACTAGCCAGAGGATTATGCAGGGTCTCTTTTCCTAATAAATTAAATATCCCTTGCGATTAAAGTAGAGATGTTGGTCTTGTTTTTTTTTTTTTTTGGAGCTAAAATTTTAATGTGGGTTCCGTCCACATAGCCAATTACACCTGGAAATGCTGCTTTTTAAAGAAATGCAACTTTAATTTACCCATTGTGGACAAGGTTCTCTCTTCATGACTTCCAGATATATTTGAAATGTTTCTGCAAATATATTGTGTTTGGAACAAACGTTCCCTTTTTTAAATTAGGCTCTATTATTTCCAACACATGTTTAAAAGAAAGTTTATTCAACCGAAAATAACTTTTAAATCTTAAAAAGGTTAAAAAAATCACTTGGGAAAATTTAATATAATAAAAAAAAAATTCATTTAAAATTATTTTTTTACAAACAAATTTTTATTTAACTTAAAATTTAAGATGAGCGATAAACACCTACATATGTGAACAGATCCCGTGATGAAGAAAATTTTTGTCTGGCACTGGCAGGACATAAAATAAAGCATTAGGTTAAGATTTGATTAATTATTGTTAGTTCATATTTAATATATGAAGATTCAATAAATAAATAATGAAAAAAAAAAAAATTTGCACAAACAACACAGAATTTTTTTTTCTTATAAAAAAAAAAAACAGTAAACAAAATGAATCAGCTGATTTTAATATTAGAGATGTATGCTGTATTTTATTAACATTATCGATAAATAGTCAACGGCATCATAATACTCTTAAAAAATACTAATTTAACATAGAATTGATGTTGTCTTTGATAAGAATTGCTGTTGCCTTAAAATCGCCGTTGTTATTGCCGACGCCAAATAGAATAAGGGTGATTATGTACCGCCACAAACCTGTAAATCCGAAATTGTGACTCTACCAAAAATATGGTACCATCACAACACTGTAGATACAAAATTACAACCTTAGTTTTTTAATACCGTTTTTAAATAAGATTCAACACCGGTACAACATCCTAAATACAAATATACGACTTTAGTTTTGTAAAGTAGTATTTACCATTAAACTACAACACTGTATATACAAGAATTTAACCTTTATTTCCTAATACCGTGTTTATAATAATTTTATACCGCTACAACGCTGTACAGTACTTTTCGCTTATAGTCCATTCCGCTTTAAGGCCAAAAACGGATATAAGCCAAAACTGTCATATTCACATGCAGATTTTTTCGAATTTCATACAAATTATTTGTTCTAAGGTCCATTTCGCTTGTAGTTCATTTTCGTTTAAAAGCCACATTTTCTTAGCATGCGTATGCAAAAATGTTCGCTTATAGTCCACTCTGTTTTTTATATATTTTTAATCAACTGGCAACATGTTTTAATTTACCTTTCTGGCAACTATTATAAATGCCAAATTTCGCAATTTATATTTCATGACATGATGTCTTCGTCTGACAATTTTTTTGTTAAATAAACGTCCAACTTAATAAAAAAAAAAACGCTAATAAAAATATTGTTTTTTTTTATATAGACTTTGACGTTTGGTATAACAAAAAACTGTCAGGTGAAGACCCATGTAAAGATCCTATGAAATTGATCTTTATGTTGTGTTTGATTTCGTCATCCAAAGAATTAAAACGAATCTCATACGCATTTGTTTTTATTGAAATCTTTTAAAGCATTTGAATTAATTAATAAAAAAGATTTTTGTTTTAACTATTTATTTAAAATAAATCAATACTTGGTTATGTTTTAAATAAACTTTTCTTTTGTTTAAAAAGAGTGGATTTATTGAAGAAAATAATATTTATATAGTCCAAAATGTGGATACTAGGTTTCAAAATCAAAATCGGTTATAGTCCAAATTCGCTTATAGTCCACAAAAGTTGTGTAACTATAGTAGTGGACTATAAGCGAAAAGTACTGTATATACAAAAATTTAGTCTTATTAATTTACTAGTGTCGTATTAAAATGAAAACACTAAAACTATTTTAGGTTAGAATATATAAAAATTTTTGCTTGTTTATTTACCGAATTTATATTTGTAACAACATTGAAAATAAGAGTGAATCCAACATTGGAAATTTCAATTTACAGTACTGTGACAACACTAAAAAGAAGAGTCGGAAGACGCACATTTGGCGTTATCATTTTAATATTTCGGCCATCAGCTCTTGATGACTGCGGACGTTTTTAAGTGATATCTTTTGTGAAAAAGAAACAAACAAAACAAATTAAAGCCGAACCAAGTCTTATTATTCGTAATAGGTGCGGAGAATAATATTATTTTAAATAGTCACAGAAAATAGTGTTATTAAATTATAGGCACAGAAAATAAATAAATATCAACAAAAAGGGGGGCTCTAGCAATTTTGTGAATGAGCCTCACAAATACTCCCAACAAAGAGAGCAGGCCTAGCTCAACCAATAGAAATGCGTACATAGTTATTAACTCTCCAATCGTCAGCAATGAAAACACTCGTGACCCAGAGTATAATAGGAACTATCTAAGTGCAAAAATAACTGGCAGAGCATTTGATCTCCCATACACAAAGTTAAGCCCAAGTGTGCCCAACCTGAACAAGTGTGCTGAACAAGCTGAAAATACAGTTCAGAGCATGAAATCGTTTGATAAGAAAAATACCAACGAAGAACCTTCTACACCCCGTTTGGCATTAATAAACACTGGAGCTGTGCCAAAAAATACAAAAGTGCAAACAGGTATGGATAGATATATCACTATAACCAAGAGAAAGGCTAGTCCTAGGTCCACGCAGCAGGATCGCATGCCTAAACAATACAAAAGTTCTAACGTAGGCTCCTTGCCAACAAGCCAAAATAGATTTGCTGTACTCTCCATTCCTGACGACGAAGAAGCAGAATCAGTTAATGTAGCAGTAATTAAAGAAGCCAAACCTCCACCGATCTACCTGCGAGAGCAAACATCTAATACTATAGTAAACATGTTGTCCGAACTTGTGGGCAAAAATAATTTTTATGTCGTTTCAATACGACGAGGACAAATCCAAGAGACCAAGATCCGAAAAAAGTGCTAAGGGTTTGACTGTCGTCATAAAAGGTATAGATAGTTCCGTTCCCACAGAGGAAATAAGATCTGCCTTGGAGTTGGAAGGGTATGAGGTTCCTCAACCAATGCACCGTATCGAGATAGCTTTCGATTCATCGCTCCTAAAATCAAAAAATTCGGTTCATCCTATTTACAACTTGAGATACCTCCTAAGTAGGAGAATAACAGTAGAGGAGCCATTAAAACGCAAGGGTCCCACTCAGTGCACCAATTGTCAGGAATACGGGCATACAAAATCGTATTGCAAGCTACCTCACGTATGTGTGGTTTGTGGTGAAGCTCATAAAACTTCGGAATGCAATCACTCCAAAGTTGACCCAAAGGTTAGGAAATGCAGTAACTGTCACACAGCTAACTATATGGGTTGTAGACTATTCTTGCACTTAAAAGAACCTGAGCAAATCCAAATATATGCGCACTCCTAATATCGTCCACCTTATGCGTCCAGCTTTCCCGCGGGCTCTTATGCTAACTCTATACAAACCAACAAACGGACATAATCCTGCGAAAGTAGCTAACGCAAACCAACCTTCTGCAGACATATCGGACTCAATTGAAAATCTAGTTCAAATTATGAATAACTTCATGGCCACCATGCAGAACGTGTTTCAGGAAATGATGCGAAACCAAAACATGCTCCTGCAAGTTCTACTAAATAAAAAATTAACCAGTTAAAAATATGTTTCGGGCTCTCCCAACATAAACACGAAGTAGCACATTTTCTTCAAATGCACGAAATCGACGTGCTTCTCGTCTCTGAAACCCACTTTACTCTAAAAAACTGCTTTAGGGTAAATGGGTACCTCACTTACGACACAAAACATCCGAGCGGACGGGCTTGTGGTGGCACAGCCATAAGTGTGCACAAACAAGTCAGACACTTTCCAATGCCGGAGTACAAGGAAGATTGTATCCAGGCTACATCTATATATCTTACAGATTTTAAAATCACGTTATCATCCCTATATTGTCCCCATAGACTAGGCCTGCCATACGTCCTGGTTTTCCAGGATTGTCCTGATTTTAGACTACTTGTCCTGGTGTCCTGGTCCACTATTAAATTGTCCTGGTTTTTTGTACAGGTCAAGACAAACAAATTTGTTTTTTGCTGGTTTAAATTGTTAACAAAGGTTAAGATTTTTGTTATAACACTGCTAACATAAGGTAATTGTATAAAGAACTTTAATTAAATTTAACTGTTATCTGGTGTAAAGCTGGTAAAAGACTTCAATAATATTAGATGATAGTCAATCCTCTTTCAAATTTGGTTTCAACTAGTGGCTGTAAAAAGTTATACCGTATAAACAACTTATATAAGTAATCGAAAACCGATAACAAATTGCTTTCTCTAAGGCAGCCCATACACATTTCAATTCAATTGTCAACTGAGTCAGTCGTTGTCCAAATCAAAGCATGTATGGCTTTTTCAATTGATTAGTTTGACAGTTGTCGAGTTGGTTGAAGAATAATCAAAAGAGTTTGATTTTTTTCAAGTTGAGTACTTAGGCTGCTCAATGGAGTAAAGAAAGAAACCCGTTAAAGACTGAAACACTGGAGAGTATTATTCAATGTAAGTTTGATTTTAATATGACATGCTGCCTGTTTTATAACTATATCAAAGACCGAAATGAAGTTCTAGAAAAAGTGCAGTCTTCTGAAAATTATTTTAGTTTAGAACATTTTAAGCTTAACTTTTTATTATTTTTCATCGTTTTTATGTAGATGAAATACACGTTATTTTTTTCTATATATTGTTGGATTTAAAAAAAAAACTGGGTGGTTTTTACATATCCCACCCTAAATACTAAAAGGTTTAAATTTTTTTTAAATTTTCAGGAGAGCCAAAAAACTGTTTATGTAAAAATGGTGATAATTATTTAAAAAAAAAATTAGTTCCCCTATTAAAAAAGTCCAATTTGAAGAAAGTTTTGCTATGCCTTATGAGAATTAATTTATGAAAAAAGTCATTTTTGAAAAATTTTGAGTTGTGACCCTATAGTATTTATGGATCGATATACTACATACATACATACGTATTAAAAAAAAACTTTTCTGTCGGTATAATTTTTTATCCATTTTTTCCATGTGTCCTGGTTGATAGGTTCAAACATCTGGCAGTCCTACCCTAGACATAAAATTGCACAGGATAAATTTCTAAACTTCTTCTCCACATTGGGACAAAAATTCATTGCAGCCCACTGACTTCAACAAGCTACCAGACCTTATCGACTTTGCCGTAATTAAAAACATCAAGCGCGATCAATTACTAATTAGTTCCTCACACGATTTTTCGTCTGATCATTCACCTTCAATCCTTATTCTAAAAGGCAACTTTGATAACGCAGCTGAAAACTTTATTTCCTATCCAAACAAAAACACAAATTGGTTGAAGTATAAAATCAAACAGCTGTCGACCGACTTATGGATGTCTTGGATTCTGCTGCAAAAAATGCAACCCCAATCAAGCGTACAATAAAGCGTGGTCCGCAATTCACATCTGTGGATATAGAGACCCCTGTCAGGGATAAATGGAAGTTGAGAAGACAATGGCAAAATAATCGTTCCCCAACCATCAAGTCCCAACTGCGGCTATGCCAGGCAACTCTACGCAACAAACTGAGACAGAAACACTACTCTGCTGTAGAAGGCTTTCTAAACAGCCAAGATTCAACAAAAAACTCCAAATACAGCTTATGGAAGGCTGTAAGACATATGCAATGCCCTATAACCCACGAATCTCCACTAAGACTGGAAAACCGTACCTATGCAAGCCACTTGGAGAAAGTTTTCACGCCCCATGATGCTGATACTTGTTCCTGTCGTCCAATTATTCCTGATACAGTTAACGATCCAATAACATTTAAATTAACCCAAGTAAAATCAGCGATAGAAAATGTCAACATTAAAAAAATCTCCCGGTCCTGACCGCATCACAGGCTCAATGATAAGAAACTTACCTACGTCTGCTTCAAGATTCTTGCTGCTCATCTTTAATGCGATATTACGAGTTGGCCACTTCCCATCCTCTTGGAAGACCTCTACAATTGTTATGATTCCTAAGCCAGGAAATGACGCTAGTCAAATTACGTCGTACAGACCAATCAGCCTACTATCAATATTATCAAAGCTATTCGAAAAAATATTCCTTTTAAGTATAACTCCCTATCTTAATGAACACGCAATCATTCCGGATCATCAGTTCGCATGGTACAATCGAACAAGTGCATAGAATTGTTACCCAAATTAGATCAGCGTTTGAGAGAAAGAAATATTGCTCAGCACTGTTTATAGACATTTCCCAAGCATTCGACAAAGTTTGGCATGATGGGCTTATCATTAAACTAACACGAATGCTTCCACAAAACACTCACAAACTCTTTGAGAGCTATTTAAGTGGCAGAACATTCATGGTTAGATCAAAAAACCAATAATCCCCCACCAAGAAAATATCTGCAGGTGTCCCTCAAGGCAGCATATTAGGGTCGTTACTGTATATAATATATACAGCTGATATGCCAACAAGCCCGAGCACACATACTTCTACGTTTGCAGACGACACAGCATTTATTAGTGTTAATCAGGACCCAAAAGTTGCATCGCAGCATTTACAGTCCCACATAAATGAACTAGAAGCCTGGCTAGAAAAATGGAAAATAAAGGTTAACCTGGCTAAATGTGCTCACTTAACTTTCACGCTCAGAAGACAAACGTGCCCTGATGTAAAAATAAATAACATCACTGTTCCGGTAGAAAGCCATGTTAAATACTTGGGAATTTATATAGATAGACGTCTGACCTGGTCTCGTCATATTGAAGCAAAAATAACGGCTATGAAACTTAAAGCAGCTCAACTACATTGGCTAATCGGTCGAAACTCAAACCTATCCTTAGACAACAAAGTTCTCTTATACAAGTCTATCATAAGACCAATATGAACATATGGCATCCAATTATGGGGTACTGCATGTGCATCAAACATCCAGAAGCTACAAAGAAGACAGTCTAGGATATTACGGCAAATTGTATACGCCCCATGGTATATACCACAGAGCACACAGAGGCGTCACGAGACAAAAAATATTGTGTTTTTTCTGGCTTTTTCTTCGAAAGCTGCCCTTTTTGCATTTTTTGTTTTGATTACGCAACTCGTGTTGATAGTAGCGGCCTGTTTTTACACATTGCCACTTTACTACCAAAAAACATTTTCTTTCTCTTTCTTCGAAAGCTGCCCTCGCAAATGATTTGGGCATTTTTCATACGTCGCTTTTGTCATCTCTGTATGCTTTGTGGTATATACGTAATGACATTATCCACAGAGATCTTAACATCGCTACCATCCAGGAAGAAATTATAAAGTATTCAGTCAAATACATCGATAAACTAATGGTCCATCCCAACTACCTCGCTCGGGATCTAATAAAGTTCGAAGGTCACCGGAGGCTAAAAAGATCCGACACTTTGAGCCTAGCAGGCTTTTTTTCACTTGAAGGCAATTAATAAGCGGTTACATTGGTAACGGCTCACAAATACAAATAAGAATTAGGATTAAGCTTTGAATACATACATATTGTAATTTTCGACAAGAAAGATTCAATAAAAAAAAAAAAAAATTTTAATATTGTGACAACATTGTAAATTTGGTTAACAGTACGTTGTATTGATGTTGATAGTACCCCTGCAACGTCGGCACAGCGTCGTGGTGATTGTCTTTTTCTGCCTGGGGTGTTTATTTTGAATTGATTTGAATTTGTACTTTCAATTGACAATTAGAGTAAGTTTTTTAAGCAAATTTACTCTCTTTTGCGTAAGTTTTTTTTCTTTTTTCAGAAATTTTTTTTTTTATTTCTTAACTATTATCAAAAAGTAATTTCAATTTTTGGGAATACAAAATTTTAATTTCAAAAGATTTTGTTATTCGTGCTTAATTCCCAGTTTTTATTATTGATAAAAACACTTGAAATTTATTGTTGATGGGATAAGCTATTCCTATGCATTTCACTGGTTGCTTAGGCCAGATCATCAGGAAACTTCATCCATAAAGGTTTTAGACAAACTAAAGATATTAAACCAAATAAAACTGTTAAACGTATAAGAATTATAGCAACAGTTCTACTTGTAACAATATCAAAGTTTAAACAAAACACATCAACAATAAACAACAGTGGGTTCATCTCATCTTACATTTCCCCACTACAATTAGTTGAAATTCTCTCAACATTAATTGTAGTTGTAAGTAGGTTAAGAAAAACAAAATGAAAAAAAAAAAAAAAAAAAAAAAAAAACAACAACTTACAAAAGATGTTGTCAATTTAAGTGTTTTTTAGGCCGTGCACTGCCTGTTTATTATCAAAAAGTAATTTCAATTTTTGGGAATACAAAATTTTAATTTCAAAAGATTTTGTTATTCGTGCTTAATTCCCAGTTTTTATTATTGATAAAAACACTTGAAATTTATTGTTGATGGGATAAGCTATTCCTATGCATTTCACTGGTTGCTTAGGCCAGATCATCAGGAAACTTCATCCATAAAGGTTTTAGACAAACTAAAGATATTAAACCAAATAAAACTGTTAAACGTATAAGAATTATAGCAACAGTTCTACTTGTAACAATATTAATAGCCTGTTCGTCGATTTCGAACGTTAACGTTCGCATAGAAAATTACATTTAAAACAAAAACAAATTTTCGAATTTTGTTTTTGTTTTGAATATAATTTTCTATGCGAACGTTAACGTTCGAAATCGACGAACAGGCTGTTAAGTTTAAACAAAACACATCAACAATAAACAAAAACACTTAAATTGACAACATCTTTTGTAAGTTGTTGTTTTTTTTTTCATTTTGTTTTTCTTAACCTACTTACAACTACAATTAATGTTGAGAGAATTTCAACTAATTGTAGTGGGGAAATGTAAGATGAGATGAACCCACTGTTGTTTATAGTTGATGTGTTTTGTTTAAACTTTGATATTGTTACAAGTAGAACTGTTGCTATAATTCTTATACGTTTAACAGTTTTATTTGGTTTAATATCTTTAGTTTGTCTAAAACCTTTATGGATGAAGTTTCCTGATGATCTGGCCTAAGCAACCAGTGAAATGCATAGGAATAGCTTATCCCATCAACAATAAATTTCAAGTGTTTTTATCAATAATAAAAACTGGGAATTAAGCACGAATAACAAAATCTTTTGAAATTAAAATTTTGTATTCCCAAAAATTGAAATTACTTTTTGATAATAAACAGGCAGTGCACGGCCTAAAAAACACTTAAATTGACAACATCTTTTGTAAGTTGTTGTTTTTTTTTTTTTTTTTTTTTTCATTTTGTTTTTCTTAACCTACTTACAACTACAATTAATGTTGAGAGAATTTCAACTAATTGTAGTGGGGAAATGTAAGATGAGATGGGCGTAGGGCGTTCCTTAATGTCTTAAGGGGTAACCCTGGACCACCACCACAATGTGAAGATGCCGGCTGGTATCAAGGTCACATTAAACTGATAGCGTGTGCAGATGAGCGTTCAGCGCTGCTGTACAAGGCTGCCGTGGAGTCCCTGGGGGAAGTTTGGCAGGGCGCTAAGATTGAGGCAATACCTCTGGCCGATGTACCGCAAAGGCCCAGATCTATTGCCAAGATCCCCGCTGAGCCATCCGACCCCAAGGAGATCCTGGAAATTATACAGATCAGTAACCCCCAGCTACCCACACAGGACTGGAAAGTAGTGAGGGTTTCTGAATCTGTTGAAGAGTCCAGGAAGGCCACTGTTATAATAAACAGTGACTCTCTGCCGTCACTTCGGAAGACACAGGGGAAGATATTCTATGGATTTGGAACTATCTTCCTCCGAGTCTACAAAGGTGATGACAAAGGGAAGCCTCAAGCTCCGGTGACTACCACAACAGCAACAGCATCAACGGAGCATATGGAAGACGATTCCGCTACGTCATCGGCCAATGAAGACACTCAATCGGTCAGTGCACTTCTGGAATCGGACGACGACCCAGAGGATGCCAACGTCACAGTCGTCCATAGCGATGAACTATGATGAAGGTTACACAAATCAACCTTCATCACTCTAAAGCGGCGTCAGCTGCCCTTCTCCTCCGATTGGCTTCAGGCACGGAGGAGCTTATATGTATCCAAGAACCATTGTTGTATAGAGACAGGGTTTGCGGACTCAGTTTAGACGGCTATAGTACTCTGTACGCAGCCGATCAAGGTAAGACCAGGGCTTGCGTTATGGTCAAAAACATCCTTAAAGCTTTCATTCTTTCTGATTTTAGCGATAAGGACACCTGCACTGTCGCAGTAGAATGCAGAACCAGAACAGTTTGGTTCATGAGCTGCTACATGGCACACGATCAGGGTGCTAATCCACCAAACTCCACAACCAGGAAGGCGATGTCGTATGCCAGCAGGCGCAACATCCCCCTAATAATATGTGCTGATGCTAATGCACATCATACCATCTGGGGAAGCTCGGATGTCAATGCACGAGGTGAGTCGCTTTTGGACTTCATAGTAGAAAATGAACTAACAGTAGTTAATAGGGGTAGTGAGCCCACCTTTATTGTAACTAACAGAAGGGAGGTTCTTGATGTTACGCTTATTAGTGATAAGTTCGCGGATATGATTAGCGATTGGAATGTGTCAAAGGACTGTTCCCTCTCTGATCACATGTATATTGATTTCAATTTCTCCTTTAGAGTTGATTCAGCTAAACCCTACACGAATAGAAGAAGGACCAACTGGTCTATCTATGCGAGTGTACTCGAGGACAAGCTGCCTATGGGCCCGGTTCTCATAGACAGTGTGTCCATGCTCGACTCCGCAGTGGAGTCTTTGACTGGTGTCTTAATTGAGGCAACGAACGAATCCTGTAAAAGAATCGACAGGAAGGGCAAAGCTAAGCCCATATGGTGGAATGCGGAGATTGCTGAAAAACGCAAAGAAAGCAGGAAACTCTTTAATGAGGCAAAACGTAATGGTGTTTGGAACAGTTACAAGTCCTCAGTAAATGGATTCAAAAATCTTATAAGGAAGGCCAAGAGACAGTCATGGAGGAATTTCTGCAGCGACGTGGAAAACTCCTCGGAGACAAGTCGGCTACGTAAGATTTTATCCTCTAAACCAGCTATTCCATCGTATATACGGAAGATGGACGGATCCTGGACCACAAACAGTCGGGACTCCCTTGAGGTCCTGATGAATACACACTTCCCAGGTTGCACTGATGATGTGCCTAGGGAGGTAACATTTACTGGCACTCGGGATATCTCTAATATTCCGATAACTCGCCATCGTGTGGAATGGGCGGTCAAAAGCTTCCATCCCTTTAAATCTCCAGGTCCGGATGGCATTATCCCAGCGGATCTACAAAAGAACCTGGGAATATTGATGCCATGGCTCTTGGCAATTTTTAGAGCCTGCCTGAGTCTCTCATATGTCCCATTAACTTGGACAACATATAAGATCGTCTTCATCCCCAAGAGTGGGAAGACATCTCACACTATGGCTAAGGACTTTAGACCAATTAGTCTATCCTCCTTTCTACTGAAAACACTGGAGAGGATTTTGGATAGTCATATTAGATCATCGTTAGGACACAATTCCTTGTCACTGGCTCAACACGCCTACACGAAGGGAAGGTCCACGGAAACTGCGCTTCACTCATTGGTGGGCCACATAGAGAGATCCCTGCACTACAAGGAATTTGCCTTAGTTGCATTCCTAGATATTGAGGGCGCTTTCAACAACGTTGAACCTGAATCGGTTATTAACGCAATGAGACATTTGGAAATCGACCCGGCGATTATTCAATTTGTCAGCAGTATCCTGCACTTCAGGCGTATTGAATCCAACTTGGGCGCCTCGAACATCTCCAAGGTTGCGACTAGGGGCACCCCGCAAGGCGGTGTACTCTCACCATTACTTTGGAATCTGAATATGAATACCCTACTCAGGGCCATGGAAAGGACGTGCTGCAGAACGGTTGCTTATGCGGATGACGTTGCAGTTGTGGCTCTGGGTAAAGATCCCAGACTATTGTCTGAACTAATGGAGTCCGCATTGGACGTCCTAACAAAATGGTGCCAGGGATGTGGACTGGATGTAAATCCTTCCAAAACGGAACTGGTACTTTTCACAAGGAGATACAAAATTCCCAAATTTGATACCCCGAGGATAAAGGGGATCTCGCTGGAACTGTCTGACAGCGCCAAGTATCTTGGGCTAATATTGGACAGCAAACTGAACTGGAGGATGAACACCATTTCCAGGACTAATAAGGCGGCAACTGCATTATATTGCTGCAAAGGGGCCATTGGCCTAAACTGGGGAATTAACCCGAGAAATGTATATTGGCTATACGAATGTGTCATTAAACCCATTCTATTCTACGGGGCAGCTGTTTGGTGGCCGGCACTCGAGGTGAAGAGTCATCAAATTAGGTTTGAACGTACAATGAGAATGGTGGCGATAGCGGTAACAGGTGCCATTAGAACAACCCCCTCTAAGGCACTGTTTACGATTTTAAACTGGTTACCACCAGACATTTTGGCGAAAAGTTTAGCTGCGAACGCGGCGGTAAGACTAAGGGCCACCGGAGCATGGAGGGATTACAATATCGGACATGCTAATATTCTGAACGAAATTAATTGGAACATGGATGTTGATTATGTCACACCCGAGCCAATCTTTGATCCTGGCTTCACGGTAAGCATTTTGGATAATGTGGTTCACTATGATGACCTACAAATTCCCGCGAACGCGATTCAAATTTTCACGGACGGGTCTAAAACAGTGTGTGGTGTCGGTTCTGGCATATACTCCGAGCAGCTAAACTGGAGCATTCCTATAAGGCTGCCGGACCACTGCAGTGTCATCCAGGCCGAGATAATGGCCATCTACACAGCCGCGAGACGCATCCGGTACGGTGATATATCTGGAAGGGATATTCACATTATTACCGACAGCAAGGCGGCCATAAGATCCCTGGAGAATGTGTTCATCACATCGAGAATTGTCCGAGATAGCGAGACATTCACTGGTCACCCTTAATTGGGTCCCCGGACACAGGGACATACCGGGGAACTGCATGGCGGATTCGTTGGCGTATGCAGGTACCACCTTGAATCGAGACGGCTCGACATATAATGTAGGTGTTTCACTCCCAAGGAGTAAGCAACTCATTGCGCACAAGTTTCATATCATCGCCAGTCAGAGGTGGCTCGTTGAAACTACCTGTGGGGAAACCAGGAAAATCTGGCCCATCATAGATGAAAAAAGGACACGGCGGGCATTACAGCTGTCCAGACATCATCTTAGAAACCTGATTGCGGTTATAACCGGCCATTGGCCCATTGGGAGGCACGCCCAGAGGCTGGGGCTCCCTTACAATGACTTATGTAGAAGTTGCGGCGAGGAGGAGGAGGAAGAGTCAACGGAACATCTTCTCTGTAATTGCCCGGCATTCGGAGATCTAAGACTCAAAATGTTTGGTCGAAGAGCCCTTGGGGACAAAACTTGTCTCTCTGATGTTGATGTAAACAGGGTCCACTCCTTTACTGAATCGACCGGATGGCTGCGTGGGAGCACTAGCAGCCAGACAACATAGGACCCATGGGAGACGGTGTGACATGGTAACACAACGGGAACTAATTAATGGACCCACGTGAGCTGTGCTTGATCACGGCTGCCAATGGAACCTAACCTAACTTACAACTACAATTAATGTTGAGAGAATTTCAACTAATTGTAGTGGGGAAATGTAAGATGAGATGAACCCACTGTTGTTTATTGTTAATGTGTTTTGTTTAAACTTTGATATTGTTACAAGTAGAACTGTTGCTATAATTCTTATACGTTTAACAGTTTTATTTGGTTTAATATCTTTAGTTTGTCTAAAACCTTTATGGATGAAGTTTCCTGATGATCTGGCCTAAGCAACCAGTGAAATGCATAGGAATAGCTTATCCCATCAACAATAAATTTCAAGTGTTTTTATCAATAATAAAAACTGGGAATTAAGCACGAATAACAAAATCTTTTGAAATTTCTTAACTATTATAGAAACTTTTCATGGCTTACTGCATTAATACATTTCAAGTTCAATTGATTGTCTATATTCCAATGTGATTTAATAACACGACTATTTTTAAGAAAATAATTTTTTGTTGGATTTGTTGTATGCACTAAGTCTGCAACAAATCATGTTTTTTTTATATTTAAAATCAACTATTTCCACATCACACCTTTGAATTTATCACGGGTTTACACAGTTTCTTAAACTTCATATTAATATAAAATAATAAACAGACCCATTAACGCTTAAAAGAGCAAGTTTTTAAACAAATTTGCATGAAAATTAAGTTCTTACAGACAGAAGACAGCCGTTTCTTATCAACGACTATATTGGGAACTTTAGCCCTTTTGACACTAAATTTTTTATTTATTGAATTGATAAAGAATTGATAGAAAAAAAAACAGTAAATGTTGGAAAGAGCAAACTATAAAAAATGAAAACAAAAACTTTTTTCAGTTTTTCTTTTGTTATGATTTTGTTTAGTTTATAAATTGTTGTTAACTTTTTATAACCACACCAAAATAGTGGAAAGGGTATTATGAATTTGTGCTGATATGTGTAACGCCTTAAAATATTGGTCCTATGCCCACCTTAAAGCATACCGATCGACTCAGAATCACTTTCTGAGCCGAACTAAAGATGTCCGTCCGGCTGGCTGGCTGTCCATGTAACCTTGTGCTATATTCGGCTGTGCTGAATCTTTGATGCCCTCCACCGACAGTTCGAACGAATGTTTTAGAAGTAATATCTATTTCATGTATATTTATTATTAATTTATCTTTATAAAAACAGACATGTCTATTAAAATTGGTTGCGGTTTTGACCTATATAAAATTATTGACCGACAATCAGAAAGTTGTATGCTTTTGTTTAGCAATTTTAAATAGCTTGAGTAAAATATCATGATTCGTAACAATTAAGGGCGAACTTAAATGATTTTCAGGAGGGGAATTAATATTGAAGCCATGGTAAGCTATGAACCAATCATCCCAAAATTCTGCAGAGTGATTTCTGGTATTAAAAAACATAAATTTCAATACAGCGCACAGTGGCTGAAAATCGTTTTTCATCGGCCAAAAATCTGTAACTTTTGAACCGATAGAGATAATTTTGCAATTTTTTTTTGCAGAAGAGAAGACTTCTTGAATTTTTTTACAGTTTTAATTTTGTTAAAATCGGTTCAGTACTTGTTGAGAAATTTAAGGTCAAAGTTGAACTTTTGATGTTTTTAAGTATTTAGTATGAAAATGCTAATGATTGAGATTGAGAATTATGGTATTTTTTATTAAAAGAGTGGAATGTTTTTCAGCCCACTGTTTTAAGAACTTTTTAATCTACATAACTGCCAAATTTCATTAATATATCTTTGTTCATGTCAGATTTATAGAATATCAAACCTTAAAATTATTATTTTTTACTCATACTGAAAGCCCTTTTATTCATTTACACTATATAAATAATAATTTTAATGTTTGACATTCTACAAATCTAACATAAATAAAGGTATCACAATGAATTTTGGCAGTTATGTAGATTTAAAAGTTCTTAAAACAGTGGACTGAAAAACAATCCCATTTTTCATTAAGAAATGCCCAAATTCCCAATCCCGGAAAATGGCTTTAAATTTTTTTTTTGTTCAAAAAAGGCAATACAATTTACCACTCGATATTGATCAGAATCTTCTAGAAAATAATGGACATATTAGAAATCATTACTGTTCTAATTGTATAAAAATCTGTGTGTTGAATTATTAGAATTTTTTACTCAAATTAATTTTTTTTGTTTGAAAAATTTGATTTGCTATTACAAGCATACTCATAATGTTTTCTTTCGAAAAATATAAACATTTTTATATATTTCTGGAGAAATTTTTTTTATCAGCGTAAGAACAAATGAGTATTCGTATTACCTTTATATGCGTTTACATTCGCCTCGTATATACCACTATACCTTTAAAAAAAATGCATAGGCATGTAAAAATACTTATGATCATTTTGTGAATAGGTTTCTACATTATCAACTCTACAACAGGTTCAACTAGAACCAGTTGCACTAGAATACTTTTTTAATTACAAAAAATAAATAAGTGCAAATTTTTAAATGTTTATTTTCTTTTTTATTTAAATAAAAATAAGTACAAAAAACATATTTTTTGCTTAAATAACAATAAAAGTTAATTATATCTACGGTGTGAAAACTTCCTCCAAATATTCCATATTTGGTTTTGTATTACCTCTGTCCTGTAGCAGCCCTAGAGATGAGCGGATCTGTCGTAGCCAACAGTATATTAAACAGATCTTCGTTTGTAAAATCTCGTGACATTTTTCTGTAATCTTTATTCCTTTTTTCCTGGACTTCCTCTGACAGATATACTAGTGGTACTAAATGATTCCTAATGACATCCTCTCCATGAAAAAGGATTTTATGAATTGTTGCAGACATATTTCTCCATGAATAATTGGTTGTATATATCGTGCTGTTTCTTTGGCATAATCCCAAATTTTCTATAATTAATTTGTTCATTGCATGCAAGTACATCAATGATTGTTTTAAATCTTATATAAGACTTATATCAACACCTGTTATTTCAGATGCTTTTTTGGGATCAGAAAAGAGCCTTCTTGCTGTATTCCCATTACTCGTATTGCTTGATCCTTGTGTTGGTTGGTCTATAATCAACCCACATTTGCGAGATTCATCCTGAACATGCTGTAGGTACAAAACCCAAATCATAACTGAGTTTTAGTATGTGCTCCATAATTCGTATTCTTGTATGTAGCGGCTATAATCCAAATTCGTATGCATTAGTATTATCTAATGATTTTTCCGGGACTTGGTTTAATTTGCTTAATTTTGCAGTTCCGATCATATTTCAGTGCTGCAGGAATATAAATTGAGTGTTCCTTCAATGTAACTTAAAACATCTTCTTCCTTTTTATTTTTAAAATACTCTTCGGATAATTGTTTATAGCTGAAGCTCTCCATTTTTATAGATATTTAAAAATTAGATTGTTATGGCTTAGATATATTTTAACAGCTAAGATTTTATTCAAATACCACTGGCTTTTATACATAGCTTGCGTTATACTGTGTTCCTAGGTAGCATAATAAGGTAAAATAAAAAACTAAAATGGGCTAAAGTAGGATACGCTTAAAATCCCACAGGTATTGGTAATTATATAATATAAAATACCTAGCACCACTTGGCTTGGTACACTTATTTCAGTCATATGAATAGGTAAAATAAAAATATCAAAAGAAATGTTGCGAATAATTTTACACAAACTAAAAAAGTGTTCTATAGGCTGGTCCAAACAGGTACAAAAGTGCATTTGGGTTTAAAGTGGATACTCTCACCTTCCTACAGCTAGTAAAATCTCTCTAACCCCTTTTGACCAAGATAAATTCTATTCTTCTGAACTTCAATTTGACTTAAATATAGAACCTGAAAAAATAAAATATAGCAGGTATAATCGGTACAGTAATACAACATAACGTTGTTAAAAGACTGCTTTACTACCAATATAAAAAGTGTTGAACCCACTATTGATAACAGTTTGACATAAAACATAATCCACCCGATTAAAAAACTAGAAAAATCGTTATAAAATCAAGCCAAAAAATCCGTTTTATCCGAATATCTCCAAAGGCAAAGGAGTTAACCTAAACATTTAAGAATATTTTTTGTAATTCCATAAATTCCATAAATATATTTTTGGTGAATTTTTTAAAAGTTTGAATTTCCGAGGTTGCCAATTTTAGAGGTCCGCAAGTCACTTTCCCGACCCTCCATGGACCCGTGTTCTTTCAATTCAACTCAAAAGCTACCCGGCCATGACAGTGTAAAATTTCATTCAAATGTGTTCAGCCGTTCATAAGCTGCAAAATAGTTTTTCAAAACAAAACGTTACTAAACCATTGTGTTATATTTCAGTCATATGAGCAGCTTAAACAAAAAGACCAAAAAAAAAAAAAAAAAATGCGAGAAATTTCATTAAAATGAAAAAAGTGTTCAACAGACAGTTCCAAACAGTTGCACAAGTACATATGGGGTTAAAGAGGACACTTTCAGCTTTCTGATGGTACTAAAATCTCTTTAACCCCTTTTGACCCTAACAAGTTCTACTCGTCTAAAATTCGGATTTAACTGAAATATAGAACCTGTGGAAACATTTAATAACACATCAGGTATAAATGATACAGTGATGTAATGAACCATTTCTTAAAGACTACTATCCCACAAATATAACAAAAAAAAATTCGACCAATTATTGATAACGGTTTGCGAGAAATCATAATTTAGTTCTGATCAAATTTACAAAAATTAATTTTTTTCTAAAACAACATAAAATATTGGTTTCCAGCAGCATGCCACAGCCACAATTATCAATATTTTAATCTAGTTTTTTGGATACCTTAGTTCTAATATGTTTGCTATCGAATGGCATTAAAATTTTTGAAATCGGCGATGATAAAAAATTGGACTTTTGGCCGATGAAATTCAATTTTCAGCCACAGTGCAGCGGTGAAATTAGTTTTAGCGTTTGCAGTGAATTTCAGGAGGCTGCTAAAATGAGATTTAAGGCTTATTATGGGTCGTATATCAATAAGTTGCATAACATTTTTTTCTGGCCATATGAAGCTAAGTTGGAAGAAATTTTACCACAATCTCTATATCTGCTACGGTTTTAGGCGTATTTAATTATTTTACCAGAGTTGGCTTTATATAGTAAATTATCATCACAAAATTTCACAGTGCCATTTCTAGTGCTATAAAATTGTGACGTACCAATTTCTATTATGAAAGCATTGTTAATTACGGTTTTAGGCGTACTTAACTCCTGTCCGGCAGTAGGGTTTATATGGGGCCTAGGGTAAATTATGGACCGACCGATCTTCACGAAACTTCACAGTGTGATTTCTAGTCCTATAAAACTGTGACGAACTCAAATTTGTTATGATAGCATTATTTTTTACGGTTTTAAGCGTACTAAACTGTTTTCCGGGAGTAGGGTTTATATGGGGCCTATGGTAAATTATAAGCCGATCTTCACGAAATTTCACATTCTTATTTCTAGTCATATAAAACTTTGATGTACCGAATTTTGTTATGATAGCATTATTTTTTACGGTTTTAGGCGTACTAAACGGTTTTCCGGAAGTAGGGTTTATATGGGGCTTAGGGTAAATTATGGACCGATCTTCACGAATCTTTACAGATTCATTTATTGTCCTATAGAACTGTGAGGTGCTTGTTATGATAGCATTGTTAATTAGGGTTTTAGACGTACTATACTGTTTTCGGGGAGTAGGGCTTATATGGGGCCTAGGGTAAATTATGGACGGATCTTCACGAAATTTTACAGTGTGATTTCCAGTCGAATAAAACGAATGTTTGCAGAATCATATATCATTCTGTTCATTGTTCCAACATTTATGTTAGTTTTTGTAACAAAAATGCTGGATTTTAATCCCAAACTGCTTAGGATAACTACAAGCAATTTGGCATCAAGTTTGTTTATTTATTTTGAGTTTTTCAAAAGTGAGCGTGTTTTCAACAGACGGACATGGCTAAATTGACTTAAAATTACTCAAGGACCCAGAATATATATTACTTTATGGGGTCTGAGATGAATAATAAGAAAGTTTCACACGGAATGACAAACTTAGTATACCCTCTTCACAACTAATTGTGGTGGTGGGTATAACAAGCAAAAAGCGGTAAATCGCTGAATTTTCCAATAAACCGCTGATTCAGCAACACTTTAAATATTTCAAGCTTGAAATGTCAATATTAAGTTGAACGATTTTACATTTTTTTTGACATCACTTCATTATTTATCGAAAAAATTTATTTTTAATTTTTGACAGTTTGCTATTTATCCTTATACAGCTGAACTCTTTGCACTTGGTAAATTTTTTATAACATTATACATATTTGTACTTTTCACCAAAACTTGAGCAATGCATTACAAATATAGTATCATAAGGCCTTTAGGAGCAATCTTTGATAGTCAAATGACTATTGTCAAATTTTATATCAGTACTTACGTTAGTTTTAAAATTTTTTGTGCATTTAAAAACTTGCCCCGTATCTACTAGTATCTACTGCTTAAAATCTTTTCAAAGTATTAAATACAAAATAATACTCGTATAATTAAAAAAAAAAATAGTAGATATGTTTTGCTGACAATTAAATCAGTATTTTAAAATCAAATGTGTTAAATGTTTGCGCATCGTTTGTATTTTAAAATTGTAATAGGCTCTTATTGCGTGTCATTTCAAAATCGTTTAATTGTTTTATAAATTCAATATAATTGTATGTGTACAAATGTCCTTATCTCAATTAATAGATCTTGGAGGTGTAATAATTATGTATGAGTGATGTCAGCTTTTAAGAAATAACCTGCTTTTTTCACTATAGTGCAGATTAAAATACATTTGTAGTACTTATTATACAATTTATTTTAAAATAAAACATAATACGTGTAACGTGACCTATTTTATATACATACTTATATCTGTTACTCCGTTTTTGCAATCCTAAATAACACCTTTATTATTATTAATGAATTAAATTAACAAATTAAAAAAAGAATAAATATATGGGACGGACAAATGATACATTTTGGACTTATTTGGCACACAATTTCGTAGACTTATTGGCACCGATTTAAATGTTATTATCAAGATGAGCCCTCATATGGGTAAACGCAAGTGTATACATTACTTTTATTTTCGGTTAATAATACCGTATCAAAACGGTTCGTTTTTTACGAGGATGAACATTTTAGCTGGGTAGGAGCAATAATCAATTTTACGCCAAGCGCCCAAAAAAGTTTAGGCGCGAGTTTAAAGCAGTGACGGGCACATTTGCAAATCCTATGTACGCGTGCATAGGAATAAAAATGCTGCTTGTGCGACGTCGACACATGTACACTATAAACTTCTTTGTGTATCTGTGACAATGTACGTTCGGCTGTTGCTTTGTTGTTATTTCGTCAACACAAGCATAAATGTAATAGTATGTGTGTGCCCTTCACTGGTTAAAAGTGTCGTTTATTGAAATCTGATGTTAATTGTAAAAAAAAATCAAAAACTTTAAATTATCGATAAAAGGTGATTTGGATTGTCGAATAAGTCGTTTGCGTTTATGAAATAAAAAAATTGCACGTTACGTCATTATCATAGCAGCATTTATTTATCTTAAATGTTTAAAAACTTAAAGGAAATTTTTGATTATAGTTTTAATCTTTAAATCCGAGCAAGTTAAACTCTCTTTTTAGTTTAAAATAAGTTTAAACCAACAAATCTATAAATCCATAAACATATAAACCATGTTTAAACGCATAAAATTTGGCGTTTAAACTACCAATACAAACCATATGAATTTGACAACATTTATCGTAGTACTGCCACATTATTATTTTTTGCACTACTATAATATATGGGGCACTGATTTACAGCTGTTTAGATTAAACTACATATACATTTAAGTTAAGTTTAACTAAACCAATGTTTGAATTGATGAATAATTGATTTATTAGCCATAAATGAGGGATCAAAGGGAAATGACTAGAGAACAAACCAAGGTTGTAAGATGTTTTTCAAGTTTTATTCCCAAATTGTAAATGTGTATCCCCAACAAAATTTGTTTCATCCCCAAAAATTTCCACAAAATACTGTTAAATAAATGTTTGTGAGTCTTAAAACAATAAAGATTTGGTGGGAAACGGTTAAACATTTGTTGTAATAAGCTTTTGGTGGCCCATGTTTATTATGACACACCAAAAAGTCTCATGATGTCCAATTTTTGGTGTTATTTTGCTTTCAAATGTGTCGCAAGTCCCCTTGAAAAATATATAAACGTTAAATATTGTAATTCTTTTCTTTTTGATTTGGTATTAAAATTTTTGAAACATGTGGAACAAATTTTCAAAAAACAATAACAACTTCATGTCAAGGTCGTATTTTCCTCAAAAAACTAAGAACTTGTATTATAGTGTGAAACTGCCTTTAGTGAAAGACTAGCCAGACATTAATATTTATTTCGAGGTTTGTTTTTGTTGCTTAATTTAAAAAAAAAAACAATATAGAATGAAAATTATAATTCAACAATTAATCCTCAAAATTAAAAAAACACCAATCCGCAACTAAAATTTTTAATCCCCGTTTTCAAAATAATTCAATTTGGGAATAAGTCCCATAATCTGATGACATTGAAAGAAACTCTCCCATTACAAAAAAAAAAAAAATATGTATCTCTCAAAACTCGGTACAAGTGAAATAACAACAAGAAAGTAAATACATTTCTTATAGCCATAGCTAAACAAGATCGGAAAGCGTTTTCCAGCTGTCAAATATTCTCATGTCCGTACAATTTGTATGTTGGATACCGAAATAACGCGTCGGCAATGCTTTGTAATTGGAAAATTCAATTTTGGCAGCGCGCTTAATAGTGGAGTTGGTCGCTATTGTTAGTCAATAGCGGTAATTAGGCTTTTTTTAGGTCAACCTACTTTCCATTTACCCCAAAACAATCTTTAATGGATGCAGTTAAACTAAGCGCCTCTCCAGTTTTGAATAAAATTTTAACACTTAATTTACATGATGAATTTTATGACGTCCAATTTTGGACGTCATTTTTTTGTTTGGTAGCAAGCGGTGTAGAGAAGAAAGAGGGGTAGAAAAATAGACATGATTTCTGTTTTCTCTTCCTCTTTCTTCTCTACACCGCTTGCTACAAAACAAAAAATAACGTCTAAAATTGGACGTCATAAAATTCATCACGTAAATTTAGTGTAAAACTAAATTTTTCTTCTGGTAGGTGGTTTAATTTGCATGCACTTGAATATTAAACAAAAATGTATCGTCTTTTTTTATTATTATATTTATATCGTTACTTTAATATAGAAAAGCCCTAACTAACATTTCCCTTACTTTACAGGAGAAGGAAAAAACTTAATAAAAATTATAGTCTTGTAGTCGCAATTTTTTTTAAACGCAGTTTTTTATTAAATTCTCTAAACAATTTAGTAAAACACTGCGATTAAAAAAAAATCCCAACTACAATTCTACAATTTATATTAAGTTTTTTGTCTTCTCCTGTAAATTAAGGGAAATGTTAGTTAGGGCTTTTCTATATTAAAGTAACGATATGTATATTTATGACCTCAACAACTCCTCATATCAACAAATCAATCGAAGAAGACTGGCCGACAAAGCACACACAAGTACATTTTTATTCCCGATTAAATGATGAATTTGAATATTTGGAAATGAAACTGAAACTGAATAAATAAAAAAGCAATATTCATTTTAATCATCTTAACAAAACAATTTTTTATTTTATTGTTGTTGTTGGTGCTTATGTTTACCGAGCATTAATGTATGTACATATGAGCATAAACAAAATAAAAATTTGTAAGTTTTGATTTTATAAACAACAAAAACAATATTTTTTAAAAAGTATTCAAGGTGTTTAGAAAGGCAGGCAAAATGTAAAAACATCAGACAAGATACTTGAGGACACGATTTTTCCAAATTTGTTTCTTTTTACTATTTTGAATGTTAAAGCATCAATTCCGATGTGTGTTTGGCAAATAAACATTCCAGCAAAAACTTAACTAACATGTTACCAATAACTACCTTTTTAATAACTTCCTCATTATATTTCATACCTAATCGCTGCTTGCAACATTACATTGCACAATTTATGACTTACCAAAGTTATTTTCGGGAATACAAAATTTACTATTAATAAGATTTCCCAATGACGTGCTTGATTCCCAATTTTTACTTAGTTGGTCAAGTTAAAATTTCTCATTAGAATACAGTGCACTCGCGATAATATGAACTAATTAAAACAAAGCCAGTTCATTTTTGCAAGATAGTTCATATTTGCGAATGACATCTAATATCCCTTCCAAAATTTTTTTCCCATAAAAATAAAGTGTCTCATGTTAAAGTTTTTTTTATTTTTTGCTCATTGGATTATAAAAACTATTGATTTTTAAAAAAGAAAAACAACCTTAAAGATGTTATGCCAAAAAAATCTGTAATTTTCTTGCGTTCAATCTGGGAAGACCGCACATTTTTCTTTTTCCAGGTCAAATAAACATATTGTTAGAACATTAAAAAAAACAAATTTTCTTTTCCTAAATGTTCTTAATTTTTTAAAATTTCTGATTTTTCTTTTTAAAATTTAAAAATTATGCGGTGGGTACACCGCAATAGTGGAGAGGGTATTATGCATTTGTGCTGATGTGTGTAACACCTTAAAATATTGAATAAAGTATACCGATCGACTCAGAATCACTTTTTGAGTTGATCTAACGATGTCCGTCCGGTTGACTGGCTGGCTTTCCATGTAACCTTGTGCGCAAAGAACAGGTCACAATTTTGGAGATAATCTAATAAAATTTGGTACTAGGTTCTTATTGGCACAAGGATCAAGCCTATTGTATAGTGCCACGAGGGGAGATAGGGGGCAATTTCTGCCTCTCAAAAACTATCAAGCCGATTTACTTGAAATTAAAAACATAGATAGATCCATATTTTTACGGACACATAAGCTATGCATTTTAAAAAGATAGGACCACCAGGGTAGATGGGGGGCACTATTTGCCTCTCAGAAACTATCAAACCGATTTTAATGAAATTAAAAGCATAGATAGATCCCTATTTATATGGACACATAAGCTATGCATTTTTTAAAAAATAGGACTACCAGGGGAGTTAGGGGCAATTTCTGCCTCCCAGAAACAATCAAACCGATTGTCATGAAATTTAAAACACCGATAGATCCCTATTCATATGGCCATACACTCTCGAAAATTTGTTTTTAAATACTGTGGCGTAGGGTATCATATGGTCGGGCTTGACCGACTATACTTTCTTACTTGTTTTAAATCATATTTAAGAACTTTTTACGTTAAAGTTTTATTTAAAGATTAATATAGAATTCCATGTTAAGGCAGAATTAGTCTTTACTTTCTGTTCTGTTACGAATCAGCTGATTTGTTTTTGTTATTAAAAAACCCATGAAATTGATTAGTTTTTCTGTTCTGTTGTGGTTCAGTTGTTTAAATCAAAAAATTGTTAAGAATTTGTAAGTGACAGCAAAATAAATAATAAAAAATACATATTTATGTTGAAATAAACTGTTTTTTGATTTTAAGAATTCATAAAATTTAATTTCTTGAAATTCATGTGCATTAAAATTATTGAAATAAACAATGAACGGTGCAAAACTAATTAATTTGTCATAATTGGCTGATAAGTTACTACAGAAAAAGTAACTACTACAATTTCGTAACAGAACGGCACGGAACAGAACAGAAACAGAAAGTAAAGACTAACTGAGCCTTTAATGTGAGCACTAACTAAAAAGTGTATGTTAAACATTTTGATGAACAACTGAAGACAATTTTTAAGCAGATAGCTAGGGAAATCCCCAAGTTATTATGCAGTTGAATCAAATTTAATTTTGATTTTTACACTGTATAAGAAGATAAAAACCTTTAAAAATGCAATTATAATTGTTCATATTTTAAGGCTTTTGCACAAGTTCATATTTTTGAGTAGTCAATGGAAGAAAATAAGTGTTCATAATTTGGGGAGTTCATATTTTCGCGAGTGTATACGTTACTTGGTATTAGAAGTTTTTGCTGGGCTGTAATTACCTATTAGCGCCCAATTTTTTCTATTTTCGAAAAATATAATTTTATTTATTCAATTTTTTGTGCATGTTCCCAAATGGGATCATTGGGCGCTAATGAGTTAATAAAAATACATACACTCACAATATTATTACAGTAACGGACTGTAGTTTATTTAAGAAATAATCCGTTCAGTCATTTTTAAATAAATAAACATTTAAAATTCCAAGCAAATTTATTTTTAACTGATTCTAACAGTTATTCAAAAAACTAAGTGCATATTAATACGGATTTTCAGTTGCAGTTAATATTGACCGTTGATTGAGTTAAATTCTTCTTTATGTTATGTAAATTAAATAAAAATGTAATTTAAAGCAACGAAAAGTTCATTTAATTTTTACTGTCAAAAATTCAACCGCGAATTCCGTAAAAACAGACGAATATTCAGTTATCTTATATAAATTAATTGTCAAAAAATTAACTACATATTCCTTAAAAACAAATAAATATGCAGTTATTTTATAAAATTTTACTGTCAAAAATTCAACACCATATTCAGTTGAAACAATTAAATATTCAGTTATTTTATATAATTTAAATACCAAAAATTAATTTTTACTTATCTATAAAAAATGAATTGCTTGTTTTGTGTAAGCAATTCCCATTTTCTATTTGTTAAAATAATTTACTTAAATACATCAAATTTTAAAAGTAAAATAATTGCGAAGCCATATCGGTCATGCTGCTGGTGTCTTATAATTGAGAGTTCTTCTGTAAACAACGTGTTCAGTACAACAAACGTGTGTAGCAGGGTAAGTAAATAATAATATTCTCCATCTCTCGCTTATAAGAAAAACAAGCGGACAGGTGTCTGTCTGGTATTTTTTAGAAATTCGGCTCTTTTGTGGAGTAAACGAAAATTACTGAATTTAATAAAATAACTGAATATTTAATTGTTTTTACTGAATATGGGGTCAATTTTTTGACAGTAAAATTTTAAAAAATAACCAAGGCGAATTCATCCCAGGTAATCTCGGTACTACAACAAGTACAACTCATACAAAAACCACAAGCAATTTGTTTTTGTAAAATCATTGTACAATGTCAAAAACAGAAATAAAACAAAACAGAAACAAATATAATAAAAGAGAATAAACAACATTTTGACATCTAACAGTGATTTTAGCTAATATCAGCAGGGCTTTTAAGACCACCTGCAATAAATTCGCCTTGAAAATAAATGAATATTTTATTGTTTTTACTGAATATGGTGTTGAATTTTTGACAGTAAAATTTTACAAAATAACTGAATATTTATTTGATTTTACGGAATATGGGTTTTTGACAGTAAAAACTAAATGAACTTTTTGTTAAAAATAAATGATAAATAAGTAGACCGGTTTTTAATTGAATTTTCATTTATTTTATATTACAATTTCAGTTAATTTTACGTACAGAATATTGTAAGTGTACAACTAAATTAGTAATACAAGAAACAATTAGAGTTTTTATTTAGTTACGTTAAGATTTAATACATTTTTTGTTTTCATTTTTATTCAGAATTAACTTAGAAAAACTTGGGAAATTTAAGATGGAAAGACAGCACAGAGCTTTTCTTTCTTTGTTCTGTGCTGTGCTGTTGTTCAATTTTAGTTTGAAAGTCAGCATTTGGATATTCAGAAACAAAGATCTACCTCAACAGTCACTTGAAAATTCAAATTGCACAATTTGGGGCACCCAAAATCCAAAAGCCCCTTTGAGGTCAAAGTTCAAATGATAACTAAAAAAAAATTTTTTTTGAAAATTTTTTAGAGTAAGCCCCTAACAAGCCTCAAATTTTTTTTTCAGAGTCACTTTTGAAACTGAAAATCTTGTCCGATCGAAATGAAATTTTTTGTTGTTAATAAGCTTATAAAGCTTACTAATATTAAAAAAAAAATCGAAAAAAATTTTTTTGCTTGTATGGAAATTTTTTTTTATCATTTGAACTTTGACCTCAAAGGGGCAGGGGTAAAAGTTATCCGATTTGGCTGAAATTTTTTCCACATCAGTTTTAGACCATGTGGCACAATATTCCGCCCGGGAGATGTTGAAAATCCAAAATTTGAAATTTAGCTGCCACCCTAATGCACATACTTATTTCATTTTTCATATTTTTTCCAAAACGACGTACAAGTTGCGGTTAACGGGAATGGCATTAAATATCGTGCAATGATTGAAAACTTGTAATGGCCCGAGGTAGAGAAACATTTATAATTATTGTTCCAACACGATGGAGCCCTAGCTCACACAGCTTCTCTAACTAAAGCTCGCCTGCGCGAAATTTTTGGCAAACGAATTATCAGTCTTATTACGGTTGTCGTTGTCGTAAACGACTAAGTTGTGGTTTGTAGTAGATTAAAGAGCACAGGTTGTGTGTTTGTTTATGTGCTGTCACTACACAAGTAATTGAACTTGTGGTAAAATTTTTATGAAAAGCACTTAGTTTTTTTAATGTTGTTCATATAAAATTTACTACACGTTCAATTACTTGTGTTGTAAAAATAGCCCATTAATCTGTTACAAAAAACGACACAGTCGTTTGGGGCTACCTTAAGAAAGGTGAATGCCATTAAGCGAAGAACTATCCAACAGCTTAAGACGAGTATCCGAAAAGAAGTGAGGGCGCTGCGACCTGAATTTCTACGAAAAGTTATGGGAAATTTTCTAAAAAGAGCACGTCAGGTCGAAGCAAAAAATGGGCGTCATTTGAAAGATAGTCAGCCTTATTGTGGTTGTCGTTGTGTGTTACTTTTTTTGTAGTAGATTAAAGTAACACACAAATTATGTTCTTCAATCTGTTACAAAAACGATACAGTCTATATAAATTTAAATAAATCCCAGTTAAATAAAATCAGAAAGAAAACAGTAATTCATTAAATTAATTATAACGTTACTTATGTGCCAGCCTGTATTCATATTTGTGCTTGTAAATGAAAATTACTTTTTCACTGTCAATTAGAAAAGACTGCGAAAAGTGCGTAGCAGCCTAAAGGGGTAAAAATAATGAGTTATTGTACACAGAAAAAATTATTTTCCCAATTCACACAAAAAATTTGTTGAATCAAACAATTTTTTGCCTGAAATCGGTCCTATAAACAAATTCGCATATTCAAACAATTTATTTGCATTTTGTTTATTGAAAAAAAACACCGATTTCTTCAAACAAATAATTTAACTGAATCAAACAAAAAGTTTACTGAAATTCATAAAAATTTCAAACAAATAATTTTGCTGAATCAAACAAAAAAGTTTTTGCACAAGCAATGACGCGCACACAAGCAAGCACCGTTGGTGAAGATGAAGCAGAGCAGAGCGGCCGGCTGGCTTTAAGACACATTTTTTTGTTTGAATAATTTTTGAACGAAGTCTTATTTATACCTACACACAATGTTTTTCTTCATCATTTGCTAATGAAAAAGAAATGTAACCAAAAACGGCGGCAGACCGACTCGAGATGTTTTTCGTCATCATTCTATTTTTGTATTTGATGTATTTAAATAAACAGTTTGAAAAAATTGAATACGGGATTTTGTTTTTTTATACCAACTTTGAAACCAACCAAAAATTTATTTTGTTTCTTATAATGTTGTTGTTGTTTCTGTTGTTTAAAAAGAGTGAAACGTTTTTTTACCTGCTATTGTTTTTGTTGTTTTTTAACTACAAACCTCGTCACGTTATTTTATCATTTTTCTTAGTGCTGTATTTTTTTTAAAGCGTCCAAAAATAGACTGCATATGTTTTTTGTTGTAGTTCTTATATTTATTATAAAGAAGTGTTGCTTACGATCATATAAAAAATGCAAAAAGACGACAACATTAAAGAGCGTTAAATATTTCATACAAAATTATGAAAACTTGAAACGAATAACGCGTATATTACATTTTTGAATAGTTGTCCACGTTTTTGTTGGTTAAATAAAAATCAAACAAAAATATTAATTGGATCAGTAAAAAAATTTGAGGAAATCAAAAAAATTTTCAAACAAGCGTTTGTTTGAAAATAATTCGGCAATAATATTTTCTGTGTAGTTGAAAGGTAAGAAGTGTTTAAAAATATTCATCATTTAAATATACGTTACTTGGTTAGATAAGTTTTTGCTGGGATGTAAATTAAGCAGCTTATATAGTTGTTTCCAATTTGTTCGCTTAATTCGTCATTAAACCAAGGGTTCACGAACTATTTGCATCCCTAGAGGAAAAGGAACTAACACCAAACTTGTCACGTGAAAGTTCTAACACTTTATATGAAGGGGACTTGTCACTTTAACATGGCGATGTCCTAGGAGGGGGTTTATTTGCACCTTTTTGATACTCCGTGACAGGTCAATAAATGGTCCTCTTCATATAAAGTAATAGAACCAGACAGAATCAGCCACTACCCGCACAAAATCCAGTCACATGACTAGTTTTGTGTCAATTACCTTTCCTATGGAGTAACTACTCTTTAAACACATTATCAAAAGTTAGGTAGTGTGTCTTGTTTTCACCTATCACAATTCGTTCCTTTTTATTACAATATTGTGTTCACTGGTCACGGGATAGGTACATTAAAAACAATCGACACAAATTTCCTGCAGGGATTTGCTACAAGTTTGTGTGTTAATTTCGAAATTAAATTTTTTTATTTGCTTTTGAAAAAATATGGACCAATGCTGCCGATAATTTAAAATATCAAATTGTCGTATTTCTTGCTGAAATGAAATCGCTTAACATTCTATATAGTACTGTTTTTTACGACAAAAGCAGTACCTAAACAAGAGCGAAAGGCAGAACGATTTCCTCCAATAAGCTTTTACGCTGATATGCCATACCCAAAAAAAGGTGTCAACGTTGTGTATCGAACAGTAGTGTTATCTCTTTTGTTTAATAAAACCCACATAATGGAAACAAAAGATGGAGATAAAAACGTTGGATTGACCAAAAAATAGCTCAATTGTCATTATTTTTTAACGATAGCGGCCAACTTCAGGCCTAGAACAGAATTAAGAAGTTGTAGTAGTAGCTGAAGCTGAAAAATTCTCTGTAGCGCAACAACAATTTCGAATGTTGCGCTTTTGAACTTATCGACTATTCTGTTCCTCACTTTACTATAAAACGCGCTGTCAAAATCGGATTTTCGTATGTAGAGAATAAAATCATATTTTTACTTTATTTCCTTTTAAAATTATATTTAACTTGGCTTAGCAAATCAAAGACATCTATTTATGGTGCTTTAATTTTTCACTGCACTGTGTGATCAATTAGCTATAAAATTGATTAGTTTAGCATAAATTGGCCAAGTTAGTGGTTGTCAAACAATCATGTCTAAGCAATTTTTTGTTTTGTCTGCCAAGTGAACCAGTGAATCTGATGATCATGATGATGTTGCTTATTTGAAATCTTTTTTTGGTCCCAGTCCGATTGTTTGATTAGTGCTGGCTTGTTAACGTGTTTCAAATAACATTGAAAAGGAATTTTTTGCTAATATTTATTTGTTTAGTTTTTATAAAAAAAATTATATTTTTTTGTTTTTAGTTGTTTAAAAATGCTGTTTTTGGTCTTAACACGTGTGTAATTAGATTCGCAGTTTAATTTGATTGCGTGTGCGCAAAATAGTTGCCTGATTTTGCTTGAACTCGTGTTTTTGATAAATTAACGACTTGTTAACAATAAAAATACAACAAAATTTATTTATTGATGAAAAAAAAACACTTTAAAATTATCCAAAATAAGGTATTTTTTTATGAATTTATTATGAAATCAATATTTGAAGAAAAAGAAACTCTTGCAGCGGTCCATAAAACTGAAACCTCCAAAACAAGAGTATTAAATTTAAGATTTCAATGTACAAGAGAATTTAGAAAAGAAAACAAAAAAAATGAATTCTATAAAAATATAAACACAATTAAATTTGGTATAATAAGATCAAGGAGTTTGTTGTATTATTTATTATTCATGAACATAAAGTTTGCTTGTTACAATAAGCAACAGAGAAAAATTACACGCAAACCGTCAAATAAACTGTGGGTGTTTTGGTTAATTGGATGCAAAACCTTTTGTGATTTGTTTTGCTAAGATTCTTTTTAAACAACTTAATTATTTTATATACTTTTTTATTAATTACATTCAAACACAAATTAACTAATCAATACTGAAATCATGATAGGCAACCAAAGAGAAACATTAAACTCAAAGCGAAACGTTTTAATGAAATTAATTTAATATAAATTTTTGTTTTTTGCGATCTTTTAGCTTATTTATTTACATATGTATAATAAAATACCATAGCAACTGTATAGGAAAGTGCAGGCTGACGTAGATAATTCGGTTGTAAAAAATTAAATCCATGCGACAAATCAAAATATGTATCTCAAATAATCCAAAATAAGCTCTTAACATAGCGTCTTCACCTGACAATTTTTTGTCATACCAAACGTCAAAGTCTATATAAAAAAAACTCGAAAATGTTTGTCAGCGTTTTTTTAATATGACGTTTGGTATGACAAAAAATTGTCAGGTGAAGACGCTATGTAAGGTAGAAGTACATAACACGCGTTAGTGCACGCGCGCTCTGTCGTCTTCTGTCAAAAAAAGTTAAACTAGTGTATTTTCATAGAACAGGCTACATGCAAAATATTTTGACGCGCTTGCGCCAGAAAGTTCGTTTACTTTGAACTTTTTAACGCGTTGTGTATTTTTGACAAGTAATCAGCTGACAACAAAAAGAATAATTTAACAAATTTGGGAATCATGACAGAAAAACTTATTGAAGAGCTTAAAAAACGTACAATATTTACTATATAAAAAGAATTAATTCAATAAAATAACAAAATCTTCATATATTTTCGAACCTGTTTGTAATGCACAAATAAAAAACAGCTGACAGGAATGGCTTTTGTAACGCGTGTTGTGTAACTTGCAATTTTTTACGCGATAAAGTTTTTAACCGCACGATGATCGTCGACGAACTAACGCGTGTTATGTACTTCCACCTTTAGTCGGAAACTAAGATATACTATATAACACTGTACGACACGTTTATTCACCCATGATCAAACGGGCCAGATTCTGAAAATATAGCTTAAAAAAAATATACGTATCTCTCAGTTTTTCTAGATTGATTAATTTCGCGTTTTTATGCGCAATTCAATTTTTAATGTGAATTCAACTGTCTATCACTTGCGGAAGTTTCGATTACACCCAGACCTGTTGAACGAGATGCTTCAATGCTTCTTACTGTTCTCAGATGTAAAGTTAAAAAATTAGCAAAATCGATCCACGGGTTCAAAGATTATGATAACATTTCTTATAATAATATATGAACCCACTGTTGTTTATTGTTGATGTGTTTTGTTTAAACTTTGATATTGTTACAAGTAGAACTGTTGCTATAATTCTTATACGTTTAACAGTTTTATTTGGTTTAATATCTTTAGTTTGTCTAAAACCTTTATGGATGAAGTTTCCTGATGATCTGGCCTAAGCAACCAGTGAAATGCATAGGAATAGCTTATCCCATCAACAATAAATTTCAAGTGTTTTTATCAATAATAAAAACTGGGAATTAAGCACGAATAACAAAATCTTTTGAAATTAAAATTTTGTATTCCCAAAAATTGAAATTACTTTTTGATAATAAACAGGCAGTGCACGGCCTAAAAAACACTTAATTGACAACATCTTTTGTAAGTTGTTGTTTTTTTCATTTTGTTTTTCTTAACCTACTTACAACTACAATTAATGTTGAGAGAATTTCAACTAATTGTAGTGGGGAAATGTAAGATGAGATGAACCCACTGTTGTTTATTGTTGATGTGTTTTGTTTAAACTTTGATATTGTTACAAGTAGAACTGTTGCTATAATTCTTATACGTTTAACAGTTTTATTTGGTTTAATATCTTTAGTTTGTCTAAAACCTTTATGGATGAAGTTTCCTGATGATCTGGCCTAAGCAACCAGTGAAATGCATAGGAATAGCTTATCCCATCAACAATAAATTTCAAGTGTTTTTATCAATAATAAAAACTGGGAATTAAGCACGAATAACAAAATCTTTTGAAATTGTATTAAAATTTCAGAAATGTAATCACAATCTTTAAACCCGTGGATCGCACAGCCTTACAGCCTGAAGCTAAAAAGTTGGCCAAGAGGTTTGTGTCTCGCTAAATCGAAATTCGATTGTTTAGAAGGTAAAAACTTATAAATTCACCTAATAGCGAATTATAAAGTTCCCTTCATTCTTGCAAAATTTGCACAAGTTAGCCCCCTTTCACAATCGGCAAGTAACTTGCGCAACTAACTTGCGCAACTAACTTGCCGAGTGTGAAAGCGGGCTTACAAGCTTTACAAAGTTTGCCTAACCCTTGGCGGTCAACTTTGACAGCCAGTATCTCACCTTGTATTCTAACAGGGTGGTTACAAAGAGGGTCTTAAAGCCTATGTCCTCCTTTACGACTCGTTCATTAATAATTTTTCAATCCGACCAGTTGTTTAGGAGATTCAGATTTATTACCAATTTTGTTTAGCGATTGACCCCATTAAGCAAATGTGTGGATTTTCCGTTGCAATAAACAAATTTTTTATCTAACCCTACTGTAAGATATTGCTGCAATTTTGAAAAGTTTAAGCAATTTCCCTGTGGGGTTTCTTCCGTCACTTTTAATTATACATATTTTGAAAAATTTTTCTATTAATCCATTGAGCTAGAAAAAAAATATTCAATAAAAGGCTAAATGACCTCCGCTATAATACGTTTCGAAGTTTCAATACTCATGCAATCAAACCAAGCAATTCTACTCGTTATGCGGGTACAATAAGGCTGGGATTTTGAGATCTCAGTTAAACGAGGTTTAGTTAATCTGAAAACAGATTTGTGCCGCCATCAGTGTTGCCAAAACTTGGTGACCAAAAATGGCTAAATTTACGGAATAAAATGGCTAAAAATGGGCTAAAAAATGGTTATAAGCTCTTTTTAAATAAAAACACATTAAAATTCAATAACAAAACAGAAATAATTCATTTAAAGTTGTTTACGATAAAATTGTGAGTTAAGATCAATTTGTTAAATAAGAATAAACGTAAATTAATATAAAAAAATTAAATCATTGAAAAATTCGATGCCGTTATTGTTTATCTCATAGGAATCACTCATTAGTTTCAAATAGTCATAAGCTTTAAATAATTTGAAGGTAAATCATAATCACGACAACATTTACCCAACCTTTTGAGTCCAGATATACAATAAAAAACAAGTATGAAAGTATAGTCAGTTAAACCCGACTTTATGATACTCGACACCACATTAGAACCTTTGTACCAAATTTTATTTATATATAATCTCTAAGCGACCTGTACTTTGCCCACAAGGTTTACATGGACAGCCAGCCAGCCGGACAAACAGCGTTAATTCGACGCAGAAAGTGGTTCTGAGTTAGCCGGTATACGTAAAGGTGGGCTAAGGACCAATATTTTAAGGTGTTACAGACATCAGCACAAACACATAGTACCCTCTCCACTATTGTGGTGGTCTTATAAATATTGTATTGTTATGGTAAAAATGTTTGCCTAATTGATAAAATCGAATTAACGGTTGCTAAATGTAACCTATTTCTCAAATTACTTTTAACGATGTTTACTTGGCTAAACACCCTCTCTACTTCAGCATTAGACCATGGAAGTGAGAGCAACTTAAAAGTCCATTCTGAAATTTCTAAAACAATTTTGTTACCGCCTGCATCTCTTTATTGAAATACTTGAAACCAGAAAGAAACAGCGATGTTTGTGTTGATCCATTTTATAAATTTAATAGATGAATACTGTTCTTTTATTTTTAAAGATTTTTCAGCGTCATAGTTAATAGCGATTTTCTACATGTGAAAAAGTTGTGATTTAAATTAAAGGCGTTTTAATTGTTCAAAATGTTTATTTTACTTTTATAAATTTTTATAATAAAATAAAAATTATTCTTTTAAAAGAAAAACTGCAAAACAAATTTATGGCTAAACAAGTTGAAAAGTGGCTAAAAAAGCAGGGTGAAAAATGGCTAAATCTAGCCACTAAATGGCTAAATTGGCAACACTGGCCGCCATTACCAAGTTTGTATACAAAATTTTGACGGAACAACTTAGTCTTGCTTAAAATGTTGGTCTTTAATAAAATAACAAAATCCAAGTTTTTCAATACGTTAAACTTAGTTTAAACTTAATCCACATCTCGAAAACCCGGCCTTAGAAATTTTCAATTTATTTAGTTAATAAAAAATTTTTTGTTACTATTATTTCTTCAACTAAATATAAAAAAAAAATATTTAGAAAATGTTATTGTTTTGCCAAGAATGTCCAATACATCTGATACATTGTTTAAACTGGTATTTGAAAATCTTGTTACATTCTCAAGTTAATTTTTGGTCTTACTGCAAAATTATTTACCATTTTTGAAATGAAAACACTTGGCACAGCATTAGCCATTGAACTTTTTTTTCAGTTTTGAAAACAAAATTCAAAATCAAACATAGAAATGTTAATAAACTTCACCGATCAGACAGCAATTGAACTTGTCAATACGAGTGCTCATTCGTAATAATATGGAAGTACAAAAAGAATAACATTGAAACATTTTTTATTTCAAAATTTTATCTTCGTCATCTCGTTACAAGGCGTTTAAAGTGAATTTGTTTCAATGTTTTCGTAACATTTAATCAAAATTTATTTACAAAAAATCGAAATAAGCAAATTCTTTCATAAAAAAACCTAGACCTGAATGCTTTAAATAAAAGAGTTACTATTTAATTGTCTATGTTTCTAGATCATCTATTTATAAGTTTTCCTAAATGTTGATTTAAAGTGTTGCAAAAACATATAACTTGTATTATTTATACGAATTACACGGAGAAAAGCATTTTTTTAGTGTATACTGAATAGGGATGCCAAACGGGGATTTGTCAATCCCGAAAAATCCCGTGATTTATTTTTATTAATCCCGAAATTTTTCGGAATTTTTAATATATCAACTTTTGTGTACAAAAATGTTCGGTTTTATTGAATTTTTATACTCTATACAAAAAAAAATTATATTTCAGTTGTATTTTTTTAAAAATATGTTATATATATAATGCCTTTTGAAAATTCATAAATAAATAAAAAAAGTGTTGTTTATTTAAAAAAATCCCGAAATACCGGGATCCAGAAATCCCGGAATTTCGGGATCGGGATTTGAAAATCTTGCATCCCAGGATTTTCTAAAATGAATCCCGATTGGCCTCCCTTATACTGAAGCCAAGAAATTAAGGAATATTGTGACCGGTTTTAGCTCGACTTGATTTTTGCCAGCTTTTGCTAATTTTTTATAATTCCTGTGATATATATAATTGCTTATAGAACAAAGAACAAAAAGATTACGCAAATGTAATGTAAATCAAGTAAGAAAGTACAGTCGAGTCAAGACCGACCATATGATACCCTACACTACAGTATTAAAAAACACATCATGCTTATATGTCCATATAAATATGGATTTATCTATGTTTATTAACTTTATTTAAATCGGTTTGAAAGTTTGCCCCTACCTCCCCTTGTGGTCCTATTTTTGAAAAACTGTACAGCTTATGTGTCCATATAGATATGGATCTATCTATGTTTTAAATTTCATTTAAATCGGTTTGAGAGGCAGAAATTGTCCCTATCTCCCCCCCCCCCCGGTCCTATTTTTTAAAAAATGCATCTCTTTTGTGTTTATAAAGATATGGTTCTATCTATATTTTAAATTAGGTTTGATAGTTTCTGAGAGGAAGAAATGTCCCCCTATCTTCCCTCGTGGTCTTACGATTTGGCTCATTTTAAATAGGCTTGGTCCTTGTGCCAATAAGAATTTAAATTGTATCAAATGATCTTCAAAATTGCGACCTGTACTTTGCACACAAGGCTACATGGACAGCCAGCCACCCGGACGGGCATCGTTAGTTCGACTCAGAAAGTGATTCTGAGTCGATCGGTATACTGTAAGGTGGGTCTAGGACCAATGTTTTAAGGCGTTACACACGTCAGCACAAATGCATAATACCCTCTCCACTATTGTGGTGTGGGTATAAAAATGTTATAATTTTTATTAAAATTCCTTTAAAAAGTTATCAATTAATGAAAAATCATGCCGCTTTAATGTTTTTGCTTTTTTTCTCTAAAGTTAATTTGAATATTATAATTTCAACAAAATTTTTCTTTGCGTGTAAAAGACAACAATAACCTGTATCCTCAATGTGGATTAAAATGTGTTAACAAATTTTTTTTTTAATTTAATGTGAACATGATATAATGACGTATGAAATCGCTTCGTGTATTAAAACTAAAAAATAAAATACAATAATAACAAGTAAGAAAGTATAGTCGGTCAAGCCCGACCATATGATACCCTACACCACAGTATTTAACAACACATCATGCTTATGTGTCCATATAAATATAGATTTATCTAAGTTTATAAACTTCATGAAAATCGGTTTGAAAGTTTGTGAGAGGCAGAAATTGCCCCCTACCTCCCGTTGTGGTCCTATTTTTGAAAAACTGTATAGCTAATGTGTCCATATAGCTATGGATCTATCTATGTTTTAAATTTCATTAAAATCGGTTTGAGAGGCAGAAATTGCCCCTATCTCCCCTCGTGGTCCTATTTTTTAAAAAATGCATACATTTTGTGTCCATACAGATATGGTTCTATCTATATTTTAAATTTAAATTAGGTTTGATAGTTTCTGAGAGGAAGAAATGTCCCCCTATCTTCCCTCGTGGTCCTACGATTCGGCCCATTTTCAATAGGCTTGGTCCTTGTGCCAATAAAAACATATGATCCAAATTTCATCAAATTATCTCCAAAATTGCGACCTGTACTTTGCGCACAAGGTTACATGGACAGCCAGCCAGCCTGCCAGCCGGACGGACATCGTTAGTTCGACTCAGAAAGTGATTCTAAGACGATCAGGCGCGGATCCAGCTCGAGCCTTACGGGGGGGAATTTTTGTATGACACAAAAAAGTAAAAAATTTGTTTTTAAAAATTTATTAAAAACAATAAATGTATATTACATAAAAAAACAATAGGGTTAAATAAAATATAAGATCCGTTCAATATAAATTAAAACAAGTAAGAGTGCTATATTCGGCTATGCCGAATCTTATATACCCTTCACCATGGTTTGGAAAGAACAGAAGTTTATATATATATTTAAATACATGTATATATACATGTATATTTATAAAATATATATCGTTTAGTTTTATTTAATTATTTGCACATGATTGCGTGCTATTAAATATATTAAAAGTTTAATTAATATATAGCACGTTAAGTTTTGATCGAATTTCAGTATTTGGTCATGCCGACATCTTAAAGTATAAAATTACCATTTACTTTGGTGATAAAACTTGTAGTCGGGAAGTTCTATGGTTCACGAAAATAGGTATTAAAAAAAAACTTTATTTTTGACATTACTTTTTTTTTACCGATATTCCGAGTTTTTCTAAAGATTTCCGATATTTTGATATCTAAAACGTATGAATAGGTCATAATACAGCTCTAAAATTTTAGTTTTTAGTCCTTTTTTGGAGTATTTTGCACATAAATTAACCATTTTTAACCGATTTGGCAGATTTATATACCAATGTGCTTAAAAATAATATTTCCATTAAATTGGCATATAGGCATATATATATATACCTACATATTTGTACATATATTTAAGCAAACTTAATTATAAAAAAAACAAACTTAATTATAAAATAAAAAACAAACTTAATTATAAAAAAGAGTAACTTTTGGGATTTCAGTATTTTGATTATAACTCAGCCATTTTTTAACCGATTTGACAGATTTATATACCGACGTGTTTAGCAATTTACCATTTATTTGTGTTATAAAACTTGGACTCGGGAAGATCCATGGCTACCGAAAATGGGTATTTAAAAAAAAACCGGTTTTCCCGAGTTCTTTATAAAATATGTTCTACTTAAAATTTCCGATATTTTGGTATATAAGTCATTTCCATAGGACATATGACAGCCCTAAAATTTAGGTTTTTATACAATTTTTAAAACGTATGAATAGGTCATAATACAGCTGTAAAATTTTAGTTTTTATAAAAATGTTAATGTTTTTAGTCCTTTTTTGGAGTATTTTGCACATAACTTAACCATTTTTAACCGATTTGGCAGATTTATATACCAACGTGCTTAAAAATAACATTTCCATTAAATTGGCTTTTAGGCATATATATATATATATATATATATATACCTACATATGTGTACATATATTTAAGCAAACTTAATTATAAAAAAAACAAACTTAATTATAAAAAAGAGTAACTTTTGGGATTTCAGTATTTTGATTATAACTCAGCCATTTTTTAACCGATTTGACAGATTTATATACCGACGTGTTGAGCAAGAAATTTACCATTTATTTGTGTTATAAAACTTGGACTCGGGAAGATCCATGGTTACCGAAAATTGGTATTTAAAAAAAAAAAAATAATTTTGGTCATAACTTGTTTGTATCTGAACCGATTTTCCCGAGTTCTTTATAAAATATGTTCTACTAAAAATTTCCGATATTTTGGTATATAAGTCATATCCATAGGACATATGACAGCCCTAAAATTAAGGTTTTTATACAATTTTTACTTTTTTTTGTACGGGAGGTACCACGCCCACTTCTCCCATCCCGCCCACATTTTGTAGGGTGGTGTGTATTGACAACCAAAATGTGTGTACCCAATTTGGAAACTTTGGCTCTTACCGTTCTCCAGATATACAGAAAAAAGCAATAAAAATACAACAACAACAAGGGATTTTTGGAAAAAATTAGAGGCAGTCGTGGTTTTTTGATCATATCTCAGCCATTTGTGGACCGATCTTGCTGAATTTTAATAGCAAGAAATGGTGGACTATATGTGACATAAATGTAAAACAACCTAGCCGCTATCATGTCTGGATTATCCGGAAAACACATATCAAACGTAAGACGGACAGACGGACAGACGGACAGACGGACATCGTTAAATCAACTTCTCTTCTCATATGGACCCAGAATATATATACTTTATGGGGTCTAAAATCAATATTGTGGAAATTACAAACGTTATGACAAACTTATATATACCCTTTTACACCTGTGGTGAAGGGTATAAAAAGAGTAACTTTTGGGATTTCAGTATTTTGATTATAACTCAGCCATTTTTTAACCGATTTGACAGATTTATATACCGACGTGTTGAGCAAGAAATTTACCATTTATTTGTGTTATAAAACTTGGACTCGGGAAGATCCATGGTTACCGAAAATTGGTATTTAAAAAAAAAAAAATAATTTTGGTCATAACTTGTTTGTATCTGAACCGATTTTCCCGAGTTCTTTATAAAATATGTTCTACTAAAAATTTCCGATATTTTGGTATATAAGTCATATCCATAGGACATATGACAGCCCTAAAATTAAGGTTTTTATACAATTTTTACTTTTTTTGTACGGGAGGTACCACGCCCACTTCTCCCATCCCGCCCACATTTTGTAGGGTGGTGTGTATTGACAACCAAAATGTGTGTACCCAATTTGGAAACTTTGGCTCTTACCGTTCTCCAGATATACAGAAAAAAGCAATAAAAATACAACAACAACAAGGGATTTTTGGAAAAAATTAGAGGCAGTCGTGGTTTTTTGATCATATCTCAGCCATTTGTGGACCGATCTTGCTGAATTTTAATAGCAAGAAATGGTGGACTATATGTGACATAAATGTAAAACAACCTAGCCGCTATCATGTCTGGATTATCCGGAAAACACATATCAAACGTAAGACGGACAGACGGACAGACGGACATCGTTAAATCAACTTCTCTTCTCATATGGACCCAGAATATATATACTTTATGGGGTCTAAAATCAATATTGTGGAAATTACAAACGTTATGACAAACTTATATATACCCTTTTACACCTGTGGTGAAGGGTATAATAAATTAATTTTTTTATATAAGTAAATTGTGATTTTCTTGTGAGGCAAATTGAGATAGTACAGTCTATCTTTGGTCATTGTTGATCTGAGCCATGTTTTTATTCGACGAAGGGTAGGAAAGGACCTCTCGCTTGTAGTATTACTGACGAGCATTGACACGAAAATTTGAAATATTTTTCTTTGATTTGGGAAGATGTCTTCATCATAGTTTATTAAAGCATCTACAATGTCATCTGATAGATTTTCAGATATTTTCCATGTTTGTTGCCAATGCAACAGTTCAGGCTTAAGTTAAAATGTGTTAATCTCGTTTATCAAATATAATCAGCTCATCAGCTAGTTGTGGTTTTAAAATAAATGGTATATGGGCAAATCTCAAAAACAGTCCACAAACCAAAAATTTTTCAAATTAATTTTTTTAGATGTATAATTTAATTTTTATATTTAAAAATATGTATTTCGACGATCATTAATACAATAATTTTTACCAAATATATCCCCTTCCTCTCTTGATGTTACACATGAATTTAACATTATTTTAGGTGCTTTTTGAGCTTGAAATAGCACTTACAGCCAGCGGACTCATCACAATATAAATTTCGTTAAAAAAAAGATTGATATTCATTCATACATTCATTAATGATCACAAAATAAGTATATATATATAATTTGTTTTGTTAATATAAATAAAATTGGGTTTATTATATAGTACTAAAAACTGTAGCGTGCGTTGTAAGGCGTGCGTCACAAAGGGTTCACGGCTTTTATCAAAAAATTACAACATTTTTAAGCTGCGAATAAGTGATTTTAGAGTTCTCTTATATTCATCTTTCTTTTAGGAATTAGACTTTGTATACCTTATCATGCCAAATTCGCTAAAAATTAGGAAAACACACTTCAACTTTGAAAGTTGCTTCTAAGTTTTGTGGCGTGCGTCACAAAACTTTGTGATCACTTATTTCGCAACAAATGCCTGCTAAGAAATTATGATATATGCCATTCGTAAGTACATATTAATGTCACTAAATACTATATATAAGTTAAAGCTATCTCTTTTGAAAGGCCAACAAATGTTTATATATCAATCAGAAAACACGTGCGAGTGTAGCGTTCGTTACGCAGGATTTGTCCATATGACTTGATTACACTTTCAGGTTGAAGTTTAGGTATGTTCAGTACATTTAAGATATCTATTGGGAAAGATGTTTTTAGATCTTGTAAAATAAATTCAATAAGAGGAATGTAACCTACAACTCGGTAGTAATCTTCAACATTTTGGAAGTGATTATTTCGTTCAAATTTTGTCTTTTCGATTGGAACCTCGATTTGAACGCAAATAACTTTAACTTTTTCAACAATAGCTTTAAATTGTTCTTCGCCTTTATTTCTTTTTTCTTCAAGGCACATGATAAAAATTTTGATAAGGCTTGATCCTTTTTGAAGATCTATATCGTGATTTTGTAAAATGATACTAAGTGGCTGTGTTACAATAGGTATCACACTTAATATGTATATTCCGCAAATAAATTTAAAAGTACTAAGTGAGTTCCTTAATATAAAGGTAGAGATACTACCTTTCCACTCAGATATTTTTTCCAAAGCTTCTACTATATGATTTACACTTGTTGCAAAGACGCACAATGAAGAGAGTTTGGCTCCCAAATACTTTGCTAAAACTGTTTTTCGCTTGGGATGATTATATATAAAAAATTTTGTCGTTTTTTTAACAAATGATACAACTTTTTGTATTAATGGCACTTTATTGCTTTTAGAAATTGAGTTTTTCGATTTATGGGAATAGCAAGGCGCTTGTTTCGCATTTGTCGCTTTTCCAGGAATTTTGAACAGCTCCATTTTCTGCTGACATCCGAGGACACCCATCTGTTTCATCTCCTACACAATTTTTTAGGTCAAGACCAAAATTTGTCAAAGTTTTAATAACTATTGATGATAGTGCCTTCGCATCACTTGACTCATCAACGTCATCCATATACTTTGAAGCCTCTTCAAATGCGTTTACAACAAAGCCCATAAATTCTTCCCTAAAAACTTTTTGTTGTATGTTGAAATACCTAAAAGATAAGGAAATCTGGCTTTTCCCCGACAAATCAGTGCTTTCGTCAAAAATTATCGAATAGAATTTTGATTCATATAACACATATATACATAAATATTGCAAATACTAAGGCTTTTTAATAATTTAGCCGCACGCATTATCAAGTCAAACGTTTAGTCTTTGAATATAGATGGCACCTGCTGGGATTGAATGTAGAATAATAAGTAATTGAATACGGTAAACTAGATGTTTCTTTAGAAATATCTAATAAATAACTATTAGGATTAAGATATGGACACTTATTGAAAATCTTTAGAGATTCAATAAAAAAAAATAAAAAAATACTTATTGAAAATTTCGTTAGATATTCCTAAAAAAAAAAAAACAAAAAAAAACCTTGCTGGGATTTCCAAAAATTTTGTACATAAAAAAAAATATTATTATGGGAATTCTTGTATTATCGAAATTAACAAAACATATTTTTATAATTTACGGGGGGGAAATTTCCTTATTTTCCCCCCCCCCCTGAATCCGCGCCTGAAGACGATCGATATAAGGTGAGTCTAGGACCAATATTTTAAGGCGTTACACACATCAGCACAAATGCATAATGCCCTCTCCACTATTGTGGTGTGGGTATAAAAATGATGAGACTAACAATTTTTGACTTTTCGGACAAATAATAAAACTATAAATCTAATTTAATATCCAAAAACAATTGGTTGCTTTTGCTAAACAAAATACTATTGATTAGTGATGAATATTGTTTCAACAAATTGCATAATACAAAAACAATTTAAAAAAATTTAATGAGAAAACAAAACAAAAAACCCCAAAAACAAAAAAAAACTGTATTATTTTTTAACAAAAATTTTTATTTACAGTAATAAAGAAAAAGATTAATTAACGTTATTTGATGGTTATTAATCTAAAAATAAAAATTTATTGTTAAAAAAAATAACGTTCAAATCTTTAAGATTTTAAGAGATAATATAGTGCAGTTTAAAATGTGCGAGAGTTGTCTGATAAGTCTGAATTTTTGGAGCATATTTTTTAAACTAAGAAGAACATAAATTTGTATACCCTTTACTACAGGTGGAAAGGGATATACAAATATCGTTACCTTAATATAGAAAAGACCTAACTCGTTTTTTAATCGAGTATTTTGCATATTTTGATTTCTAATACACCACTGATAAACAAAATTGCGCTCCGAATGAAAAATTAACAAAAATATTAGCAGTTAAAAAAAACAATAAATCATTTCATTAAGTATTAGTAAGGAAAAATAACGATGGGTAGTGCAAACGACGCAAATGCGTGCAAAAATACACACATTTGCACAACACAAAAACAAAATGCAATTTGCTCTATTTTACTTCTCTATAAAAAAGAGAATTAAATTTAAATAATTTAAAAAGAAAAAATTAATTTTAATTTTCTTGTGTATAATTGCCAGCGTAACCACCAACATAATTTAAAATTACATCTGCGATGAATGAAATTGCACCCGATATCAAATTAACGTTTTTTATTTAAAAAAAGCATTTTAAAAAAGAAACACACTACCAATAAATTTAAAGGAGATACATATTAGTCATACTACAGTGATAATTCTCTATAGTTAACTTCTGTCCAATTAACCTTACCATATTATGATTTGTTTAAAAAAGTGCCTTTTCGTTTGAATTTTCGTGTAATTTGATTTCTTGGTGCCGATTCACACACATCAAGTTTAATTTGTCTTCAGTTTTTAAGAAAGGGGAAAAGAGAATGTTATGCATTTATTACATTTTGTTAAATTGGCAAAATATTTTCCTCAAGGTTATTTTTTAGTTTTAATTCCTTTTTTTATAAACTTCGGGTTCTAGATCACTATGAAGAATATATACGTTGAAATATAAGGAGTCCATGCTGACGCCAATCATTACATTATGCTAGATATATTGTTATTTAGAAAATGGGGGAGGGAGGTTGCACAAAAAAACTTAAAAAAATAATTTGTTTATCAAAATTTCCAAATTTTTGTTTTCTAAAAATTCCTAAAAAAACAAATAATGTACTTGGACTTCAAGAAAAATTCTTGACGAAAGTACGAAAAAACAGAAGTAAAGGAAAAAACATGTAAAATCAATTAAAATGGATAATAATTCAGGAAAGCAAATTTCGATCTACCAAATGTTAAAAAACAATTTGGTTTAAGGATTGATGTTTGACTAGTGACGTCAGCAGTCGTCGATGGCTGCGAGTGTAAGACGGCAAATCCATCTGAGGAGATCGAGTGGTTGCGATCGAAACATGTCATGGTAACCTGCCGGCCAGGGTTCGAGCCCGAGCCACGTCAAGAATGAAAGATTATCAATAACAATTTTAATTAATTTTCATGTTGTAAAATTCCTTTCTTCATAAAAATAATTTAATAAAAATTAAATTTCAAGAACTTAAGCCTAATTAAAAATATTAAAAATTTGGATTAAAAACCATAAATAGTTCAACAAAATAACCACAATACTAATTATTGTTAAAGCTAAGGCACGAGCTCTATATGTACATTTGTCCTTCAAGTTGTGCTGAAAAAGGTCAACAGAAAAGAGAAAGATAAAGTGAAAAAACAAAAAATGTACTTGGACTTCAAGAAAAATTCTTGACGAAAGTACGAAAAAACAGAAGTAAAGGAAAAAACATGTAAAATCAATTAAAATGGATAATCATTCAGGAAAGCAAATTTCGATCTACCAAATGTTAAAAAACAATTTGGTTTAAGGATTGATGTTTGACTAGTGACGTCAGCAGTCGTCGATGGCTGCGAGTGTAAGACGGCAAATCCATCTGAGGAGATCGAGTGGTTGCGATCGAAACATGTCATGGTAACCTGCCGGCCAGGGTTCGAGCCCGAGCCACGTCAAGAATGAAAGATTATCAATAACAATTTTAATTAATTTTCTTGTTGAAAAATTCCTTTCTTCATAAAAATAATTTAATAAAAATTAAATTTCAAGAACTTAAGCCTAATTAAAAATATTAAAAATTTGGATTAAAAACCATAAATAGTTCAACAAAATAACCACAATACTAATTAATTACTAAAAAAAATTTTGCAGACATATAAAAAACGAAAAATCATATATATTATTTCTAAAGCACTTTTTTTGTCGGTTGCAAATATCTCCCATACCACCGCATCAAATTTAATGAATGATATCTCATTTTAAAGCTTATTTCTAACACTAATGACGAAAAATAATTAGAAATATATTTTTGTTTGTATTAAGGATTCGTACGGGCAAAAAGTTAACGATGATCATGTCATTACCTCTAACATTGTATTCAAAGAAGTATTATAAAAGCATTTAAACATATGTATGTATGTATGTAAATATGTATGATATAATTATATTATGATTTCTAATATTTTTATACTTTTAATAAAATGTATTGAAGTTACTAAAATTTCTATTAATTATCAAAAAGTAATTTCAATTTTTGGGAATACAAAATTTTAATTTCAAAAGATTTTGTTATTCGTGCTTAATTCCCAGTTTTTATTATTGTTGTTGTTTTTTTCATTTTGTTTTTCTTAACCTACTTACAACTACAATTAATGTTGAGAGAATTTCAACTAATTGTAGTGGGGAAATGTAAGATGAGATGAACCCACTGTTGTTTATTGTTGATGTGTTTTGTTTAAACTTTGATATTGTTACAAGTAGAACTGTTGCTATAATTCTTATACGTTTAACAGTTTTATTTGGTTTAATATCTTTAGTTTGTCTAAAACCTTTATGGATGAAGTTTCCTGATGATCTGGCCTAAGCAACCAGTGAAATGCATAGGAATAGCTTATCCCATCAACAATAAATTTCAAGTGTTTTTATCAATAATAAAAACTGGGAATTAAGCACGAATAACAAAATCTTTTGAAATTAAAATTTTGTATTCCCAAAAATTGAAATTACTTTTTGATAATAAACAGGCAGTGCACGGCCTAAAAAACACTTAATTGACAACATCTTTTGTAAGTTGTTGTTTTTTTTCATTTTGTTTTTCTTAACCTACTTACAACTACAATTAATGTTGAGAGAATTTCAACTAATTGTAGTGGGGAAATGTAAGATGAGATGAACCCACTGTTGTTTATTGTTGATGTGTTTTGTTTAAACTTTGATATTGTTACAAGTAGAACTGTTGCTATAATTCTTATACGTTTAACAGTTTTATTTGGTTTAATATCTTTAGTTTGTCTAAAACCTTTATGGATGAAGTTTCCTGATGATCTGGCCTAAGCAACCAGTGAAATGCATAGGAATAGCTTATCCCATCAACAATAAATTTCAAGTGTTTTTATCAATAATAAAAACTGGGAATTAAGCACGAATAAAAAAATCTTTTGAAATTTCTATTAATTAATTTAATTTTATTTACAAAAATGACAACTAACGGTGCGAAATATTCGCACGGGTCATCTAGTTTTAATTAATTTAAGAATTTCAAACAATAAAAAATTCTCTGGAATTTTTAAGAATAATTGTCCTTTCGATATCTGAACAAAATTACAGACTCATATGCAAAAATACCAATATTAAAAGAAATAATTAAAAATCACACCTGATCTACACCTAAAATAAATTACCCACGCTCTATCAAAGACAGTAAAATACACCAAATTTGGGTGATTACCGACGAAGTTGCAGTTATTTTGAAAAAATTTAAGAGGCTTGAAAGAATTTTTCTTTCTCTACAATCATTATTGGTTGCATAATTACATTTTAAACAATATTAATGTATCTTGATTCGCATTGAGGACCAAGTGGCTAGACTAACCTTTCTGTTAAATATACTTTCTATCTAAATAAATATCGCCTTGGGCTTTTAACTTTTTAAACCACCCCCTACAATGTTTGTAACCGATTCTTACGACAAATAAAATAAAGCCAATAATCATAAACCACAACAAAGACTTTCAAACCTGTGAGCTTGAATCAGGGTTGGCAAAATTTATACAATTGTTTTATTTTCAAATTTTTTCTTTTCTTCGTCATCTTTTAAAGTACAATAAAATAATGACTAATTAAGTTCAATTATAAATTCTTTCAGTTTCATATATTCTATATACATTTGTAACAAGTTAATTCAAATACAACCAAGCAGACTTTAAGTCTATCATATTATTTAATTAATCTCATCAAATCTGGACCACATTTTAGACAATAAGTTGAACTTTAGACTGAAGTGACGCAAGGAGCTGAAGTCATCCATTTTTATGCAATTCTCTTGAATATATTTTGCAGAAGTATCCTTCCAGAGGGTGTGATAAGACGTGCAACCATATACGCAATTATTACTTTGTTTATGTTAGAAATGGATATTGAATAATACTAAACAATACCCATATATATATTTGCCGTATTCACAAAACCTCTTGTATCGTTGTATCGATTGTATATTGTATAAAAAAACCAAAGTGAACTATGTATTTTTATACAACATACAATCGATACCCCGATACAAGGAGTTTTGTGAATACGGCAACTGTATTTCTGCGGAAAACCAAATCTTAATATCGAAAAAAGTCTTGGGATCAAATTACAGTATTCAATATCGATCAAAATTCCAATTTTGTATTGTATTGTCCTTTCGTTTTATATCGAATGCCATATTTAAGCCCATGGCCTATCCAAAGTCGTAGTCGTGGATTTAAGTGATCAAGGAACTTGCTGAGATTATGGATTGCTTGCTAGTTAGAATGTTATTAATGCCACAAAACAATATAAGAAATAAGTGTTTTGGTACAAAACCTCTTTCTTTCTAACCCTGGCTTGAATTGAGTCTACAAGTACAAAAAATACAAGTATATTTTAACCACAAGCCAAGAACAACAGCGTCAACACTTCAATGAAGATTACCCGAAGTGATCGCAATAAGCAGATGATCATTATTAAAGCTCGTACGTACAAATGTCTACGGGATGAAGTGAATAGACAAAAAGAAAAACAAACATAGACTTAATGGGGAGACTTATTTTGTTTCATTTTTTATGAACACTTAAACCCATGAACATTGTGCTCATTTGCAGAGTTAAACGTTGGAATAAATAACGACTGACTGGCTGAATGTTTATGAGCAGTTTTGATGTCTTGTACCCACGTTCATCCAATTGAAATGTGACTTTATGAAGACCCAACAAATAGTAATAAAAGTTTCCTAAAAACATAATCAAAAGACGAACAATTAAAACCCTATTAGTATAAAGAAAAAAAGTTAACAATTTCATGTTATACATTTGAAATTTTAAAGAAACGTCTAAATGTAATTAATTAACTAAAAGCAATAGTTTAGCCAATGAAATTATATTCAAAGCTTAACTATTAGTTTAGCCAACAAATGTTTTTAGTTAGGCAACAACTGTTCCGTTGAAAAATATTTAAAGTAATACTAATGGCTAATAAATCAATGAATGTTTTAACGTTGGCTTAGTTGAACTAAACTTAAATTTATATGTAGTTTAAACTTAACCGCTGTAAATCAGTGCCCCATATATTATATGTAGGTGAAAAAAATAATAATGTGGCAGCACTGCGATAAATGTTGTCAAATTCATATTTTTTGTATTGGTAGTTTAAAAGCCCAATTTTATGCGTTTAGAGATGGTTAAAATGTTTACTGAATTATAATAGATTTGCTGGTTTAAACACATTTTAAACTAAAAAGACAGTTTAATTTGCATTTATGTATTTATTAGCCCTAATATTGATATGGAAAGCAATTTAGCTTTTTGTCTGCTATTAATGAGTCAATATTTTGATAAGCTTTGTATAACTTTTGAAATATATTTTAGAACACTTTTCAACTATGTGTGTACATTATCAAATTTATTAATCTATACATATACTTATAATCAGGAAAACCATAAATATGCAATTGCATGTTTTTCCTTGTGCGACCAATGACGGCAGAAACAATATATTTATCCGTTTAAGAGCTTTTTATGAATTTTGGCATCGATTTGTAAGTGCATGTTTTTGCATATTTTACCGTTTGCAGCATTGTTTGCATAACTTAGTTAAAAGAGCCTTTTTGCAGCATTTTCTAAGTTTTTAACGCATATTTTGCCTTTTTGAGGCAAATTTTGGTGCATGTTAAATTTTTTTAGATGCCTACAAGAGCTTTCGCAGCAAATAAAAAAAATGTTTTTGTGAAATTATGGCTTTTCTTTTTTAAATATCTATGTATCTGTATATCTTACGTGTTGCTTCAATATCGCCATCTATATTTAATTTTTACTAGAAAATTGTAAGAAAAAGCAGGTCGTCATTAAGGATAATGTTATTTTAAACTTGAAAATTTATATATGAGCAAAAATTAAAGAAAAATCAATTGTACACGTTTTTGGCGATATGTGTAATACATAAAAATCTGAACCAATCTTTTAATAAACCGTTCGATTTAGAATTCACTTTTTCCGTCCATCCATCCGTCTGGCTTAAACATTTTATATGTATGCATAAACAACAATTAAGGAAAAATCCATTAAATTTCATACGTTTTTGGCGATGTTTGTAATGCATAGAAATATTTTAGTATGTCGGTCGACTCAGAATCACTTTTTAAAGTGATATAACGATGTCCATTCATCTGTCTGGCTGGTTGTTTGTTCATGTCAACCTTGTGCGCAAAGTACAAGTTGCAATCTTCTAGATAATTCGATCAAATTTGGAAAATACATTTTAATTGTACTAAGGACGAATTCTATATAAACGGTTAGAATCCATCTATAATTTTACATATTCCCCATAAAAACTTCTTTCCAAATTGGGCATTGTGTCCGTAAACTATCTAATTATATTGGCATTTAGATTAAATTCGCCCCAAAAATATTTAACTGCAAATTTAATGCTTTTCGACTCAGTTCACATTTGCCCAAAGCTTCCATCTATAAATATCTTTAACTTCCTTTTAAATGATAACATTTATAAAAAATTTAGAGACCGTCCCTGAAATACCTTTAAGACAAAAAATCTCATATGAATGTAAATTTCTAGATAATATTCGCCACAAATAACTCTTATATGAATCTTATCCTCTTAACAAAAATTTTTTTTTTTTTTGGTGAGCCTATTTTGTTTGAGCTTTGCCGATTACACTGTGCAACAAAAAAAACTAGCCTCAATACTTGCAGCGCGAAATGAAACCAGAATATTGGTAGAGCAAATCTGCCAAAGGGTTTTGAAAAGTTAGATCGGGCTCCCGAAATATGGGCCCCTAAAGTTTTTGAATTTTTTGAAAAGGTGCTTGGTATAGTCAAAAAAAATATACTAAATGTACTTCTGAGTTAAAAAATTATTTCACATGTCTTCAGTAGAAGCGTATGGCGATTCTTTTTTAAGGGGTTATTTTTGTACTTTTTTTTTAACATCCCCACAAAATTATACTAAAACGGCACTTTAGAGGGCTAAAATGTTGCACGAATATTTTTCGCACCAAATTTTACGAGGGTTAAAATTAGGGATTAATGTTTGGTTTTAACCGAAACCGCGGTTTTTAATGCCTAAAAACCGAAAACCGACAAAAAAAACCTCGGTTTTAGCTTTTACTTTAACAATGTATTTATGCTTGAAGAAATTGCAAATTAAACCTCATACTCGTACTTCATATACAAAAACTTTATACATAACAGCATTCAACAATGACAAGGTATTTCAAAATTCTTAAAATTCAAAATAAGTACTAAGAAGAATAAATGTTATCTTTATAACTCTTAAGTAAACGCCTTATTTGTGAGGCATAAACTGCCACCTAGGCCGCTTGAATTTTGTATGGAGTTTTTGTGGCTATAGAAAAAAACTCACACTAACGAACCCCTGGGCAAGGCTGGGGCTACTTTTATATGTATGGAGTTTTATGGCTATAGCAATTTTGTTGGGAAATAAAATAATTTTTCGAAAAAACAGAGAAGAAAGAATTCTTATGTGTTGTGTTTGCTTTTTTAAACGTGTCATTTTGATTTTATTTACTGCAGTACATATATTAAACGGAAGGGCCTGACCAGGCCCAGGTGGATACAAAATGCACAAAATTTTCATTTGGCCAATTGAGGAATTCATAAAATTTCATTCTATTAAAAAAACTGGAAAAGTCAAAAAATGCCTGGCCAGGCCCAGGTATACACTTAACGTCGAATAAAAGTACCTGAATTGAAACAAATTAAATATTGTATTACATACAAAAAATAGATATGTTTATGTATGAATTTAACTTTGATATTTTCAAAACCGAAAACCGAACCGAAACCGACCGGTTTTAATCATTTTAAAACCGAAACCGCGGTTTCACATTTTAACGGTTTTTAGCAAACTCTAGTTAAAATGTTCGATGAATTATTTCAGTATTGAGCTTTCTGCCGCTCAGCTCGCCAAACTTTGTCCGGGTTTTGTAAATTTTGCCCGGTCCTTTTTAAAGTTTTATTAGTATTGGAAATAATTTAAGAAAACTATTTGGACTCTAAATTAAAAGTTTTCCCACCTTTCTGCACTAGGTTACTACTATTCCAAAAAGGCTTTCATAAACGAAAAAGCTAGTTTTTATATACATAGATAATTTGAAAATATGCAAGCAAATAAGAGGAAACGTAAAAAATATAATTTCTTAATGAAATGAATATTTCGGACTAGAGTTTTAATGTTCGCAAACATTTTGCTTTTGTTGACATTCAGCTCAATTTGTTTTGTAGCATAAAAAGTTTAATTGCGACCAAATTACGTTATTGTACCAAGTTTCGTTGAACTCGGTGCATAATTCACCGTAGCTCTCATACAAAGATTCCGGCATAAATATTGCTTAAGGCTACCTTAGACTATCACACAAGTCTTAAGTATTTTGAAGAATATACAACCCTGTAATGATATTTAAGTGGTTATTGTTTTTTGAAATTTTTCAAGCAATAATAAGATCAGGAAAGCATTTTCGTCAAAATAGCTAAGACTTGTTTGATGGTGTTAAGTAGCCTCTTTTACGAGAACAAGTTTTGTTACAAAAAATGTTTATAATATATTCTGACAAAATTGTATGGTGGTCGCTTTACCACAAAAAACATCTCTTAAAGATGTTTATATCTGGATAAAACACTGACGTCAAAAGGTCACTTAGACTCCCGGACGAGTACATTGTCTTCCAGGCTGAGATCCTAGCGATCTGAAAGGCGACGAAAGTGATACTGGGTAACATTGTCATGGGGTCTAAGGTGAAAATTTACTACGATAGTCAGGCTGTACTCCGAGCATTGACAAGTAATACAGTGCGATCTTGTCTGGTCGAATGGCGTAGGAATGCTCTGAGGGACCTCATGGGGATGTTCACATTTAGGCTGTTTTGGGTATCCGGACACTGAAAGTTAGACGGTAATGTGGTAGTGGACGAACTCGCGAGACAGGGTTCGAACCTAGACTTAGAAGTAAGGGACGGGGGTAAAACCCCACTGTGTCACCACTATATTCTGATCCGGTGGCTAGGTCGTTATGGCCCGGATTTGATGCAAAGGCAACCAAGGTTTTATTGGGCTTGTATACAGTGATGTTAGATGTTTTTTTCGAATTATCGTCAAAATTTAAAAAAAAAATCGTCGTAATCATCATTAGTTCTGAAAAAAACCGTCAAAAAATCGTCATATAAAAAATCGTTTTTTTATCAACACGGACTAACTACTCTATTAAAACATAAAAATATAATTAAGTATAAAATTATACAAAACCAAAACATATAGAATTTTTAATACTTAAGACGATTTAGTGGGGCTTTGATATTGCTCTCCGGAGATTTTCGTCCAACACTTCCTGTCATTCCCAAATCTTCTGCTGCGGATGAACTTAACGCGTGCCTGTAATCGTCGTCTTTGTGGAAGAATGTGCAGAAGTTGCAATTGACCACAAACATGAGAGTCGCGATGCAGAACGACCCGTCGGCTGCTAAATTCTCGGGACAACTGCTGGAGCTTGGCAACGGCCAAATTTCTGTTGAGGTTTCGAATGGATTGATATCGTTCCCTGAATAATTTTTGTGAATTCACATCGTCCAAGGAGGAACTCATCAGCAAAGTGTTCCATGGCATTGCATAAAATTACAAAAATCTCGATTGGATTCGTGAACGGGCGATACTAGCAACGAAGAATAAGGACGTCGATAGCTTAAACTAAATTATTTAAAATCAAATCGCAGGACAACTGCATACGTACAAATCTGTTGACTGCGTGACCGACGAAAATGAACCGACCAGCTACCCGTCGGACTTTTTTAACTCGCTTGATGTACCAAGAACTCCGCCGCATAATTTAAAGCTGAAGATGGTATCGATCATAATCATGTTGCAGAATCTCAATCCTTCAAAAATGTGCAACGGTACGCGGTTGTCCGTGAAAAAGCTAATGAACAATGTGATTCAGGCGGCAATAATCAAAGGCAAATTCAAAGGAGAGGAAGACCTTATCCCACGAATTCCCATTATTCCAATTGACCTTCCATTCCAATTCAAGCGGATTTAGTTCCCCATTCGATTGACGTTTGCAATGACAATCAATAAATCGCAAAGCCAATCACTAGAAGTCTGTGAGATTAATCTCGAATTTCCCCGTTTTCCGCACGGTCAGCTGTACGTTGCATGTTCGCGTGTTGGGAAACCGTCTTCGTTATTTGTTTTTGCGCCGGAAAACAAATCGAAAACATTATTCATCAAATCGCTCCCTACTGATTCCATTCAAATAAATCACATTGAAAATTTAAATATTTGTGTTGTATTATTACTCTAAAGTTTGTCTGAAGGCTTAAAATTGGGACGAGACGAAGTTCGTCGGGTCCGCTAGTATAAAAGAAAACATTTTAATTGCCAGATTGAAGTGTTATAAAATTGATGTCAGATTAAAGTTTAAAATAAATTTCAAAAGATTTTGCTATTCGTGCTTAATTCCCAGTTTTTATTCTTGACAAAAACACTTGAAATTTATTGTTGATGGGATAAGCTATTCCTATGCATTTCACTGGTTGCTTAGGCCAGATCATCAGGAAACTTCATCCATAAAGATTTTAGAAAAACTAAAGATATTATACCAAATAAAACTGTTAAATGTATAAGAATTATCGCAACAGTTCTACTTGTAATAATATCAAAACTTGAACAAAACACATCAACAATAAACAACAGTGGGTTTATCCCATCTTACATTCCCACTACAATTAGTTGAAATTCTCTCAACATTAATTGTAGTTGTAAATAGGTTAAGAAAAACAAAATAAAAACAACAACAACTTACAAAAGATGTTGTCAATTAAGTGTTTTGTAGGCCGTGCACTTGCCTGTTTGTTATCAAAAAGTTATTTCAATTTTTGGGAATACAAAATTTTAATTTCAAAAGATTTTGCTATTCGTGCTTAATTCCCAGTTTTTATTCTTGGTTTAAAATAAATTTATTGACGGGATGAAATCGTCAAAACCTAAGTGACTCTACATTAAAAATCGTCAATCGTATTTTTGGTAAAATCATCGAAAAAAAATCGTCAAAATGACGTAAAATCGTCACATCTGACATCCCTGCTTGTATAGCAGTGGCCTCAGGACTGTTATAGGGTTTTTGACGGGTCATTGTTCTGTAAGGGCTTTTACAGGTAAATGGGATGATACCATACTGTGTCACTGTCCTAGGATACAGGGTCTCAAATGGAAATGGCTGGGAGATAGGTTTCACGAAGTAGTGTGGAGTATCACTGGATTTCTGATGATGGGATTGAAGGAGCGTATTGTTCTCTGATATTTTTCTTAACTCTATCTTTCCATTCATTTCTTTCTTCTTCCTTTATAAGGGATTCACAATGGACCGCTTTGGTCTCCGGTTGGACGTGTGCCCTTGGGCGCATCACCATTCTTAACATAACCTAACCTAGCAATGTTTCTATACACTACCAGACTATATTGTATCTTCATCAGGGATGATAAATGAGAAAACTAATATCGTACCAACGAACTTTTAAAATCGTACTTTTTTGGGCCCAATAGTACTAAATAATTTTTTATAATTTTTTTTATTTTATTTTTAAAAACAAAAATGTAATACAACAAAAACAAAAGGTACTTAAAATTGATTTGTACATGTAAAGTATAGATATCAAAAAATACATGATCTGTAATTATACATAATAATAGGGTGGGTAAAATTTTTTCGAGTCAAAGGTACATCGCGATTCTTGTTCTATAAGTTATTCCAAGAAACTATGCCAAAGAAACCGTAGGTCAAAAATGAATTTCGAGCCCCGGATTTTCGAAAATATTTAAGAATAGAGACAAACAAATTGTATTTGGGCTAGCCAGACCTGCGTCATGCGGTTTTTAGGGTGGGGAACTCCATTTATTTTTGATTGCCGCCAGAGAACGTTTTCGTACACTTTTTATGGCTAATAAATTAGTTAATATTTAAACTTTATATGTTGTTTAAACGCAACAACTGTAAATCAGTGTCCCATGTATTATATGTAGTTAAAAAATAGCATTCATATGGTCTGTACTGTTAGTTTAAACGCCCAATTCTGTGCCGTTAAAGATGGTTTATATGTTTACTGATATATAGATTTGTTCGTTTAAACACATTTTAAACCAAAAAGGGAGCTTAACTTGCTCTGATTTTTGCATTTCCAAATTTATTGTGTTTACAATGTCAATTTGTACTACAGAAACAGGAAAGGAGTAGCAGTCCAAATATAAAATAAAATTTAATTTAGCGCTTGAAAAATCTCCTTTAAACTAGTTCGGAGTAAAATAATAATGGAGTGGGCTCCCACTGTTCCAAAATTCTGTTGATTACTTTTTGACGTGACAACCATCTTGTTGACGAATATTTGAAAATATTATGAGTTCGTTCCAAAATAATCTTGAATTGAGAGGAAGTCGTCTCTTCTACTACTACTAAAAACTCGCCAATATCATCAGAAAATGCACGCTTATATGCTGCCGCTGATACTAAATTTAGAATGTGGCAAAATCAGTGAGCAAGTGCAAAAATCTATTCACAATAGCGGAGTTCAGTGTTTGCTGCAAATGGTCTTGCAAAAGAGGAAATGCAAAATATCATAGCTGTTTCCCTTAGATTTCATAAAAAAGCCACGATATTTTGCATTTTCAAAAACTATTTGCACCAAACACTAAACTCCGCTTATATTCATTGGACAGTAAATACGAGTTGCCATTTTAATCAATTATAAATATGTAGGTTTGAAAAATTTGTAAATAGTACCAAATGAGTCACGGGGGTACCAGCGTACTTTTTAGTTTTAAATTGTACCAAAAAAAGTACAATTGTACCAACTTTATCAACCCTGATCTTCATGTTACATGTTTTTACTTTAGCTATTATTTGGTTAATATATTAAACATAACATATTAAAAGAGATAATTCTCACATTCAATTTTTTAAAATTTTAAAAATTATCGCCCAGATGAAAAAACTGTTTAGAATTCGTTCGTTTAATTTTTTATTGGATAAAACGTTGGCAGGGAAATTTAAACTTTCTCTTATGCCTCCACCGTCAAACCGCATATTTTATTAAAAAAATTGCTGGTTTTTTCGAACATTTTTGGCAAAACATTCTAGAAATAATGAACAATATCGATCGTTGAAAACATTTTTGTTTTTTTGCTCAATTCATTATTAGGTAAGACTATTATGAACTTAATGCCAACCTTTTCAAAGATATCTTTTCCACAGTTCACTTTGCTTCCTTATTAATAATAGTTCTGCAAATTATATTGAATAGGGCATTTAATATTCTTTATATATTCCGTTAAAACTGTCGAAATAATATTAAATTATGTAGATCGATATTTAAATATTTATTATTTAAGTAAGTTTTAATTAAATTAATTTACGATTCTAAAGTAAATGTACCCATAACCCACAAGTAATTTTTTTTGTATGGCATTGGTTTATCAATCCATGACAGAATAAATTGTACAATAGTCACCAGACAGCAGTTAAAAATAAAATTTATAGTGACAAATAAATTAATGTACAACATAGAATTAGGGTTTTTGGGCTTTCGAGCAAAAATATTCGTTATATGTTAACTTTGTTTGATATTGAAAATAAAAAAAATCAGTTATTCTAAGTCAATTTAGCCATGTCCGATTGTCTGTTCGTCTGTTGAAATCACGCTTACTTTGGAACGACTTAAAAGAAAAGAACAATATTTGTTTATAGTTCTCCCAATCAGCTTGGGATTGAAATCCAGCAACATCGGTTCAGTAGGATAAGAGTTACGAGACAAAATGCGGAACAACCAACCTTAAAAATTGATAATTTTGTTAGAAGCCGAAAGAAGTATAAAAAAATGGCGAAATGCACATATTGATATGAGATTTTGCACAAAATCGTTCTATAGGACTAGAAATCGTAACACAAAATTCCGTGAAGATCTGTCAAAAATTTACCAGAGGTTCGATATAAAGCCCACTGCTAAAATATCCTAGCTGTCAGTGAAAGGCCCCATATAAAGCCCACTCTCGTACTTTAGTACGCCTAAAACCGTAAAAAATAATACTATTGCTATAAATTTTGGTCTGTAACTGCTTTATATGACTAGACCCAATAAAAAGCTCACTCTCCAAAAGCACTTTACCATCCCTAAAACCATAACAAATATTTCTATTGTAATAAATTTTGGTCTATAACAGTTGTAACTAGAAATCACACTGTCAAATTTCGTGAAGATCGGTTCAAGATTTACCACAGGTCCGATGTAAAGCCCACTCCGGAAATATCCTAGCTGTCGGTGAAATGTATCAAAGATTCGATACAGCCGAATAAAACACTTTAACTTGTTCTTTTTATAAATCTACTTTCAGGAGTTCCTATAATATCTAAAGACCTAATAGGCATAAGGTTGGCTGAAAAATGAGGTTTTTTTCAAAAAATAATGTAATTTTTACTTTCGGGGGACGTTGGGACAGAACGAAAATCTTAGATTGAACCTTCCATCGAAGATAAGAAACATTTCTCTACCACTTCTTTCAATGTCAATCGAACGCAATTTAAGTTCCGACCCACTTGTGGAGAACTTTTTTATCATGTTCTATATAGCATGAGATATATAGATATATAAAGCCGGACCGTTACTTGCACATTCGTAAACTGATACCAAGTCTGACTCAAGGCGAATTAATTTTTCAGGTGAAGTTGAAAGCACAGCTGTGCTACTTTTTTTTTCTAACTTAGAGAGAGAAATGTCAAAGAAATGTGAAAGCAACGGCGGCATGAAATAACACCCCAAAATATAACCCCCCAAAAAAATAATTAAATAACCCCCCAAAGCGTGGGGCCTTGTTTCATATGCAATAAAGTCCCATTTTTGAAAATGAAATTAGCCCCCAACTAAATGAAATAACGCCCCAAACATAAATGAAATAATTCCCTAATTTTTGCGGGCTTATTTCATAAGAAATAAAACCCCAATTTCTGAAATGAAATAAAGGCCCAATATATGTAATACAATTAATTATACAGTTTTGTTTTAAAGAATCACGCGATATATATAATGGTATGATATAACAAACATAAGCTTCGCCAACTAAGGCTTTTCCGCATAGCCGGCCTTCGGCCGGGCGCAATGACTTCTTCATCTATGGTATAACAAACACCGGCTTCGCTAGCTAAAGCTTATCTGCTTAGCGCCAGGATTTTCTCCTCTATAGTATACAAATACCGACTCGACCCGGCTACGCAGAGAAGCTTTAGTTAGCGAAGCCGGTGTTTGGTATACCATATAGAAGAAAACCATTGCGCCCGGCCAAAGGCCGGCTATGCAGGGCAGCTTTTTTTAATCGAAGCCGGTGTTCTGTATACCAAAGTAGATAAATCCTTGCGCCCAAAAACGTTTTCATTATAAATTTGAAAATGAAATAATCCCCCAAAAAATATATTGGGGCTTTATTTCATAATGATTTTATGGGTTATAATTTCATATGAAATAATACCCCAATTAAAAAAATCAAATAACACCCCAAACAAAACGAAATAACCGCCAAAAAATCGTTTTTGTTGTTCTCTGTACAAATTTTTGGGGGGTTATTTCATTATTTTAAAATACAGGGTGGCCCAAAATTCACGAAGGGGTTTGAATTCGTTATAACCTTTTATTTAAGAAATAATTATTAATTTTTTTTTAATACAGTATATAAATGGGGAATATTTTTAGTTTAGTTACGAAAAATAAAATCTCACAAGTGGTGGCCATTTTCTGCTTCGCAAATTCGTGCTCTTTCCAAAACATTTTCCATAACCTTTCGCAAAACTTCAAAAAAAGGGATTAATTATCCTTTCCGATGAAACACTTAGGTGGGTGTAATTCTCGCTGCTGAACTACTCTCGGATTTTCAGTAGCCCATATCCTGCAGTTTTGCTTATTAACAAACTTAATTGGAAATGGGCTCCGTCGCTCATAATTAAATTATGAATAAAATTATGATCGTTGATTTGAAAAATAAAGCTCAACAATTTCGGCACGTGTTCAATTGAGTACTGCTCCATTTTAAATTCCCCAAGTCTTCTTTACAAAAGTTATAAGCCCTTCGGTAATTTTGGGCCACCCTGTATAATGTTGTGTTTTTGGTGTTGTACTTGTTGTAGTTCCGCCACCACCGTTTACATCAGACCACCTTGGTCTGATTCATTTTAAATGTTTTTAGGCGACATGTATTTTACAGTGGCTTTGTCAGATGTGAAATCCAGATTTAATTGCACATGGCTGTCAAAATTAACAAATACAGAAGGTTTATAATTTTTCGTTTTTGGTTTTAGCTGACATAACCTAAAATCGTTTGCACTTTTAATTGTATTACAATAATTCATTACAGGAAATCTCGATAGTGCAAAAAGTACAACTCGTACAAAAACCACAAGCAATTTGGTTTTGTAAAATCATTGTACAACGTCAAAAGCAGAGATAAAACAAAACAGAAACAAAGGTAATAAACAAAATTTTGACATCCAACAAGTAAAAGCTAAAAAAAAAGTTATCAACAGGGCTTTTAAAACCACCTGCTTAATGAATTCGCCTTAGACTATATGTAAATAAATAGATTTTAATATATATTTTCCACCACAAACAAATGACTTGCAAACCAGCTAATGCCAAATAGCTTGCCAGTTCAAAATAGAACACGCTCTAATTGAAAATTAGAAGGAGGTAATTTGACAAACACCCTGCTAAACACATGTCGTATAAGACCAACTTTATGCTTTGAAGCCTGTATTAGCTTAACAATAGCGGAGTTCAGTATTAGGCTTGCAAGAGTGCAAATGCAAAATATCGTAGCTATTTTGTTAAATACAACTACAAAATACGCAGAGTTTCCGTTAGATTTCAATAAAGTGCTACGGTATTTTGAGTTTGGTATTTTGCGTTTGCTCTTTTGCAAACCTAACACTCAACTCCGCCAATATGACAGCTTAGCTAGGCCAATGTTAAGAGAAGCAATTATTGAAGGTTTATGTTGGTAAATTGAGGTCACATTCTTGATTTGAGACTCTTTTTGTAATAGATTTTTGCTTGGACAAGAATAGTTATACCATATTTCGTCCGCTACAGGTCTGGTCTAAAGGAGCAAGGTCTTCAGAAATAGTAACCGAGCATGTGGACTCCCAAAGGTTTTTAAAAGAAGACACACAGGCCACTTATCATATTGCTTCAGTTTGTGAATAAGGTCGTTAGAGAAAGTAGCTGGGCATGTCAATTCGCAACGATTTCTAAAAGAGCGTTCGATTTCCAAAAGTGCATAAACTGAACTCATGAGATTCGTAACAGTTATTATATTTATCCAATCTGTGAATTTATTTTAATGCCGATATATGGGCATGTTCTGACAATCGCAATACGCTTAACATTGGCGATTCTGATTTAAATTCTCAAATAAGGTGTTCTGTAAATCGCAATAGCAAGAAGTCTGGCGACTTAAAATTAGAAAAAGGAACTATAATATTTGAAGAAAACTATAGCAGATCGCAAACTTAACGCACGAGTGAAGGAACACCATTAAATAAATTTGGTGTTTTGCGATTTCAAATCGTGCGATTGTCAGAACATGGCCGATAAATACATGTACGGAATCTGCGGAAAGAATTTAGTTTTCTGAAAAGATCCTAAAAACCTCTGAATTCTTGTTAACGAGTTGTTTTACTAATCAAAAAAAAAAATTAAATTTTCTTATCACCAGAGTTTTACTAAAAATCACCAATTCCATCCCTCACGGTTGTCAGATCTTACAATATTCGAAGGTATGGCAATTACAATTTCATAGGCATACAATTGTCTGACAATAAATTAATCTGCCAACAAAAATTGTCATGTTGTCAGATAATTGTATGGCAAACATCTGTTGGACATTATCAGAAAATTCGAAACATTTTACAGAAAATGTTAATTGTCAATTGTGTGTATTTACATAAATTGGAAGGTAAAATATTATAATGGAACAGAGGAAAACCCTATTAAATGATCTTAATTCTTTTATGTTGTTTTAAATTAAGATAAAAATTTTTATTTCGTATGTGAATTTGTTGCTCATTTTGTGACTGTGAAACGTGGAATATGGCTGCTAAAGACGTAAACACTTTGCAAGTTTTCACCAACAAATGCCTAAGAAGAATCATTAAACTCTACTATTTCAACAGGATATCGAACACACACCTATTGAATTTTTAATATTAAATATTGTTTCTGATAATGGTGCCATTGTCAGGTGCATTAATTTTACACATCTGCCAATTAAAAATGAGCTTACAATGATAATGCTGACGAAGGTTGTTTAAACGATTGTCAGATGTCTGACAATATTTTTATCTCACAAATTAAAATTTGCAGTTCACACAGTTGTAACACATTTTTAGGCAATTTTGCTGACAATATTGTTAGTTCTTACACCCGTCTGTACGTAGCTCTACTTTCGTTTTTCATGTGCAAATAAACTTGTGTCACTCTGTAATACCGATAGATAAACAAACTTTATTTTTGTTGGTGGTATTTAAACGGAGTGTGAATAAAAAACGAATTGTTGTTAACAAACACAAATACACCGATCAACCGCACAACAACTTTGATGATCATCATCTAAATAGTTTTGCCGTCGCCGCAGTTACCGCTGCCGACGTCTAAGATTTGTGTCTGGGGGTTGTAAGTAAATGCAAAAACTTAATAGACAGACATCGGTATTGATGATGGTGTTGCGACCCAACAGCTCATCAGCATCGTTTGCATTGTTTTACTGTATTGGCTTCCGTTGCAGAGATCACATCGCGATCGCATCAACTAAAATCGCGCGCGCGCGCTAAAACTAAAGATAAATTAAACGAAACAAAAGTTAACCCTAAAAACGATAAAATTTAATTTTAACAAAAAAAAAAAATAAAGAGTTAAAAATAAATAAATAATAAAAACTAAAAAACATCAGAAAATCGCTAACAATATTGTAAAAAACCCAAACTAAATATTTTTTTAAGCGTGTTTGACGGAAAGAAAAAAAATACCTACTTATTGTAAGAAAAAACATAAAAACTTAAAAATGATTTAAAGTCATTTAGTTTGTCAGTTTTATTTTTTTTTTTTTTTTTTTTTTTGCAAATAGCGAAAAACGTGCTGTCAAAGAATATTTCGCAATTCTTAAGAGTCTTTAGGTTTCTAGGTTCAAACTTCTTCTTGGTGTCTTTTTGTTTTTTTTTTTTTGTTTGTTTAAAATTAAAAACGGATTTAAATGTAAAACTAAACATTGTCTTTTTGCTCGTTTTCCTATTCATTTTTGTCACAAAAATACCAACAATTATTACAAATTGTTGGTAGTTTTGCAAAAAATTTTCGCAACTTTAACCAATTTCTGTTTTTTTTTTTTTTGCATCATTACAATAATAGCAACAATAACTATAATAATACAAAATTGAATTTTTGAAATTTAAAAACAAAAATTGTATCGTCTTTATTGTATCAAGTTGGCAAATAAGTTTCGAACAACAAATGATTGGTTGCCTACGATAACTCATCTCTTCTCAGCTCAAGCAAACTTTACTCCACTCTACTGCACTCAACTACACATCGATACCAATCGATCGATTGTATTGTTAAGTATCGCTATTTTCTGTGATCGTTACAATTTTTTTTTTTTTTTGCGGTTGTTAAAGATTGAATTTATTTAAATAATAAAACCAATAACAAAAAAGTCTTTGTACAGTGGGGAGTGTTCGAAAAATGGGAAAATAAACCGACAGTTTCCAAATACTTTTGAAGTAAATTTATTTACGTCTATAACAGAAGTATTGTAGTGTTAGGCTGAACCCATATCAACAAAAGACAAAACAGTTTTTTGGACTAATACGACAACAGCCCACACCAATCAAAACAACGGCAAAACTGTATTTTTGACTGACTGCGACAAAACATTGGTTGTATAAAATACATGTGGTTTGATCAGTGTTCAATAAAACAACATTAAATATTGTTTCTTAGTGTTCGGTTCGCTAGAGCTGTGGAAAACACAAACGCTAATAGTGTTTATGTACTAATCATTAAAAATAAAATAACGTTTCTCTGTTTGTGATCTTCCAACACAAAAATAATACTGTACTTATCCAACTCAACAAAACGATGAGAACAATAAATTCGGTTCTGTTTTTTAAACTTCGTTGTGTTCGGTTCAGCACATTAATGTTCGTTCGTTTTAGTTGTGCTTAGCGCCCTTTTGGCTGGTAAAAAATAATTAAAAATTTTTTACAAAACAAAATACACAAACGAAAAAACAGCAAAAAGCAAGCAAAAAAATTTTACACAAGCAAAAGATGTGCACAATACATACACAAGCTATTCATGCTGTGGTCGTTGCTAAAAATTTTTTTTTTGCTCAGTTCTTTATTAACGTAAAATAGAAACACTATAGAACATTTTAATATAATGTTTGTCTCCAGTATCACTACAATTGTTCTGATTTATAACGAAGAACTGAACACTTTATGTGTCAGTTTCAATTAAAAGGGACCTATGGATGAAAAAATCGATTTTTACTTTTTTGGTGATTTTTAAAATAGACAATACGCTCTTTCTAATGCAGCAACCCGCAGTTTTCTGACTGTATTACTTTTGTCATAGGTAAGCTTTAAAATACACCTTTGATAAGAAAAAAAATTAACTTGTTAACTTCAAAATTGTTTTTCTCCAAAACTCATTTTTTGCCCAAAGGCCCCCTTTAACTTTACGAACGCTATTAAGAGTTGTGTTCGTATACAAAAACACTAAAATAATAGATATCGTTTCTGGATGTGTGAGCCCTACGCTCGGTTTGATACAACATACACATACATCGTAAGACAAAACAGGCTGAACGAACTTTGTTGCACATGATTGCATGATTTCTTATGATGTTACCCGCACCAATGCAATGCACACGTCAAAATAACGAAAAAAGACAAAAAAACATTGTCGCATTGCTGTCTGATTGTCTTTTAAGACAAATACTTGATAAGACGTTTTTTTTTTTTTGGCGTGGGCTAAGCAAGTGTCTCTGACTTTAAAGCAGTGTTCGAAAATAAGCAGTACATTATTTAACGTTCGGCTCACACACCCAGGAACGATATCTATTTTTTAGTGATTGTGTAGATATACACAACCCTTAATACCGTTCATAACTATTTTCAAGAAAGAACCGAACATTATATAATGTTCGGTTCTTCGTTAAAAAACAGAACAATTGTAGTGATACTGTAGACAAACACTATATTTTAATGTTCTGTAATGTTTTTTTCGTGTGTGTATTTTATTTTTGTAAAAAATGTTTGGTTTTTTTACCAGCCAAAAGGGACGAACATTAATGAGCCGAACCGAACACATTGAAGTTTGTGGATTTTCAAAAAAAAAAACCGAACGGAATTAAATGTTCACATCTTTTGTTGAGTTTGATAAAAACAGTAATATTTTTGTGTTCGAAAATTGACTAACAGGGAAACGTTATTTTTTTAATGATTTTCTACACAAACACTACTAGCGTTTGTGCTTTCCACAAATCTACCGAACGGAACATTAAGAAACGATATTTAGTGTTTATTTTCGAACACTGCTTTAAAGACAAAAACGTTTTGCCTTTTGTTGGTGTGGGTCCAGCTTACAAGTTTTTCAACTTATGCATATAAATAAGACAGCAGGTTTTTAAGATTCTTAATTAGGCTCCTAGACAGGGTCCTTTTTCGAGAAAACTTTCACGTGTAAAATATTATTAAAATTTCGGAAATTTTAAGCAGGGAATTGCAAACGTTCACCTAAGAATTATTAGGGTTTGTGTATAACGTTAAATGGTTCCATCGTAAAAGATTAGATTTTCAGTAAAAAGTTTAGGTTCGAGATTTTTAACTTATTTTTGTTTATAAGAAATCAAATCATTTCCGATTTTTTCGAAATAATAACGTTTCTGTTTTTAGTAAAACAAAATTTGGTAATTTCGATTGCGAATTTTCGGCTCAAGAGTTTTTTAAAATCAAAACAAATTGTCAATAGTATGAAAAGGGAATTTAGCTCATTTAAACGTAACCTTTTTAATTAATTTTTGAATCCCAAGAAAAAATTTGATAACTAATATGCATGTGGAAGTGTAAATAAAACTGAACTGGCGACATAAAACAAAGAAATTAGTTTTATTTTTGTTTATTCTTTTCCCACTTACAACTACATTTAGAGTTGACAAAAAATCAACCAATTGTGGTCGAGATTGTAAGAAAAGCTAAACTCACTGTTTATTGTTGTTGCTTTTGCTAAAGCTTTGATATTGTTACAAGTAGACCTGGGGCTTATAATTCTTATTCGCTTAACAGTTTTATTTGTATAATAACTTGAGTTTTTCTAAAATCTTTGGATGAAGTTTCCTGACGATCTGGCCTAAGCAACCAGTGAAATGCGCACTCAACAATAAACTTCAGTTTGTCAATAGTATGAAATGGGAATTTAGCACATTTAAACGTAACCTTGTTAATTAATTTTTGAATCCCAAGAAAAAGTTTAAAAATAAATTGTTACTTCAAACTGAAATTAAATCAAACAGAAATTAAAATTTTGATTATGATTATGATTCCCTATAAAAAGTTATTTACAACAAAAAGTATATATATTCGGGTACACAGAAAAAAATAATTTTCATATTCAAATACAAAAATCGCATATTTGATTAAAAAAATTTTTGAATTTTCTGCGATGACGATTTTCGCTGTATTGATAAAAAAAAAATTTGTAGTAGGGAGATCGAACGGATAGTATTCGACCGGTTTTAACCAGTTATTTTAGTTTTTGCTCAAGTCGAATATTTGCAGCTTAAAAAGTAATTTGCCATTGGAAAGTATTTTAAATATTACATATATATATATATATATATATAGGAAAAAAGAAAAAAAAAAAAAAAAAAAAAAAAAAAAAAAACAGAAGTAAAGGAAAAAACATGTAAAATCAATTAAAATGGATAATCATTCAGGAAAGCAAATTTCGATCTACCAAATGTTAAAATACAATTTGGTTTAAGGATTGATGTTTGACTAGTGACGTCAGCAGTCGTCGATGGCTGCGAGTGTAAGACGGCAAATCCATCTGAGGAGATCGAGTGGTTGCGATCGAAACATGTCATGGTAACCTGCCGGCCAGGGTTCGAGCCCGAGCCACGTCAAGAATGAAAGATTATCAATAACAATTTTAATTAATTTTCATGTTGTAAAATTCCTTTCTTCATAAAAATAATTTAATAAAAATTAAATTTCATGAACTTAAGCCTAATTAAAAATATTAAAAATTTGGATTAAAAACCATAAATAGTTCAACAAAATAACCACAATACTAATTATTGTTAAAGCTAGGGCACGTGCTCTATGTGTACATTTGTCCTTCAAGTTGTGCTGAAAAAGGTCAACAGAAAAGAGAAAGACAAAGTGAAAAAACAAAAAAAATGTACTTGGACTTCAAGAAAAATTCTTGACGAAAGTACGAAAAAACAGAAGTAAAGGAAAAAACATGTAAAATCAATTAAAATGGATAATCATTCAGGAAAGCAAATTTCGATCTACCAAATGTTAAAATACAATTTGGTTTAAGGATTGATGTTTGACTAGTGACGTCAGCAGTCGTCGATGGCTGCGAGTGTAAGACGGCAAATCCATCTGAGGAGATCGAGTGGTTGCGATCGAAACATGTCATGGTAACCTGCCGGCCAGGGTTCGAGCCCGAGCCACGTCAAGAATGAAAGATTATCAATAACAATTTTAATTAATTTTCATGTTGTAAAATTCCTTTCTTCATAAGAATAATTTAATGAAAATTAAATTTCATGAACTTAAGCCTAATTAAAAATATTAAAAATTTGGATTAAGAACCATAAATAGTTCAACAAATAACCACAATACTAATTATTGTTAAAGCTAGGGCACGAGCTCTTTGTGTACATTTGTCCTTCAAGTTGTGCTGAAAAAGGTCAACAGAAAAGAGAAAGACAAAGTGAAAAAACAAAAAAAATGTACTTGGACTTCAAGAAAAATTCTTGACGAAAGTACGAAAAAACAGAAGTAAAGGAAAAAACATGTAAAATCAATTAAAATGGATAATCATTCAGGAAAGCAAATTTCGATCTACCAAATGTTAAAATACAATTTGGTTTAAGGATTGATGTTTGACTAGTGACGTCAGCAGTCGTCGATGGCTGCGAGTGTAAGACGGCAAATCCATCTGAGGAGATCGAGTGGTTGCGATCGAAACATGTCATGGTAACCTGCCGGCCAGGGTTCGAGCCCGAGCCACGTCAAGAATGAAAGATTATCAATAACAATTTTAATTAATTTTCATGTTGTAAAATTCCTTTCTTCATAAAAATAATTTAATAAAAATTAAATTTCATGAACTTAAGCCTAATTAAAAATATTAAAAATTTGGATTAAAAACCATAAATAGTTCAACAAAATAACCACAATACTAATTATTGTTAAAGCTAGGGCACGAGCTCTATGTGTACATTTGTCCTTCAAGTTGTGCTGAAAAAGGTCAACAGAAAAGAGAAAGACAAAGTGAAAAAACAAAAAAAATGTACTTGGACTTCAAGAAAAATTCTTGACGAAAGTACGAAAAAACAGAAGTAAAGGAAAAAACATGTAAAATCAATTAAAATGGATAATCATTCAGGAAAGCAAATTTCGATCTACCAAATGTTAAAATACAATTTGGTTTAAGGATTGATGTTTGACTAGTGACGTCAGCAGTCGTCGATGGCTGCGAGTGTAAGACGGCAAATCCATCTGAGGAGATCGAGTGGTTGCGATCGAAACATGTCATGGTAACCTGCCGGCCAGGGTTCGAGCCCGAGCCACGTCAAGAATGAAATATTATCAATAACAATTTTAATTAATTTTCATGTTGTAAAATTCCTTTCTTCATAAAAATAATTTAATAAAAATTAAATTTCATGAACTTAAGCCTAATTAAAAATATTAAAAATTTGGATTAAAAACCATAAATAGTTCAACAAAATAACCACAATACTAATTATTGTTAAAGCTAGGGCACGAGCTCTTTGTGTACATTTGTCCTTCAAGTTGTGCTGAAAAAGGTCAACAGAAAAGAGAAAGACAAAGTGAAAAAACAAAAAAAATGTACTTGGACTTCAAGAAAAATTCTTGACGAAAGTACGAAAAAACAGAAGTAAAGGAAAAAACATGTAAAATCAATTAAAATGGATAATCATTCAGGAAAGCAAATTTCGATCTACCAAATGTTAAAATACAATTTGGTTTAAGGATTGATGTTTGACTAGTGACGTCAGCAGTCGTCGATGGCTGCGAGTGTAAGACGGCAAATCCATCTGAGGAGATCGAGTGGTTGCGATCGAAACATGTCATGGTAACCTGCCGGCCAGGGTTCGAGCCCGAGCCACGTCAAGAATGAAAGATTATCAATAATAATTTTAATTAATTTTCATGTTGTAAAATTCCTTTCTTCATAAAAATAATTTAATAAAAATTAAATTTCATGAACTTAAGCCTAATTAAAAATATTAAAAATTTGGATTAAAAACCATAAATAGTTCAACAAAATAACCACAATACTAATTATTGTTAAAGCTAGGGCACGAGCTCCATGTGTACATTTGTCCTTCAAGTTGTGCTGAAAAAGGTCAACAGAAAAGAGAAAGACAAAGTGAAAAAACAAAAAAAAATGTACTTGGACTTCAAGAAAAATTCTTGACGAAAGTACGAAAAAACAGAAGTAAAGGAAAAAACATGTAAAATCAATTAAAATGGATAATCATTCAGGAAAGCAAATTTCGATCTACCAAATGTTAAAATACAATTTGGTTTAAGGATTGATGTTTGACTAGTGACGTCAGCAGTCGTCGATGGCTGCGAGTGTAAGACGGCAAATCCATCTGAGGAGATCGAGTGGTTGCGATCGAAACATGTCATGGTAACCTGCCGGCCAGGGTTCGAGCCCGAGCCACGTCAAGAATGAAAGATTATCAATAACAATTTTAATTAATTTTCATGTTGTAAAATTCCTTTCTTCATAAAAATAATTTAATAAAAATTAAATTTCATGAACTTAAGCCTAATTAAAAATATTAAAAATTTGGATTAAAAACCATAAATAGTTCAACAAAATAACCACAATACTAATTATTACATATATATTTTTATAAAGATGTCATCTCTAATGATATTTAAAATTATAAGTTGCAAAAGATCTTCAACGGCACGACTTAATAATCACCTTTAATTAGTCCAAGAGCTTGACATAAATAAACGTCAAGTAAAACTTGACTCTGTTCCAAGTTGTTCTTAAGAGACTGCAAAAAATACTTTACTCAAATATGCTGCCAAAAATGAATCACTGTGTGAAATATTAGCCTGTTGTGTTACTGAGGACGGAATAAACTTTAAGGCACTTAAAACTCTTAAGTAGTTCTAGCATATCTTCATGCTAAGTATACAGAGATGAAAAAAGTGACGTATGAAAAATACCTAAATCATTTGCGAGGGCAGCTTTCGAGTCTCGTGACGACTCTGTATACTCGGTGCTTAAAACTACAACATAACGGCGGAGTCAAAACATATGGGAAATTTCATCAGTTTTATTTATTAAAACACCAAGAGCTTTAAACAAAATTTAAGAAAAAATGTCATGGAAGGTTTTTTATTGTGATCGACGAATTGGCAGATATTTCATACAAAATCTACAGTTGTTTTCACGCCTATTAAATATTTGACTTCTTACACAACCACTAGTTTCCCTAAAGAACTGTTTGCTTTTGTAAAACGTTTGGCTAGAGCAAACATTATTTAACAGTTTCTAAATTATATAATTATGATCTTAGCTATAAAGTTAAAAAACAAATAGAAATTATTAAAAATAAAGCTTAATAAAGCTTTTTTGGATTTAATCGTCAAATATTTGTTAGGTATGAACATACCTTAAGTCATATCTATGTATTTTGTTGGTTCCTTACCTTCGTGAATTGCTTCGTTTTTATTCTTATTAACTTAAAATAGCAGATATTCGAAATATTCGAAAATCTGGTTGTGAAAAAAGTCGAATAATCGATCTCCCTAGTTTGTAGGTATAGTTATTGAACTTTTAGTCAATAACCAAGTTTATTGAGTAAATAAAAAAAGTTGTTGCCCAAAATTATTTTTTTCAACAATATGTGTACGTGATTTGTTAAAATAAATAAATCATCAGGAAACCTTTTTTCAAAGACTTTGGAAAAACTAAAGGTTGAATCAACCTGGTTTTTGTAGTAGAATAAAGAACATAGATTTTGTGTTACTTTAATCTATTACAAAAAACGACTCAGGCGTATACGCCAACGCAAACCGTAATCAGGCTGATTATATAAATAAAACTGTAAGGCAAATGTGAATTACAAACATTCAAGTCTTATTTGCAACGATATTTTGCAAAGTGTAATTCTGATAAATTTTTTCATTGAATTAAATTAAAATTTTGTTAATCCAAAATTTTATTTTTGACAAACTGTGTTGTTAAAAATTTTCATGAAATATTTTTTTCTGAGTATGCTTATTCTTTAATATGGGCTTTAATATGCGAACTATGACAGATCAAATTTTACTGCAATAACATAATTCGTTACGGTTTTTAGACATACAAAAGTATTTCTCGAGATTAAGCTAGTTGGAACTGATCTTTACGAAGTTCAGCTGAGTCTTGTTTTTTAAAACTATGATAGAAGCGTTTTTCCTTCCATTTTTAGGCGTTTCCGAGTATAGGCTTTCTATGCGACCTTTGTTAAATTATAGACCGATGTTCACGAAATTTAGTGGTATGATTTCTAGTTATACAAAACGAATTTGTGCAAAGTCTTATATCAGTCTTTACTTTTCGCCACCATTTACATTAGTTTGTGTAGCAAAATTATAAATTTTTAAGTGTGGTTGTTCCTTATTTGGATTCATAACTCTTATTCTACTAAACCGATTATTCTGGATTTCAATCCCAAACTTCTTTGGAGAAATAGAAACAATTTGACACCGATGTTGTTCTTTGGGTTGGAGTCGTTCGAAAGTGATCGTGATTTCAACAGACGGACAGACAGAATGGTATGACTAAATCGACTAAGAATTACTCAAAGGCCCATAAAGTATATGGGTCTTAGATGAATTATTAAAAAGAACATCACAGGGAATAACAAACTAACTAAGTATACCCCCATTCCAGTGTTCGAAAATAAAAAGAACATTATTTAGCGTTCGGCTCACACACCCAGGAACGATATCCATTTTTTTAAGTTCATACAAATCAGGAGGCAGACGTGATCTTTTACATGTCTCTGTCACTATTGCACCAATCTAGCAAAATTTCAATAGCAAATTTTAACTGTGCATATATATAGATGGTTTTCTTCCGTAACCACGTAACTCGATTTTTTGTTTTAACCGGAAAAGTAATCAGTGAATACCGCCTTACAATTTTGCAATTTTTTTGTTTGGCGGAATATCGGAGTATTTCCTAATTCTTGGATTATATATAGTAAAAAGTTTCAAATATTTGGTAAAAAAAAAGTATCTTTTTTCTCCTGAAAAGTAGTTGTTTTTGAGTTACGAGTTTGCGGAAGAAACCCATAGATATGTGTCATAAATATAAAACAACCTAGTCCCAATCATAGCCGGGGTATTCGGAAAACCTATTTCAACAGATCCCAGAATATATTTACTTTTTAGGGTCTAGGATCAATATTGTAGAAATTACAAAAGGAATGACAAACTTATGTAAAGGTATACCCTTTTCACCTGCGTTGAAAAATGCACATTGCTAAACTTAGATAGCCGCGATCGTGAACATTTTTTAAAGCATCTGTAAAGATATTGCATGCAGAGTTATCAACGAAGAAGTTGAACAGTATTTATAGTTCCCTCCACGGGTTGTAGGGATCTCCTTTTGGTGTTACATCCTCCGGGACAAATTATGTGCAGCCAGTAAATGGAATTCGGCAAAAATGCAGAATAGACAGATTTCTCGAAATCTATCAGGTACCATGTGAGTCAGTAGCCCCCGGTGTCACGGCACCGGACTGTCTATTGATGGATACATCAAACTTTGAGCAATACTTATCTGTACCAATTTTAACACTAAAAAACAACTAAAAATGCAAAATACAAAGAATAATAAATATTTTGTTCATGGCACATTTTTTTATAGTTTAATTAAATTGCTTTTAACATTTTTATAAAATACTAGCTTAACCCGGTGCGCTTCGCTACACTGCTTTAACCACTTCTTCAGTTGAGAGATATTTAATATATGCATAATATATGGTTTTTCCTCCCTGCGCCTTCCCGCTTTATTTTTATTTTCAAATTGTAGTATACCATAAGAGTGACTTCTACAAAGTTTGAACATTCTCACTATAACAGTTCTCAAGATATGCGATATTAAACATTGGCGTCCTATGGGGGGTAACACTTCCCCCGCTGCTATTTTGTTTCAATTTTGGGGCTCAGAAGATCCTACTACCAAAAGTTCAACAAATTACTTGCAGCGGCTCTTATTAATATTGCTATCTATGAGGGGTACTGCTCCTCCTCTGGCTACCCCGCCCATTTCTATATTGAAATTTATAGTTTACCATAATAGTAGCTTTAACCACGTTTGAAGACTATCTCTTTAATAGTTCTTCAGTTAAGCGATATTTAATTTATGCATCCTATGGGAGGTATTTCCCCACTGCGCCTACCCGCTTTATTTTTATTTTCAAAAGTGTAGTATACCATAAGAGTGACTTCTACAAAGTTTGAACATTCCCACTATAACAGTTCTTAAGATATGCGATATTAAACATTGGCGCCCTATGGTGGCTACCACTTCCCCCGCTGCTCTTTTATTTCAATTTTGGGGCTCAGAAGATCTTACTACCAAAAGTTCAACAAAATGCGTGCAGCGGCTCTTAATTATATTTCTATCTATTGGGGGTACTGCTCCTCCTCTGTCAACCCCGCCCATTTTTATATTGAATTTTATAGTTAACCATAATAGTAGCTATAACCACGTTTGAAGACTCTCTCTTTAATAGTTCTTCATTTGAGCTTTATTTAATATATGCATTCTATGAGAGGTATTTCCCCCCTGCGCATACCCGCTTTATTTTTGTTTTCGAAAGTGTAGTATACCATAAGAGTGACTTCTACAAAGTTTGAACATTCTCACTACAACAGTTCTTAAGATAAGCGATATTAAATATTGGCGTCCTATGTGGGGAACCACTTCCCCCGCTGCTATTTTATTTCAATTTTGGGGCTCAGAAGATCCGACTACCAAAAGTTCAACTAAATGCGTGCAGCGGCTCTTAAGATATGCGATATTTAATATTGGCATCCAATGGGGGGTACCAATTCCTCTGCCCCTATCGAAAAAATAAGTAGCCTATTTTATTTTTAGGGCTCACGTGATGTTACTGTAAAAATTTCAGGAAAATCGGTTCAGTAGTTTAGGAGTCTATAAGCCAACAAACAAACAAACAAACAAACATACAAACATTTTTCATTTTTATATATATAGATACGAATGTTCTTAAAGTTCGATTCCAAACAACAAACATTAAAGTCGAACTTTATTTGGTATAGCCGACGGTTGTATTTTCGCCACTGTCGTTGAAAAATTTTGAATTTTAGTAAATTTTGGTTGCCATCAACGATATGTGTTACTGGCGTTTTCAACGTCTGCAATGTCACATCGGCTTCGAGTGCAGTGTTATGACATTTATAACGCCACGACGTAATCTCATTTGATAGTTTTCGACATAAGTTACAGACACCTTTTTTTCTCACTTTTCGAGAAACGATGGAATTTTTTGTTTCACATTTTTTCGATGCGAGAAGTTCTCACTATAGTTACAGAACATGGGTACAGGACTACTCTTAAAACCAGGAAAAACTGGGAAACAATCTCTACCGATTTTAATTTCACTCGATTTCGATTTCCAGAATATTGCCGATAGTTTAACAATACTTTACGATAATTTTCTTAAATTCTGTAGTTTTTATCAAGACTTTGAGAAAATTGAGTTCATAATTCAACGCTTAGATTGGTAATACCGTTTGTACACTTGCATACATTTCGGAGGAACGCATGGAAGATGCTGAAAATGTGATATACGCGTTCACACTTGAAACATCTAACATCTACTATCAATAAAAAATGTCACCATTTCTGAAAAAAAAAAACTTTTATTTTTTTAAAATACTTTTTTTCTACAAAAGTGCCAACATTTTAAAATATAGCACCAAAATGTTTTTCTAATTAATTTTAGCAAAATTCAGCAAAATAAGGCTTGAAAAAAAGGAAAAACTTGAGAAATGGTAACGATGCTTTCAAAGCAAAATCCATTTTGTCAGTGATGTCACAATAATAACAGAATTTATTGCCACTTTTCTAGTGATGATACTAAAAGAATCGAAAAATGTAAAAGGGAACAAAATGAGATAGTAACATTCTGTAAAGATGTTGGAATATTTTGAATTTTAGCCCTATGTATTTCTTATGGGAAAATTCCAACATCTTCGCAAATTGATGTTAAATGTTGACAAGTGTGAAAAGGCTATTAAGATATGAATAATACGGCCCAAAAATTTTCTTGAAAAACTTTTCTTTCGAAATCTATAAACTAACAGTTAGACAGTACATAACCTAAAATTCGATATTTGGTCAGAAATTATTTATTATTTTATTTTTATTAAATTCATCTTTATTTGGTCAGAAAGAGAGATGAATGGATTTAGGGAATATAAGTTACTTAACGATTTATTTTAAAGAAAGTTCATTTAAATTTGTCGTGAAGACATTTTACTAATATCAGATTTACTTCCATTTTTTGTTTGGAACAGATCCCACTGTGCATTTTTAGACAAAAACAAAAAAATACAGCCAAAGAAACAATTGTAGAAGTGCTTGATTTATTATTGTTTGTAACTAGTCTTGAAATACTTTTTTCTTTAAATTCTATTAATTTTTATGTTTTTCTATGTAGATTTACTGCAGCCATAGACAAATTGTACTTTTCCACCTAACTTTAAGCATTTGAACATCATCACAACTGTGATCAATCTGATCAGTTGGCGCTTTAAACAGACAACCGGCCAACTGATCATTTAAAATTGAATGTTTTAAAACTCAGTGTCAGTTCGTTTTTAAATTAACCTGCTGCTGCGGTATTAATTAAATAATTTTCGTTTTGCCATAAAAATTTTAAAGTTGGTAAAGTGCATTTAAAATTCCATCAAGTGTTAAACATTTCGCGATTTAAAAACAAAAATAAATTAATACGAAATAAATTAAGAAAAAAAAACTTAAAATGTCTTCTGCAATAATAAAATTCATTTTAATGGCTTCTTTAACTGCCGGTGCTTATTGTTCGTCAACTGATCGTAATCCAAAAGTAAGTTTTATTAACAAAATAAATATTTAAATACAATTTGTTATGTTACGCAATTAATACTAGAAATTTAATCTCTAAGAATCAGGGTTTTTAATCTAAAATAATGTGAAAAAATATTGTGGGGAAGGCTTTTTGGCAAATTTCATCATATTGTGTCCACTTGTTAAGAAAAATAAAGTGGATACAAATATTAAGCCTTTGACTAATTTTCAGGAGCTATGCTCCTCTCACGAATAAAAAGGTATAAATAAAACAGCTTACAGGCATTTTCAAAACCTAAAGTTCCTTCAATTTCGGGATAGTTAGGACACGTGCGTATTAAAAATTTCATTCAAACCCACTTTATTAAATCTGGGTTTTTGAGATCTCAGTTAAACTAGGTTTAGTTAATGTGAAAACAGATTTTGGTCTTTAATGAAATAATAAAAAAAAAAATCACATGTCGCCGGAAAAATCCGAGTTTCAGGCTACGTTAAATTAAGTTTTAACTTAATCCACATCTCAAATGCCCCTCCTGAGAGTTACAAATACAATTCAAAAATATTATCTATCTTAATTAACCGACCAATAGTAACTTAGACCTTCAGCACGTTGTAGTGAAACAGGCCAGAGTCTCTGGCGGAAATCGAAACTCGCTCTAATAGACTAGCTAACTACCAACTAGCCTACCGGAGCATCCACCGAATAAGTTAATTTTGATCTTCTACACAGTTTAAATACAAAACAATAAAAAAAACAAGTTAGAGTGCTATATTTGGCAATGCCGAACCCTAATACCCTTCACCATGGTGTGATAATAACATCATGTGGTTTTTTATGCACCGATCTGGCTGAATTTCAATAGCAAACAATTCCGGACTTTATGTGACATAAATATATAGCAACCTAGTCACCATCATATCTGGGGTCTTGGGGAAAACTATTTCAACGGACAAACGGTCAGAAGGACATCGTGTAATCAACTTCGCTACTCAAAAGGACCCAGAATATAAATACTTTGTGGGTCTGAGATCAACATTGTAAAAATAACAAACGGAATGACAAACGTTTTTATACAATTTTACCTTCGGTGAAGGGTATACATTAGACCGTACCTCAAAAAAAGTTCCCCCTGATATAAATAATCTTGCAATGTTTTTGTTTCGAGAAGTGTAATGTTTAATACTTAAAGAATTTCATAAAACCCTAAGGGGTGGATATAAAGTCCATGTATGTTTAATGTTAAGAACAAAAAAAACTAATGGAGGTCAGTCATACATTTTATCTCCCTAGGGGCGACTCATGGGCAGTTATGTCACTTTTTCTTAATATATTTCTAGTCTGTATTACAATTTTTGTAAAGGAGCCCACTTGAGAAATGTCGATAGTTGGTAGGTATGTTAGAAACAAATAATGAAGATAAAAAATAAAGTGGGGTTGGTTGGTCTAGGGGTCAAGTTTAAGAATTTCAACCATACAAGCTTGGCGGCTTAATAAAACTGTAAATGCCTAAGATGTTACGAAAAATGTAATAAGGCGACCCCTACGTTCGGCAAAAAGATTTTTTTCGAAATTTCCTTCCAAAAATACTTTATATTAAAGGGTGTACGTCGCGTTTTTTCCCCCTTGTAGGATGGTACGCTCTAGTATACATGTAATTATATTCATGTAACACTTAAATGTTTCCTTAAATCACTCGAAGGGTTACAACCGGTGGTACGACTTCAATCGAACAAAATTAGATGCTTTTATTTACAACTTCATATGACTAGAGTTGTGTCGTTCCAGAGCGACCTAATTCCATTGAACGATTCCTTAATTGGAACTGTGCGGACTTCCAATAGTTTCTTTTGTATCGCTCCACTTTTGCAATACTTTGGATCATCACATCCAAATAACAAATTTTATCATTTTGCGAAGCACTAATGGTACATTTAAAAAAACAAGAGCACAATTATGCGCTACGCAATAATACATACAGAGATGCAGTAAAGTAAGTGAAGAAACTCTTAACAAGTGTTATAAAAGTAAAAATAACATATCAAGTGACACGCATTGGAGAATATTAAAAAATAACTTTAAAAAACATTCAGTGGGTGTAGCTGATAGCTACACTCGGCAGTTTTTATATGCGTTGAATAAAGCGCTTTTTTTGTCAAAAATATATTGCTTCAAGGTGGGAACTCCCCATATAAAATTCATGCCTTCCGTTAGCGAGATGGTTAGCGAAACTCTTACATTTCTCTCTTACAAGTCTGCTTCGTCTGAAGCTCAATTTTTAATTTGGATGTGTTTGGTTCACTAATTTCTGTACACTTTGAACAATGTTGATTTTTTTGTGTGGGATCAGTGTTGCCAGCTATCATGTATTTCTACCGTGACACATAAGAAATTAAAAACTGAATGAGTTAAATATTTATCAAAAACAATATATTTAGCAATATTCACCACCAGCAACGGCATGCATCTTAAAACATTTACGAAATTCTTAAAACATATTTGCAGTTTATTGAAAAAATTATAACTTTTTGCAAACATTTTAAATAACACATAACAAATGCTTGTTTGTTGCTGTTTTTATGAAAGACAGAGAAATTTTCTCGTTCATTCATGGATCGGTCGGAACGATTCCGCAAAAGGAATGATTTTGCCCAACATTAACTTTTACACTTTTATCATTAGTGTACTTCATTATCGATTTATCGATACTATTATGGTTGGATACATACACTAACACCATTATTTACAAATTACAAAATAATACAATACCAAGATTTAAGGGTACTTTACACAATCACTTTCATATTTGGAGAAAAATAATGGGTGATTTTTTAAAAGCTATAGGAAAGTTAAAAAATACACATAAAATTCAGAAAAATGCATGAAATCTTTATCTGAATCTTAGTACGGTCCATATAATTTAATGTTTGAAGATTATTTCATGCAAATGTTGCCCGTGACTGCGCCTCAAATGGTCCACCCGCTTAGTCCAATTTTGGCATACTCCTTTCCAACATTTCGGGTATTCAATGTTGTCTTCTAAAGCGTCAATTGAAGCGGGCATGTGTGTGTAGACATGAGCTTTAACATAGCCCCACAAAAAATAGTCTGAAGGCGTTAAATCGCACGATCTAGGCGGCCAATCGACCGGTCCCGAACGTGAAATAAAATGTTCACCAAACTTGCCTCTCAATAAGTGCATTGTTAAGCGTGCTGTGTGGCATGTGGCATCGTCTTTTTGAAACCACATGTCATGCAAGTCAAGCTCTTGCATTTTGGGCAAAAAAAAGTTGGATATCATCTCACGGTAGCGCTCAACATTCACAGTTACGTTACGATTCGCATCATCTTTGAAGAAGTACGGTCCAATGATGCCACTAGCCCATAAGCCGCACCAAACTGTGAATTTTTCTGGATGCATTGGTAGCTCTTGCAGCCTATTGAGCCAAAAATGAGCTTCGTCGCTAAACACAAGAAGCGCGCGATGAGCTTTCTTAAGCCCTTATGACACTACATTTTTAATGCATTGTTCAAGTTTTGGTGAACAGTGCAAATATAAAGTAATAGAAAAATTTACCAAGTGCGAAAGGTTCAGCTGTATTAAGATAAATGGCAAACTGTCAAAAATGTTACTAAAGTTATCGATAAAAAATTAAGTTATGTCAAAAAAAATGTAAAATTGTTCAACTTAAAATTGACATTTCAAGCTTGAAATATTAAAAGTGTTGCTGAATCAGCGGTTTATGGGCAAATTAAGCGATTTACCGCTTTTTGTTTTTAGGTTTCTCATAAATAAAAAGTTGGCAACATTTAATAAAATTAACAGAGCAGGGATGGCTAAGTTTATATGGTTTATGAGATATATTTTTATTTATTAAGTATAGTTTTAGTCTACACACTTCTGTTTGGCGAATGCAGCGAATTCCTCATACAAAAGCGTACGAAAACACTCTTGCTTTGCTTCATTTCTGTAAGAAAAAGATCATATTAAAAGCGAAATAAAATGTCAACAACTCAATATATAGCATAAAGTATGCTTATGCAGCACAAAACCTTACTTTTTAAAAATAAATTTAGAACAGTATAAAATACTATTTACTTCTATGTTCATTCATGAAGTTCACAAAAATTTAAATTTTTCTTCAAAACATATGCCGGAAGCAGTGGTGAAAATACAAAAAAAAAAATATATTGGGTATATTTTCAGAAAACTGCACGTATAGCTTTATTGTCGTTTTTCTCCACTTTTACAACAAATATTTTTTTTGAAATATTATCTTTAGCAGATACATATTTTTAAAATTTTTAACCTCAAAAAAAAAATTTTTTTTCTAGAAAAGACAAATCTATAGAGAACAAGTATTACCACACGCTGGAGGACGAATACCTGACACGGCATTCGAAACAGATCGTTTATTTCTGAATCAACTACAAAAAGATGGTATTGCGGTGCCAGATGGTATAGTACCAGAACAACGTAACCCACAGGTTTATCCCTATTTTAGTCGCCCATCTCGCAAAGTATTCCGCATTGCATTGAGTTCAGATGGACGCTTCATACCGGAAGAAGGACGTTATCGCTATCAAGAATTGCCATCGGTAGAAACCACTTACTTGTATCCCCAAATTCATGGCCATAGAGGTACTCTAGCACCTCAGACTATAAAGTTGCCAGTCTATAGACCATTCAGAATTCACAATCCACTTTTGAATCAAGTTAAGTTTCAACCAAAAGATAAAGGTATTTTTAATTAAATAGTTTTGTAGACAGTTTAATTTAAATTAATAAGATAAATCTTTATTTATATGTACATTTGTATATAAAAAAGCTCAATTCCAAAATGTTAACCCCACACTGAGCGGCGGAAAATCGATAAGTAATCCCAAATCTTATCAAAATGTTCAACTATTAAATGCACCATTGTCCACATTTACTTCGAAAATGTCCAATTTTGGCAAAACCTATTTACCCAACTACAGCACGACAAGTTCATCTCACGTAAGTATTTCACATTTCCTTTAAAATTTCCCAATCATGTTACAAATTTATGCTAATGAAATTATCTCAATGGATGTTAATTTTGATTTTAGTAAATTTATTTTTTTGCAGCTTTTTAATGAATTTGATGATTTATTTAATCAATTTGAGATTTACGATGGCGATATTAAGAAGGCAACGAATGCATATACAAATGATCATGTAGCAGCAGCAACTTATTAGACAATATTCAGGCTTAAACAACAGTATTCATTAATCAATTTGTTAGAAAAAAATACTCATTCATATAAAACATTCGAAAAGAAATATAATTCATAATTTCTGCGAAATCATTTAAATAAATATTTAAAAATAATGCTTAGGTAACCTGGCTGAAAATGTTATTCATTAAAAAAAGGTTTTGTAATTAAGAAATTTTCCTTAAGCGAGAAAATAAACTTTGTATCTTCTTAAGGGAAGAAATTGTGCACACCTACGAGTACATAACTTTCGATTACAAATAAATACACACATATTTACTAGCTGACCTGGCAAACGTTGTTTTTCCGTATTTATTTCTTTCAGATGTTGCAGTATTTGCATGCCAAATTTAAAAAAAAAAACCGGTTGAGTAGCTAAGAAAATGTAGGGAGGGATAGATTTTACTCCTCCTTCTAGATGTCACACTATTTGCTTGCCCAATTTCAAGAAAATAGGTTGATTAATTAAGATATAGGGAGGAGGAGCTTTAACCCTTCTCGCCCTATTCCCTATTTTCTCTCAGATGTTACAGTATCTGCAAGCCAAATTAAAAGAAACCCGCTTGATTAATTAAGAAGATATAGGGATGGGGAGCTTTCAGCCCTCTTGCCCTATTTCACGCCCTAAATAATAAAAGGTATACGCTATAGTTCCTTCCAGATGTTACACTATTTTTTTCTGCTAAACTTCAAGAAAATCGGTTGATTAGTTAAGAAGATATAGGGAGGCGGAGCTTTAACCTTTCTTGCCCTACTTCAAGCCCTATTTCCTTTTAGACAGTGTCTGGGTGCCAAATTTTAAGAAAACTGTTTGATTAGTTTAGAATGTATAGGGAGGGTTAGCTTTTACCCTTCTTGGCCTATGTCAGGCGCTATTACCTATTTAGTTTCAGAAGTTACAGTGTCTGCGAGCCAAATTTTAAGAAAACCGGTTGATAAGTTAATAAGATATGGGGAGAGGGAGCTTTTAACCCTCGTGCCCTATTTAACGCCCTTTAGCGATATGAAATATACCTTCCGACCTATTCTCATACCTAACAAATACGCATACAAAATTTCATAAAAATCGGTCAAGCAGTTTCGGAGGAGTTCAATTACAAACACCCGAGAATTTTATATATATACTAGCTGACCCGGCAAACGTTGTTTTGCCACATAACTTATTTCTTTCAGATGTAACAGTGTCTGCTTTTTAAATTTTAAGAAAAAATTAAAGGCTATAGTTCTTTCCAACTGTAACACTATTTGCCTGCGAAATTTAAAAAAAAAACGGTTGATTAGTTACGAAGATATAGGGAGGGGGAGCTTTTAGCGCTCGTACCCTAGTTCACACCTTATTCCTTATTCTCTTTCAGATGTTACATTGTCTGCATGTCAAATTTTAAGAAAACCGGTTGACTTGTTTAGAAGATTGGGGAGTGGGAGCTTTTAGCCCTATTACAATAGTTTGCGCCCTCTTGCGATATAAAATATACTCTACCGCCTATTCTCATACCTAACAAATACACATACAAAATTTCATAAAACTCGGTCAAGCCGTTTCGGAGGAGTATAAGTAAGTGAAACTTTAATTTCTCCTCCAATATGCACTTTAGCATCATACGTTCTCTCCAACTGTTTTATGATATATTTCCTGTAGCCAATCCAATCCTTAAAAGTTGCAGCAACGTGCATGAGAATTAATAGCAGCGAGATTGATAATATGGCATATATCGAGAGCTTCATAGTTTATATAAAATGGCTATAACTCATGAACCAATACACATTTGAAGACCGTTGATTGATAAAAACCTTGGTATTGACGTCACCTTCCACTTGAACTTTACAGAAACAAAATCGGTTCACGCATTTCAGAGAACATCAATTACTAACACAATGCAACTTATTTTTATATATATATATGTAGAAGATATTCGGCTTAAATTAAATATTTTGATTTCTGTGGTAACCAGAATTAAGAAGAATTCTTAAAGGTGACCGCATCATGAGAGAGAGTTATGCTAGCTGTGCCCTTTTTTTGTATGTAGATAAAGGTAGTCCAAATGTCAAACTCCATACAAAAAATATTGACAGCCAGTATAACTCTCTCTCTCTCTCTCTCTGTGATGCGGTCTGATGCGGCCACCTGTATGGATCGCCTTGACCAAAACTTTATGAAATAACAGTTTTTAAATTAAATCGTTTAAAAAACTAGAATAAGACATATTAATTTGTTCCATAAACTTTGCATTTATTAAGTGAAATACAATAAAAAATTAAAATAATTTCGCTTTTTTGAGATTTCGAATGTATTTTGGGAATTTTTGAATTTTTAGTAACAAAACTCAAAACTCATTTTGAAGTTTGTTAACGAATTCCATCGAATTGTTAAATTGTTTTTAATTTTGCATCTCCATGTGTTGTTCTAATTTGGGACTACTTTGATTAGTTCTTTTTGTATTAGTAGCGAAATTCATTATTTTTGACACTAATTTTTGTTAACACTTACTCCTTAATGTATTGTTTTTAAAACAATATAACAGTTTAAGCTCGGTAATCCGGGTCTCTATTAACCTGCATGCTGCTTGTTTTGTTTCACAACATCCATTATCCATGATTTTACCTCTTTTATCCGTGCTTCGTTTTTTACACCCCTATTTACCGTACATACCTCTATTATCCCTGCAACAAACATAATCTTGTTTTCTCTTCCAATCAAATACACATCAGAATAGTTCAAATTTTCTGATTCCCATTTTATATTAAGTACTAATTTTTGTAATTCATACAAATTCATATCTAAAACGTACTTACTTAGCCCGGTCCCCTACGAGCTGGTGCTATATACATACATAGTACATATATCTATATATATAAAAGTGAATGTATGTATATTTGTATATATATATATATATATTTTTTTTGTTTTTTTTTTTTTTTGTTTTTCTTTTGTAATTCCCTATGCTAATCCCCGCGAAGCTTGACGCTTGTCTGCAGGACTTGACCGATGGCCTTGAAATTTTCACAGCCTGTAACTGTGACCCTGGAAGAGACATTAGGCTATATAAACTTGTGACTGGGCAAAGAGGCGATGCCACGCCCATACAACCCAAAATTTAAAATCGTGTTATCTATGACATTTTTTGACCTACGGCGATAATATTTGGTATATATGTTGGTGCCATGAATAGAAATACGTTTAATTAAAACAGTGGTAAAAAGGTGTATTGGACAAAGGGGCGGTGCCATATTTTTTCGTGGATGCCAATATTAAATATCGCATATTTTTAGAGCCGCTGCAAGCATTTTGTTGAACTTTTGGTAGTAGGATCTTCTGAGCCCCAAAATTCAAATAAAATAGCAGCGGGGGAAGTGGCATAGGACGCCATTGTTTAATATCGCATATCTTAAAAACTGTTATAGTGAGAATGTTCAAACTTTGTACAATTCACTCTAATGGTATACTACACTTTTGAAAATAAAAATAAAGCGGGCATGCGCAGGGGTGGAAATACCTCCCATACGATGCATATATTAAATATCGCTCAACTGAAGAACTATTAAAGGGAGAGTCTTCAAACGTGGTTAAAGCTACTATTATAGCAAACTTTAAATTTCAATATAGTAATGGGCGGGGTGGACAGAGGAGGAGCAGTACCCCTCATAGATAGAAATATAAATAAGAGCCGCTGCAAGCAATTTGTTGAACTTTTGGTAGTAGGGTCTTCTGAGCCCCAAAATTGAAACAAAATAGTAGCGGGGGAAGTGGTTCCCCCATATAACGCCAATGTTTAATATCGCATATCTTGAGAACTGTTATAGTGAGAATGTTCAAACTTTGTAGAAGTCACGCTTATGGTATACTACACTACTGAAAATAAAAACAAAGCGGGCAAGCGCAGGGGTGGAAACACCTCCCATACGATGCATATATTAAATATCGCTCAACTGAAGAACTATATTAAAGGGAGAGTCTTCAAACGTGGTTAAAGCTACTATTATAGCAAACTTTAAATTTCAATATAGTAATGGGCGGGGTGGACAGAGGAGGAGCAGTTCCCCTCATAGATAGAAATATTAATAAGAGCCGCTGCAAGCAATTTGTTGAAATTTTGGTAGTAGGATCTTCGGATCCCCAAAATAGATGCGGGGGAAGTGTTACCCCCCATAGGACGCCAATGTTTAATATCGGATATCTTAAAAACTGTTATAGTGAGAATGTTCAAACTTTGTAGAAGTCACGCTTATGGTATACTACACTTTTGAAAATAAAAATAAGGCGGGTAGGCGCAGAGGGGAATACCTTCCACAGGATGCATATATTAAATATCGCTCAACTGAAGAACTATTAAAGGGGTAGTCTTCAAACGTGGTTAAAGCTACTATTATGGAAACTATATAGAAATGGGCGGGGTAGACAGAGGAGGAGCAGTACCCCTCATAGATAGAAATATAATTTAGAGCCGCTGCACTCATTTTGTTTAACTTTTTGTAGTATGATCTTCTGAACCCCAAAATTGAAATAAAATAGCAGGGGGAAACGTTACCCCCATAGGACGCTAATGTTTAATATCGCATATCTTAAGAACTGTTATAGTAAGCATGTTCAAACTTTGTAGAAGTTACTCTTATGGTATACTACACTTTTGAAAATAGAAAAAAGCGGGTAGGCGCGGGAGGGAAACACCTCCCATAGGATTCATATATTAAATAGCTCTCAACTGAAAAAGTGGTTAAAGCAGTGTAGCGAAGCGCACCGGGTTAAGCTAGTCATATATAAATTATCAACCAATCTTTATAAAAACTTACCTCACAGTATTATAACTCAACGCGGATATGGGCGTATTAAAGTCTTTTCAAAAAAAGAATCGTTTTTAAACATTTAAAGTAAAAAAGAATAAAACTTAATACGAAGAACGAAAATGAAATACAAAAAAAAATCAACATGGAAAACAAAACTCGTGATGTGTTTAAAATTCAAAAATCACTATTAATTGAAAAAAAACCGCCAATAATTTTTTCTGTGTAAAAATAATTTGGCAATTTAGCAACAATTTTGAGTTTTTCCAAAGTGAGCAAGTTTTCAGCAAACGGACAGACAGGCATACATGGGTTAATGGACTTAAAAAAAATACTCTAGAACCCATAATATTATAATTTATGGCGTTTTAGATGTATATAAAAAAAATTTTCACACAAAATGACAAACTTAGTATACCCTTTTCACAACTAGTTTGGGGGGGAATAAAAAAAACGTTCAATATGAAATTTTAATAAAAAGCTTCATATTATTTAGAATCAATTTAAATTTTCTTAAGGAAACAGATTGTTCAGAAACAAATAATAAGAGAAGAGTATCACGTAATTTTTAAATGTTGAATGAATGTTTTGATTGCATTAGATTTAATTTGATTTGGTTTGGCTTGTAGTTGAAATAAAAAAAAAACTAAAACTGTGTTCACACTTATCATATATTTGACGTCCTACACGTAACCACTAGTTTTATGAAAAAAAATGTTTGCTTTGGCAAAATGTTTTCTAGATCAAACATCATTTAATAGTTTCTAAATTAAAAAATACAATTATCTTCTTACAAATAATCTTTTGTAAATCAATAGAAATTGTTAGAAATAATGCTTTAGTTTGATAGAGTTTGATTGATTTACTAGTTGCGCTTTTTTTTATTTTTTCGTCAAATATTTGTTAGGTCTAAACATACCTTAAGAAAATAAAAAATAATGATAATAACAACAATAAAAATAAATAATAATAACGTTAAGTTAAAATTATTTAAAAATTCAATGAAAGTAAAAGTACATAAACTGTAAAAAAAAATTATATGTATCGTTGGAGTTAGATGCAATATCTTTTCAAATGAGTAGGTAGTACTATTCATGTACTCGTGCTAGTATCTGTGCCAATAATAAGGCTGGGCAACAACAAAATGTTTCTACAGAGCTGTAAAAGTGGGCGATGCAAGATAAAAATTAATATTTTTTAATAGTTTTCTTTTAAATTAAAAAAAATTTATTTACCCCTTCATTAGTTATTTTAATAAAAGTTTTCATGTCAAAAGTTGCACTTTTGTGAAAAAGCAAAAGTGCAAAAACATAATGCCACATAGACATTTATTTCCCACAAAAATTGCGAAATTGTCAGGGTCTAAAAGAAAGTGCAAGATTTTCAGAGCAAAAGCATAAAAGTTGTGCAACTTTTTATGGGTTTGCCAAGTTGAACAAAACTCTATGAAAAATAAGAGAAATAAAAAAGAAAAGCGGTAAATGTCCAATTTTTCGCACGTGGCAAGCAAGACCTTCTAAGACTTTGTACTTCTAGCTTTTAATGTACTCACTTTTTTATCACGCCCCACAATTAGGCCACTTTTTTGACTTGTATATATTCCATAAACTTTTGATTTATACCGCCGCCATTTAAAGTCCAATTTTATTGTATCGCATATCGTTATTAATGGCCTCACTACAGCTTCTTTTTTGTCTCTGGTGACTTTTTAATCCGACATCGAATTCTGGGCGCCACTTATAACATCTCCGATCCTTCCCCCAATGGCCTAATTGTGGGGCGTGGCATAAAAGTGAGTACATTAAAAGCTGGAAGTACAAAGCTTTAGAAGGGCTTTCTTGCCACGTGCAAAAAATTGCGCACTAAGGGGGGTACGTTCCGAGATGGCATAAGTGGAGCCCAGAATTTGATGTCGGATTAAAAAGTCCCCAAAGGCAAAAAAAGCCATATACACGCCATGAATAGCGATATGCAATATGTTATGATCGGGCTTTAAATGGCGACGCAGTAAACAAAAACTAAAAGGGCGGTATCCAGAGGCGTGGCAAGAATCAAAACAAAATTCTGGAATTTTTTATAACTAATCTTTAATCCTAGGGGGTGACTGGCTCAGCTTTTGTTTTTGTACGGGGACCGAAACACTCTAGTGCACATTGTCATTAGGAACGTAACTCTAAACAAAAGTTTTTTAGGGTTGCCAACATTTGCCTACACCTGTGTAAACACAAGTGGCAACTTAAGAACAAAGCTGCCTGCACTAATGAACGGTTGAGTTCCAAAACGGCAGTTGAAAAGCAACTTGCTTTTTTAAATGAAGTCTTTAATGCAGTGATAACCACTCCATAGACTCGCGAGCCAGTCAATAATCGTATTTTTCACACAGACACGGTCGGCAATTCACATGTATATTCAGGGTTACCGTTAGGAATTTTTGAAAAGTCGCACAAAAGGTTGTTTTATAAAAATAAAGTCGCACAAAAAAGTCGTTTCAGAAAATAAAAGTCGCACATCTTTTTTTTTAACGTTTTTCATTAATAAAAAGCATAACAAAACAATTGAAACAAAAAGCTTATTGCAGAATTCATTTTTATCATATTTCATAACAATGTACATGTTTGTCCATGTTTTCATGTATAGTGAAAACATTTACTTAAGTTTAATAAATTTGTCGTATGCTGCCAAGGTCAAAGGAGTAGAATTTCTGTTTAAAGCCAAAAAAGTTAAGGTTAATATATTTTTGACAAAATTTAAACTTGTCCAATTAAAGCCCCTTGAAAATTTTACTTTAATTCCGTTCGTTTGATCTTGGCGCAATATTTCTTTTTCTTAACATACCTACATAAATACTACTTTTTTGAAATTTTATTTCTATATTTAGAAATAAGTTCATCACAGGGAATCCAGTCTTCTATATCTTTGTCTATTAAATTTAAAGATGACAGCATTGAATTGCATGTTTTTACAATGCTTTGCTAGTGTTTACGATTCGAAAACTACAGGTGGTGCTAAGACTACAACAATCCAAAACCAACAGAAACAACAGAGGTTTTTTGCATTGCATTGCTGGTGTTTACGATTCGAAATGTCAACCATTTCTAACAAAACACTGACAAATTAAAACACATTGGTCCGAACTGTCAAAACTTGCCACTACCTTGAACTGAATTCGCCTCAAATACGTTGTATACATGACAAGGTTGCAAAAATGTAATAAAAGTGTTGCCAAATGAACAATAATTTATGAATTGTTTTTAAATTTTGACGAGGCTATTTTGACGAATTTTTTTTTTTTGATACAAATAATAAGAAAATTTAATGTTTTGTAAGAATCTTAACAAAAAGGGTAAAAAGTAGCAGAAAAATTAAAATAGTCGCAAAAGTCGGTGATAAAAAAAAGTCTCACAAAAAGTCGCAGACCGCTGAAAAAGGGTCAAATTGCGACTTTAGTCGGGCGAACGGTAACACTGTGTATATTACAACTTTGTTCGTTTCAAAACATCAGACTATCATCAGTCTATGCGACCGCACACAAGCACATAATATCTTTGTGTGCGTGCGTTCGGGGCTTTCTTAGTTCGGGGCTTGGTTATCACTGCTTTAATGCAACCGTGTAGAGCTATCTGTCCCAAAGTGCATCAAAAAAGTTATCGATGCGTATACAATAAGCGCATCGTTTAACTCTATGGTATATTTTTTACATTTTGAATGCTGTTTTGGAATTAAGCCAACAAACTTGCTTAGGAGCTGAATTTATCTTACCACAGCTGAAAAGCAGATTTTGTTATATAGCAACAGCACAAAGGAAGATCCGCTGGCAGGCCACATTCTACCCTTTGTTACGGGCGAAAATTAGCCCTTAACCGGCACTTTTTGGATGTCCTCTCCGCGATTTTGGGCTTAAACCATGGCTACCATGGGATTCCCGGAGAAGTCATCAAGCCAGGACCTTTCCTAAAACCCCGGAGACTGACTAAAGCCCATGACATCAGATCAGACTCTGGTCAGCCGCGATCTAAGGAGATTTGGCAATTTTCAGCCTCAGAAAGGTAAGAGCTATATACTGCACTTTACCCAAAAACACAACTCTCAAAAGGTCGGAGCCCATTAAGACGCATTGAACAACCCGCGGGAAAATCCACTACGAAAATTTAATCATTGCATTGGCCTTTAAGAAGTTGTTCAGAGTACTGATACAACTGGCTCTTGTTTTAAGTGCTTATATTCATATACCAAACATTTAATTCTTTTAAAACGCTGCTGCTTATAAATACATAATTGTGAAAAAATAAACAAAAGTAATAAAAATAAATATAAGCTTTTATCCCCCAAAAACAATAGAAAAAACTTAACATGACTTAAATTGTTGTATAAAATTCGGCCACAAAAAGTTAAATGAAATAACGATGGTAATAATCTCTTTTAGCCACTAACCCACTAGTGCTGTTAGTAAAACCATACATGGAGCATTCACCATATTACTCTCACATTAAAGTACATTGTGCTACAAATTGCAGCATACAACATGTACCAAGTGCAACAACTACAACCAAGTTGAACAACTGAAGCTAAAAAAAAGCTCTGTTTTAATGGAGATTTCTTAGAAACAACTCAAGTCACATAATTGGAACTGGCCATGTAATGAGTGTGTGGTTAAATCAATTGCATATCAGTTGATATTTTCAAGTCTAACAGGAAAGAAGCCAAAAATAATCAACACAACAAAAGGCCGCGCACCGTCTAACAGTTAAGCCTAAACGTTAGACAATTTAAAGAAATTTTGAAACTGAACACAAGGTACATATTTCTAGCTTTATATCATTTACTCAATATTCAATTCAAAATAGTTGGTTAAAATGAACTCATTTATCAAGTTTTAGAAAAATAAATAAGAAATTTTAAAAAAATGTTTTAATATTTTCTTTTTCTAAAGTGCAAAAACCGTCATCAGTTACTGATAAAAAGCAGCATCCATCTCTAATCCATCATCAACTGAGAAATTAATAATGAAACATTTGTCGCAACAACGTTTCCTGATCACAATTTGTCTCTACATTTGTTTGATGGCTTGTGCCGTCTTTGCTATAGAAGTTCAGGTAAGCTCATCGACATAAGTTTTGCAAGGCATCTCAATTCTATCTGTATTTTAATAGATTATTTATTACCCGAAATGTTAGTGTTTTACTTAATGTTTAATAAATCATTTAAATGATAATTATTTATGACTTCTACTTTAAGTTGCTATAGTATACAATTAGTTGCAATTAAAGACATTAAACTGAATTTAATGTTTTTAACTACGTTTTTTACCCTTTACCGAAATAAAAGGGTATACATAAGTTTGTCATTCCGTTTGGGATCTAAATTATGAGGAGTGAAGATGGTTTAACAATGTCCGTCTGTCTGAGACAGGTTTTGTGAAGACCCCAGAAATGATGTGAAACTTTTCGGTATATATTTATGTCATATATAGAGTTTTTTTTTTCCCGGAGTTTTTCGATTCCCGGGAAAGCGGGAAATTTTTTTGAATTTCCCGGGATCCCGGGATCCCGCTCCATATAAATAATACACAGTAAATTAAATAAAAGAAATCCTTAAATGCTACAAAATTAATGAATAATAATACTTCCGTATTATTATGCTCTAGATCAGTGATAACCAAGCCCCGAACTAAAAAAGCCCCGAACGCACGCACACAAAGATATTATGTGCGGTCGCAGAGACTGATGATAGTCTGATGTTTTGAAACGAACAAAGTTGTAATATACATGTGAATTGCCGACCGTGTCTGTGTGAAAAATACGATTATTGACTGGCTCGCGAGTCTATGGAGTGGTTATCACTGCTCTAGATACAAGATAAAAACTTAAGATAAACCTAACAATTTAATTCATAAAACAATAATAAAAACAAACACAAATTGAGGTACTCAAGATATGAGATCAAAAAGTTAATTCATAAAATAGATAAAATATTTTAAATAAATATATTAACATTTAGAAACTGGGAATTATTTCCTTCCGAAGGTAACTTTATATTATATTCAACATTTTTCATTTTTCGAATTTATTCTAAAAATTCGAAAAATGAAAAATGTTGAATATATTAACATTTTTTAACGGCTTAGGAAATAACTTTCTGACACACTCAAAGCGCTTAGTAAGTCGTCAAAAAGTATATTGATTATTTTATTTACTAATTACCATGTTTCCGAAAAAATTCGTTAATTTTTTTACCGAGGTTGGATAAATAGTTAAAAGTGCACCGTTGTAGAAGGCTTTTGATTCACAATAAGAAGAATTTTTTTATAAACAACGTCTATATCAGTCAAATGTATGTCAAGGTTCATGCAAAAAATAGCATCAACCTCTTACAAACCTTTTCATTTCATTAGGTCTATCTGTAATCTTTGGGACAATGTGTTCTTCAAATTGCATCTTATTTTGAATTAATGTTCTTTATTAACTTTTCACTTCACTAAATTTATTAATTATCAACTGTTGCACTGCCTATTCTGCTTTAAGTAAATTTATTGCATCAGGAGACATTAATTTACGTATGTACTCACTTCTTGTAATTGATCTAATCGACAACCCATCCACAGATGCTTATTTTAAGAGCATAGAAAACTAAATTTCAAAGTATAAATAGCTGTTTTCTTAAACTATGAGGAATTTTTTATTTCCCGGGATCCCGCATGAAAAATCTCGGGAAAGCGGGAAATATAATTATTGAAATTCCCGGGAATTCCCGATGATCTGTTAAATTGTGCTATTGAATTTTAGCCTGAGATATGAGCAAAAACTACGACAGCCTCTAATTTTACCCATAAATCCTTGATGTTGTTTTTTTTTGTATATCTTGAGAACGGCAAGAGCTAAAGTTTTTAACTTAGAAACAAGCATCTTGGTTGTCCTCTCTAAAAACATGGCCTGGATCAGAAAAGTGGGCGTGGCACTAAATAGATTTATTTATACCTTAAGAAGTGTATTTATATAACTTTCTGTTCTTAACGCATTATGGTGAAGGGTTTATAAGATTCGGCATGGCCGAATAAAGCATTGTTACTTGTTTTTTTTTTAATAATTTTCGTTGTTTTCGGTTTAACATTCACTTTTGACCTATAAATTAGTGATTTAAAAATATTTTTGACTTATATTGTTTTATAATTGTTGCGTTACTTTTTTTGCTTTAGTTTAAAGTTTTTTTTTTTTTTAACTTCATTTAAAATAATTATTTAAAAGCCTTAAAATCTGTCTTACTCGCATTCGAAAAACTCAACTTCACTCAGGTTTGAAAAGCTTTTAAATTTATAACGTGCAAAAAGTTTGTATCTAGTGTATTTGTTTTAACTCTCCGAACTGGTTCATTTGTTACATATTTTTGCTAAAAAATCAAATTTGTTGTTTCTGTTGTTTTTTATATTTTTTAATTGACCTAAAAAATTGCTATACATTTTATTAGCGTTTTTGCGAAAATAAAATTGTTTTACTAATCCAAAAGTTCGTGTGATATATTAGGGTACGAGGGTTGCTCTTTATATTTTGAGCCTTAGATTGAAAAGTTTTAAGACAGTTATTAATGAACAACATTAGCTTTAAAGTTTTTGAAAAGATGCTTCTTGATGGTCAGCAGACTTTAGTATGTGCTGGAACCAATTTCGTAACACATTTTTTTTTTCGATTATCTTTAAGCCGTGCTTATGTTGTTTGTCGGTTGCAAATATCTCCCATACCACCGCATCAAATTTAATGAATGATATCTCATTTTAAAGCTTATTTCTAACACTAATGACGAAAAATAATTAGAAATATATTTTTGTTTGTATTAAGGATTCGTACGGGCAAAAAGTTAACGATGATCATGTCATTACCTCTAACATTGTATTCAAAGAAGTATTATAAAAGCATTTAAACATATGTATGTATGTATGTATGTAATGTAAATATGTATGATATATATTATAATTTCTAATATTTTTATACTTTTAATAAAATGTATTGAAGTTACTAAAATTTCTATTAATTATTTTCATTTTATGTTACAAAAATGACAACTAACGGTGCGAAATATTCGCACGGGTCATCTAGTTAAAAAGAAATACAAATAAAAAGCAAAAGCAAAAATAAACACAAATTGACTAAAGTTTTAAATTGTGAACTGAAACTACTGCAAATATATATATATATATATATATATATATATATATATATATATATATATGCATATATGTATGTTAAATTATTCAATTAATCGCGACCTTAGGATAACAAGATTCTATATTGCATGTAGTTTAGGTGCGAATAGAACCTTGTTGTCCCAAGGTCGCGTAATATTTAAATTTTAATGTGTTGTTCAGTGCTACCGCCAGCTAAATTGAATAAAGCAAATTACCCGATTTAAATTAAATAACACCTAATGTAAAATAAAGTTAAACCACCATATTCATAAAAAAAAAATTCAGGTTTATAACAGGCTTATGAGACGAATTTTCTATGAAAATTTGTTTATTAAACAAAAAAAAAATTTACAAACAAGAGAAACACAAATAAATAATTTATAGGAGATCCATATTAGTCAATAATAGGGATGAGATGTTCATGCACTAAAAAATCGAAAATATGCGCAAAAAATATGCACTAAGAACTCCAAAATATGCCTTAATAAAATATGCACTAAAATCTTGAACATTTTCATTCAAAAAGTGTTTTTTTAATTTTAGTTTAAATAACTAATTCAAATTGTTGTTTGCATAAACAAATAAACACTTTTTTATATTATCAAAAGTAACTCTTTGTCTGTTCGGCCGCAAAAAAATTTTGTATGTACATGGAAAATGATCTCTCAACGTCAACCGAAGTTATAGGAGCATACTAAGAGGATGCCAATTCATTTGGAGAATATTAATTTTCTAATTCAAATCCCACATTTGATTCCAGATCAATAATAGTTTGAATTTGTTTTATTTTTTGAAATCCTTAATTTTTTTTTTTGTTAATTTTACTTTCTGCATATCAGTTAATTTGACTTGAATTGTCTTAAGTGACCAATATTTCTCAAATTTAGTTTTTGTTACACCAATATATCCGTAGTTGGAAAATACTTACCATTTGACTTTTAATGTTATTAAAATTTAATATTTTGTGAATAGTATTCTACAGCATCTAGCCAGGTTAAAACTGACTGCGGTGGTAAGGGTACCAAGGGATACATTTCATTAAAAATTTCAACTCATAAAGGAGCCTTTAAAAATATATTTTTCACGTATGAAACTAATAAATCAATACTATCGAATTGGCTTTTAATTTACACCTCTGTACCACCCATATGCCAAGCAAGTAACATGTGAACCGTTTTGGATAAAATAATTTAAGCTCATTGGCGGCCTTAAACATGTAAGGTGCTGCATCGGTTAAAATTCTGTCTTAATTTTGAAAATCTTTTTCCAAAAAAAATTTATTTATTGATAATAAAATTTTTTTTTTAAGCCTTTTTATACCCACACCACAATAGTGGAGAGGGTATTATGCATTTGTGCTGATGTGTGTAACGCCTTTAAATATTGGTCCTAGACCCACCTTAAAGTATACCGATCGACTCAAAATCACTTTCTGAGTCGAACTAACGATGTCCGTCTGGCTGGCTGGCTTTCCATGTAACCTTGTGCGCAAAGTATAGGTCGCAATTTTGAAGATAATTTGATAAAATTTGGGACAAAGGTTCTTATTGCCACAAGGACCAAGCCTATTGAAAATGGTCCAAATCGTAGGACCACGAGGGAAGATAGGGGGAAATTCTTCCTCTCAGAAACTATCAAACCGATTTTAATGAAATTTAAAACATATATTGAACCATACCTTTATGGACACAAAAGGGATGCATTTTTGAAAAAATAGGACCTCTCAAACCGATTTTAATGATCCATATCTATATGGACACATAAGCTATACAGTTTTTCAAAAATAGGACCACAAGGGGAGTTAGGGGGCAGAGTCTGCCTCTCACAAACTTTTAAACTGATTTGAATGACTTTTATAAACATAGATAAATCCATATTTATGTACATATATGGACATATAAGCATGATGTGTTGTTTAATACTGTGGTGTAGGGTATCATATGGTCGGGCTTGACCGACTATACTTTCTTACTTGTTTTTTGTGTATTTGGAAATTTTCTGTAGAAATTTATTTTATAACATGTAAATTAAAAAAAAAATATATGTATCACTCAAAAATGTTAAAATATGCAAAAATATGCATTTTCACAAAAATATGCAACAATATGCAAAAACAAATCGATGCAATTTTAACGCAAATTTAATGATTCGGAAAGATAATTGGTCGACATCGACCTTAAGACTATCGACAAAAAACCTGCATTTGCATGGAAATCGCATCCCTAGTCATTATGATTTATATAGTATCATAAAATAAAATATTTCTATTGACAAATTTTTATAGTGTATCATGTTCTTTGGCATAATGGTTGTTGTTTTCTTAGTACATGAACACACTCAAGCATATTTACATATTTATGATTTGCTTATTTAAAAAGACTATGTCACTACTAGAGTATTCCAACGATTAACCGAATAATTTAAAATTTCTTATTTTCGATTAACGAATAATTCAAATAATTAATGTCGATTAATAGATTTTTCGAAAATGTTTGCCTAGCAGTATTAGTTTTTTTCTTATATGTAAAAAAACCGCTACGTTTTAAATAACCTTTAATTGTTTCGTAATTACAAAACATTTCCTTCGAGTAACAATTTTCTAAAATAAAGTACAAAGACTGAAACCAAAGAGTTTGGAAATAATTTATTTTTAAGAATGTTAAGTACAGACTTTTACCACAATGATTTAGATGAAGAGAATGAAATCAACCTTCTACCAGACCTTAACAAGACTATTAAAAGTATTAAAATTGTTAAAAATCAAAAAGAGATTCAAGACTTCCAATTTTGAAAAAAGTACAGAGAAATTGGATATGCTCCATAATGTTTTACTTTCAATCTCGCCAATGTCAACAATAAGTGAAAGATTCTTTCCTAAATCAAGCTTCATCAAAACAAAAGAAAGAAATTGTTTGGAACATAAACATTTAAACTGCAAATTTTTTTTTGAAAGAAGATTTGCTTTAATTTTGATGCTATTTTTTTAGCATCAAAATTACCTTTTGTTTAATTTAATTGTTGTTACTTTTTCAATAAAATGTTTATGTTAAAAAATTTAATTTTTGAACTTATTTTAAAACTTCTTAATAAATTAAAATTATTCGATTAACCGAATAATATTAAATTATTCGATTACAATTTTTACTCTTACATTGTTTAAACCTCAAATCACCCAAAATAATGCACCATAACGCCTTCAAAATGACATACAAAGAGTCAACTAGTGGAAAAACGTTGTAAGTTACTAAAAAAATTATACAATTTAATGGTTTTGTAAATTGGAATAAGTCCCAATTTACACTAGGGACATTTCTTGCCGGACAGACGAAGTTTGATGGCGAAAGGTCAAAAAGGTAGAGTGTGTAGTACATGACTATCTGTACTGGACATTTTTTTTCATTTCTCTTTCTTACTTTTCGTAGTTTACATACAAGTATTAATTTCTGTCTGACTTCTAATGTTTCATATGTAAACGCTTCAAGTAAGATTAAAGGCGCAACCACAATGTGCTTAAGTTGGCTTAAGAGAATGAGCGAATACATGTAAGTTATATGAGGCAAACCATATTGAACTTAAGGAAACTTTTTGCTAAGTTTAACGAAACTGTCATTTGCTTAAGCAAGGTACGAATCTATTCGCACATTCCGTACGGAATCAAATGTTTTTTTATTCTATTTTTGTTTTCTTAAATAAATTTGAGAGACTTTTCGTTAATTTTTGACAGTAGGTTAAGCAAGGCTAAGCATATTATGGTTGAGCCTTAAAAGAGAATTCAAAAAATGTCCGGCACGAAATGTCCCTAGTGTAAATTGGGACTATCGTTTTAAAAGCCGCTTTCGTAGTGGAAAAACGTTTTAAATGGCATTGCGATTGTAGATATGAAACGTTTTTCCACTAAAAAAAAAATTATAAACTGCAAATTTGCATGTTGTTTTAAATTAAAATTTCTTGATATTTTGCGTACAAGTTTTCATTATTATTAATTTTGATAATTTAAAAAAAAAATTTTAAAATAATTAATCCTGCCTTTTGAAAACGTGTTTTTGCTCTCCTGAAAATAATTATTTTGTCACTTACAACGTTATTCGCGGCTGTGTTCAATTATTTGCGCGATTAATCGATTAATACAAAGCATCGATTTATTCAATGCCCTACTATTTATGTCCATTTTTATAATGTTTTGAATAGTCAACATTAATTTTTTATTAAACACTAGATTTTATATATACATATGTATGTATTTACATACATACATACGTACATTTGTATGTATTTACCTTTGCAAAGAAAGATACTCAAACATGTTGGTTGTACATATGTATTTCCTTTTCCCATCTTATTTTTTCACTCACAAATCCACACTTTAATACAATTCACATATTAAATTGCTTTTGCTTTATTTCTTTTCTTTCCTCTTTCCATAACAGGAACCCTTATTTACTTATGCAACTCATTATTAGCGACAAAAACCACTCTATTAACTAAAGCACACTCATTGATTGACAAACTTCTTCTTTTTCTACCAACAACAACAATGCACTTGTCACTAAATAGTATTTAGTAAATACACACTTTATACACTTTTTGTTTATAAAAATAACCGACTGTTACCGAGCTACTCGCGCATCAAACACTTGTTGTTATTTTATTAGCTGCTGCCAACAACGCAAAGGAAACGGAACAAAGAAAAAATGTTGATGACGTCAGCATTTCTAGAACAATTTAGAATTTTATACACATAAGGAAACTTTCAATGCCTATTTTCACCGAAATCGATTATAAACGGATAATATTTTAGATTTATATGAAAATATATCAACTTGTTTACATTTCAACGCTATTTTCTAAAGCAAAACACATATTTCCTTTTTAATTTTATTAAAAACCAAGAGACAGCAGACAATGTCGACTTTACTCACGCACCGATTGCAACAAAACTGATTTTATTTATGTATTACAGTTTAGAAATAATTGCTAAAATGTTAATGTTGCAGAAGATAGTTTTAAAATTTAGGAAATTTAAGTGTTTTCCAATAAGGTTTCGGAAATGTTAAGTTAGATGAAGGCCAAGGCGAATTCATGTAAACGGTGATGGCAATATAACAACACGTACAACAATACCAAAAAACAATGTTAGAGCAATTTCCGCTTTGGGGAAGACCTAGCAGATCATGGGATATAGTACACACAAAAAAATATTGTGATGCCAAATAATTTGAGCATTTGACGGTTATGCTGTTGGGGTAAACAAAATCTTGTTGGCGTAAATGAAAACCTTTTGTCGCAAGAAAGTTTCCAACAAATTTTTTATTACCGCAACAACATTAAAGTATTTGAAGTTATTCAACAGCAAAATTATTTGTTGCAAATAAAATACATTTTTTTGTTAAAGGTTTTCCTCTGAAATAACAGCATATTGAAAATTGCTGTTGACGTAAATGATTTGCATTTGCATGAAATAACAATTTTTGTTGCCAAAAAATATATTTTTTTTTAATCAAGTAATATTACTGTTGTCGTAAAAAAAATTTGTATTTAAACAATGAATTTACACTTTTGAACGAAAGAAACAGACTTGTTGCTACAAATGCAAAATGTTGTTGGGCACAATCCGAATGTAAATTCTGTTTGAATCAAAATCAATTTCTTTTGGCATTAGAGTCTTTTTTTTTTGAGGCAGCTAAATACATTTAAGATAGCTGAATTTTTGATTTATCTGCACAAAAAATCGTGCAAAGGAGATTGTGCAGCTAAGTCAAAATTACTGTATACCAAAAATTGTGGTAAACTATGTACATTTATTTACAAGCTTTCGATTTTTCTGTTCTGTTTTGTAAAAAAAAATTAAATTGATTACGCTGCAATACAAAAAAAAAACAACTTTAAAAATTAATAGGGGCGGCGGCTGAGCACGAATATGACACTCATTTTTTCTCTTAAGTAATGTTTTCGAGATATTCGCGAAAGTTCGGTTTTTCTGTAGTTATATTAGATATTTCCAAAAATCTCGAGAACTGTTCATTTGAATTGTACAGAATTTAAACTAAATTTAATTTAAATAAATATATTTTCCTCTTTCAGCCCATGTTTTTAGCGTGTAGACTTTATTAGTTGGATGAGTTTACATTCGAGAACATTCCAGATAACATTATGCTCCAGGGTGTCAAATGGCTTCTCAAAATCAATTAAGATAATATACAGAGGCGACCTCCGTTTAACTGACTGTTCTACGATTACTCTCAAAGAGTTTATATGGTCCACGCACTAGGAATGGGCAAAAAATATCGATATCAAAATATCGATATTTAAAAAATAATAATCGATATATCGCCGATATTTAAAATACCGATATATCGATGTATCGATATTGAAATACGACTATCGAATTCGATATTTTTTAAAGTCAGTTTTCATTTAAAACTCAAAATTTTAGCCGTTTTTCAAACAATATGTATTTAAAAATTGGCATCACTGCAAGCATCATTGTTTTTTTAAACTAATATGAAGATCTATAACTCCCCGTCTACAACTGACATGATTTGCTGTTATAACATGGTTATAAAACCGTTGTTAAAACATTTGCATTAACAAACGTGTTCTAACATGAGAAAACCTCTAACATGATGAGTCTATACTTAACACTAACATCATATTAGTGTTAATGTTTAGCATTTCATGTCAGTTGTAGACTGCATGTATTAAGAAGAATTAAGAAAGAAGCGGGGTTTTCACCTTGCAGATTTCTAATTAAAACAGTAAAGTCAAACGAACTTGAAAAGATTTATTTTATGCGGTTTTAGAACAATATATGTGCCTATATATATTTGGAATAATAATAACATTTGTGCATATATATGTATATATATATTAAATTTTTTAATTTCGTAATACGTTCGATATATCGATACATCGATATTTTTTAAATAATAAATATCGATACTCTTAAAAAATATCGATTCGATATATATCGATATATTTTTTCAATTTGCCCATCCCTACCACGCACGACTTGAAGGGCAAAATCCAGCCTGTTGTTTTCTCAAATTTGGCATTAATTTGTCAGTTAACCTTTTGGTTATAACGTGAGATAAGACTTCATTCACCATGCTTATTAAAGTAATTCTCCGCCAGTTGTTGCGATTTGTTAAGTCACCCTTCTTAGGTATTTTAACAATAATGCCTTCTTTAAGCTCGTCTGGAATTCTCTCTGTTGTCCATATTTCTTCTATAATAGGTATGATCAGTTCTGCCGTCGTTCTCGTGTTTGCCTTAAGTTTGCCTCCTTTGTCAAACTTACAATCCTATCTACTCTTTTGCAGATGACAGCAACCTTTGCAACTCGTTCTCATTCGAAGGTAGACCAAGCGTATCCGATGTCGCTGCTATGAGGCAGAATATGAATGATACGCTTGGCCGAGACCTTGACATAATCTCGGAATGGGGTCGTGCGAATAAGGTCGATTTTAATGCCCGAAAAACCCAATGTTACGTGCTGACGCATAAACGCGCGACAAATCAAATTGAGGAATCAGAATCTCTTGATGTTCTGGGCATGAGGATACAATGTGATGTCCGATGGACAGAACATATATTCAAGGTGTCGAAAGAAGCATTCAAGTGCCTCGGTTTTCTAAGACGGTGTAAGATATACTTCACTCCATCTGATCTCCTTACTATTTATACCACCTATATCCGACCGCGTATGGAATACAACTCTCATGTGTGGGCCGGTGCTTCAAAGTCTATTTTGGAGCTTCTCGACCGCGTGCAGGAGAGGGCGAAGGTTCTCATTGGTGACAGTAGGGTATCCAATTCTATTGACTCCCTCGAGCACCGTCGCAATGTGGGTTGTATTTGTCTGTTTTATCGTTACTACAATGGGATGTGTTCTGACGAAATTAGGGATCTGGTTCCCGAAACCCGTACGTTTGTTCGTAATACACGTTTTTCCTCAAGAGCCCATCCTTATGTGGTCGATTGGCAGGTGAATCGTACAACGCATTACAGAGAGAATTCATTTTTTTCCCGCACAGTTCGTATGTGGAATAACCTTCCTGCAGAAGTCTTCCCTCTCACAAAATCTACTCCCTCTATCCTCCTTCCCACAACCTATTTTCCTAGTTCCAACACAATGCAATGCATTAGTAGGGGTCATCCCCTGAGTGCTGGTCCTAACAGTAAAAAAAAAAAAAAAAGTAGTTCTGAAGAAATATTGTCGCGGCCTGGGCTTTTATTGTTCTTAAGCGATTTAATGGCAAGTATAATCTCAGACATTACTGGAGGAGTAATGATACATATGTACATTAGGGTGGCCGTTATTTACTTTTTTTTGATTTCTTATATTCTCGCCCACCAAATCGGTTCAGTTTTATGTAAAAAAAAATTCAAAAAAATTTCGTAGCGCTAAGTTGTGTTTTAGGGGGCGTCCGCCCCTCAAAGTTTGCCATCAAGCCATTTATTCAAATGTAATTTGTTTTCATATGACAATCTCTTAAAAACAACATTTTACAAGAATATGATATATGGCAATATTTTAGCTCTTCTAGTCGACAACATTAGCCTCCAAGAAAGTTTTTTGCTAAAATTAATATTTTAGAAAATAATTAAGAAAATAACAACAAAATACCAAACTTTTTATATACGTTTTAAATGTATAAAAGCCAGATTTAATGTCAAGTGACCCAATTTCGAAAACGATATCTTCCGATTAGGATGCAATTTGCACCAATGTTAGTCCTATTAGATAGTAGTTTAGACACAAATTTTGAACAAGATCGGTCAAAAAGTTTTTGAGTTAGAGGGGGTCAAAGTTTGAAATTTTGACCATTCAAGTATTTTTTCTCATCCATGTAACTTATTACCTATTGGTGTTAGCAAAATTTGTCCAAAGTAGCTTAGATAGCTACTTGATCAATCTTTTTAAAAAATTTTTTTTGTTTTTCTAAAAAGTTAAAAAAAATTTTTTTTTTTAATTTAACTTGGTTAAAAAAAATAAAAAAAAAATTTTTAACTTTAAAAAAAAAATGTTAAAAAAATGTTTAAAAAAACGAAAAAAAAAATTTTAAAAAGATTGATCTTGTTGAAAATTTGTGTCTAAACTACTATCCAATAGGACTAACCTTGGTGCATCCTAATCGGAAGACATCGATTTCAAAACTTGCCATTAAATCCGGCTTTTATACATTTAAAACGTATATAAAAAGTTTGGTATTTTGTTGTTATTTTCTAAAATATTAATTTTAGCAAAAAACTTTCTTGGAGGCTAATGTTGTCGACTAGAAGAGCTAAAATATTGCCATATATCATATTCTTGTAAAATGTTGTTTTAAAGAGATATTCATATGCAAACAAATTACATTTGAATAAATGGCTTGATGGCAAACTTTGAGGGGCGGACGCCCCCCCTAAAACACAACTAATCGCTTCGAAATTTTTTAGTATTTTTTTTACATAAAACTGAACCGATTTAAGGGGGGAGAATATAAGTAATCAAAAAAAAAAAGTTCTCCATACAACTAACGGCCACGCTAATGTACATATTGCAAACTAAAATATTGACATGAGAGAGGGAGACATTGAATGGTATACTGTAAATAAACATGAAGTACATAGTCAACTTGGGTGTTGGCAAAGGGCAAAACTTAGAAGCGGACAATTTAGAGGATAAAGGATTAAACATTGATTTTCTTTTTAACTATACGCAGGTATTAACCGTTTCAGGAGGGACAATCAGCCTGATTACGGTTGGCGTATACGCCAGATTCGTTTTTTGTAATAGTTTAAGAACACAGGTTGTGTGTAACTTTAATCTACCACAAAAAACGACTCAGACGTGACGCCAACGCCAACCGTAATCAGGCTGATTATGTCCATCTGGCTCTATAATCTCAGACTTTACTGGAGGAGTAATGCTGAAAGTAATGATATGTACATATTGCAAACTTAAGTATTGAAATGAGAGAGGGAGACATTGGATTGTATAATAAAGTACAAAGATGAAGTACATAGTCAACTTGGGTGTTGACAAAGGGCAGAACTTAGAAGCGGATAATTTAGAGGATAAAGGGTTAAACATTGATTTTCTTTTTAAGTATACGCAGGGATTAACTGTTTCAGGAGGGACAATCAGCCTGATTACGGTTGGCGTATACGCCAGATTCGTTTTTTGTAGTAGTTTAAGAACACAGGTTGTGTGTTACTTTAATCTACTACAAAAAACGACTCAGACGTATACGCTAACGCCAACCGTAATCAGGCTGATTATGTCCATCTGGCTCTACAACTAATTCACTAGTTCCCCAAATAAATTCTTGCGATGCAATATATAGTAGGGTATTCAAACGATTAACCGTTGTACGATTAATCCATTAATGTTTAGTACAGACTTTTACCACAATGATTCAGATGAACAAGATGATTTTTTGAGACGATTGAAAACAACCTTCTACCAGAACTACCAGAAAGACTATTACAATTTTTAAAAAACCAAAGAGATTCAAGTGGTATAAAGGAAGACTACTAATTGTTAAAAAAGACAAGATAAAGAACAATCTCTCCAACGTCAACAATCAGTGAAAGAATATTTTATAAATCAAGTTTAATCACAGCAAAAGAAAGAGCCCGTTTGAAACATAAACATTTAAACTCTATATACTCTTTTTGAAAGATTATTTTAGAAGATAAGTTTAAATTTTGATGCTGTTTTTTATGTAAAAGTTTCCTCTTTTATTACAGGAAGTACCTTTTGTTAAATTGTTGTTACTTTGTAATAAATTGTTATTCAATCAAATTTTTACCTTGAATAATTATCAGCGCGATTAATACAAAACCTCGACTGATTGAATACCCTAGTATATAGCAATGCTAAAGTTAAGTTTTTTTTATTGTTCAAAAGTACTCAAAGATTGATATTTTTTATTTCTTTTCCTTAAAACGAAGAAGTAATAAAATAAATTTTTTATTTTAGACTTTTGGTCATCTCTTCCATCCACCCACAGAGAAACATCATAAGGAGGAAAAGCAAGATTTGAGTAAAATACCCGGAGCTCCCGGCGTAGACTATCCAATCTATCATGAAGTACCACATACATCATTTTCATGTGCTCATGTACCGGCTACTCCAGGAATGTATGCAAATGTAGAGACCGGATGTCAAGCCTATCATGTTTGTCACGACGGACGAGAAGGTCACCAAGGTGCCTCATTCTTATGTACCAATGGCACAATTTTCAATCAAAAGGAATTTGCTTGCGACTGGTGGTATAATGTTAAGTGTGAAGAGGCTGTCAATTACTATCAGTAAGTTTACAAAAAATTTTATACATTTGGATTTGTAAATTTTATTTTATCAATAATGAAACATTTCAATATTAGTTTAAATGCTGATCCCGAGCACAATCCCTACACTCCTAAAAAGAAGATTGTAGAAGAAGAACATTTAGATCAACATGCTGACGCCCATGGATTTTTGATTCATGCTTAAACGTAAAATGGCAGACGAAAATTAAAAAAAAAAAAAAAAAAGTGGACAGTTTGTTTTATTTTATATTCATGTTATGGAATCATTAATATTTAAGTCATTTCATCCTTTTATTTTATTTGTTGTAAATATGTAAAAAAAGAGTGGTAAAAAAATAAATTTTGTATTTAATCCTGTTTTTTTTTAAATTTTAAAGAAAAAAATTTAGTGCACATTAAATAAGGGTGTTTCTTTTCTACAAAAAAATGTGACATTTAAAAAAAAATACACAATCCTTTAGATTTGTATAACCAGGGAACCTGGAGATCATTGTTCGAAAATAAACACTTATGATTTTATTCATAAAAAATATTTCAGGTTAATAAAAGGTTTATTAAACGAATTTCCTATGGAAATCTGTTTAATAAACCTCTTATAAATCGATAATATTTTTTATGAATATGGGGGTTAACCTTTAAGTGCCCGGTAGTCTACATTTGTAGCATTTTCGCAGAAAAAGTTGAATGAAAAAAAATTTTCACAACAACAGGGTCCGAAATTTTCCTAAAATCAATTCTAAGCACTTTTGGCCACTGACACGTTAAAAAAATAATTAACAGCACCCCCAGACCCACATTTCAAAATGTCCATATCCTGGATGGTAGTCTTGCAAACTGTGCTAAGAACAATAGGTAATAAGCAGGGCAAATTTAAAATGGCACGACAAATAGTTAAAAATGGCTGGCAAAATTACATGAAAAAATATATAAAATGGCACGAAAAATGGCAAAACTAACAAAAATAAATTGCTATTTAAGAAGCATTTATTTTATTAAGTTTCTTCAAATTGTCAAAAATAAATAATCCCCTGTTATCGAATAAAAGAGTTCAATATTTAAATGGAAAACGCTCTTTCAACATCGCAAGTTCTAACTGGAGCATATTTGAATGCTAATAGTACAGATGGAGAAAGGTTGTCAATAAATTCATCCGTCTCACTTTCATTAAAATATGAGTAGTCCACTTCCAAACACCGCTAAGTTAAAAAAAAACAAAATCAATTAAAAGCAGGGACCGAAAATAACAGTTATATTGGAATTTTAAAACAAAAAAATCATATAGAAATAAATATCGAAAAACTGATTCAAATATACCCTATTGTTCCTCATGCACTTGTCAATGATAAAAAATATTGATTTTTATAATTTTAATTTTTATATTTTCGATCAAACTTAACAGTTATTTTTTGATTTTTATTTTTTTTGAACAAAAATAACTGTTATTTTTTGATTTTTATTTTTTCGAGCAAAAATAAAAGTTATTCTCTAAATAAATGTACGTGATTTAATAATTTAGTTGACTTTTAATTTTTATTTTAGTGCGTAATTATCATATTAATTCCTTATGCACATTAAAATAATTATTAAAGTCATCTAAATTATTAAAACACGTACATTTATTTAGAGAATAACTTTTATTTTTGCTCGAAAAAATAAAAATCAATATATAACTGTTATTTTTGTTCAACAAAATAACAATCAAAAAATAACTGTTATTTTTGATCGAAAAAATAAAAATCAAAAAATAACAGTTATTTTTGTTCAAAAAAATAAAAATCAAAAAATAACTGTTATTTTTGTTAAAAAAAATAAAAATAAAAAAATAACTGTTTTCATCTGACTTTTATGAAAAAACGCATAACTGTTACGGTCCCTGATTAAAACAGTTTTTTTTAAATTGAAATAATGCCAAGCCATATAGAGAGTTTTGCAAGAGTATTTAATAATTAACCAGATATTGTACGAGATTGAAAGTGGCTTAGTCTGGGTTCACACTATGAAAGTTTTCTTTCAGAAAGTCTGAGTTTATTGGTGAGAGGGGAAGAGAACATGCTGTACTCAGACTTTCTGAAAGAAAACTTTCATAGTGTGATCCCAGACTAAGGGAGGCATTTTAAAAAACAATTAAATGGCAGCTTTTACAGAATTTTGTATATTTTTAAAATTAGCGTTGTTTGCAAGTGCACTAAACAAATATCCCAATAAAAAATTTTATCATTTTGCGAGGCACTAAAGGTACATTTAAAAAATAAGCGCACAATTATGCGCTACGCAATAAGACATACAGAAATGCAGTAAAGTAAGTGAAAGAACTCTCAACAACTTTTATAAAAAAAAAATAACATTTCAAGTGCTACGGCATTGCCTTACTACGAAGCAGGTTTGTAAGGGAGAATACTAAAAAATAACTGTATCAAAACATTCAGTGTGTGAAGATGATCGTTACATCAAACAATGTTTATGTGCGCTGAATAATGCGCTTTATGTGTCACAAATGTATTGCTTCAAAGTGGGAACTCGCCATATAAAATTCATGTCTTCCGTAAGCGCAATGGTAAGCGAAACCCTTATGTTTCTCCCTTACAAACCTGCTACGTTGGAAGCTCCATTTTTTATTGGGATACTATTTCTTATTTTAAATAATATTGTAATCCGGTATTACGATCTTAATCTTTTCAACAAAATCTTTTTAACTGGCATCTTTAATATTTTCCTTAGCACTGTCAATTAAGTCTTAGCTTTCATTTAAGGAAAGCCCTTCTGTTTGAAATTTTAAAAGACTTGAGCAGATGCATTGAAAGTGCTCTTTTATGTACACTTAAGTTTCGTACAAACAGTGGTCAGATCTTACAATAGTCATTAAAATTGCTTATTTTTATTTGGCAAATGTCAGAAAAAAGAGAACATTACAAGATCTGATCACCGTCTGTACGAAGCTTTAGTCAGTTTTACGACCGATTTTTGCAACACTCATTTAGCATTTCGAACAGATTTTGCCTCATATTCGCTAAGATTATTTAAAAATATCTTCTAGGTTGTAGAAAAGGTATTTTTTTGGAAACTGGGCCAAAAATGGCTTTTTTACGAAATAATTGAAGAAATGGCAAAAATGGCAACAAAAATAATGGCATAAGCCATAAAAAAAACTTGGCCTGGTAATAAAGTTACATGGATGAGAAAAACACATTTGGCCAAAATGTCAAATTTTGACCCTCCTAAGCCGATCGTGTTAAAAAATTTTGTCTAAGCTACAATCCAATATGACTAACCTTAGTGGAAATTACATCCCGATAGAAGACCGCTTTGACCGTTTTGAAAAAAAAAAATTATTAAGCTGTCTTCACCTATATATACGTACTAAAGGCTAGTTTATACTATATCACACAAGTCTTACGTATTGCTTTGTAAGATAGAAATCTAATAAATTTTTTTGTGGTTATAAAATGGATTTTAAGTAATTGCTAAGTGAATGTTAAAAAAAAAGTAAGACAGTGCAGTTAAGAGTTAATTTTTGACTATAATCTCAAGGGGGGAAAAAATGGGTAAATTATTTTAATTTTAATCGAATTGAAAAGCATCAAAAACTGTCATAAGCATCTCGCTATCTCCAGTCTGTGCTTAGATTTTTAAAATTTTTTAATGCAGAATCACGGAATCCTTAATATCGATCATATTTCGTCATTCGTTGGACAAAAAAATTTACCGAAATTTTTATTCATGAAAAATAGCATTTTTTGGCCCCTTTTGACACGGTTTAGCTCACAGGAGATGTCATGTCAATGTTTGTTTTAAGGGGGTGCATCAACAACTTTTTTTTTTTGAGTCGGTCTAATGACCCTAATTGTACCATTAAAAAAAATTAAAATTGGCCCGCGTAAATTAAAAACAAATATTGATTTTTTTCTAATAGAGAACATATTTATCTTTTAGTTGCAATTTAATATTTTCACGACTTTTGGGCTTTTAACGAAAAATGCATCTATAAAAACTCAATTATATACTACATATGCAGTGCTGACAAAAAAAACTTTCTTAATTAATAAAAACTTTTTAAATTGCATTAATATTGCATTTTTTCTTATTTTGCAAACATTTTCGTAACATACTGTATTCAAAACGAGTTTAACACTTAACAGGTGTCATCTTAACCCGAAAGGTAGGGCAGCACTGATGTAAATAAAAAACAGCTGGTTACATTTATTTTTCATGACGGTGTTTAAAGTTCTTTTTTACTTATGCAAAACGCACAATGTCTTTGAAAAAGACAGCAAATTTACTCCTTAATGACTTAAAGCAAAACTGGCAACAACTTCATGAAGTTTCAAATGTATTTTCATATCAGTTGGAAGTAACCGAAAGCAAATTCTTGCCAGGAAAATATAAGTTTTATTCAGAGGTACATTTTAGAAATATGTAACTTAATTAAAATCATTAAATAGCAACTTGTTACTATGTATGCGAACACTTATGCATGTACTTTTAGTATAATCCAAAACGTACAGCCTTGAGAAGACCTCCTCAGACTATACTTTCTATGGATCCTCAATTCAATGAAGAAAAATTTAATTTTAAAAAAGTTGCAGCGGAGGAGATTTTAATGAAACTAAAATTTGAAGAGGATACAGAAATATCGTTCATCATCAATAACAGTCCTTTGACCAAATATCATACACTCATTTGTCCTGATGTGGAGAAGGGTTTACCACAACGTATTACTTTAAGTGCTATAGAATTTTGTGTGGACTTCTTGTTGTCTTTAGAGAGAAATCGGTTTTTTCGTATAGGCTACAATAGCCCAGGGGCCTTGGCATCCGTTAATCATTTACATTTGCATTTAATGTTAATTGAACAGGAGTTGTATATAGATTGTGTGGTAAGTTTTATGGGTATAAAGATTTATGTTAATGTTTTATATTCCACTTTCCAAGTTGGGAACAAATTATAAATTTCAACCACATTTTTTTATTTTTAGTTAAGCAATTTAAAAAATTCTACACATCGTTACCTTAATTTCAAAAAGCCGTAACCGATAAAAATTAAAAATCGCCTTTTTAATTAGTTAATATGTACCATCATCATCAATCAAAAAGTCGGTTTCGAATTTTTGTTGCTTACGGCTTTTTGTAATTTAGGTGACGGTGAAGTTTAAAATACTTTCTTAACAGGAACCGAAATTGTGCATAACAAATTCCCATGATGATCACACATTAAAATAAATATTTTAAGGCTGGATTTTTTAGACCTGTTATACTAGGTTCGCATCACGCATCAAAATTTTATTCGCATCGTAATAGAGAGTAGCCCCCTCATTTATGTTGTAATTAAATATTTTTGGTCCGAATTTAATTTTAATGACAACATTAAAAGATGGTTTGTGGGCACAAAGACTCTATTCCCCTATCACGCAACTTTAGTGGAAACATTTTTAAAATCAGCCTAATTATGAATAAAAATTCCCCGGGAGTTTTTTTCCCTTCTCCCATTTTTCCTATGTCAATTAAATTATAAAAATGGGAAAAGTGAAAAAACTCCCAGGGAATTTTTATTAATAATTGGGCTGTATAAAAGTTGAAAAAGTTGAAAAAAATTCATAAAAATAATGTAAATGTGAAAAGAGTTTCGTAGCAACTTCTTTAAAAGAAAATAGAAAAAAAAAACTCGGCGATAATTGCATAGTCTAAATGCGGTCAAACTCTAAAAACCAGTAGACTGTTCCGAAATAAAAGTATTAGAATTTAAAAATTTAACTCTGCTTAATCTTTCGTTTCAGAAACTACAATATCTCTCCGATTACGATATTTACCGCTTAGACTCAACTATGCCTACAGAAGCTATATGTTTTATAATCGATACAAAAGATTCGCAAACAAAAATTAAACCAAAACTTGACAAACTGTACAAATTTCTAATATGGCTGTGTGATAACAATCTGCCATACAATGTATTTATGACACCAGCTTCTCAAGAGGAGCATGAATTACAACAAAAATTAAAGATTTTTGTTTACGTTAGAGCAGAGTATTGTAAAGTAAAAGATTTAAATACATGCAATATAGGATTTTGTGAATTATCCGGTTATGTGCCGTTAGGTTGTAAGTATTTCATAAATGCTCAAGCACTTTTTTTAATTTTTACTTTTCTAGCTAAAGAACTATATGACAAGATAACGGAAAAAGATGTGATAACTAAAATTAATTCAGAAAGTGGTCCAGTTTATAGTAAGATTTATAAATATTTTTCACAAGCTAGTTAATTAATTTACTGTATATTTATTAAACAAAATTAGAATATAATTAGAAAATAAAATGCATAAACATTATAGCAGTTGTAATGGTTATTGTCATTCCTTCGAATTAGCAAATCCTTTACCCAAACCAGCTTTACTAATTACTTTAGTATTGGCTTCAATGTGGTAGTCTATAGGTTTATCTCCTCCTTGCTTTTCAATAAGTTCAATCAATTCATTCAGATTGTCCTCAGATATGCAGTAGTGTATTGTTTTAAAGAATTGCATTAAATGATGTAAATTATGGCTGCAAGAGATATCAATTATTTTTCTGATCTGATAAATATTAAAAAAAGTACTTACATCATTAATAAAATGGTCCCCAAAAGTTCCGATGTTTTGTATAGGTGATGCAAATAAGCTCTTGTATGTTTCTTGCAAGCCAAACAAGAACATTCCTTAAGTAGTGGGTTAAAGTCTTCTTTAAGGCTAAATTTTTGTGTGCATGTGTATTTATTGTTTTATTATACTTTTTTTTATAATTTATTGTCAAAATGTAGGTGAAATCTGTTGATTCTTATAGATTATTGGGATTATGAGTTTTACGGCATTGGCCCATAATTTCGAAACGAAAATTTCTTTCGTATATTTACATTGAAGACAATATTAATGCTTATTATAAAAGTCGACGTCGACACAAGGTGACGGAAAAGGAATATTAATTGTATTATCTTGATCGTTATTGACAATCGATTACTTAATCTTGATTTGGTTGTCGTAAACGACTGTGTCGTTTTTTGTAAAAGATTGGGGTAGTGCACTCGTTTTGTAGTTTCAACTCACACTTAGCGATAGTGCAAAAATATTGCAGTCATTTTGCTCACTAAACATGAGTGATAGTGATGTTAAAAAATTTTGCACTCAAAAAAACAGTTTGATTTAAAAAAAAAGCAATCATCAGTTTATTGCAACTTTTTTTCTTCACTCATTGGAGTGCAACTAAAAATTTTACACTAAATTTAAAATCAAAGAATCGTTTTTCATGATTAAAGCCAATAATTATACCGTTATTGACAAAATTTTATTTTTTTTTTTAATGTTCTTTACTTATGCAAATCCTTAAAAGAAATAAAAAACCATCCAAATTTTGCACTATTTGATTTGAGTGCAGATTTGTTCATTCAATCTGCGTTTAGTGATAGTAAAAAATTTTTCAATATCACTAAATTTTTTTAAGTGGTAATTAAAAAAATAAATATCATCTCTAAAGCTGGTAAAAAAGAGTGCAAAATAATTTCTTTGCAGTTTTATTTAGTGATAGTCCACTGCTGAATCAATATTTAGTGCACTACCCCCAACTATGAGTAACACACAACCTGTGTTCTTTAATCTACTACGAAAGACGACTAAAGGTCTAACTATAAAATGCATAAGTTTGCTTAAGCTAATGTCAAAAATTAACAAAAAGCATCTCAAAAGCATTTAAGAAATAAAATCAAAAAATATTTTATTCCGTACGGAAAGTGCGACCTGTTTCGCACTTTGCTTAAGCAAATGTGGGTTTCATAAAATTAACCAAAAAGTGTTCTTAAGTTCAATATGATTAGACACATACATATGCATCACATGTAGTCGTACAATTGCTTTAGCCAACTTAAGCATATTAACAAACGAAATGGAAATCAAGGGGCAATATATGGCAGTCGTGATCAAATATTTTTTCGATTCGAACGAAAATAAAAACCAAAAATTGGGACTTACATGAATTAGCATAAGAAAAACCGAAATTCCGCAATAAAATTTCCTTTCAGAAAAGGTAAACTTTTTTCAAAGATTTTTTTGGTAGCCCCCTAAGAAGTGGAGATAAGGGCCAAGTATGTCTCGAGAAACTGTAAAGGACAAAAGTCTGCATTGAACATTTTGTATGGGAGCCCCCTTAAGGAATGGAAATAGCGGGTGGGTATGTTAGAAATAAATGATTGAGATGAAAAATAAAGTAAGCTTGGTCATACATTTGACCCATCTAGGGGCATCCTAGGCACTGCAGCAGCCAAATTTAAGAATTTCAGCCATGCAAGTATGGGGTTTCAATAAAATTCTTAAATTTGGCCCCTTGCATATGGTCCAGATATAAATATAGGTTACGTTTTTAGTTTTTTGAATTATTGTCGGCCAAAGAATTTAGAATTGTTTAGCTTCGAATGAAAGTTTTAATGATCAAGTGCGATATGTACATACATATGTATGTACTTTTGTTTAATTTTTTTTTTTTTCTTAATTGATAAAATAAGCATAACAATAATCAACTATAAAGGATCTTATATTTTGATAATCCTCTATCTGTTTTGAAATGAATGATGAATTTATAAAAAGAAAATAAAAAGCGTCTTACCAGTCATCCGTTAAATCAATAAAAGGTGTCTCTGTAATGGCTGTCGTTGCTTTCGGGCTCAGCTCAAAATTAAAAGATAGAGCTTTAAAATTAACGGCCGCACAATACGCAAAAGATGAATCAAATATATCAACTCCCAACTGAATCAGTTTTAACACTATCGCAGGCGTAAAAGCACCAGGCAGCATTAAAGGTTTATCAGCACTTAATTCCTTAAGGCAATGGGACATAACTGGTAATATTTGCTCAGCTTTTACCTCAGTTGCAGTTAAGCCATAACTATGGAAACCTTCAAATATGAAACCGCCAATCAAAGAAGAATCTTTCGCTTTGGCATGCTTTATCGACTGAGAACGATTGAACGTATTGTAACCACCAACAATGGGAGCAAACAAGCAGGATTTTTTTAATGTCTCTGAACTGGTTTGTTGCTCATAGCAATAATTCATAAATGATTCTGTGCGGTCGACAGATTTTTGTATTCTTTTTTTAGAACTATCGTAATTTGTGTCAGCATCACAAAGACCTTGATAAATATCAGGTTTAAACGCCTCCACCAACGTTATAAATTTGTTTGCTGATAAAGGCTCCTTGCCGCGACGTGTAAAGAGTGGCACAATATCTTTTTCATTAAAACCACTTGGCATTAGTTCACAAGGATCTCTTATTGTCAATATAGTAGGAGAATTTTTGAAGCCTACAAAACTAGCCAAGCCACCATTATTGAAATGACTTAAGGCTTCTTTCATATGGTCCATGGTGGCCAAAGACATTTGTAAGACTTGTGGCTCTTGGGAAACATGATCGAACACTTCTCGGCTCAAATATGGTATGCTGCCACCCTTGGTCATTAAAAAAGATAGATTTTACACAATTAAAAACTGCCGGCTAAAGATTACGATTGTACCTGCATTTGTTTACCTTTGTAGCATGCACCAACAGTGGAGTTTTGAATTGTTTTCCACTTTCCTGCTGAACCAATTGACCCAAACGTCCGGAACTTTTACTTATATGTTCTATCACAAATTTCATTTTAATTTTAAACAAGATTTATTGTTATTTTAAAGGATTTATGTTTTGCATATGACACTTTCTGTTTATCCCAAAATCAAAACACATGTTTGAATATTATATCTTAAATCAGAGATGTTAACTCCACGTCTACAACTGACATGATTTTCTGTTATAAAAGCATTGTTAAAACATTTGCATTAACAACAGTGTTATAACTGCCCGTCTCTACCAGAGATAATTATTGCGACATATATTGCAGTAAATGTCAAAATTATGTTATATTTAATGTAGACAGCAATTTTTGGTTCATATTTATTGCCGACAATTTAACTTGCAATAATTGTTAGTCCATTTTCGCTGAGAAAGAAATTAAATTTGTGAAATGGTAGCAAATTATAATTGTAGTAAAAGAATTAAATTAAAGAATTTAATAAACACTACAATAAAATTACAAAAATTATTTTTATTAATATAATTTTTTTCTTATTCGACCTTTATTATTTCAATTTATATAAATTTGTTTAAGTTTGAGTTTTTTTTTTATATAAAAATATAGATTTTATTAATTTTTATTTTTTTTTTTTGTTAAAGTAAAATTAATATTTTTACATAAAAAAGATCTCAAGCTTAAACAAATTAATATACATATTAATAATAAAGTCGAATAAGAAAGAATTTATACCAATAAAAATAATTTTTGCAAGATAGCACCAGTTTTTACACTGCACCTTCTTCCTTGATTTTTTTCAAACTATGAGTTAACATAAATACGTTTTCCCATGCCTTTAACATAAGCTGAGCAATAAGAAATATTGCTTTGTTATTCTGCCGACGTTATTTCCAACTGGCTGAGATATTTATCTTTAGTGTAGACCTAGGGTAACATGATGAGTCTGTACTTAAGTGCTGGTTCACACACGTCAAGTTTGACTCATCAAGTCTTAAGTTTTTAGGAGAGAGGGGATGTTAGTGTTAGTGCCGGTTCACACACGTCAAGTTTGACTCGTCAAGTCTTGATCTTTTAGGAGAGAGGGGAATGGAAATGGCATTCTCTTTTCCCTTCTCTCCTAAAAGATCAAGACTTGAAGAGTCAAGTATGACTCCCCTACAAGAAATGAATGAGCGAGTAGTCACATTTTTCATTTTGGTGTTAAGAAAATGATAGAAAGAAAAGACCGAAATAAAGTTTTCGGTCACATTCGATCATTTCTTTCTATCATTTTCTTAACACCAAAATGAAAAATGTGACAACTCGCTCATTCATTTCTTGTAGGGTCGTCAAATCTTGAGTTTTTAGGAGAGAGGGGTAAAGCTCAAGACTTGACGAGTTAAGGCCCAACCACAATGTGCTTAAGTTGGCTTAATCAAATGTGCGAATACATGTTTATTATATGAGGCAAACCATATTGAACTTAAGGAAACTTTTTGCTAAGTTTAATGAAACTGTCATTTGCTTAAGCAAGGTGCGAATCTAATCGCACATTCCGTACGGAATCAAATGTTTTTTTATTTTGTTTTTGTTTTTTTAAATACATTTGAGAGACTTTTTGTTAATTTTTGACAGTAGGTTAAGCAAGGCTATGCATATTATGGTTAGGCCTTTAAACTTGACGTGTGTGAACCGGCACTTAATGTTAAGCATTATGCTAGGTACACACAGTGTAATCTATATGCAATCTCAAAATAATGCATATTGATGTCGAATTTAATTCACTAGATTGCGTAAATGCGTTCCATAGTGTGTACCCAGCATTACATGCAGTCTACAAATGACATGTTATTATTACATGCAGTCTACAACCGACATGTTATTATTACTTGCAGTCTACAACTGACATGTATTTATGCTGGGTACACACTATGCAACGCATTTACACAATCTAGTGAATTAAATTAATTTTCATTCATTCCAGATTGCATCAACATCAAAATGCTTTGTTATTTTGAGATTGCATTGATGTACATTGCATGTAGATTGCACTGTGTGTACCCAGCATTACAGAGATGAGAATCTGTGTGACCAGATCATAAAATTTTTACAGCTAAGTTTGAAATTAGACGAAAAATGCTTAAAATAATTTTAAAATGGTGTAAAATAATGGTAAAAGTACCTATCGACTACACAAGATGTTACGGACTGGTTTACTTGGCGAGGATTCCGTCTAGCTCACATTAAACTCTCAGGAGGTTCCAACTCTCCCGCCAAAAGCGTATCCTAACAAAAAAAAACGAAACCCAAACGATACCACATTAAACAAATCACGGGGACAGATGTTATTCCCCTCATGCCCTCCCAACCTTGTAGCGAATACGTCCCTAATATTTATACAGCGACCCAAACTCCACCAGACCTCTTCTCCACTTACCTTTCCATCACATCCGGTTCCGGTTAAGGCTGGTGGCCTTAATAGTCCTGGTTAAGAGCTTTCGAAATCATTTATCAGATTTTTTAACCACCCAAATTTACAGATTTTATTCAACACACAAACACACAAATTTACAGATTTTATTCAACTAACAACTTTTTGGAAAATTTTTTGACTTTAATACAGAACGCCCCCTAAACTTTTAATTTCCCGAAAGTGACAGCTGGTGGCTTTAATAGCCATGGTTGAGGGCTTTCGAATTCACTTATCAGATTTTAGAACACAAATTTACAGATTTTATTCAACTAACAACTTTTTGGAAAATTTTTGACTTTAATACAGAACGCCCCCCAAACTTTTTATTTCCCGAAAGTAACAGCTGGTGGCTTTAATAGCCCTGGTTGGGGGCTTTTGAATTCACTTATCAGAATTTAGAAACATACAAATTTACAGGTTTTATTCAACTAACAACTTTTTGGAAATATTTTGAATTTTTTGACTTTAATACAGAACGCCCCCTAAACTTTAAATTTCCCGAAAGTGACAGCTAGTGGCTTTAATAGCCATGGTTGAGGGCTTTCGAATTCACTTATCAGATTTTAGAAACTTACAAATTTACAGATTTTATTCAACTAACAGCTTTTTGGAAATTTTTTGACTTTAATCCAGAACGGCCCCTAAACTTTTAATTTCCCGAAAGTGAAAGCTTGTGGCTTTAATAGCCATGGTTGAGGGCTTTCGAATTCACTTATCAGATTTTACAACACACAAATTTACAGATTTTATTTAACTAACAACTTTTTGGAAATTTTTTTAATTTTTTGACTTTAATACAGAACGCCTCCTAACTTTAATTTCCCGAAAGTGACAGCTGGTGGCTTTAATAGCCATGGTTGAGGGCTTTCGAATTCACTTATCAGATTTTAGAACACACAAATTTACAGATTTTATTCAACTAACAACTTTTTGGAAATTTTTTTATTTTTTGAATTTAATACAGAACGCCCCTTAAACTTTTAATTTCCCGAAAGTGACAGCTGGTGGCTTTAATAGCCCTGGTTGGGGGCTTTCGAATTCACTTATTAGAATTTAGGAGCACACAAATTTAAAGATTTTATTTAACTAACAACTTTTTGGAAAATTTTTGAATTTTTTTACTTTAATACAGAACGCCCCCTAAACTTTTAATTTCCCGAAAGTGACAGCTGGTGGCTTTAATAGCCCTGGTTGGGGGCTTTCGAATTCACCTATCAGAATTTAGAAACACACAAATTTACAGATTTTATTCAACTAACAACTTTTTGGAAATTTTTTGAATTTTTTGACTTCAATACAGAACGCCCCCTAAACTTTTAATTTCCCGAAAGTGACAGCTAGTGGCTTTAATAGCCATGGTTGAGGGCTTTCGAAATCATTTATCGGATTTTATAAACACCAAAATTTACAGATTTTATTCAACCAACAACTTTTTGGAAAATTTTTGATTTTAATACAGAATGCTCCCTAAACTTTAAATTTTACGAAAGTGACAGCTGGTGGCCTTAATAAACCGTTTTTGGCTTTAAATTCGGTACAATATCTACACTTTCATAATTTTTCGGTTTGTTTTTGTTGCTAATAGATTTTTTTTTTGCTATACACGTGCTCAGCAATATTGTTATTGTTGCGGTTGGAAAAAGTTATTTTGTTCACAGCGATCAAAAATTTTCGTTTTTTGTTTGACAGTTTTTGGTTTCGACCAAGGCGAATTCAACAAGGTAAACTCAAGTTATATTTACACAAGGTAGACTCATTTGGGAGTGTATACATGCTGCTCTATAAAAGAAACCGAATTGTCAAAATTGTCTTCATATAAAACAAAAACAGTTTAACGCACACATGTACAAATTTTTTCTCATATACACGTAATTTGACGTTAAGGTTCCAACTAGGGGTAATCAGCTGACAAGCATATGGGCCAACGAGTTTACCTTGTGTAAATATACCTTGGGTAAACTCAACTCGTCAGCCGTTCATCAGCTGTCTCCACGGCGAATTAAAAAAAATAGGGAAACGTCAAAATATAATTTTGTTTATGTTTTGCGCTAAAATAACCGAAAAAATTTCTTAAAAAAACTGCGAATAATTAAAGTGAATTTAATAATCTCTTTTATTACCCAAAAAAAAATTTTATTTTGTTTTTTAATCAATTTTTGCATGGTCATCATTTTCGACAGCCGCCTTTTAAATTGCAAAAAAATACATGGGACTTTTTGTAGTTGTAGAGTTGCACTTATCTTGTTAAATTCGCCTTGGTTTCGACTGCAGTTTTTAAACCCTGTTGAAAAATTTACTGAACAGTTGATTCAAGGCGAATTTATACAAGGTAAGTGCAACTCTACAACTACAAAGCAAGGCGAATTAACTCCATGTATTTTGTTTTTGCAATTTTCTTACTTGTTGTCAAATTTCAGTATAAAAACAAAACAATATTTTGACGTTTCATGATTTTTGTGGATACAGCTGATGAACGGCTGACGAGTTGAGTTTACCTTGTTGAATTCGCCTTGGGTTGATTTTTGATCTCTGACAGGGCTGCCAGGTACTTTTTTTCGTCCTCCCCAAACTTAAAAAAAAATTTCCCCAAAAATCCCCCAATAAACGAGAAAATCCCCAAAAAAAACCCCCGTAAAAAATGCACAATTTTTAACAGATAATTTAAATATTTATTTGAGTTTTACTTGTACATGTTCTACAAGAGATCATTTTTCTTGTAGGGAAATATGTAGTTGTATTACTCCCCGTCTACAACTGACATGATTTGCTGTTATAACATGATGTTATAAAAGCGTTGTTAAAACATTTGCATTAACAACCGTGTTATAACATGAGAAAACCTCTAACATGATGAGTCTATACTTAACACTGACATCATTTTAGTGTTAATGTTAAGCATTTCATGTCAGTTGTAGACTGTATGTTATAAGCATATGTGTCGCGAAAAATAGAAAGGGACCTAAGGGTATTGCCATTTTAAAGATGTAAATACGTGTATATTTGGTGTTCCATCACTGAGCGTGTTGGTATTGGTCTCAACCTTGTTGATCAACCTTGAAAACGTAGGTCGTCCCTACCTCTTGTTTTGTGTAGAAGAAAAGTTTACGACATTTAAAAAAATTAAGAAAAACTAAAATAAGAGATTTTTCGCCTTGAATTCACTTTTCAACTTATCAATCGACTTCTCTTTACCCAATCGTCACCAAACTTCATAATTTTAGTTTTTATATACAAGGAAACAAAACTAGCCCATTCATTGACTCAACAGTTCATTTTAATTTTTTTTAACACTTCTAATAAGTATATGGACATACATGAACTTCACAAGGAAAATACAAATTTTGTACTTATTATACATAACCATATTATTGACAAATTAGCTTCAAACTTTTCAGATATTTTTTATTTATTTTTTTTTTTTTTATAAAAAAAAAACAATTTTTTTACCCGGTGTTTATTAATATTAAGTGATATTGCAAAAACAGCCACCCTAATGTTTATGTGTGCATAAAACTTAGTTATCCCCTATAGAAAAATTAAACTCATATTTTTTACAAGGAAATAAGTTTATTTTCTAAAGTAACCAATTTCTTTTCTTAACACAGAAAATCCAATAATAGTTTTATGATTTTAACATATTTTGTCCGTATTTAGTAAAATTTTCTTGAATAAACAAACATATTCTCATGATCAAAAAATTCACGTTTTTGGTATATGATCAAAAACTTTTTAAGACAAGAAATACAAAAGAAGCTTGTTTTTATTAAAAATAAGAAAGATTTTGCTTAAATCAAGCTGCATTAATTTAATATTAATCTGGTTATCTTGCTTAATTAAAAGAATCGAATTTCTGGCATCAAGAAACAAATACTAGGGATTTTTTTTTATTTTTCAGAAAATGTTCAAGAAAACTTGGTTTAATTCAATTAATTTTTATTTGAACCGACATGTTAAGCAAATCAATAAAAAGTTTCTTTTTTATATTAAGTTTTCCTTAAACTAACGTATAGCATTAACGTTTTTAAAACTTCAGGCTTTTCTTCGTAATTTGTTAGTTTGTTTTTCATGTTAAATAAAAATAATAAAATTATAGGAACAACTACATTTAAATATGAATTGATATTTAAATTGAATTGTTGAAATTAGGCATAAGCAACGAATACTTAATTTTTTTTAGCTGTATTTAAATATAGTTCGCTTTGAGTCACAACTTTTTGCTAAAACCAAGCCACACATAAATTTAAAATAAGAAAATTTTGGCTTGAACGAGAATGGTGCAAAATATTTTTAGTTCAAGCCATATTTTGTGGTGCTTTAGTAAATAATTATTTCCGTGTATTTCCCCAAAAAATCCTAATTTTTTTTTTAATCCCCAATGAAAACCCAAATCAAATTTTTGCCCCTTTTAGCAACAAGAAAACCCCTAATTTTGAGTCAAAACCGCAAAGATGGCAGCCCTGATCTGTGAGCCAAAATATTTAAAAAAGTACCACAGAGTCATCAAACATTCAAAAGTGTCACAAATGTCACAAATCGTACTGCATTTGCATCACTGATTTATGTATGCGAGCGTAGCAGAACGAAGCAAAGCAAAAAAAATAAAGTAATGCAAAAACAAAATAATGTGCCGAAATTTCTTTTTTTTTGCCAAGCTCTTGCACAAAACCAGTGCGAATCGAAACGTTGTTGTGCGGTGTCTTCTGTCGTCAATTGCCATGGAATAAAAAGAAATCGGTGTAATAAAATTATTGTTGTGTTAAAAACTAAAGAAATAAATTAAAAAATTATTTTTACGGGTGCGTTCGCTAATGTTTTAACATTTTTATCAAAACATGGTCCAACAAACTTGGAAAAGTACGAAAGAAAAAAAATTAGTAGTTTCTCTTGATTTCTTTTAAAAATTTAAGTATGTACATACATACTTGCGTAGCAAAGTGTAATAAAGAAAAAAAAAAGTCGTGTGTTTGTGTGAGCGTTTTCTTTGCTTTATTATTTTCGTAAATTTTTTACTTGCTATTTTTTTTATTACTCGCTGTTAGAACAGTGTTGCCAGTGCTGTTGGATTAAAATTACACATCGTACTTGTTCAACGAGAGGGTATTAACTCGAAATTTTTTGATTTTTGAAAAAAATCAACACGAAATAGGTATTCATACATATCTGCCCGCTTTAAAAATGTTACATATTTTCCACTTATTAGTAATGAAACGTTGATTAAGTGCGATATGTATCAATATGAAATTGCACATGTAAAATAAAAAAAACAACAAACTTTATTATTAGCCGTATTCAATGTTTGGTGCGTTTAAGGTTGCAACGGATTGATTATTTTGAGATTTTTTTTTAAATGCCACGAAGCTGTGCAAAAGAAAATATCGCAGAATTAGTAGAGCTACGCCAATCGTAGGCCTTTTTATAAGATACCTTAAGGTATCGTACCTTCCACCTTATAATATCCCAGGTTGCATCGATACCGCTTTTTTCAATAAATTTTTTATTAAACATTTGAGCTGTTGGTGTGTAAATAATAACAGTAAAGAAATTGCTTTTGAAAAATTACGGATTTCTCTTAAATAACCTAACCTCTATGGTTTCTGACTCCTCCAAATAATATAAAACAGTTTTATTTAATCTGCCGTCCACTTTTTGTTGGGTTTTTCTCTTATTAATTTTTTATTAAGAGTTGTCGGCTCCATATCTTAAACCTAACCTCCATGGTTTCTGACTCCTCCAAATAATCTAAAACAGTTTTATTTCATCTGCCGTCCACTTTTTGTTGGGTTTTTCTCTTATTAATTTTTTATTAAGAGTTGTCGGCTCCATATCTTAAATTTTGTTTCACGATTCTAAATTAAATTATCAATTAATGGCTCTTAAAAGACCTTTCAGACCATCCTTCTACAAATGCCTTTGATTAAAGGTCATATTGAAGGGCAATCAGTGTAATGGCCAATTTTCAGGATTAAGATTAAAACACATTTATTTTTAAAATCGTTTTAAATACAAAATTCTTTTCTTCACTAAAAACTTAAGTGAAACTTAAGTCCCCGATGTGGTACACTTACAGCCAGTTCATGGATTTCGAACGTCATCGTTCGCATAGAAAATTACATTAAAAACAAAAACAAACTTCGAACAATGTCCGAATTTTGTTTTTGTTTTAAATGTAATTTTCTATGCGAACGATGACGTTCGATATCGTTAAACAGGCAGTTAATTTCAACTTAAGTTTCCATTGTAATATTTTAGCAAGGTGGCCTCAATATCACAACAATACAACAACAACAACAGGCAAAGCATTAACAGTCAGCTAATTTTTCAGATCATCTTGTAAATAAATACACTTTTTTATATATATATTTTTTGTATTTAGTAGTGCTACCATACTTTTATCTTAATTAAATAAGACTTTTTAAATAAAACTCAAAAAACCAATCTGTTTTAAATACGATTTAAGTTTGTTATGAAAATTAACTTAATATTGATTTAAATCAGGAGTGCCCACAAGTTCCTTATGGAAGAGCAAACACCAATACATTTAAAGAAAAACTAATTTTTATTGAATATTTTTTGCTGTAAAAAGCAATACACACAAATAAAAAAATATTTCATAAACATACACGGCAAAAAAAAATTTGATTTGCATTTTTTGTAAAAATTATCTGAAATGAAAAAAGGTTAGTGCGTGTAAATTTTATTTCAAACCCGTACTTTTCAATCGAAATGGCCTTTAAGACTTCCATGATCCTTCCAATAAATTATCCAAATTTATGTCAATGTCAGTTGTAGATAATTTTAGTAAGGCCTCCAAATTTTCGTTGCTCATTCTACTTCTATGCTTGTTTTTTGATTTAAATATTTCCTTACAAATGAAATTAGAAGACCCAAAAGTTTCATGTACATATTAGAACTCCAATATAGAAAATGAAACAACACTTAACTTTTTATATATGTATACCTATTTTACAAACGTATGCTTATATATTTTATTAAACTTATTGTTGTTTAATAAAACATGTGATACCTATTTTTTTTATTGAAATAATCAAATTTGCTAAATATTGTAAAATAGATTGCAAATAAAAGTTTATAATAAAATAAAACTTTTAAGCACATGTACCTATCTTCCTTAATGAACAAAACTCAACTAAAATGATTTACATTCAAGGCGAATTCATAAAGGTGACATTTTCCCGTCATCTGTTTTTTGTTTATTTTTTGTGTGTATACTGAATGTCAAGCTTTGTTTACATTTTGTGAAAAAATTAATTCAAATTTTAAATTCAACAAAAATTTAAATTCTTGAAAAATAAACTTATTTAAATGTTATAAAATAAAAACAGTGAATTTAAAAGATAAACACAAGGAAATAAAAATGCGTAAGGAATAAGTGGAGTCACCATTAATTTGCAATAGAGGAAAAAGATTTACTTTCTAAAGCAATTGTATATGCATATTTTATAAACAAAAAATTTCCTTTTTTGTATTTTCAACAAATAATTTTGACATTCACTCTAACTTTTTACAAAAACTAAATAGGTACATAGTATTTTTCAATAAAAAGACATAGCTAGCATAATTCTATCCAGAGACCTGCGCCGTCAATTTTAGTCGGCGGCGGCGGCTTGCAAAAATATTGCCGGCGGCGGCTCAAAGCCGGCTTAAGCCGACTTAAACTTAGCCCAATTTAAACATTATTTTTTTTACCAACTTTCATATTTTAGTTTGAAAAATAAAATTAATTTGCCTAAACATATATTTATTTTAATGCTTGTGACTATAATCTATTCCTAAATGAGATTTTAAATTTTTACCGAAAACCCTTTAAAAATATACAAGGATTATACCTTGGTCATTAACATTTTTATTTATTAAAAAAAAAAAGGTTTTTATTACAAATAAGAAAGAAGAATGGGAAAAAATGGTTTTCTAGTTTTGGTTATGCATTTCTTGTAGGGAATACTCGATTAAATGACTGTGACCGGCGGCTGATTTTAAGCCGAGTTAAGTCGATAAATTTTCGGCGGCGGCGGCTGGTAAAAATAATCGGCGGCGCGGCTCAGCCGGCTTCAGCCGTCAAGGCGCAGGTCTCTGATTCTATCTCATGATGCGGTCACCTTTATGAATTCGCCTTGTTTACATTATTGTTTTTATTTTGTATTTTAATATACACCCAAGGCGAATTCAACAAGGTAAACTCAACTCGTCAGCCGTTCATCAGCTGTCTCCACGGCGAATTAAAAAATAATAGGGAAACGTCAAAATATAATTTTGTTTATGTTTTACGCCAAAATAACCAAAAAAATTTCTTAGAAAAACTGCGAATAAATAAAGTGAATTTAATAATCTCTTTTATAGCCCGAACAAAATTTGTATTTTGTTTTTCAATAAATTTTTGCCTTGTCAGCATTTTTGACAACCGCCTATTAAATTGCAAGAAAATACATGGGGCTTTTTGTAGTTGTAGAGTTGCACTTACCTTGTTGAATTCGCCTTGATATACACCTACATACTTTGTTTTTATAATGGGATCTGAATTTTTTTGCTTTGGCGAAAAAACAAAACAAAAAATTTTACTCTTTCTCTTTTCAACTTCAACTAAAATGATTTACAGCATATGTTACTTTATTTTTGTAAAGGGATCTGAATTCTTTTGCTTTTGTTTGTGCAAAAAAACAAAACAAAAAATGTTCCTCCTACTTTTCTTGCTTCTCATAGAAGCGAGTGTGGAGGCCTTCTATGAGGCATTCTTTTGCAGTTACGTAAGAATAGTAATTAAATCAAAAAATTTTGTAAGCAGGCCTTTAAAAAGGCCTGAAGTAAGAAGATCTTCTACGTTTTCCCGCTGAAGATGTGACAATTGCAATTCTGTATATTTTGTTGTTGGATTGCAAACAAAACCTACAATATTTTACATTTTCACTTTCGCAAGACCATTCGCATCAAACACTAAACTCCGCTATTGTTTTGTACTAGGAACTGTCAAACCAAGGCGAATTTAAAAAGGTAAGTGCAACTCTGCAACTACAAAAAGCCATATGTGGCGCGAAAAATAGAAAGGGACCTAACCCTGCAGATAACGAGACTATTCCATACATGCATGTAAAGAGTAGTCCATAAAAGAGTAAGAGTACTCGACAACTACTCCAAATATATGGGTAAAAGGTGGTCTATTTAACATTACGATGTCCTTGGAGGGGACCATATAACCCACTGAAGTAGTCCATAAACTACTCCATGGAGTACTAAAGTGGGTTAGTTAGTTTTAAAATTACGCCATGTTACTACAGTAGAGATCACACTTAAGGGGTAGTTTAAGCATTATTTTCTTTCATTTATTTCATTATTGCTATAATATATATTAACTTGGTATTTTTTATTGTTTTACCTTTTTTCCACAAATCTCACAAACAAAATAAACAATTAATAATGGACACCATCAGGGCAACCAATGTGTAATACTGTAAATTATAGAAAAGGATACATCATACAGTTGTTCGCAGCACTGCATGTTAATTTCTTATAACATGGTCCATACTACAGTACATTGGACCATGTTGTAAGTAGTCCATTTAAGCCACAATGTACCATGTAGTCCAATTTTATCTGAAGTTAAGGGTTTGGCCATTTTTAAGATATAAATACGTGTATCTTTGGTGTACCATCACTGCGCGTGTTGGTATTGGTCTCATATGTGTGTGAAGTTAAATTTCGAAATTTATTGCATAACAGAATTCTGTTAAAGCGCTACCCTAACACTGTTAACCAAATAGAATTGTGATATATGTATTCAAATTGGAATTATACCTACATTTTTGGATCAAATGGACTGGAAAAAAATATAGGGCTTAACACATATGCCGCTTATCAAAAACTTTTATTATTTAAGGTATATAATAGGACTTGTCATGTTTTTTTAATTTTCTATATTAACAATTTCTCTGAAAGATTTTCTCGAATTCCAGGAAAACGGGAGGAGATGGGCGGATGAAATTTGTGGTCAAAGTGGTCTTTCATAAAAACCAATTGTCAGAAGTTGAAAGGTCTTGCGTCTTTATACGAATTTTTCAACTTGTCCATATTTTCAAATTTTTAAATTCACTGTTTGTTAGATGAATTCCAGGAAAACATGAGGAGATGGGCGGATGAAATTTTATGGAATTTGTGGACCAAGTGGTCTTTTATGAAAATCAATTGTAAGAAGCTTAAAGGTGTTGCGTCTTTATACGAATTTTTCAACTAGTCTATATATTTTTAAATTTTGAAATTCACTGTTAGATGAATTCCAGGAAAACGGGAGGAGATGGGCGGATGAAATTTGATGGAACTTGTGGTCTTTTATGAAAATCAATTGTCAGAAGTTTAAAGGTGTTGCGTCTTTATACAAAATTTGAAAATATGGACAAGTTGAAAAATTCGTATAAAGACGCAACACCTTTAAACTTCTGACAATTTATTTTCATAAAAGACCACTTTGTCCACAAATTCCATCAAATTTCATCCGCCCATCTCCTCCCGTTTTCCTTGAATTCATCTAACAGTAAATTTAAAAATTTGAAAATATGGACAAGTTGAAAAATTCGTATAAAGACGCAACACCTTTAAACTTCTTACAATTGATTTTAATAAAAGACCATTTGGTCCACAAATTCCATCAAATTTCATCCGCCCGTTTTTCTGGAATTCATCTAACAGTGAATTTCAAAATATGAAAATATGGACAAGTGGAAAAATTCGTATAAAGACGCAAGACCTTTAAACTTCTGATAATTGATTTTCATAAAAGACCACTTGGTCCACAAATTCCATCAAATTTCATCCGCCCATCTCCTCCCGTTTTCCTGGAATTCATCTAACAGTGAATTTCAAAATTTGAAAATATGGACAAGTTGAAAAATTCGTATAAAGACGCAACCAGGGCTGCCAGATACATTTTTCATTAAATAGTTAATTTCCTGAGAAAAAATTAAAAAATCGTCTTTCAAACTTAAAATTTAGTGTTTTTTTTAACAATGTTTTGCAACACGACTAAGATTCTTCCAAAGCACAGCGAAAGGCCTAACCATAATGTGCTTAAGTTAGATGAAGCAAACCATATTGAACTTACGGAAACTTGTTGTTAAGTTTTATGAAACTGTCATTTGCATAAGCAAAGTCCGAAACTAATCGCCCATTCCGTACAGAATCAAATGTTTTTTTGCTTTTTTTGTAGTTTTTTTAAATACATTTGAGAGACTTTTTGGTAATTTTTGACAGTAGGTAAAGCACGGCTATGCATATTATGGTAAGGCTTTAAAGCGCATACACTTTCAATATTATTGTATATGATATTCGCTATATTATTTCCATTTTGTCCTATATTATGCAATTAGTCGCACAATGGTTTCATTCATTCAATAAAAAGGTGAACATAGTCTATAGGAACAACATAAACAGCATTGTCAATATTGCCAACATACTTCACTTTCTTTTCGTTGTGCAATAAAAATCAAAAGTCTTTTGTTTGTTGCCAATATATTGTTCAATCTTCGAATATCACATAAACATTAGCGATATAATTGTACAACACGCAAAATTGAGCGATTTTATTGTAAGTGTATGAGCCGATTTAGACGTGGGTAAAGATTATCTATCGAGTCTTTCATGTCAAGAATCGTATTTTACAGAGAGTCGTAAAAACTTCATTCGATGATGGTTTGACGAAAGATAAACAAAGTGTTACAATGTTGTTTTTGTACTCTGAATATAATCATTTCAAGATTTTCTTAAAACTTGCATATTACAGCCGTACTTAAACAAAAGCGGCAAGCGGCCTTAACGATTTCCAATTGGAAAACCCGATTTTGACAGCTCGTTTAATAGTGAAGTTTGCCGCTATCGTTAATTAAGATTGGCAATTTAGCTATTTTTTGGTCAATCTAACGTTTTTATCTCTTTTTTTATTTACAATTTGTTGATTTTTTTAAACAAGAAAGCTTTCACTTCTGTTCGTGATACAACGTTGACGCTCTTGCTTAAGTTACGGCTGTTAAACATTCCAATATTAAAAAACGAATGTGTCAGAAAATTTAATGCTATAATCAGACTTTGGAGACTAAAAAAATCGTCACTTTGCTAATTTCGGAACAAGAAATCGTCAAAATGACGATAAATCGTCAAATCTGGCAGCCCTGGACGCAACACCTTTAAACTTCTGACAATTGATTTTCATAAAAGACCACTTTGTCCACAAAATTACTGGAATTTATCTAACAGGGAATTTCAAAATTTGAACATATGGACAAGTTGAAAAATTCGTATAAAGACGCAACACCTTTAAACTTCTGACAATTGATTTTCATAAAAGACCACTTTTTCCACAAATTCATTCAAATTTCATCAGCCCATCTCCTCCCGTTTTCCTGGAATTCATCAAACAGTGAATTTAAAAATTTGAAAATATGGACAAGTTGAAAAATTCGTATAAAGACGCAAGACCTTTAAACTTCTGACAATTGATTTTCATAAAAGACCACTTTTTCCACAAATTCATTCAAATTTCATCCGCCCATCTCCTCCCGTTTTCCTGGAAGTTATCTAACAGTGAATTTAAAAATTTGAAAATATGGACAAGTTGAAAATGTCATATAAAGACGCAAGACCTTTAAACTTCTGACAATTGATTTTTATAAAATACCACTTTGTCCACAAATTCCATTAAATTTCATCCGCCCATCTCCTCCCGTTTTCCTGGAATTCATCTAACAGTGAATTTCAAAATTTGAAAATATGGACAAATTGAAAAATTCGTATAAAGGCGCAACACCTTTAAACTTCTGACAATTGCTTATCATAAAAGACCACTTGGTCCAAAAATTCCATCAAATTTCATCCGCCCATCTCCTCCCGTTTTCCTGGAATTCATCCAACAGTGAATTTCAAAATTTGAAAATATGGACAAGTTGAAAAATTCGTATAAAGACGCAACACCTCTAAACTTCTGACAATTGATTTTCATAAAAGACCACTTTTTCCACAAATTCATTCAAATTTCATCCGCCCATCTCCTCCCGTTTTCCTGGAAGTCATCTAACAGTGAATTTAAAAATTTGAAAATATGGACAAGTTGAAAATGTCATATAAAGACGCAAGACCTTTAAACTTCTGACAATTGATTTTTATAAAATACCACTTTGTCCACACATTCCATTAAATTTCATCCGCCCATCTCCTCCCGTTTTCCTGGAATTCATCTAACAGTGAATTTCAAAATTTGAAAATATGGACAAATTGAAAAATTCATATAAAGGCGCAACACCTTTAAACTTCTGACAATTGCTTATCATAAAAGACCACTTGGTCCACAAATTCCATCAAATTTCATCCGCCCATCTCCCGTTTCTGGAATTCATCTTACAAACAGTGAATTTAAAAATTTGAAAATATGGACAAGTTGAAAAACTCCTATAAAGACGCAACACCTTTAAACTTCTGACAATTGATTTTCATAAAAGACCACTTTCTCCACAAATTCATTCAAATTTCATCCGCCCATCTCCTCCCGTTTTCTTGGTATTCATCTAACAGTGAATTTAAAAATTTGAAAATATGGACAAGTTGAAAAATTCGTATAAAGACGCAACACCTTTAAACTTCTTACAATTGATTTTTAAAAAATACCACTTTGTCCACAAATTTCATCCGCCCATCTCCTCCCGTTTTCCTGGAATTCATCCAACAGTGAATTTAAAAATTTGAAAATATGGACAAGTTGAAAAATTCGTATAAAGACGCAACACCTTTAAACTTCTGACAATTGATTTTCATAAAAGACCACTTTTTCCACAAATTTATTCAAATTTCATCCGCCCATCTCCTCCCGTTTTCCTGGAATTCATCTAACAGTGAATTTAAAAATTTGAAAATATGGACAAGTTGAAAAATTCGTATAAAGACGCAAGACCTTTAAACTTCTGACAATTGATTTTTATTAAATACCACTTTGTCCACAAATTCCACCAAATTTCATCCGCCCATCTCCTCCCGTTTTCCTGGAATTCATCTAACAGTGAATTTCAAAATTTGAAAATATGGACAAATTGAAAAATTCGTATAAAGGCGCAACACCTTTAAACTTCTGACAATTGCTTATCATAAAAGACCACTTGGTCCACAAATTCCATCAAATTTCATCCGCCCATCTCCTCCCGTTTCTGGAATTCATCTAACAAACAGTGAATTTAAAAATTTGAAAATATGGACAAGTTGAAAAATTCGTATAAAGACGCAACACCTTTAAACTTCTGACAATTGATTTTCATAAAAGACCACTTTTTCCACAAATTCATTCAAATTTCATCCGCCCATCTCCTCCCGTTTTCCTTGAATTCATCTAACAGTGAATTTAAAAATTTAAAAATATGGACAAGTTGAAAATTTCGTATAAAGACGCAACACCTTTAAACTTCTTACAATTGATTTTTATAAAATACCACTTTGTCCACAAATTCCATAAAATTTCATCCGCCCATCTCCTCCCGTTTTCCTGGAATTCATCCAACAGTGAATTTAAAAATTTGAAAATATGGACAAGTTAAAAAATTCGTATAAAGACGCAACACCTTTAAACTTCTGACAATTGATTTTTATAAAAGACCACTTTTTCCACAAATTCATTCAAATTTCATACGCCCATCTCCTCCCGTTTTCCTGGAATTCATCTAACAGTGAATTTAAAAATTTGAAAATATGGACAAGTTGAAAAATTCGTATAAAGACGCAACACCTTTAAACTTCTGACAATTGATTTTTATAAAATACCACTTTGTCCACAAATTCCATCAAATTTCATCCGCCCATCTCCTCCCGTTTTCCTGGAATTCGGGAAGATCTTTCAGAGAAATTGTAAATATAAAAAATTAAAAAAAACATGAAAAGTCCTATTATATACCTTAAATAATAAGAGTTTTTGATAAGCGGGATATGTGTTAAGCCCTATATTTTTTTCCAGTCCATTTGATCCAAAAATGTAGGTATAATTCCAATTTGAATACATATATCACAATTCTATTTGGTTAACAGTGTTAGGGTGGCGCTTTAACAGAACTCTGTTATGCAATAAATTTCGAAATTTAACTTCACACACATCCATTGTCAGATGCATTAATTTTGCACATCTGCAAATACAAATGAGCTTACAATGTTCACACAGTTGAAAGACATTTTAGCCAATTTTAATGCAATTTAAGCAACGCTGCTTACCAATATTGTAAGATCTGACCATCGTCTGTACGAAGCTTAAGTAGTTAGAGCAAATCAAAAATTTTAAATGCGTTTATCTCGAAATGGATTTTTTTGAGTTATGCCGGCCTTGCAGCAAATTAGCGATATGTATTTTGTTTTTGCAATTTAATACAATGTTAACAGGCACAATTTACACAAATGTTTTGGATGATATTAAATTAGAAAATTAATACGATATACCAATTGAGTAGAAAAAAAGAAAATGTTCAAATTTTGTTTCAACGCGTATCTGTGCATAACAATACGATATTTAGAAATTCTAAATTTATTCTTAGTTTAAGAGTTAATAAAAAAGTTCATATCCAAAGTTTGTCAAAATTCTGTCCGCCTGTTATTAATTTTGGTCAAAAAAATTGGATAAATTTCCCATAAGTGCATTTGTTCAAAATAAAAAAATAATAAACACAACAAAGATGACACTCAGAACATAAAAGTAATCGATAACTAGAATGGAAAATTTTGTTCGTGGTAAAATTATGCTAAGAATTAATTTTAATGTATTTTATTCTTTAAAGTTTATGCAATCTTTATTACGAAAGCTTTTTCTTTTATTATAAACATTTTTTAATGCAAAAAATAGTAAAAAGTAATCCACCACACAAACATATTTATCGATAACATTGAAAATAAAATATGATTTGCCATCCATGGCCATCAACAACAGCTGATTTTTTTTTCACCACACATTCGACGCGTACAAAAGTACCCTGAAGATAACGACATGCATGAAGATAACGACATGCATGTAAAGAGTAGTCCATAAAGGAGTAGGAGTACTCCAAAACTACTCCAAATATATGGGTAAAAGGTGGTCCATTTAACATTACGATGTCCTAGGAGGGGACCATATAACCCCCGAAGTAGTAGTAGTAAATATATTTACTTGGTATTTTTAATTTTTTTACCTTTTTTCGACAAATTTCACAAACTTTCACTTTTAAATAATAAACACCATCAGGGCTACCAATGTGTAATACTGTAAACTATAGAAAAGTATACGTCATGCAGTTGTAAAGCTGTTATGATACTTGCTATTTTTTGTATTTTTTCTATATTGGAGAACAGTGCAAATATATTTGCACAGGAAAACTGACTAAGTGTAAAGAGTATGATTATATCATAAAAAATCTTGAAAAGTCGAACAAATATACATGTGTTATCGATAAATAATCTAAGACTGTCAAAAAAAATATAAAATTTTTTAACTTAAAATTGACATTTCCAGATTAATTGTTAGCACTGTTGCCAATTTTTTTAGTTTTTGATCGAAAGAAACGGTTTTTAACTTTTTTTTTGCGATTTTTAGCTTTTATGACGGTTTTTTGTGGGGAAAAAACGTGGGCAGTATTGTTTGTTTTGTTTACATTTTATCAAATACAATACAAAAAATAGCAAGTATCATAACACCTTTAGCAGCGCTGCATGTTAATTTCTTATAACATGGTCCATACTACAGTACATTGGACCATGTTGTAAGTAGTCCATTTAAGCCACAATGAACCACGTAGTCCAATATTATCTGTAGGGTAGAAATTAAGAGTCTGAACACAATGTAACGATTATTTATTGAAGTAGAAACCCGCAATGCGGAACGGTATAAAATTAAAATCTATTTTATTGTCATTGCGGACATTCTTTAAATTTTTGATACTCGTTCTCTTTCTGGTGTTGAAATAGTTTTTAAATAATTGGCGATGTTCACAACATTATTGTAAACAAAAAAACATGATGCAAATGTAAACAAACAAAAACAACTATTGCCGTCGCCGTCTTCCGTTGTATTATATTTATTTTTCTCTCCCGCAACGAGAAATCGCACCGCAACGTTGTATTTTTCCTTTATAAATATGTATGTTGCAAAAATAAATTGCAAATTTGTTCCATTTCTTACAGCCAATTCACATGGAGGCTTTTACGACGTTGCTTTGTCGACGTCTCTTTTGGCTTGTTGGTGAGCGGTGTAGAGAACTTTTAACTTTTTCTTTTTACGTTTTATTCTTTTTCTTACTTTGAAGTGTGTGGTTGAAAATACAGTAAGACCTCGATTATCGATAATAGACGGGACCAGCAGCATTCTTGATTTCGGTTTGTTTCTCATTTTATTTAAATATATAATGTATTATTATGAAAACATGAGGAAAAAAGTATGTAATTTTGGCAGAACATGCTTCCAGTACGTTGGGAAATTCTCTTTCTTCGTTTATTGAAATTTGTTTTGATTGTTCAAATTAAACGAAAAAATCATAATTTGTTTATAGTTTCGGATAACAGAGGTAATGCCGGATAATAGAGTTAATTTAAATCAAAGCAAAAAAAAAAATTTATTTTCCAGTTAATTGAAGCTGCCGGTTAATTGAATGACGGATTTTCAAAGTGATACTGTAAATAATAAAAGACATGCAACCAAAAATCATCGTATGAACGCAAAGAGATTTTGGAAGTTGCTTTAAAAGGGAATCAAGATAAAACGACGTCGTAAAAGCCCTCATGTGAATTGAGTGTTACCCCCAGTTATAATTGAGTGTGAGATAATACCCTTTTTTGCATCAGCATTAAGTACTTTTTATGCAAACAAGTATTTCTTTATTAACTATTTTCTTGTGTTTGCGTACAATTTGTGCTAGATTGCGAGTTTTGGTTAAATTGTGACGGATATAAAAACTTTCTGTTTTTCGTTTGTTTTACTTTTATTTAACAATTATTTTTTTGGAGCAACATTTTTAACAACGGCTGACTTTAATTACTGAAAATCAGTGTTGTTAACGCTTATTGGAATTTAAAGTAAAGTTAATGTTGAACTTTACTACAACCGTGTTGAATATCGCTTATTTATACAAACGTTGCATTCAATATTTAACATGCTATATACACATTAGTGTCGAGTGTAAAACGTAGATATCATTTTGTTCCATTTTAATTATGCTCTGTGATTGTAATTTGGAATAATGTATCACTTTGTTAGGGTGCGTGTAACCTGATAAATATATAACACAATTATAATGCACTATTTTTTATAAAAGAAAACACCATTATCAAATTAGCCTCAATATCGCACCAATACAACAACAACAGGCGTAGCAATAACAGCCAGCTGTTTTTTTAAACTTTCGTAATAAATACATACACTTAATGATATTTTTTTTGTATTTAGTAGTGCTACCATACTTTTAAATAAAACTGAACTAAACTGTATTTTAATACGATTTAAGTTTATATAAAAATTAACTACTGACAGCTGATCGTTTCTGTTATATGGAAAGCAATGCATATGCTTAACTGACTGTAACTGCCCAACTACAACTGACATGATTTGCTTTTATAACTTGATGTTATAAAAGCGTTGTTAAAATATTTGTATTAACAACCTTGTTATAAAATGTAAAAACTTCTAACATGATGAGTCTATACTTAACACTAATATCATATTACTCTGAGTTCATACGGCTCATGTCTTATTGACAAGATTCTTCCTTTTTCTTCTTTGACCATGAATTGGCGTTCAAATGATTCATGTCATGTTGACGACATGTTTTTTATTTTGTTTTATTTGATATTGACAACAAAAACAAAATTAAACAACGAATAAGAAAGCAAAACGTAAAGACAGTACATGCATCTGTGTACTCGTTTCTTTTCCCCTCGTCCCTCTCGCCTATAAAGTAGCAATCTTGTCAATAAGACATGACCCGTATGAACACAGACTTATGGCAATTTTCTCAATGTATCGACAAACTGCCTGTTACTAAATGTCAACATAAATTTATTGGACCGATAAACTGTCCGTTAACGATTTTGGGTTTCTCAATATACCAACAAAAAACATTGTTTTCAGCTGGCAACGCCACTCAAAATACATGTAAAAGTTGGGAGTCAGCTGATTAAATTTATCTGTACGGCAAATAAAAGGAAAATAAATAATTGGCAGATGAGTGCCGGTTAGCTTTGCGATAAAATCGAAGCAAATGAGACATTGAGAAATTTCTTTAATGTGCAGTTTTTCGTTAATGAGAAAATGGCCATTAGTGTTAAAGTTAAGCATTTCTTGTCAGTTGTAGATTGCAAGTTATGTCACTTAACCGTAACGTGCCAACCTGTAGAAAATTGAATTTCATAATGAGTTTACGTGGCAGTTATGGACAGTGATAGGATCCTTGTGTGTTAAATGGAATCCGGGTAAAATCACTCTTTGGTACTTTTTTCAGTAATTATATCTGTGGACTTTTGACGAAATAACTTATAATACATACTACATATTACCATTTATACAAATATATCACTCAATTCACATGAGGGCTTTTACGACGTCGTTTTATCTTGATTCCCTTTTAAAGCAACTTCCAAAATCTCTTTGCGTTCATACGATGATTTTTGGTTGCATGTCTTTTTTTTTATTTACAGTATGGCCTTGATTACCCGTCATTCGATTAACCGGCAGCTTCAATAAAATGGAAAACAAACATTTTTTTGCACTGATTTAAATTGCCTCTATTATCCGAAATTATAAAAAAATTATCTTTTTTTCGTTAAATTTTGAACAATCAAAAGAAATTTAAATAAACGAAGAAAGAGAATATCTTAACGGTGTGGAAGCATGTTCTGCCAAATTTACTTTTTTCCTCATGTTTACATAATAAAACGTTATATATTTACATAAAATAAGAAACACACCAAAAAAAATAAATAATCAAGAATTCTGCCGATCCCGTCTATTATCGATAATCGAGGTTTCACTGTATTTTCAACCACACACTTCAAAGTAAGAAAAAGAATAAAACGTAAACAGAAAAAGTTAAAAGAGAAATGTAAAAAACGACATGCAAAATACAAAACGAGACATTTTTTTCTTTCTTTTCTACACCGCTCACCAACAAACCAAAAGAGACGTCGACAAAGCGACGTCGTAAAAGCCCTCATCTAAACTGAGTGTAAGTTTAGATAAACCCAATAAAAAATTTTATCATTTTGCGAAGCACTAAAGGAACATTTAAAAAAATAAGCGCACAATTACGCGCTACGCAATAAGACATACAGAAATGCAGTAAAGTAAGTGAAAGAACTCTCAACAACTTTTATAAAAAAAAATAAAATTTCAAGTGCTACGGCATTGCCTTACTACGAAGCAGGTTTGTAAGGGAGAATACTAAAAAATAACTGTATCAAAACTTTCAGTCTGTAAATATGATCGTTACATCCAACAATGTTTGTCCCAATTTACATTATACGATTTTTGTCGTTGCGATTATTGTCGTTTCTTCTTTGAAGTCGGTCTGATATTTACATTGTACGATTTTTGTCGTTAAAACTTTTTCTGTGCAACCGAACTTCAATACATTTTTCGTCAAATGAGAGCATAATGAGAGTACGAATGAGCGAACAAAATGAATCGAAGAGTACACTCGCTTGTGTACCCCTTTTAATTCCTCTCTCCCCTCTCGCCTATAAGGTAAGAATCGCAACGACAAAAATCGTATAATGTAAAAGCAGACTTTATGTGCGCTGAATAATGCGCTTTATGTGCCAAAAATGTATTGCTTCAAAGTGGGAACTCGCCATATAAAATTCATGTCTTCCGTAAGCGCAATGGTAAGCGAAACCCTTATGTTTCTCCCTTACAAACCTGCTTCGTTGGAAGCGCCATTTTTTATTGGGAAGGTATATTTATAGCAGGTAGCCGCGAGATTACAAGAATTGTACAATAAAACAACAGGCCTTTTTATTGTTGTTATGTGATACGAACTGTCAAACGCAAAGGGGTTGAAAAGAGACAAAAAAGACAAAAGATAAAGATAAACAACTTGTTTACTAAAGCCTAGATTACACTATCTCACAAGTCTTACGTATTTCATAATACTTTGTGAGATAGAAATCTAATGAGTTTTGATGCGACTGTCAAAAAATCTAATGTAAAATGACAGTTTGTGTTCACACCATCACACAAAGTATAAACACTCACACATGAAATAAAATGCAACCCTGATCCAATGAAAAGTATTATTGTTTAGAAATTTTTCAAAAAACGATGAAGTCGTATGGGATGTCAAACTTTTTTCATAATACTTGTCATTTTCGTGACACATTGCATTCACACTATCAGACTTTGTCATATTACTTGAGTTTTTGACATGTATTAATACAAAGTATAATAGTGTAATCTAGCCTTAAACAACATTTGGCAGTTCGTATCTTAAAACAAGCTAATACAAAATAATCAGCAGGCTTTCTGAGACTTTCTGCTATAAAAATACCTTGGTTTGGATGTTTAAAATAAACCAATGCTTACATATGTATGCATACACAAACAATAAGTCTGGGGTCTAATCACCGCATTCGATATCGAACAAAATTGATCGAAATTATTTATTTTGGTATCTTGAAACACGATATCGAAAGAAATGTATTGAATTTGAAATAATAGCATTCGCCATTGAGTAACTCGACATTACATTTATCGAGTTTTCATTCGATACGTCAGTGTCTATCGTATGCAAAAAAATTCAATAGTTTATTCGATACGATAGTATCGAATGCGGTGATTAGACCCCTGGTTTTTAATGGTATCAAACCCTTGTTTTTTGCATGCACATTTTCGAATAATGTTGAACTTACATACATACATGAATATGCTATAATACATATTTGTTTTTTTTTTTGTAAATAATTATACCTAAACCACAATAGTGGAGAGGGCATTATGCATTTGTGTAAAATTTGGGACATAGGTTCCTATTGTCACAAGGACAGAGCCTATTGAAAATGGTCGGAATCGTAGGACCACTAGGGAAGATAGGGTGAAATTTCTTTCTCTCAGAAGCTATCAAACCGATTTTAATGAAATTTAAAACATAGATAGAATCATATCTATATGGACACAAAAGGTATGAATTTTTAAAAAAATAGGAATACAAGGAGAGATAGGGGCAATTTCTGCATCTCAAACCGCTTTTAATGAAATTTGAAGCATAAATAGATTCATATCTACATATATGGCCACATAAGCTATACAGTTTTTCAAAAATAGGACCACAAGGGGAGGTAGGAGGTAATTTCTGCCTCTCAAAAACTTTCAAACCGATTTGAATTTGACGAAGCTTATAAACATAGATAAGTCCATATTTATATGGACACATAAGATGTGTGTGAAGATAAATATGCCGAGTTAAATATATTTCGACGTAACTGCTAACGCACTACATATTTAACTCTGGATGAAATGACGTAACAAAATAATTAAATATGACATATTTAACTATCGCATATTTAAATATGTAATAGTATCAGATATTTTTAAACTGGGATTAAATATAATAAAAAATACTTTAAAAAATGCAGAAAAAATATCCAATTAATTTGTTCATTATTTCCTAATAATTTCTATGGACAAATTACAAAAAAATCAAACAAAAATAAATTGGAGTTGTCACATCCTTCTGTGTCACACATCCGGAACATATGGAAAATGAGGACTAGGGACCACTCTATCCTTCTATGGTACCCATATGCTTGAATTGTATTTGTGATTTTTTTAAAAAAATTTCAAAAATTGAACTTTGAAATTTTTTTGGTGTTCACTATGGGATTTTGGCCATATTTGGACAGATCCTTCGTTGTCACTTATCCAGACCATATGGAAAATGAGGACTAGGGACCACACTATCCTTCTATGGTACCCATATGCCTGAATTGTATTTGTGATTTTTTTAAAAAATTTTCAAAAATTGAACTTTGAAATTTTTTTGGTGTTCACTATGGGATTTTGGCCATATTTGGACAGATCCTTCGTTGTCACTCATCCAAACCATATGGAAAATGAGGACTAGGGACCGCACTATCCTTCTATGGTACCCACATGCCTGAATTGTATTTGTGATTTTTTTAAAAAAATTTCAAAAATTGAACTTTGAAATTTTTTTGGTGTTCACTATGGGATTTTGGCCATATTTGGACAGATCCTTCGTTGTCACTTATCCAGACCATATGGAAAATGAGGACTAGGGACCACACTATCCTTCTATGGTACCCATATGCCTGAATTGTATTTGTGATTTTTTTAAAAAATTTTCAAAAATTGAACTTTGAAATTTTTTTGGTGTTCACTATGGGATTTTGGCCATATTTGGACAGATCCTTCGTTGTCACTCATCCAAACCATATGGAAAATGAGGACTAGGGACCGCACTATCCTTCTATGGTACCCACATGCCTGAATTCTATTTGTGATTTTTTTAAAAAAATTTCAAAAATTGAACTTCGAAATTTTTTTGGTGTTCACTATGGGATTTTGGCCATATTTGGACAGATCCTTCGTTGTCACTTATCCAGCCCATATGGAAAATGAGGACTAGGGACCACACTATCCTTCTATGGTACCCATATGCCTTAATTGTATTTGTGATTTTTTTAAAAAATTTTCAAAAATTGAACTTTGAAATTTTTTTGGTGTTCACTATGGGATTTTGGCCATATTTGGACAGATCCTTCGTTGTCACCATTTTGTTTGAAACAAAGAGGTGACCAAAATATTGCCAACATTCTGCACACCCCAACAGTGTCTTAATGTAAGACACTTCTTTAATTTTTTGTTTTTTATTTAACAACTGCTGGTAATATTTTATACTAGGGACCGCACTATCCTTCTATGGTACCCACATGCCTGAATTCTATTTGTGATTTTTTTAAAAAAATTTCAAAAATTGAACTTTGAAATTTTTTTGGTGTTCACTATGGGATTTTGGCCATATTTGGACAGATCCTTCGTTGTCACTTATCCAGCCCATATGGAAAATGAGGACTAGGGACCACACTATCCTTCTATGGTACCCATATGCCTTAATTGTATTTGTGATTTTTTTAAAAAATTTTCAAAAATTGAACTTTGAAATTTTTTTGGTGTTCACTATGGGATTTTGGCCATATTTGGACAGATCCTTCGTTGTCACCATTTTGTTTGAAACAAAGAGGTGACCAAAATATTGCCAACATTCTGCACACCCCAACAGTGTCTTAATGTAAGACACTTCTTTAATTTTTTGTTTTTTATTTAACAACTGCTGGTAATATTTTATACTTTTTTCGGCCACATTAAAAACTTCGCTATCAGAGTAAAATTCTGATTCAGAATCTAAATCATTTTGTTGTAGTTCACTTGTCTTTTTTGTAAAATATTCCTGCAGAGATTTTTGCATGAAAATATAACGGCACTTGAATGTTGCACATTGATGCTAAAACATACCATTTTTGAAAAAGAAAATAATACATTAAAACGCAAATCTGTAAAATAAACTAAGTCACACAAATTAAGAAATATCACGGCGCAGCTGCTGTCATTGGCGGCTTTAATTGAGCCGTCTAAGCCTTGTAAGTCGGCGGCGGCGCGGCTTGGAGAAATCAAGCGGCGGCGGCGAGCCAATCAGCTTGATTCCCTGGCATACAGTACGTTACGGAAGGAAATATTGCTCTTCATTACATTTGCGGTCGGCTAAAGCGGCATTTAAGAAAAGAACAAAATTTTGTTTTTAAATTATGAACCGATCTTCACGAAATTTCACAGTTTCATTTCTAGTTCTCTAAAACTGTGACGTACCAAATTTTGTTATGATAGCATTATTAATTATGGTTTTAGGCGTACTAAACTGTTTTCCGAAAGTAGGGTTTCACAGTGTCATTTCTAGTCTTATAAAACTGTGACGAGCCAAAATTTGTTATGAAGCATTGTTAGTTGGGGTTTTAGGCGTACTATACTGTTTTCCGGGAGAAGGGCTTAGGGTTATTTACGGATCTTCACGAAATTTTACAGCATGATTTCCAGTCGAATGTGTAAATTATTCCACCATTTATGTTAGTTTTTGTAACAAAATTATCAATTTTTTTAGGTGGTGGTTCCACATTTTGATTCATAGCTCTGATCCTACTGAACCGATTTTGCTGAATTTCAATCCCAAACTTCTTAGGATAACTACAAGCAATTTGACACCAAGTTTGTTTATTTCTTTTGAGTTTTTTGAAAGTGAATGTGTTTTCAACAGACGGAGAGACGGACATGGCTAAATCGACTTAGAATTACTCAAGGACCCAGAATATATATGAATTCTTTATGGGGTCTGAGATGAATAATAAAAAAGTTTCACACGGAATGACAAACTCAGTATACCCTCTTCACAACTATAAAAAAAATATTTAAAACATTATAATATAAAAAGTCAATTATCGTCTAAATCTAAGCTAATAGGAAAATAGCTTATATATTTTGTGAGCATGCTTAAATGATTAAAATAAGATGGTTATAAAACTACGTACAAGAAATATGACAGCCAGCAAAGGCTTCTATAGTGTATATGCATGTGTAGCTTGTGTAAATGTACCTTGGTCCTTACACTAAGAGAAAAACCTTCGTTAATAGAACGATGTTTTACATTCCTGCAACGAATTTTGTATTTATTTTTTAGCCAAGGTATCGAATCATTTCGGCTACGAATATCGTTTCATTAAGTTCGAAATCGTCTTTAATTCTATGACATAAACTCTACAATACAATGTAAATTTTAATGTCAAACGTAACGTATCAGTTACGCAATGAAGTTATTTATGTAGTTCATATGATGTAACAAGTCATTAAATATATGTACTACTTTCATTTATTTAAAAACCTTGTTTCATTAATACAATGATATCTTTTTTCATTGTTTTACGTTCATTAAATGAAAAAAATTCATTAATGCTACGTAATTTTACATACTATAGTAATTTATTTATGTGTAGCTCCATTATTAAAACCGATAGCTCCATTATTAAAACTTTATTTTAACTCAATTGAGCTATTAAGTAAATTAATGTTCATCATACCTCGTAGGTTAAAGTAAAGTTGTAATAATGGAACACTTTTTATACGGCCGATAAAATCCTACCTTTAGCTATTGGTAAGTTGTGAAAACGGACTTAACCTCTTAAGACCCGAGCATTAACCCATTGAATTTTTACATTTCTTATATATTGTTTACACCTTTTTGGGAGGAAATAAGAAAACTATATTTTTTTTAAAAAAATTTTATTTGAATTCTTAGAAATTAAGGGGGCACATATGTGTACCTCAGGTCTTAAAATATGAAAAATTTCAACGTAAATTCTTAATTTCTTAAGATCAGAACTGAACCGATTAAGTAAAGGGCTTATTAACTATTTGTTTTATCTTATGAGGTGTAATTTAAATTTCGGTTTTTATTATTTTTTTAATTTTTATACCCTTCACCTCAGGTGGAAAAGGGTATATATAAGTTTGTCATTCCGTTTGTAATTTCTGCAATATTGATCTGAGACCCTATAAAGTGTATATATTTTGGGTCCTTATGAGGAGAGAACTTGATTTAACCATGTCCGTCCGTCTGTCCGTCCGTCCGTCTTACGTTTGATATGTGTTTTCCGGATACTCCAGACATGATAGCGGCTAGGTTGTTTTACATTTATGTCACATATAGTCCACCATTTCGTGCTATTAAAATTCAGCAAGATCGGTCCACAAATGGCTGAGATATGATCAAAAAACCACGACTGCCTCTAATTTTTTCCAAAAATCCCTCGTTGTTGTTGTAGTTTTATTGCTTTTTTCTGTATATCTGGAGAATGGCAAGAGCCAAAGTTTCCAAATTAGGTACACACATTTAGGTTGTCAATACACACCACCCTACAAAATGATGGCGGGATTGGAGAAGTGGGCGTTGTACCTCCCGTGCAAAAAAAATTAAAAATTTTATAAAAAACTAAATTTAAGGGCTGCCATATGTCCTATGGATATGACTTATATATCAAAATATCGGAAATTTTTAGTAGAACATATTTTATTAAAAACTCGAGAAAATCGGTTCAGATACAAACAAGTTTTTAATACCCACTTTCGGGAACCATAGGTCTCCTCGAGTCCAAGCTTTATAGCTCATGTAAATGGTAAATTTCTTCTTAAACACGTCGGTATATAAATCTGTCAAATCGGTTAAAAAATGGCTGAGTTATAATCAAAATACTGAAATCCCAAAAATTACTCTTTTTATACCCTTTACCTCAGGTGGAAAAGGGTATATATAAGTTTATCACTCCGTTTGTAATTTCTGCAATATTGATCTAAGACCCTATAAAGTATATATATTCTGGGTCCTTATGACGAGAGAACTTGATTTAACCATGTGAGGTCCCGCTACCCCCCCCCCCCCTCACCTCCCCCCCACTCACCACCCCCCCCCCCTTTCAATTGTTTATATATACTAGCATAACGCCCAATATGATTTTCGTTATCACCCTTCTTTATTATTTCATCTATTTAACGAAAATATTTTTACAAATAGAAACTAGGAATTTTTGTGTTTTTTTTGCTACTTAAAAACTCGCCAAAAAATATAAAAAAAACAAACAAACAAATACACATACATGGCATAAACTATTTTGGTGAATATATTTCCCAACTTTGCCATTGTGGTGAAAAAAAACATCAGAAGTAATTACAACTCAACTTTGTTGAATTTTGTGAACAGTAAACGTGCCATATTTCATTTTTATGATATTCGATTAACGTTCCTTCATGGTTCAGTTGTCTAGAGGGTGTGTTAGAAACTGGTTCGAATCTTGGTTTTTTAAAAAGAAAAATTTTTTTTTTAATATTTTTATTTTTTTTATGTTCTAAAAACGATTTAAAAAAAAATATTTACCAGTTTTCGCTTTTTAAATTTTATTTACAATGAAGTTTTAAGTATTGTAAATATGTATTAGCAGATATGATACTCTCTTTCGCTTTTGTATCAACCTACATCCACTCTTTTACAAATCATATCAAGATCAACTTATATCAGAAACACAAGAGCACTCATCCATACGCATCCACTTTAGAAAAAACACAGAAACAGATATAAACAGATGTATCTGTGCATGTCTTTAGTATTTATAGGTATGTAAAATTTATTTAGTTTTTGTCTAGTTGCTCTGTATTCTGCTCGCAAAATGGTGAAGGGTATATAAGATTCGTCACAGCCGAATATAGCACTCTTACTTGTTTTATTTAAACTGGTAGAAAAAGAGGTGCACATACATATGTGTACTTCAGGTCTTAGCGATTAGTTATTGATGAAAAATATCCCAACAGTATGGTTTTTTCAAACAGATAAATTCAGATGTAAAAATAATGGCTAAAACTTCTAAACCCTGCCATCTTTTGATATTGTTTTGAAGCGCAGTAGCTTAAAGCAAGTAATTAAACTGTTTCTATTGGTCGCACGATGTCGCTAGTCTTTAAAACATGTAAAATTTTAAGGTGCACATATGTGTACCCATGGTCTGAAGAGGCTAAGGGATTTTCAAATATTGTGGACAACTTGGAAAACCTTACAGGAAGGAACATACTTCTTTAAAAGATAATTACGCCCGCATTTGAAATCTATTCAAAATTTTTTTTAATTCTCAGATTCTCTAGTACTGATTCTCTAAGGGATTTTTGAAAATTGTGGAAAAATTGTAAGACCTTACAGGATGACACATATCTAATTTTAAAGATAATAACGCCAACATTATTCACAGTTTTCTATTTCACTTTTTAAAACTAAAACCTCTGGGATATTTTAAAAAATTTTTTAATTCTCAGATGTACTAGTACTGATTCTGTAAGGGATTTTTGACAATTGTGGACAAACTGGAACCCCTTACAGGATGGGACATATCTCATTGCAATGCATAATCTACATTTCACAACATAATTGTTGTCCTTAGTGACAAATAAAGGACTTCTCGTAGAAAATTTAGGGTTACCGCCAAGAAGTTAACGAATAAAAGATACCAGTTATTACAGTTATAAATGTCCTGCGAAAAACATATGTACACTGCGGTACATCCCATCCAGTGTTGCCAAAACTTGGTGACCAAAAATGGCTAAATTTACTGAAAAAAATGGCTAAAAATGGGCTAAAAAATGGCTAAAATTCATTTACAAAACAGAAAAATTAATTTATTTGAAGTTGTGTACGATGAAATTGTAAGTTAAGATCAATTTGTTAAATAAGAATAAAAGTAAATTAATATTTTGATAGATATTTAAAAAATTAAAACATCGATAAACTGTTTTAAACTATTAGTTTTAAATAATTTGAAGGTAAATCATAATCACGACAACATTTACCCAACCTTTTGAGTCCAGATCTACAATAAAAAACAAGAAAGAAAGTATAGTCGGTCAACCCCGACTATATGATACCATACACCAATTAGGAGATATATGTATACCAAATTTTATCAAATAATCTCCAAAATTGCGACCTATACTTTGCGCACAAGGTTTGCATGGCCAGCCAGCCAGCCGGACAAACATCGTTAATTCGGCTCAGAAAGTGATTCTGAGTCAATCGGTATACGTAAAGGTGGGCTTCGGACCAATATTTATAGGTGTTACAAACATCAGCACAAACGCATAATACCCTCTACTATTGTGGTGTACAAATTTTATTGTAATGGTAAAAATATTTACCTAATTGATAAAATCGAATTATGCCCGTAATTTCAACAAAAAGATATCTAGCTGTGTATAGATATCTATGGTGTATGGAATTTTTCATAATTTTAATATGTATGTCTTATCTACTGATTAAACTGTAGTGTATTTTACACCATCCATTTTTGACAGTTAATTCAAAAAATTTATAAAAACACAAATGTTGCCATATTTTTAAAGAAAATTTAAAGGAAAAAACACGTAGGTAAATTTAACGTTGAAATTACCAAACTAGTTCTAACGCATAGGTAAAGATAACTGTTAGGTACGAGCACGACCAGATATCTGTTTGTTGAAATTACGGCCATTAACGGTTGCTAAATGTAACGTAAACGATGTTTACTTGGCTAAATCCCCTTTCTACTTCAGCATTAGACCATGAAAGTGAGAAAAACTTTATAGTCAATTCTGAAATTTTCAAAAAAAATTTTGTTGCCGCCTGCATCTCTTTATTGAAATACTTGCAGCCAGAAAGAAACACCGATGTTTGTCTTGATCTATTTTATTTATATAATATTGGCATACTGTTCATTTATTTTGAAAGATGTTTCATCATCATAGTTTATAGCGATTTTTAAGAATTATGAAAGTTGTAATTTAAATTCAAGGCGTTTTAATTGTTCAAAATGTTTATATTACTTTTATAAATTTTTATAATAAAATAAAAATTATTCTTTTAAAAGAAAAACGGCAAAAATGGCTAAAAAAATGGCTTATGGCTAAACTAATTTTTTAATGGCTAAACAGGGTGAAAAATTGCTAAATCTAGCCACTAAATGGCTAAATTTACAACACTGATCCCATCACTAGCGCCATTAGTGTATAGAGTGAAAATGTGTATAGAGTGAATAACAATCTCGCTAGTCACTAATCGCAATGGTTCTCTTTCTCATACCACTTGGTACCCTATCCACTATTGTGGCGTGGGTATAACTATAATAATAGTTATAATTAGGGATGCGATTCCCATGCAAATGCATGTTTTTTGTCGATAGTCTAAGATTGGTGTCGACTAATTATCTTTCCGAATCATTAAATTTGCGTTAAAATAGCATCGATTTGTTTTTGCATATTGTTGCATATTTTGGTAAAAATGCATATTTTTGCATATTTTGGTTTTAAATGCATATTTTTGCATATTTTAACATTTTTGAGTGATATATTTTTTTAAATTTCCATATTATAGAAAAAAGTTCTTCGAAAAATTTCCAAATTGTATAAAAAACACTTCAAAAAAATTTTTTTTAAATCAATTAATAAATTTTTTTTTAGTTCTGCTTAAAATACAAGATTTCGACGAAAACATGGGTTACACCGAGTTGCAGAGGAAATTAGAAGCCAATTCGATAATAAATTTTTAACCGATGCAGCACCTTACATGGTTAAGGCTGCCAATTGTCCTAAAACAATTTATCCAAAACTGTTACATGCTACTTGATTGGCACATGGGTTACACCGAGTTGCAGAGGAAATTAGAAGCCAATTCGATAATATTGTTTTCATACAGGATTTAGTTCACTTAATAGTCAACTCAAATTAATTGATATGGCAGAAAGTAACATTAACATGTGGATAAAAAAATAGCCCGAAAAATTAAAAAAAAAATTCCCCAAAAACTGTTGCAAAAAAAAATAGAGGATTTCAAAACAATAAAACAAATTTCAAATATTTTTGATCTAGAATCAAATGTGGGATCTGAATTAGAAAATTAATATTCTTCAAATGAATTGGCATCCTTGAAGTATGACTCAACTTCCGTTGACGTTGAGAGATAATTTTTCATGTACAAAAAAAGCTTTTTAACAGACAAAGGCGTTTTTTTATTGAAAATGGTCAAGTTTTTAGTGCATATTTTTTATTTTTTTAATGCATATTTTTGAATTTTTAGTGCATGTTTTATGCGCATATTTTCGATTTTTTAGTGCATGAAAATCTCATTCCTAGTTATAATATAGGTATTCAAAAACCACAAAATTTTGAAATACATAATCATTTATCGACACTTTGCCCTTTTGTGTGACATCGGTAAATTTCCTACAAAATCGATAAATGGCAGCCCTGCTTCGGACACATTTGTGATTTTTTTGAGAGAACATGTGTCCCTGTGAGTGTTTTTGTTGTTGTTTGTTCGCCTAAACACAATAACAGTTCAGTTAATTCGACGGTTGTGTATGTTTTTAATTTATTTTTTGTTTCCTAATTAAGTTTTTAATTAAAATTAATTGAAAAATTACTAGTTTTTTCATTTATAGTGTATGAAAAGAGACGTTTAAACTTTTACTGCAGTATTTATAAAAAACTAAATTGTAGGTAGGTAGGCATTTGAAATCTATTTTAAGGAAAATCTGTATGGAAACTAGTATTAAAATTTATTTGAAATCTTAATAATTTTTCATGAATACGGCAGTTAAACTTTTTAAAAGATATACATACATACAAATGAAAAGCAAAAATAAACACAAATTTACGAAATCTATAATCATTTTTAGAAATTCCTTTTAGAAGAGTGTGTAAGAATGTAATTTATGAATAGGTATTGAAAATAAGCTTTAAATTGTGAACTGAAACTACTGCAAAAAATATATATGTATATATATGTACATATGTATACCTATGTATCTTAAATTATTCAATTAATATTTCAATTTTAATGTGTTGTTCAGTGTTACCACCAGCTAAATTGAATAAAGCAAATTACGCGATTTAGGTATAAAATAAAGTTTAACATAAAAAATAATTAATAGGAGATCCATAATAGTCAGTGTGATTCATAAAGTAACATAAAATAAAATAATGTTATTGAAAAATTTTTCGCATTTATTATTATGATGCATCACTGATAAAATGACATTTGCAGTGTGACCATATTAGCTTTTTTCGAGCTAAATTTAGCTTTATTATTTCCTTTTTAGCTTGAGATGTTTCATTTTGCTTTAAGCTTTTTTTCAGCTTTTTTAACGATGCATTTAGCTTTTCATAGCCTTTTTATACCCTTCACCTTAGGTGGAAAAGGGTATATATAAGTTTGTCATTCCGTTTGTAATTTCTACAATAGTGATCTAAGACCCTATAAAGTATATATATTCTGGGTTCTTATGAGGAGAGAACTTGATTTAACGATGTCCGTCCGTCTGTCCGTCTTACGTTTGATATGTGTTTTCCGGAGACTCCAGACATGACAGCGGCTAGGTTGTTTTTTTATTTATGTCACATATAGTCCACCATTTCGTGCTATTGAAATTCAGCAAGATCTGTCCACAAATGGCTGAGATATGACCAAAAAACCACGACTACCTCTAATTTTTTCCAAAAATCCCTTGTGGTTGTTGTATTTTTATTACTTTTTACTGCATATCTTTGGAACGGCAAAAGCCAAAGTTTCCAAATTAGGTACACACATTTAAGTTGCCAATACACACCATCCTACAAAATGTGGGCGGGATTGGAGAAGTGGGCGTGGTACCTCCCGTACAAAAAAAAATTAAAAATTGTATACAAATTTTAGGGCTGTCATATGTTCTATGAATATGACTTATATACCAAAATATCGGATATTTTATAAAAAACTCGGAAAAATCGGTTCAGATACAAAAAATTTATGACCAAAATTAAAATTTTTTTATTAAATACCCAATTTCAGGAACATTTGATCTCCCCGATTCCAAGCTTTATAACTCGTAAATGGCAAATTTCTTCTTAAACACGTCGCTACATAAATCTGTCAAATCGGTTAAAAAATGGCTGAGTTATACCCGAAATACTGAATCCCCAAAAATCCACAAAATAAAGACTAGAGAAAATTAGTATTGTTTGAAAAATGGATTTTCAAAATTTAAAATGCTACAAATAGAAATTTGCCAAACACGCGCAGCTTAGCAATTCATATTTCAGCAATATATAATGGCCTAATTTTGTTACGTATATTTTCCTTTTATCTGGCTGGTAGCTTCGGAAAAAATCATATAAGATTAAAACCCTATACCAATTTTTCATATCTTTTAAAGGAAAATATTTAAATTATAAAAGAACAAAATCATTTTCAAAAGGTTCACATCTAATTAGATAGTAATATAACAAAATTGAGAAATTTTCGAAAAGTGGAGTTAGGCCTTTTATTTATACATAATAATAATAAGCCTCTTCTTATTTTTTGTAACGTTTATGTTTTCCGTGAAAATAACTTAATAAAAATGAAAATGGTCTTATTTTTAAAGTTGCCCCTTTTTTTCTCAGAATTCCCCTCTTTGTGCCACTTTTATTTTGAAAATCCCCTTTTTGTGCCCCTTTTTGAAAATTTTGAACGGTAACGCTGGCCATATCTATAGCATATGTATTCAGTTTTTCAAAAATGTCTGCCTCTCACAAACTATCAAACCGATTTTAATGAAGTTTATAAACTAAACTAAATCTATATTTATATGGACATATAATCATGCTGTGTTTTTAAATACTGTGGTGTTTGTTACTTGTTTTAATTTAAATTTCGTGTTTATTTATATTTTAAAATTAATAAAACAGTTTATCCGAATAAAGTCTGGCAGCGCAGAAGAAATCGCTGTTGCAGATTTGATTTACATACATAAAATTAAGAATTTTTGTCAAAAGTTACACTTCGAAAAATTTCTTTAATAAACAGTAAATTGATGTGATTTATAAGAACAAAAAACATACATATTTCTACTCCATATTTCAGTGATAATATCAATACCACAAATCAATAATTGAACAAAAGCAAAGCTTAAGGTACGGTCACATATGGCAAACAATTGTCAAATTTTATTTGCCGGCAATTTTAAAAAATTTGTTAAAAAACATAAAAATTTTATTTGCTGGTCACACTACGCACATTTATTTGCCTATTTTTGTTTGTTCAAACAGATATTAAATAGCTTCAAATAAAAAATGGGAAAACATGTTTGCCCTGTGTTCACATATAAAAATATTTGCCTAAAAATAAATATTTGAACAAATTGTCAAAAATAAAAATTAAATAAATAAAATTACTTTTTATTAACACTAAAAATTATCATTTTGATGCAAAATATTGAAACTTTTATGGTTTTAGGGTATAGAAAAGCGAGAACAGCAGTTTTAAAAGTAAAAGAGGATTTACATAACAAATAAAGGGATAAATGCAATTTGGCAAAGTAATTTGCAGTCTTATACAACTAAATTAAACTATATTATGATCTAAAGCATTATTCGTTACGGTTTAGTTGCGCATATAATAAAGTGTTTTTAGACAGTGGATCTATTGTAAATTATAGACCGATCTTCACGAAATTTAGTTGTATGATTTCTAGGCATATAAATTGAGTTTGTGCAAAATTTAATGATAAAAGGTACATTCCGCCACCAATTTACGTTAGTTTTTGTTACAGAAATATTGATTTTTTCGGAAGGTTGTTTCACATTTTGGTCCATAACGCTTTTCCTAATGAACCAATAGTGCTGAATTTCAGTCCAAACTGCTTGAAAGAACTTGCCACCAAAATCGCAATTTTTGAGATAATCGGGTGTGTTCTAGAATCTGAAGTCACTCGAAAGTGGATTAATTCAGCATTTTTTGTGTTCTTCAATTCACCACCACATCTTTTTATTCGTTTTCAATTAGAGTAGTAAGGGGTTAAGCAAAAACATTTTAAGCAAAAACATTATTTTGCGAATATCGCTAATTTTTGCAAATTTTCACTGATTTAGCAATTTTTACAGAATTTTTGCCATTCGAAATATTAAATATTTTTGCGCATTTTCGCTATTTTTTGTTTTTTTCTTTGTTTTTTAACCCATACATTTTTGGGTTTGTTTCCAAGTTTGCAATTTTTCGTGATTTTCCGCTAATTAGCAATTTTTATCGAATTTTGGCCATTCCCTATAACTTTAGGGACTTTTAGTCAATTTTATGGATTGTTTGAAATTTAAAAATTGATCACTATTTTTGCAATCTTCGCATATCTTTGCTGCGCTTTTCGGCAATCGTCGCCATTATTAAGATAGCCCCACATATAAACCGTAGTCACCTATTTTACAGGGCACTATCAATGAAACATCATAAATTTTTTTTTCTGCACAAGAACTTAGAATACACAAAAACATGCGGATTTCAGAACACCAATATCTGAATTATGCGGATTCCAAAAACACACCTGAAAGTAATGAAATGTTGTTTACGTTTTTATTGTTATAAGAGGTGGAAAGAATCGGTCGATAATTTCACATAGCCCCCATAACAACTTATTTGTCCATAGACAATCTATTATCACCTTACCAAATGTTATTGTAATCGATCCATATTTTACCAAAGCTCTTATACAAATACCACTTCTGTAAATAGCTTTAAATGTCATAATAATCTTATAAATGTCGGTTTGGCAATAATTTCTATAATAGCTTGTATGTTGTGTCAAAATTTTATCTTGGTAGGCCGAGAATTGGTTCTAGGCCACTTGCTACAATCACTTCAAGACAAAAAAATCTCATAAAGATGTCTATGTCAGTATATTATTCGGCACTTATATGTTTTATATAAATCTAAAATACATTATATAATTTTATTTTGGCTGGTCTCTGATTGTCCACTGACCCCAAACTTGTACACTCTCAAAAATTTATCTATTTATATAGATACGCCATGCTTGCAATTCATAATTCGTAACATAGGCTCATATAAATTACCCATTTACTTAAGAAAAACGTATTTTGTAACATCTGGAATCCTATTTACCGCGCAACTCTTTGCTAAAAAGAGAACGCAGTAAAATTTTTTACATAAATAAGTTTTTTCGTCATTAAAAACTTATTTAATTTTGTTAATTTTTTAAAGTTTGTTCAATAATTTTTATTTTAAAGCTTTTTATTTGCCGCTGTTTGGTCTTACAAACTTTTTGTAAGACCAAATATTTATTTGCCTTAAAACGAAGAAAATATTTGAAGTTAAATGGTCACATTAGGAGCATTTTTGTTTGCTAGCAAATAATTTTGTCTGCCCAAAATCAGCTGTTTTTCTGTTTGCCCCTCAGAAATATTTTGTGGTCAGATTAGGGCAAACAAATATTTGATATTTTTTGACACATGTTTGCCATATGTGACCGTACCTATAGAGTAAGTTTTATGCCTATGCCTATTGCATGAGAATTTAAAAATAAGGATTAAGCATATAGTACTTTTCGTTTATAGTCACTACAGTTTTTAGCCACTTGCGATATATTACAATTTATCTGTTTTTTCTGCCGTTATAAGTAAATTTAATATAAAGAATTTACGTGATAGTCCATTTAGCGATGAAAGCATATTTGCCACATACTTATTTCATCTATAAGCAGTCATCAAGAGCAAAAGTAATTCGAATTATGGGCGTTATAGTTACATTAGCAAAACGTTCTACATTCTTTTTAATTTTCGAAGACTCAAACCATTAAAAGAACTAAGAATTAAATCGTTTATTTTTTTTAATCATGAAAAAAATTAGTTTTTGGCTTAGGTATCAGGGAAAAATATCTTGTTTGTCCTTCTTATGAATGTTGTTGTCGTGGTCGAAATATAGTCGTTTTTCAAAGTTGGTATTATGATTGACGCAAACGACATATCGTCGTGCCGGAGTTATCTTGTCGTATATCACAAAATAAAAAAAAAACGAGATAAGATCGTTTCATGTGGTAAATTGAATAGATCTATCGATCTGCGCAATCCTCATGTCTCTATCTCTTATGGTTAATGCGAAATTGCAAGGCCATTTTGTTTAGCGAAAAATTTAATGCGTTAAGCTTTGTACAGACGATGGTCAGATCTTTCAATATTGGTAAGCAGCGTTGCTTTAATTGCATTAAAATTGGCTAAAATGTCTTACAACTGTGTGAACATTGTAAGCACATTTGTATTTGCAGAAGTGCAAAATTAATGCATCTGACAATGGACCATTGTCAGAAAAATATTGCTGTTTGCAACGTCTGCTTACAATATTGTAAGATCTGACCATCGTCTGTACGAAGCTTTATAATATCGTATGTAGCATAATTGTGGATATACGACAAAAAGCGTATGAAAATTTTCAATTAAAAAATTCTTGCGTTAACTTGTTGTTTGTGAACATATTTTGTTTTATACATATGTAAAGAGTTTTTCAGATGTAGTACACAACGGCTGTTTATATTGATGGAATTATTGCTATATTGCTTAAATTAATTTTATTGTTAAGCAATTAAAGGTTTATTATTCAAGGTGGTCAAACCATAATGCACGATGTTAATTTTATATAAATCAAAAAGTTCGCATAGAATTATCTTAATATTTGTTATTGTTATAGAAGGATCTAATGACATACCTCTGTCCGATGGTCCACATTTCCAATGGTTTTGGGACATAATTGAGGTTCAATGTCCTTAATGTGCTTAGTTATCTCATCTTTTAGCTCTTGAATTGTTCTTGGTTTACTGACGTTCGCTTTTTATTTTTAATATTACCAAAGAAAGAAAGCCAACGGTGTCAAATCACATTTGTGGCGGCCAATTAACATGGCCATTGAATTTTTCGCGCAAAAGAGCCATTGTTTCGTTGGCCGTGTGACACATTCTGTTGAACCTACTTATCGTCCAGGTCCATATTCTGCCAACAGGAAATCCGTTATCAACTCGCGATAGCGAACACCATTCACAGTAACTGCTTAACATACCTCATTTTCGAAGTAGTACGGCCGGATTATGCCTCCTGGCCATAAGCCATGCACATGCGTTTTCACATTTCCTACAGAGCCGGTTTGCTGAAATTTGCGCACAGTTCTCCCGATTGTGGACACATTTGATCGATTAAGCTGACCAAAAAAATCAAGATGTGCGTGCACGAAATGTATTTTTGATTTGAATGCCCACTTTTGTTAAAGGTTTCAACAATCTTAACGCGCTGCTTAATGCTTTACCTCTCCATTGTTGAATTTGACACTGATACAAAGAACTGTCAAATTAGGTTGGATTTGACGTTACGGTGGGACTCGCAATTAACATCGTACATTATAGTTGGCCCATCCTTTAGTAATAATAAGCCTCAAAATTATTCATAACTATACTATAACTACTATAAATTTGTCACTAGCATAAATTTTCGTTTCGAAAATTATAATTTAATTTTTAATATTGGTGAAACAATTGAATGTAGTTTTTTAACACCTTATTTTGACTTATATCCAACAAACTAAAAAAAATTTCGGAAAAGGTGGCGTATACGACAAAATTCAAAAAATTTTTCGGACGTGACAATGGCTATAGCTTAAAAATTTTTTTCCATGACTTTGGATATTTTTACATAAATCGATAAAGAACTTCAAACACAAAATCTGACAAAACTATTGGCCGACTTTTTTCACGTACATTTTTGTGTATGAAAATTTTAACCTTAAGATTCGATTTCCCAAAAAAAAAAGTGTTGTGATATACGGCAAGATAACTTCGGCACGACGATATGTACGGCGAACTTTTTACTTATGTGTTTTACATTGTCGTTGTCGTGATTTCAAACGGCTATGACTTTGAATACGACAACGACTTCAGTTAACTTTTTTTTGAAAATTAATTTCTGCTAGTAAAAATTTTACTAGTTAAGTTATGTTCATACCTATTAAATATTTGGTGTTCCTTGTTTTAATAAAAAAATTAGCTAGACCAAACATCATTATACAGTTTCTTACTTCATTGCTATCCAAAGGATAGCTTAGGCAAAATGTAACAAGAAGATACAATATAATAGTCTGGTAGTGTATAAAGTCATTCCTGAAAATTGAAGGAATAGGACTATTACAAAAAAGCTTTATAAAATACATAACTGAAATTTAGCTCATAGAATAAATTCGAAAAATAAAAAATGTTGAATGTTTCTTAATTACATTACAGAGTTGTAAATGAATCTTTTCGAATTAATTCGTGAATCATTCATGCACTGAATTAGCAAATGAATTAATTCTTTTCACACAAAAAAAAATGAATTGAACGAAATTTGAGTCAATTCATTTGAATTGGGCAAAATGAATTGCAATTCATTTTTAATTCAAATGAATTGGTAAAATGAATTGCAATTCATTTCCAATTCATTTGAATTGAATTGACTTTGAATTAAATCAAATGAGTTAGAAAAAATGAAATATCATTCTGGTCAATTGGGTTTGGTAATTGTCTTTTTTCTTGTCCGTGTGTGTGTCTTCATTGCAATTAAATTATAACTTCTGTCAATTTATGTACTTTGTTTTGTCCTTATGAAGATTTTTGTTGTGTAAGTAGTTATTTATTATTGTATTGAAAATGCTTTTTTGTTTGTACTACCAAGGCGAATTCAGTTCAGGTGGCGGCAATTCTTCAACAATCAAAAAATAACAGAAACAACAGAGGTTTTTTGCATTGAGTTGTTAGTGTTTACGGTTCGAAATGTCAACCAAATACATCGATCAAGTGTGCGCCGCGAAAGCGCTGGCACGAGTTAATATGCTGGATCAAATTTTCTATGACCCTAGCGCACAAATGGACCAAAATACCAGAAATTTGTTATCCGATGTTGTCTTGCAGCTAGTAAAAGTGTATATAGATATTTTATAGAAGCATTACCAAATTACACAGCATAACGAAATTGAGCTTTTTTAAATTTGCCAAGATAAAAATAGCGGATTCTTATGTCCTTTATCTGCTTATGAAGATATAGTGTACTCTTTAATTTGCATGACTTAAAATTTTTTTTTGATCATTCAGTCAGTATTTCACGAATGATCCTCATAACCTTAAAATACTTTCCAAATGAATGTGATATGAGCAAAAAACCACGACTGCCTCTAATTTTACCTAAATCTCCCTTGTTGTTGTTTTTTATTTTATTTTTATGCGTATCTTGAGAACGACATGAGCCAAAGTTCCTAAATTAGGTGCAGGCATATTGCTTATCAATACACAACATTCGACAAAATGGGGGCAAAATTGGAAAACTGTAAGTGGTACAAAGTTGATTTCCTTATATCTAAAGAACGGTACTTATATAACTTTCTGTTGATATAGCATTATGGTGAAGGGTGAAGATTCGGCATATCCGAATATAGCACTCTTAATTGTTTTTTACTAGTATTGTCATATACATATATTTAAATATGAAAAAATAAACAAAATTTTTATAAAATTCACGTAACAACGGTATGAAATTCTATTTTATGTAACTACGGTACATTAAACTTCGGTAGGCTTTTGTATTTTTTTTCATATGTGAACACAGTAACGAACAGCTGATTCATACGTTACAGATACGGCACAGCAACGTTCGCATAACTCCGCTTTAAACTTTCGACGAGTCTTGATTTTTTTTCTCGATTCATCGGAATTAGCAATTTATGTACTTCATTTTGCAAAAAAATATTATTAGTGTTCATTAATAAAACAATTGTGTTTATAGGTACATAAATACATTCATACATACATATGTATATTTATAATAAATAAAAATTAGCCTAGATATATTTTTCCAATTGTTACCTTGATACTTTCAAGATTTTCGAAATGTTGCAAGCTAATAATTTTTAATTATAAATTTAGTAGATAAAAGACACCTAGCAACTCTGATAAAATAAGTGCTCATTTACCTGCGCCTGCACAATATTTTTATGATAAAAAACATTTTTACCAAAGAAAGATGCATGTGCATATGTACCTATGTATGTACATATGTATGTTTGTATGTTACTTTTTCTGAAGTGCACCTTAAGATACATACATACATACATACGTCATATATCAATTTGCCAAATCCATGTCCAGTCCCGTGTAGGAACATCCAAAATGTCGCTCTACAAAAACTTTAATAAAATTATTTTCACATTAATGCTTCATTAAAAGGCTAAAATCTACAAAAATGGAATTCAAATCCATAATGGCAATTGTTGTATAGAAGTCAAATGAATGTTAAAATCGTGTTTTTCTTTTCATTTCGTTTTATTTTTTTTTTATTTCACTTTTTATAATTTCATACAAAAAGTAAAAAAAAATATTTATTAAAAAATTAAATTTATGTTAGAGAACATTTATTTTTACATTGAACGGAAATTAAAAGAGAACAACTGTTACTAACACTTTAACCCTCTCTCTCTCACTCGCTCACACTCATCACTGCTAAACAATGTAATAAATTGTGTTCTTTTTTTTTGTGTCGTTATAAAAAAGGAAATAGCGGTGAACGGGTTTAGAAAATAAATGAAAAAAAAAGAAATCTAGAAAAGAAAATCTTCATGTACATGTGGAAAATATAAATTTTACATTGTGCCAACAACAACAAATCTACGACTTGCACATTAAACCGCAACAGCACGTTTTTCCTGACTTTTTTCTTTATTGTTTTGTTTTACTGCTTCAAGTTTGAGCGTGTGCGAGTGTCTGTTTTATTTTTCAGCATTTTTATTTTTTTGCAAACGCATTGATGTCTGTTTCTAAGCTTTTTCATTTGTATTGATTTTTTTAACTTGCTACAACATACTTGATGTCTGTTTCGTTGTCTGTCTGGTCTGGCCTGGTACGAAGTCCGTTCAAAATACGACACGAGGTAAATACACCAGACCACCAGTCAAACAAACAAGCCAACAACAAACATTCTCGTTAAATTATTTGTACTTGGTTGATTTTTGGCACATTAAAGCAGTGTTGCCAAGGTCTAATTTTTATGTTTTTTATAGGCAACACGAGTACCTATATACATGCAGGGTTAGGTTGGCAATTTTAGAAAAGTGTCACAAAAATGGGATTTTCCAGAAAAAGTGGTCAAAAAGCGTATTTCAATCAAAAAAGAGTCAAGTTTTTTATAAGCAGTATTTTCCATTTTAAAGAAATTCACCCCTATCGTGAATAAAAATTCCTTGGGAGTTTTTTCCCATTTTTACAATTGAATTAACATAGAAAAAATGTAAAAAGGGGAAAAAAACTCCCAAGGAATTTTTATTCACGATAGGGGTGAATACCTAATAAGAGCAATTTTTTATAAACAAACAAAAACAAGTATGATAGTCAAGCCCGACCATATGATACCCTACACCACAGTATTTAAAAACACATCATGTTTATGTGTCCATATAAATATGGATTTATCTATGTTTATAAACTTCATGAACATCGGTTTGAAAGTTTGTGAGAGGCAGAAATTGCCTCCTACCTCCCCTTCCATATAGATATGGAAATATCTATGTTTTAAATATCATTAAAATCGGGTTGAGAGGCAGAAATTGCCCCTATCTCCCCTCGTGGTCCTATTTCCACATTTTCTTTTAAGCAATTATTTTATAAGAAATTTATTTCTTATGTTACTGTTTTGATATTTGATCAAATTTCGATTTTTTTTAAACTAGAAATCACTCTACTGAATTTTGTGATGAACGAACTATAATTTATGACAGCTCCAATATAATATCTAGGTAGATCGAACGGTTCGACCGATTTTAACCGGTTATTTTAGTTTTGCCCAAGTCGAATATTTTAAAATGGCAATTTTTCGAAGAAACCGGCTATTTTGGTAAAATAAACCGGTAATTTTAGTAATGTGTAAGCAATATACGTTTTCATGACTTTTGTTATAAATGTACTCGTAATTTAAGTATTTTTCTAATTTAATGTTGGGAAAACTTGAACTTTTTATGAAAAATTTTAAAAAATTTAACAAAAATCAAAAGAACATTATAAGCAATGTAAATACAAATCGCTTATACAAGCATGTGTTCTTTTTACAAAAACCAAAAACAATTCAAACAAATTATATATATTTAAAAAAAAAATGTCATCGCTGGTGATATTTCGAACTGAGTTTAAAGGCAAAGGTCCTAAAATGTTAAGAACCGTATTTGGACCCTCTGGACTACCATTCCTATATGGTGGTATGTATATGCTTTCTATGTGTGAAGTTAAATATTAAAATTTGTAACCCTAGACACATTCTGTTATGTTAACAGAATGATGTTAACCACTTAACAGAGCTTATGTTAACGCTGTTATGATCAGGGTTGCCGTTTGAAAAATTTTTATCCGATCAAAACTGTCTTCAAAACCTACCAAAATGCTTTGAAACCGACCAAATTTTTGAAATATTAAAAATGCAAAAGGGCCTATCATAATTTTTAAAAAAATTTCAGTAGCGATACGACTGAGATTACAAAAACAGTTTTTCAGGATAGTGTCAATCATGCGTAATGTGTTAACGATATTAACCAGAAAACCCCGTTGTTATAATCACAGTAGCTGCCTTTTGATTAAGTTATCTCTCTTTTTCTTAAAATGATCATAGGCCCTTTTGTGTTTTATGTGACGATATGTATGTATATGTATTTTTGATAAAAAGTATAATTTTTATTGGATAAAGCAATAAATCTACATACCTATTATTATTTTTTGTAATTTGCAATTATAGTAAAAACAAAACAATATAGTAAAAACAAAAAAGTAAGCCTATGTTCACACCTATTAAATATTTAACGCTCTACACGTAACCTCTAGTTTTATTAAAAGTTTATTTGCTGGTAACGTTTAACTTTAACAAAATGTATATCGTCATCTTAAAGACCTAATAACCAATCTGCAAAAATTTCAAAATTTAGTTTTTTATGGATTTTTATTCCCTATATCAGAACCAATATGAGTGCAAAATTTTGATCATGTTATATTAAAAATGACAAAGTTTTTGTACATAGAGGACCTTTACGCACAAAAAAAAAAAAAAACATCAAAAATCACGATAAAAGTTTAATTTTGTTGCATAGTGTAATTTAAACAAACATTTAGTACTTGTTTTTGCAAAAACCAGTAAAAGAAACTACTACTGTAATTATTTAATGTATGTAATATTAATGTGTATAAAGAAATTTTTATTTATTCATACTAATTAGTACTGCAGATCGGTTATTTGGTTTCAAATTTTTACAATTCCAAAAACCTAAGTGCCATAACAGAAGCTGTGATTAGAAAAACAAAAATTTCTTTACCGATATATACTACTGGTTTCATTTTTTATCAAAATGCGTAATTTTCGTCTCAATATCGTTAATAGTTCCAATTTTATAACGTTTTTTCCCTCTCCTGTAAACTTTTGAAAACTGCAGATAGGTTATTTCGTCTTTTAGGTGACGATATATACAAATTCATTTAACAACGCTTATAAACTAGAATAATTCATTGATCGTATGCAATAACACATATAGAAGACCACTACTAAAACGTGAATCAAAATTTATTAACTTAAGTTTGTACAATTTAAAAAAAAAGTATTAAACTTTATAAGACATATGTATGCTGAAAATCAATACATCCTAATACCTTGCAGACAACGTAAAAAATTTATCAAAGAGTTTTACAATGCATAGTTGGCTTATTGTTTACGCGCTGATAACTTGCTCTGTTCTGAAACTCATCCATACTTTCTACAAGTTCTGCGGTTCTTATACGATTGCCACTGTTCTACGATTCTTACAACATCTTCCTTTAAGAAGTCCATCTTGTATAAGAAACACCTAATACAGAACAGAATTCCTGAAATTCTTTTATTTATGTTATTCTTTTAGGACTATATGAAAAAACACAAAGAACCTTAAAATTTTTTTCATTGCTAAGTAAGATTAACTGCCTGTTCATCTATTTCTGAACGAAGACTTCGTTTGCTTAAATTGCATTTATAACGAAAACAAATTATACAATATTGTCTTTGTTTTACATGTAATTTAAGCGAACGAAGTCTACGTTCGACATCGATGAATGGGCTATAAGCTTACCAACAGTTCCAGTCATGGCGTGAGCCCCGTTTGTTGCCAATCCGATCAAATTTTGTATAGGAATATTGTTTGTTGATAAAAAGTCTTTTACAAGAAGAAAAATTTAAACGCTATCTGACTTGGTAAGCTCGAATAAGATGACAAAACTATCCTTTATAAAACTAACACCTTCAAAGTAACTTGCTCCTAACGTAATATCAATGCCATATCCATAGTTTCATCAACAATAAAAAAAAAAAAATTTTGTGTTTGTTAAAAAAGCTATGAGATTTGTAATTGTCTGCTATCCGTCAAATTTTCTACAACCGACCAAAATTAGGTTTGGCCTACCATCCGACCAAACCAAAAATATCCGACCAAATTTGGTCGTAAAAGACCATGTTCGGCAACTCTGGTTATGATGTATGCGTCCAGATTTCTGGAAAAGGAGTCAACGTGGGCAAAAAAAAAATGATCAGGATTTATGGACACTAAGTTTCTGCATCGTTTTCCATCCCCAGAATTTTTAACAGAGCGACTTGGAGCGACTTATGGCCAATTTACTCTTTTGAATTCTCTGGGGGATGAGTCCAGATTTCTGGAAAAGGAGTTAACGTAAGCGAAACAAAAATATAAAGATTTGTGGACAATACTTTTCTCCATCGTTTTTTATCCCCATAATTTTTAACAGAGCGAGTTGGAGCGACTTATGGCCAATTTAATCTTTTGAATTCTCTAGGGTATGAGTCCAGATTTCTGGGCGAAAAAAAAAATGGTTAGGATTTGTGGACAATACTATTACCGATCGTTTTCCATCCCCAGAATTTTTAACAAATTTTAAAATTTAACTTCACATACATACAAAATAATCATAGTTATTTTTGGGAATACAAAATTTATTATTAATAAGATCTCTGTATGACGTGCTAAATTCCCAATTTTTCATATTTGATAAACACACTGAAATTTATTGTTGAGGGAAAGCTAGCTTCTATGCGCATTTCATATGAAAAATTGGGAATTTAGCACGTCATACAGAAATAAGTTTAAAGAGAAATATAAAAAAAGCCATGTAACGTGGTTTTGTCGTTGGCTGGGGTAGTTCAGCTGTGTCCAGGGTCGACTTACGGAATCCACGAACCTTAAGTGAAAAACACGAATGATTTACCCTTTCGGGGTTAACAATAATCTCTTAACTTTATTGGTAAATTTACAATTCAATTACAATACTTTGTTAACTTCATTTAAAATTACTTGCAGCACGGCAAACAGGCAGGAATTCGGCGGAATCTCCTTGGCTAGCGTATTCGAGTCGGGGTCGGGTGCGAGGTCGGGATCGGGTTCTCTTTAATGCACGGCAATGATAAGGCGGCTCGCCCTCAGCGGTCGTTACAATTTGTTCTTATGCCTAGGTATCTAAATAATACAATTCATCCTTATATACTAAGCTAACTACTGATTTAAGAGAGGACTGGCGGCCGAAGTCCCAGTACAAAACTGTTGACCGAAGTCACAGTACAAAAACTGGTAACCGGAGTTACAGTACAAAAACTGTTGACCGAAGTCACAGTACAAAATCTGTTAACCGAAGTTACAGTACAAAAACTGGTGACCGAAGTCACAGTACAAAAACTGTTGACCGAAGTCACAGTCAGGGTTGTGAACTATTTCTAATCAAAAAGCGCCGTGCCCCCAATCAAAAAGCGCTGAAAAGCGCTAAATAAAAAACTTACTGAAATGTTTAAGAACCAAGTTTTATTAAGAACACTGGCCGTCAAAAAAATCGTTTTAATTTTTTTAAATTTTCAGTTTTTTCTATGATGTCTAGTTTTTTTTATGGGCTAGGCTAATATTTCGACAGAAATAACTTGAGAGCGATTTTGATCATTTACAAATGATTATTTTCAAAATAATTTCTTAATTAGTGGCGACCATTTTTTCATGTTAACTAGACGTGATTGAATAAACTTTATCCCATCTTCGTTATCTACAGGATTTTTTAAAAGTTTCAGTCTATCAAAACAAACTCTTCCGAACATGTCGACTGTCGTTGTTCTTTGTTGTGTACAACTTTTCGGTTTTTACTTTTGCCTTGACTGCGACTGTTTTCATTTAATAAATCAGAATTAAAGGCAACGGTTTATTTTTGTCCAATGACAAATGAAGAAGTCGAAGTTACAGCCTAATCTTAGGACTTTTACTATCTCAACTGCAGCTTTTTAAACACTGCTTAATACAATAGTATAAGAAGTACCAGGTATGTTCATTAGGGAGAGTTTTCATTATTTACCCATGTAATGTCAAATTAATTTATTTGATTTTTAAAGCTTGTTTTAATTTTTTTCCATATTTTCTTTTGTTTGACGTTATATGGGTTTTGAAATTGATAACAAAATTTCTAATGACTATACCTTGTTCTTATTCTACCATGCTTAATACGAACCAAACAAGTTCAAATCCGAAAATTATTTTTGGATTTTCTTGTTTTAAGAAACGAAATGGATTGATTACTGAAGAAAATAAACTTCTTTCCTAGTATAGTATGAGTTTCAGAGTTAAGATTTAAAAAACGGAAACAAATGTTGGTTGCAGGGCTGTCAGATATGGCGATTTCTCGCCAAACGTGGCGATTTTGAAAAGTGTTTGGCGATGGGATTTCCCATTTGGCGACTGGCGACACATTGTCCCGTGTAAACAGTTCTTAAAATAAATATAACTAGATGACCCGTGCGAATATTGCGCACCGTAATTTTTATCAATGAAAATATAAATTTTTCAATTTCTGAAACAGAATTTTTAATGAGAAAAATCGCTGTTCGATATCTCTTAGTTCATGTAGTACCCAATTTTCTTACTTTTTTATAAATGATTTAATTTCTTATTCCAGTCACGTCTCTTATTCAGGGTTGTCAGATCGCTATTGACCTTTTTCGCCAAATTCAATGTCAAAAATCGCCAAAATCGCCAAAGCCTTTATTTTTATTTTTTTGACAATAAAATATAGATGATTTAAATTATTAAACATATTTTTTATAAATCTTAAAAAATAAATTTGTTCAAAGTCGCTAAAATCCGCCAAAAATTTAAAAAAAGTCGCCATAATAAATATTCTGTTTAGTTTTTATTTAAAACCAAGTAAATATGATTAGTGAAGACAAAAAAGGAACATTGCACTATTATATGGTTAATAGTAGTCTACTAAAAGCAGCAAAGAAAGAATTTTTGTGGTTAGTATTAAACAAATATTGGATATATGTATGTATGTATGTAGTGTAGTTCTATTATATATCTAAAACGCTATACACTTCAGCGCCAAAACAATTCTTTTTTGAAATACATTATAAGTGAATTAAAAAAAGAAGTGCATCATGTAGTATTAACATTCATATAGTAATTTATAACTCGTAACACCGCGTCAAGAACTGCATTCTATTTAGAAGGAGAGTTTTAGTGAAGTTCGTTATTGAAAATACATTTTCAGCACAGTCATTACTAGTTGGATTTAGCACCATATAATGAACAGCCAAAGTAAGTAATTTAAAATGGTACGTACCTGACGTGTCCTAATAGCTATAGACTTTTGGCCAAAGCTGATTTAAATAAGATGTAATATCATCCAATTACAAACGGTCATTTTGTCCATTGTGTTTCATAAACATCCAAAAGTACGTTACGATTCATTAATATCTTTAATAACAACGAATTTTGTTTGTGATAATAATTTGCCACATTTTATAATGGAGAAATGTTCGTAAACTTGAAATAGGTATATTCATGCTTTATTATTTTTTTTTTAATATGAAAAATAATTTTCTCCTGGATTTTCAATATATTCGTCAGACATTTCAACATAACATAAAAATTATTAAAATTATGTTTTATATTTGTATGCTCCTGAGTACATCAGAAACTTTTTAATGTGATTAAATCTCATATTATAAGTCTTTATTGTTTATGTGCTACATTATTGTACTTATTTTATTGTTTTATAATTTTTAAATAGACAATCCCTTGAAAAAGTCGACAAACAATCGACGAAAGTCGGGAACAAAATATTGTAATTAAAAATTTAATTTAATTTACATTGAAGAAATTTAGGCCCTATTAGCTTGACAAAAATAACATTCATAAATTCATCACTCTGGCCAAAGAAACAACTACAGCAATAACATAATTTAGTTTCAAATACATACTGACTATGAAAGTCTAAAATTTCATACATAAAAATACTAAAATAAAAATAATATAATTTTTTCGTATTGAATTTAACGAGTTTCAAAACAAATGCATGGCTCACCAAAAATAGCCAACAAAATCGCCAACTATTTTAAAATATCGCCAAAAAATCGCCATGTCGCCAAATCGAATATTAGGTCGCCAATCAAGTTTGAAAATCGCCACGTTTGGCGAGAAATCACCACATCTGACAACCCTGCTCTTATTCTATATTCTTAAACTTTTGTAGCATATTCGTATATATGACATCCTGAACAGTACCAGACAAGAAAAGCTTCGAGCATTTACTTATATGCACACATACATACATGTTTTTCAAATATTTTGGATTTTTGATATTTTTACTTAGCATAGAGTTAATCAAATTTAATTTTCATTAAATTACTTTTACTGAAGGAAGGAATTTTTACAACATGAAATTTTATTAAAAATTATTGATAATTTTCTTGGCTGAGCTGGGGCTCGAACCTGTGTTGAATTTTAACATGTTTCTAGACTCACCACGTTCTTCCATCAGAATTCTTTGAGTTCTAACCTCTGTACCACTGCGGTGTCTGCCAGCCAACAGCCAAATTATTTAAATTTATTTAAAAAATGCTTTCCGCTCTTCTTTAAGTTAATTTATAGTCAATAGGCGTGAGAACAACGGTTTTATTTCAAGTAATCTGATGATTTTTTTTTTCAATTAAAAAAACGGAAAGCTAGAAATTCTCAAAAAAAAGAAGAGTTTTTTTTAAGTCAATTTTACCATTTTGACGATTTGTTTGGAAATTTTGCCGATTTGTTACACATTATTATCTGCTACTAACATCTTTATCCATAGATTACATCTTTACCCAGGCTAGGGTTTCTTGTTAGAATGACCGTTTCGTTTTCGGTAATAAAGTTTATCAATTATTAGTAAAGACCTGCACGAGTGTATCAGTAAGTATTGTTGAAACAGATACACCAGATATATATCTGTTACTACTGATATAAATGAGAGAATGAGTGTAACTGATATTGTATGGTTTTGCTTTTGCCCAAACAAAAACAGATGCTTATGGTTTTGGATTGAGTATGTCATAACATTTTTTGTTGCTTACAAATATTTGTTGTCACCATAAGTATTTCTACAATATCTGTGGTAATCTGTTGTATTTTTAAATATTGTTGGCGAGTTGATGAAAATAAGAGAGTTTGTAAAAATTTGTATAAGATCTCAACCAAGGGTGCCAGATGGTTCTAGTAAAAAATCGGCATATTTTCAAAAACAAATCGGAAATCAAATCGAAAAAAAAACAACAAAGCAAAACCATTAACCATTACATAATGCTTTAAAAAAAATAAATAAAAATAAATGTTTTATAAATAAATTTTATTTAATTAAAAAAATACGGGGTTCAGATAGCAGATTTATATTTTCAAACTTAAATAATTGACACTAAGTTTTATTAAAAGCATTGAACGGTAGAATGGAAATGAGGATTTTATTTTTTAAAGAGTATGTCATCCACATGTCTTTTGTCGACTTGAACACACTGTTCAAAACGGAGCCTTGTTTTTCGAGAATTTAAAAAAAAAAATGACCCAATTTTCTCATGCGTGGATAAGGCACACCAAACATTTACCCTCGGGCAATGTAAAAGTATTTAATGTTTCAATCGAGGGTTGGAGGTTCTTGGAGACCAGTAACGGTAGATTTGTTTGTTGACGTGGCGATTTAAGTGAAAATGAACTTTGAACAAAATTGTCGACGAGCAATTACGTAAGAATCATTACCCTTAAAAAATGTCTCCTCAGCGAACGCGCGATGCTCACTAGACTACTGTGACTGACAAATGCTCCCAATTGATAATTCCAACGGCGCCAACCTCCCTCCACACCTTTTATTACTTTTTGAAATAATCGCATTTAAAAATATAATTTTGCCACCAGACACCCTTTATATGAATAGATTTTACATAAGGGTAAATTGCAGGGACCGTAATAAGAGTGATCCATATAATTTTAGCTTGAAAACTCTCGATATTAGAGTCAGCGGAGACCTACATATACTGTCTTATACCAATAGGACCGTCTCTTAAAGAACCTATGGTGATCTAGAATAAACGATCTTAACTCCACAGTTAAAAATAATTTTCAACGAAAAAATAAAAGTAGTTATGGATGAACTCTTAAAAAGAGAGTTTTATTTCGCAGTCATAAAATTGTCGGCCTATAATTCTTCTTCTTCTTCTTTTTAATGACAATTAGTTTAATTGCAGTGCAAACTGATTAGATAACACTGCTTTACAAATTGTAGTGATCTGACCAGCTACAAGCTTTGGGTGTCCATGTACAAAAAATGAATTTAATTAAATGTCGGTTAAAATCAAACTCCTGAAATGAGTTTTAATTTATGACGGCTTAATAAAACTCTTTTTTTAAGAGTTAAATTCGACCTTTTATGTTTACGTTGAAAAATAGCTGTTTTATATGGACTTTTTTGTTTTTATTCCAAAAATAACTCTTACTTTTATTTTTTTTGTAAAGGTTACGAGAAAAATTCCTTTATTTTCAATTGGGAATCTTTAACCATTATCGTTATATATATTTTATTTTGGTTGTGGTAACCAATTAAAGTAAAATTTATTTATTTTTGGTTATTGATAACCTAAGTAATTTTTTGTTTACAAATATCTATTGAAAAAAAATATTTATTTTTCTGGTTACAATTCTTAGGTCAAGTAAAACATATGTACCGCATTTCTTTTAAGCTTCTCATATGAAGTTGTATATTTTTCATAATGTGTTTGTTGGGTTAGACACAATACAAACACTGCATATATAAAATAAATATGCATAACCATTTTTTCCTTAAGTATAAGCGCTAAATTAATAACAGTTGTCTCTTTGTGTAACAAGTTACCCAAAATTAATAATTTAAATAAAACAAACCAAAAATTACCATGTTGTAAGTGTTTATCAAAAAATATGCACTTTGATAATTTAGAGGAAAAAAAATCGTTAAAATGCAGATTTATTGGTAAATATGGTAGGCCTGTAGCTCGTTTCTGTATTTCTCGCATCGTAAAATTTCTTACATGAAATGTGAAACAAAAAATTCCATCGTTTCTCGATTTATGAGATAAAAGTGTTTCTGTATTTGAATGCGAAAACAGACAACAAATTCTGTTTATACTGGAATATTTCCAGTAATTAAGTGTCAAATAAAAGCGAAACGTCAACAAAAGAAATAAATATAATAAAAACAGGGCTGCCAGATTTGACGAGTTATCGTCATCTTGACGATTTTTTGTTCCGATATTAACAAAGTGACGTTTTGATGATTTTTTCTAAAAAAGTGACGAAAGCAACAAAAAAAAAAAAAAAAATCAAAAATATTTTATAATTTTATTGTTACTTTCTATAGAAATTCATCTTGAATTTTTAAATTTCAAACACTTCTATTTTGTGACGTTGAAAATTGAAAAAAAATATGAATATCTGTAGAAAGCAACAACAAATTTAAAAAATATTTTTGATTTTGTTTTTGCTTTTTATGAAATTGTTGGCGTTGCGTTTTACACTATAATCCCCTTAGTCTTCGAAATAAGATAATTGTAAATACTTGTATATGTTTGTTTATTAGAAAAAAAGATATCTTTAGAAACAAGGGTTAAATTTTTATATTTATCCCTATTGTGAGAATTGTCCTCGAAATTGTTTGTCTCTTCCCTAAAAAATGTATCGGCAAAAGCAAAATTTCGAGGGAAAGTAATGGACCGACTTGGCTTATTTTGAACATTTAATACTTCTTATATACATATACAAAATATGATTGATATTTGATATTCTTATCTTATATGTACACTTTTGTGCCAAAACCATTATTCCGGCAAGAAAGAAATTTGTTTGTCTCCCAGTAAAAACTTTTTCAAAATGGATAGCTTCTTTCACTCGTTATTTAGTAGCTTTCTTCCATAAGAACTTCGATAACTACTTTTTTCTGGATGTATTTAGATAAAAAAATTACTTACTTTTGAATTTGTTCACTTTGGCACAACCCTTGTAAAATTCATCAGTTTTTCAGTAGAATTGTATGTAGTGCTTTTATGTGTTTCTGATTACTTAACATATAATTTTGTAGGCGAAGATTTTACTGGGTCTTTAACCCGTTTATTTATGGACCGATTTTTTTAATTTTAACTACCAGGTATTCTACTAAGTCTATTTCAGGTAAAAAAGAAAAAGATTTTCTCAGGAAATTGACGATTTTGACACAAATTTATCTGGCAGCACTGATTAAAACCAAAACAAGAAAAGGCTAAAAAAAATTTTAAATAACAGAATATAACGATTGTTTTTTGTTTATTTTCATCATATAAATTATACATTCATCATTTATATTCCTTCTATTTTTTTATTTATTTAAAAAAATAGTATATAAACATATTTTAAATTCAAAATATCTACATTTTGTTTTTCTCGCCACCAATTTCAAATTTGACTTATTTTGACAGTTCTTGAAAGAAACTTTTCGCAAAATATTGTTATAGAAACACTTTTTCTCGCATCCTTCCAATAATTGCTGGAAAATTATTTAAATGACAGATAATTCTCGCAAAAAAAAAGATACAGAAACACTTGTGTGAGAAAACCCATTTTTTGTTTCATTTCACACTATTTTTGTTGCAATTCACACGTTTCATGCGAAAAGTTTTACGATGTGAGAAATACAGAGACGGGCTACTGATCACAACGCTTCCTGCTAGTTTTTATTTTTTACAAACACAAAGTATGTACACGTGCTCAGTTCTTTCAGACTTATTTTTTTAATAATTTTTGTCTACTTGGCACTTGAACGAAGAAAAGGCAACCTTTCAATTTCATGAAAGAATTTTTTACACAAACAAAATCCATATCGGTACCGAAAATTTCAAAAACAACAAGCAACACATTTTGTTCTTGTAAAGTTTTTTTGTTTGAATTTCAAAAGATTTTGTTATTCGTGCTTAATTCCCAGTTTTTATTCTTGACAAAAACACTTGAAATTTATTGTTGATGGGATAAGCTATTCCTATGCGCATTTCACTGGTTGCTTAGGCCAGATCATCAGGAAACTTTATCCATAAAGATGGGGAATGTAAGATGAGATAAACCCACTGTTGTTTATTGTTGATGTGTTTTGTTTAAACTTTGATATTATTACAAGTAGAACTGTTGCTATAATTCTTATACGTTTAACAGTTTTATTTGGTTTAATATCTTTAGTTTTTCTAAAATCTTTATGGATGAAGTTTCCTGATGATCTGGCCTAAGCAACCAGTGAAATGCGCATAGGAATAGCTTATCCCATCAACAATAAATTTCAAGTGTTTTTATCAAGAATAAAAACTGGGAATTAAGCACGAATAACAAAATCTTTTGAAATTAAAATTTTGTATTCCCAAAAATTGAAATTACTTTTTGATAATAAACAGGCAAGTGCACGGCCTAAAAAACACTTAATTGACAACATCTTTTGTAAGTTGTTGTTGTTTTTATTTTGTTTTTCTTAAGCTGAAGGTCCACACCATGCGTAGATGCGTATGATACTTTTTGTGCATTTTATGCGTTTCTAAATTCAAGTTACATGCAATGCGTTTTATGCGCCAAATTTGTTTTTATTATCAGCTGTTGTGCTAGTATGTTTAACAATTAAAAACAATTTTGCCAAAAATGGAGAGTATAATTAATATTTTAATGGCATTTATTTAATAGAACGCATAGAGGAGTAAGCTTTTATTATAAAAATATTCGTGATTTTTCACGGCATCAATAAGTTTCAATTCATGGCATTTGTTAAAAAAAATAATAAAAACACAACAAAGATGACACTCAGAAGATAAAAGTAATCGATAAGTAGAATGGCAAATTTTGTGCTTGTTAAATTGTGCTAAAAATTAATTTTAATGTATTTTATTCATTAAAGTTTATACAATCTTTATAACGAAAGCTTTTTCTCTTATTAAAAACCTTTTTTAATGCAAAAACATAGTAAAAAGTAATCCACCACACAAACATATTTATAGATAACATTGAAAATAAATATGATTTGCCATCCATGGCCATCAATAACAGCTGACTTTTTTTCACCACACATGCGACGGATACAAAAGTAGAAAGTAAACCTACTTTCATGCGTTGATGCGTCTATGCATTCTCTGCATTTTGTTGTGTAACTTGTCATATACAATTACACTGATTCAACTTTTTTGTCAAATGCATAAAAAGGACAGTCGCATAAACGCATGGTGTGGACCTTCAGCTTTAACCTACTTACAACTACAATTAATGTTGAGAGAATTTCAACTAATTGTAGTGGGGAATGTAAGATGATATAAACCCACTGTTGTTTATTGTTGATGTGTTTTGTTTAAACTTTGATATTATTACAAGTAGAACTGTTGCTATAATTCTTATACGTTTAACAGTTTTATTTGGTTTAATATCTTTAGTTTTTCTAAAATCTTTATGGATGAAGTTTCCTGATGATCTGGCCTAAGCAACTAGTGAAATGCATAGGAATAGCTTATCCCATCAACAATAAATTTCAAGTGTTTTTGTCAAGAATAGAAACTGGGAATTAAGCACGAATAATAAAATCTTTTGAAATTAAAATTTTGTATTCCCAAAAATTGAAATTAGTTTTTTTGTTTGTTTTTTTTTTTGCTCGAAACACATCACGCAAAAATTATTGAAAAAAATAACTGTTCATGTGTACATATCTTGTTTTTGTAAAAAATTATTTTTTCACCAGCCAAAGGGTCGGCTCTTTTGCGTTGAAAAATAATTGAAAACAACGGTATCGTACAATAAGTAACTTATTGTATTCCATCAGTATCCACTAGTATCTGCTTTTGCGAAACAGATATTAGCAACTTACATCCACTCTTTTACATCCACTTTAGAAAAAACACAGAAACAGATATAAACAGATTTATCTGTGCAGGTCTTTAATCCGTAGGGATTAAAAAAAAATATTTTTTTTTTTTATTCATTTATTTATTTATTTATTTAATGATTTTCTAATACAACAAGAAACATTATCTTATAATTAAAGTATTAGAATCAGAGAGGTTAGTTTTAACATATGTACGTGTCCTAATATATAAAATAATTCAGCAAATATAGTAATAATCGATAATTTGATCAATAATTACAATTAACAGAAAACTTAATTAGAGTAAATAAATATTTGAATTTTACAATTAAGTTAATTATTTTGAATGCTATAAATGTTATTGAAGTTATTTTTAAATTTAGTTGCGTTGGTTGAATGTTGTAAAGATACAGGAAGTTGGTTCCAGAGACGTATTGAATATATAAAAAATTGTTTCTCAGACGCTGCATCACGATGTCGAAGTTGGACTAGGCTGTTTACTCTCGAGGACCTCATGAATTGTAGACGGTCAAATAGATTTTTTGGTTTCATTGTCGTTTTAATTTTGTGTAAGAACAAAAGGTTTTTTAATTTTAGAAAGTCTTTGAAGCTAACGTTGATCACTCGACAGGAGTATTGAGATACGTGATCAAATATTTTTAGACTATAAATCAACGAACATCACGCTATGCCCCCAGGGGCCGAGCACTTTTCGTGAATTTAACACACACAACACGAAGGTTTAAAAAACAAAACACATAGTTAATATCTCAAACGAGTAAATTTTTTTTCCTCTCTTTTAGTGTTTCATTGCACACAATATACACTAACCACAACATACACATTTTAAACTGTCTCTCTTTGTGGTGACCGCTGCTATAAATATAGCGTACAATGTTATTAAATGTCGTTTTAAGTCTGATGAAGTCTTTAAAGTTACATCCAGAAAATATCTCCGATGCATAAAGAAAATGAGGTAGAAGATAAGCTTTTGCCAGCAAAAGTCTTACTTTGGGTGGTTTAAAGTACTGCACACAGGGGTGTTTTGAAAATCGAAAACGCAAGAATTTGGAAGTTGTTTTTAATACACTTTTAATCAAATTTTTATAAATTTGTTATAAAATTTGGTTTAATAGATAAATGTTTGTGAAATGTTTGTCATGAAATTCATTTATCACAGAAATCTTATTAAAAACCAACGTTTAAGATTCTTGCGTTTTGCGTTTTCGATTTCCAGAACACCCCTGAATGTCCACAAATTCCGCAGCATGCTGTACAGTGTACACTCTATATTTCAACATTAAAGACAGTTGTGTTTTCTTGCAATATAATATACATATCAGCCATTTATGGCCCGATCAGGGACAATTTAAATAGCAATCTATTTCAGACTATATGTGATAAAACACTTTAGTGCACATCATATCTAGGGTCTTTGGAAAGTTAAAAATTTTCTTCCTGTGGTGAAGGGTATACAAATATGGATTTGCCTCAGTAGATTTTCCTAGGTAAGCTATGATTTTGGACTTACAACATATACAACAGTGTTACCAAATTTTTCTGTTAATGACCCCTATTCTGCGTTTCGATTCGGATCGAAATTTTCTCCGTTTCTCCCATGTTCTGTAAGTCCCGCGTTGAAAAACTTTTCGATTGAAATGTGAGAAATGAAACAAAAATACCATAAACTTAAACAAACATGTTTTTCTCACTAAACTGTTACTGTAACATTTTTGGTGTGTAATAGCTGTAACGTAAGGAAATTACTCGCCAAAAATGTTACAGTAACAGTTTTTCAACGCGGGAGTTACAGAATTGAATTGAAACGTGTATGGGCTGCTTTAGAGAAAGCAATTTGTTATAGGTTTTCGATTACCTATAAAAGTTGTTTACACGGTATAACTTTTTACAGCAACTAGCTGAAACAAAATTTGAAAGACGTTTGAGTCTCATCTAATATTATTGAAAGCTTTTAGTTTAATTTAATTAAAGTTGTTAACACAATTGCCTTATGTTAGTAGTGTTATAAATAAATTTTAAACTTTGTTAACAACTAAAAACAACAAAAAACAAATTTTTTGTCTTGACCTGTACAAAAAACCAGGCCAATTTAATAGTGGACCACGACAAGTAGTCTAAAACTAGGACAATCCTGGAAAACCAGGACGTATGGCAGGCCTAATCTAGAAAAGTAAGTACCTAAAGCTATGTTTACACTTGGGTAATTCCATGTCAAAACGACCAAGAGTGGAACACGACCCCTTTCGATTTTAATGAAATTTGGTGAGAACTAGGGATGACAATCCCGATCCCGAAAAAAAATCAGCCAAATAAAATAATAGGTTTTTTTTTAATATGTATATGGTTTGTAGCCCCAAGTATTCTCTTTAAAATGAGATTAAAATCATCTTCGTATGTCAAGTAGTTTCCGAGATATTGAAGAAATAAGCTCAACACATTCGGCTAATTCGGCGAAATTATGACATTTTGAATATGAACCTTCTCACCAAATTTCATTAAAATCGGAAGGGGTCGTGTCCCACTCTTGGTCGTTTTGACATGGAATTACTCACCTATTAAATATAATGTTTTTACTTACCATCAACTTTAACAAGTGCAGTTTTGGTTAGCCAGAGGTTCATTTCCTTGGCTAAATAATTAATGGTAGTGGTTTTCGACCTCCAACAGACCATACCCGAAACCATTATCGGCGATGTATTCATCATGCACATCAGCACAAATACAAGCACCACTTAATGATTTTCTAACCAATTCGAAGAAAAACGACAAAAGAAAAGTTCCATGGATGCCAAAGTCTGAAGATCCATTTTCTGTTTGTTAACGCAGTCTTAGTGAAGCCACAGTTATGCAAACCCAGCAATTAATTTAGACCCAGCTCTTATTACAGATGCGTCAGATACAGCTATTGTAGCTGTCCTTAAAAAATTTGCTAATACATGGAGACGTCTCGGTTTCTTTTCTCGAAAATGATCGTCAATCGAGAAAAACTAAAGCACGTATGAAAGGGAATTCCTTGGGATTTATGATGCCTTGAAATATTTCCGTCACATGCTTTATGCACGACATTTCGTTATTAATAATGATCATAAACCACTTGCTTATGCATTTCCTCAAAACACCGGAGTAAACTTCGCCTCGACCATTGAGACATACATATTGATTCCGTTTCACAGTTTACAACTGAAATGGTTTAATTATCCGGTCCTGAAAAAACAATGGCACTATCTATATCGACTTAATTCTATTTCTATGCCATCAACAATTTCAGTGGAAGTACTTAAATCAGCTCAAGAAGTAGACGAAGAGTTAAAAAATCTTTCTGGAAGGTAATAATTCTCTGAACCTTCAAAGCGTTCATTTTGATTCTTTATGCGACGTATGAACTGTATATGTTTGTCCCTATGCTCCTGAAGAGCTTCGCCAACAAATTTTTGATTCACGTCTGGCCTGGAATGGAAAAGCAAATCATTAATTGGTCCCGAAATTGTTTGTCCTGCCAAATGGTAAAGATTACAAGGCACAACCGATCCTGCTAAATAAAACCGATGTTTAAGACAACAATGAGGGTACTCAATGTGAGACCAGGTTTGTTGAAATCACTTGTTAATTTTACTGGTTGAAAGCGTTCACGAACAACTGCCTACCATCCTTAATCCAGCGGCATGGTTGAAAGCTGGCACAGATCGTTTAAAGCTGCTCTATTGTGTCATCCTATTGTATCATGGTTTGATATACTGGACTTAGAATCGAATTCAAAGAAGATCTTTAGGCATCACCATCATCATTGCGTCTTCCGAAATGATTTATTGATGAAGCCGATAATCCTGTCGATTGTGCTGAATTTTCACAAAAACTTCGAACAGCTCATCACAATAAAGGCAAGATGTTAATTTTGAAAAATCTCCATGATTTCACTCACGTCTTGCTGCGTACTGATGCTGTTTTATAACCTCTTCAGCACCCTAAAAGGAGGAAAAACGACTTTTAAACCGGTTATACACAATCCGAATCAAACAAAATGATGTGAACGTATCTGCTGCAGTATTACCACCAGGAAAATTCAAAAATACACTTGCCGTGAAGCAATATTACCCGATTGAAATGAAATTACACCTGATATAAAATTGAAGTTTTATTAAATAAAAGGACATTTACAAAGAAGCAAAAACACAACAAACTCATTAAAGATCAATTGTTAAGATTCTTATTGTAATTTTAAATAAATTAACCAAAGTAACATTAAAGACTTAAAACAATTAATAAACTCCTAAAATAATGAGTTTAACTTCCAAATTTGGTTGCATATATCTAGGGAAGGTAGAAAATGCTCATTGCCATTCCTTTATAATGGGTGTTTTTTAAGCCCCATAGAGCTCACGAAAGGTTAGCAGTCAAACGAACTGTCATACTGCTTTCACTTTTTGCTCAGGCACATCATCATGAATAGATTCATGCTTGAACAACGCCACCAAATCATTCAAATTTACTTTGAAAATCAGCCATCGATTTCACAACTTATAGGCGACTTCATGATTAAACTGACGCTACTTATTTTTTATGAAATGAAGGCGATGTGTTGATTTAGAGAAAATAAACTGTAAATTAGACTTCAAGGCCGTGCGTTGTGACACCTCTTGATTGTTTTCCGTAGGGCTGTATATATACTGGTTTATGCTTATAAACCAGCAATAATTGACGTCTTGGAGGTCAACATTGTTCATTTTATTCGTGACATGCAGCCAGCAATTCTCGAAAAAGAGGAACAAAATTGGACGTCTGGAATGCGTTTCGTTAGGGCCTATTGCTTATATGCCCATTTGTTTGAAATCAGTTTCAAATGGTAATGCCAATTAAACTTAATTGTTTTTTTTTGTGTTATCTACCATTTTAGTTTTCATGGTCTTAAAAAAACCTTTATACCTTATTTAGTAAACAAAATGCCTGCAGGGTTTTATACAACTGTCCCTTCGTAATTCAGTTTTACAACTGTAAAGGGCGTTAAATATTTTCAAACTAGCATTAAAAAGTAGCAAGATAAAGAGAAAATTAATTATATGTTGGAATATTGGAAACATTCCAACATTAGTTTGAATAACTTTTTTCAATAAACTTCTGGTTCTAAATCACTATGATAAGCATCTTTATCCAGTCTTAGGATCCATCTTGCGACATTCATTACCAAACTTTTGAAATATATATTTATTGAGTGAAGTCTTTTCTTAAAAAAAAACCGAGACTTTGGTTAAGAAGACTGTGCATTTTTTAGAAACAATATTTAAAAAGAAATAAATGTCATCATTGAAATCGAATCTTGATTTTATTTGGGTACCTGAAGTAAGAATTTCAAATAACACCTGAATTACACCTAAGGGAAATTACCCACGCTCTAGCCACGACAGTAAAAATTATACCAAATTCGGATAAATACCCACAAAGTGGCGACACTGATCTGCTGACAAATTAAACCGGCTTTCATCATATCTGAAACTCAGCAAAACATCACTTAAGAACTTCCCAACACACCACATGATCAACAAAGTACAAGTTTTACTTTACTTCATCTGCTCCTCAACTTCAAGCCGATCAGATCCTGACTTTGTTATTGGAGAGATAGTGGAGGTGGCTGCATCAAGCCTGCAGGATTTACTTAACCAACAGTCTGACAACGTAATTGACAAATGAAAACAGAGATATATTCCTCGCATACTTGTTTCTGCTCCACTAGCCACGGTTGCCATATTTGACGATTAATATTTTAGGGTCCAAAAAGGGCCTATTGACGATTAGTGCCCTAAGTTTTCGGATTTTTAATATGACAAATTTTGTGTTAATAAAATTGAATATAACTTATAAAACATGCCGAAAAAACTAAAAATTATGCAATGATAATTTATGTGACGATTTATTAGGTAAATCAATATGGCGATTTTTTCCACAAAACTTGATGATATTCTGCCTGGTAACTATGCATGCAGCTTTCAAGTATTTTGTTAAAATTAGTGTAAATTCTTTTTGATATCAATTTAATTAAAATAAAATAAATAGTTGTTAATTGTTAATGTAATAGTGTTTTGTTCACCCACAACTATAAAACCATGGTGCACACGGTATTATAGCCAAACGCACTAGATTTTGAGGAAGATTTCAAATGAATTCAACTAAATTTCGCTGTAATGCAAATGGCATAGGCATTACTCGTAAAAGCTCTGTCAAAAATGCCATATTATTTTTGCATTGTAGAGATACAGAAAATCCATCGCGCCTATCGTGAATGAAAATTTCGTGGAATGCTTAATTCACGATAGGGGTCATATATTTGTTTTAAGCGAAAACTTACGATGCGAGAAATAAAGAAACGAGCAACAAATTTTCTTAACTGCACTAAAACTATATGGCAGCCCTGCATTAATTTTATTTTTCATGTATTCTCTTTTGCTTAATTTACTCTCATTTTATCACGTTCTTTTTCTTACTTAAGTTATGTTGTTTTTGTTCGTGCTTTAAAAATTAACAAAACATGTGTGTATGTGAAAGCAAAGTAAATCTCTCATAAAGAAATTTTGGAAAAGAAAACACAAAAAAACACTCATGCACACGCATACGCAAATCTACACATACATATTTACGTACATCGAAGCAAAAAGAAAGAGAACAATCGTTCAAACATTTATTTGAAATCAGTGTGACCAGATCTTAACATTTTTTACATCTAAATCTGACATTAGACAAGGCCAAAACTGCTTAAAACTTTTCAAAAAAATGCTAAACATTTTTCAAGATTTTTCGTTAAAACTTTATTAATAATAAGGCAATTCACAAAGTGTTCTATTTTTATGTAAAATAAAAAAAAAGCAAATACAACCAGTATAACACTTTGTGAATTGCCTAACCCTACGTTTCCACATGCAAGTAGTTACTTGCAAGTAGTGTATACCTACGTATTATCAACGAAAAATTGAGATAACAGCCGATTGGCTGAAAGTACAAAAAATGTGTGAATATTAGTTAAAATGTTTGGTAACCGGGGGTAAATATGAAATTTTATTCGAATCTTAATAAAAAGCGGTTCTCCACTATTGTAACAGTTTGGTTGTCTTCGATAAATTCATATTGCCATTCTCAACTCAAGTGGCAGTTGGCTATTCGGTTGTGTATCTGTTTGTTTCGTTGTATTGCCGTTTTCAACTTTGTAAAAGTTTGGTCGACAAATATGTAGTTGTGTTATTGGCAGTTAAAGTTTTTTTTTTTTAAGTTCGGTGAAAATCGAATACAAAATGGAGAAATCGTATGTTTAAATTTTTATAATAACTTTTTCGGTTTTTTTTTTAAATTTTTTATTAGTTTGAAAATAAAAACGAAAGCTCAATTTGAGCGGCTCGTCCAGCTTATTTAGAGAAACTTAGAAATTGTTCGCGGAAAACACTAAAGTTTGGTATGATGAAAAATTCATGTAAGGAGTTATGGGAAGAGTTTATAGTGGAGTTAAATAGCTTTGGACCACGACAAGAACTTCTGTTAAACACTTATAATCTTCTTAATCTAATTATAATATTCTTAGCACAGGTTTGGATACACTACAAGGCAACTATAAAGAAAAAACTTGCCAAAAATAAAAGAAACACTCAAGCGACGGGGGGAGGGCTATCACAAGAAGTTCCATTAAATAGCCTTGAGGATACTGTTTCGCACCTCTTGTATTGCAAGTCCGGCCAAGTATTTGGTGTTGAAAATATTCCACCATCAAGTGACAATTTTACTGAATCAGTTGAACCAATAATACAACCAGCAGATTGGCCAACAGCTACCCCAACCAGAAGAAGAACTCATCAGGCACAATAAAGTTTCGTTACTTTTTAGAAGTTCTTACTTTGCACTGGAAAGTTCAAGAGGGTTGGAATCATCACTAATTTGTCTTGTACGTAGCGCATCTATACAAGAATTTTCCTTTTCATCATCATAAAATAAACCGACACTAATATCAATTATAAATAATTTTTATTCAACACAACAATTAAAAATACTTTAAGTTTAAAAAATTATTTAATTTAATTAAATGTTCACTTGTCAAACGTTATATTTAAAGTTGGCAAATCGACATTTTATGTTGGCAACTTTATAGCAAACTCACCTAAAAACAGAAGGGTATCACAATACCTAAAATGAATTTGGTTGTGCATAAGTTGGGTTGACTCCAACACGACCAAACTGAGTTGAGTGGAGAACCGCAATAGGAACATTAATTAATGGTATTATTTAAAAAACTTGGAAGATTTTGATAAAGCATAAGATATACATAAGTATGTAAATGGCACAGGCAGTTGAGATTAAATTTAGGAGGCACGCAGTCCTTTGGTACAAGCCTAATAAAACGCTTTTCTTTCTATGCTCAGAGCAAAAATAAAAAAAAATAAAGATTCTAGGTATAGAGGTTTTTTAAATTTGTTCATTTCTTATAGTTTAAGAAAAGTTGGAGTTTTAAAATTATTTTTGTTTTTCGCTTTTAAGAGGATAATGTATTTTCAGAAGTATACTATGGTACTAGGGGTTGAATTTTAATCTTGGGATCAAAAATAAATTATTTTAAATGCAACTAAGTATATAAATTAAGTTTTCTTTGTACTTATATAACGTAATAAATAAATGGCAAATACTATTTCTACAATCAACATGATAAGCACATTTCTAATGTGGTGTTTATAGAACACGAGCGCCTTACTCGTCCGTTGAAATTACATTTAAAACCAAAATTTCGAAATTCTGTTTTTGCTTTAAATGTAAGTTGAACGGACGAGTAAGGCGCTCGTGTTCTATAAACCACACATAAGAGTTCCTTAACAATCTATTTTATTTCAAACCAAGTAAGAGTTATCCATTTTCATACGAAATTTATTTTTGAGTAAAAACATTTTACAATAATTTACATGTGTATAAACAATAATTTTAGTTTAATCAATAGAATTATTCCTCAAAATTTTTAGAATAAAGCAAAAAACGCTGAAAACATTTAATGAAAATGTTAAAAAGGAAAATGGCAAATTCTAAATGAAAATTGTGCTGCTAAATCAATATTTTAAATGCTAAATTAGCTGCAAAAATGCCAAAATGGTCACACTGATAGAAATCCTATGAAACTCAACTGCGCTGCCAATGAAAAGATTTTTGAACTGCTACCGACGTCAGCGCCGCTGCTATCGTCGTCGCTGAGTTTCCTTTAGATCGGTTTTGTTTTTCTGCACTTTAGTAGAAAATTTAATACAACTGCCAAGTTAGTGTGCGGTTAGTTGCGGCTTAGTGTAGAGTGTATATTAAAGCGTTTTGTGTATTTCGTGTTGTGTCTTATTTTCTTTTTACTATATGAAGCAAGCAACATTGTATGTTTTTCTTCTTCTTACTGTTCTTTCCTTATATTGATTGCATGTGTGTTGTGTGAAATGTGAATTAGTTTAGTTATTATTTAAAATTTGTTAATTGTTTTCTATAATTTCTATGTACTTAAAATGCCGAATACCTACTTTTTTTCTTTTGAAATTAATTCAACTAAAACCAAACTAAAACTTGATTTCATGAAATAAATAAAAAACAAAAAGTAACTTTTTAATAAAAAAAATATATAAATACATATGTAGGTACATACCTACTATGTACATATAAACTACTTGAAATTTTATGGTAATTTGTTTTGTAAAACCTCGAAAAATTAAAAATATGTACAATAATTAAAAAAAAGATAATGAATAAAAGAAACTAAAATAAGACCAAAGCAGAGAATGACAATTTGTGTGTGAGGAAGAAGATATAAAAATTGTATGAAATATTAAAACGGTATTTCCTCTGCTGTTCCATATAAAATCTAAAATAGAAAAATTAAAGAAAATCTAAAGAAAAGTTGTTAAAGATAAAAAAATGAAAAAAATCTACGTAATTCTTGTGTAAATTGTAAAGAAATTAATAACTGAATGTGATAAAAACAACAAAAAGATCATACTAATACAAAATACATATGTACATATTTATTGCAACAAACCAATAATAAGAAATAAAATAAGAAAACCAGACATTAGGCCTCACAAAGGCGACTGACTACAAATACAATAACAACAACAAAATCCACAATTTATTTTTTTTTTGTTAGCAGCCAACAAGCAAAACTAAAGTCAGCCAAGAAATTAAGCAAAGCAACCAGGCAGGCAGTCAGGCACGCAAAACATTAAGTTTTTTTTTTTCTTTTCTTTTAAAGACCTTTTACGTTTATATAGCAAACAAATACATACAGCCAAACGTGCATACATATTACGAACACATTTATAAACCATACTAAAGCAACAACAGCCAACTTAAGGAAAAAGCCAAAAGGAAGACATACAAAAACACACTAAAAATAACAACAACTACTTATATGTAGTTATAGTAGTAGTTGTAAAGAAAAATGTTGCCAGATTTAAGGATTCATTCCTGCACTAGGATAACATCGAGTCTACAACAGACATGAGTTGCTAATAAAACATGACTAGATGACCCGTGCGAATATTTAGCACCGTTAGTTGTCATTTTTGTAGCATAAAATATAATTTTTATCAATGAAAATATTAATTTTTCAATTTCTAATTATTTTTCGTCATTAGTGTTAGAAATAAGCTTTAAAATGAGATATCATTCATTAAATTTGATGCGGTGGTATGGGAGATATTTGCAACCGACAAAAAAAAAAGTGCTTTAGAAATAATATAAGTATATGATGTTAAAGGCGCCCGTACACGACATGTATTTGTCATCTGACATGTCAAATTTTCAAGTCACATGTAATTGTTCATGTCTGTCAAAATTGCTGTTTTACATAAGGTTTATAATATTCGGTCACAAACGTACATGTTATTTGCTTCTGACATTGTCTCTGTTTTTTTTCGCATTGTTATTGCAGAAACCAAAGTAGTTCTCGGTTTCAAAATAGCTTGCTGCCGCCACGAAAATATTTATTTGCGCCGTAAAATAATTTATCCATCTTAACATTTTTTCTTTTATTTTAAAGATACCAATTTAGAATTTTATAATTAAACGGTTTTATGTATATATTTACATAAATTCTATTCAATGGTGAGATGAGCATACATATCTTGGTATTGTAAAATATTAACTTTAGCCGGCTAATGATTCCGTCAATAGTTGACGCCGTTGCCAGTTTCTTCCCGGCATAGATTTTTGATGTCAGATGGTTTGTCAGAAGAAAATAGAGCACGCTCTAATTGAAATTTTGTCAGATGACTTTGCGTCTGACTTTTACAGAAGCTAAGTTAAAAAGGTAACACACGACATGTATGTGTTTTGCAGTGGGAAATTTGACATGTCAGATGACAAAAACATGTCGTCTATATGCTCCTTAAGACTCCATGTTGAATTATTATTATGTTAAAGGAGTATCGTACTCATGTTTATGTTAAGGTTTTCCGAATGAAAATCATGTTATACCTATGTAAAAAAAGCAGCAACAAAATCACTGCTGTTGTTAGCGCTGGTTCACACTCTTCAAGTTTTAGCCGTCAAGTCTCGAGTTTTTAGGAGAGAAGTGAAAAGAGAATGCCATATCCCGGGCTTCCTGTTATTCTAAAAACCGTGTTTTCACTGCCGAAGTGCTCGGCATTTTCGAATATTTTCCATTTTACGACATGCCACATTCAAACGTTTTTCAGCTATGATATCAACATTTTTTAAAATAAAATCTTTTGAATTGGAAAGTGTCTCAAACACACGAAAGTCGTTGGAAATAACTGTAATAGGCTTTTTACACTGATCAACATCTAACATCTACCATCAAAGATGTAGAAAATGTGAAACACTCGTTTACATTGGTCACATCTAACATCTATCATCAAACAAAAATGTCACCATTTAAAAAGAAAAAAATTTTTTTTTAAATAAAAAATGGGTTTTTTCTGCAAATGTGCCAAAATTTAAAAAGAAAAAATGTATTAAAAGTTCCATTTGTTTAAAAATATAAAAAATAATTAACAAAAAAACAGTGCAATAAAAAAAAATTTTTTTTTGTCAGTGATGCCACAATAATAATAGAACTTATTGCCACTTTTCTAGTGATGACACTAAAATAATAATA